>JAQFVV010000005.1:7186961-8386961 GCA_028023455.1 Epiperipatus broadwayi | reverse complement strand
TATAGCAGTCTTGTAATCACATGAACTGCACTGGAAAGGTTTTTCCTCTAAATGACCATATTTATGTATTTTCAAGCTCCCTTTATATGCAGCCTTGTAATTACACAGATTACACTGGAATGGTTTGTTCCCTGTGTGAGATCTTTCATGTATTTTAAAGCTACTTTTTGTAACAGATTTGTAATTACACAAGTTGCACTTGAATGGCTTTTCTCCTGTATGAGTGAATATATGTATTTTCAAATTGCCTTTTACAACAGTCTTATATTCACATAGGCTGCACTGATAAGGCTTTTCCACTCTATGATTTTTTTCATGTATTTTTAATTTACTTTTATAAGAAGATTTATAATTACATAAAGTGCAATGGAAAGGCTTTTCACCTGTATGAGTTCTTTCGTGTATTTTAAAGTAGTCTTTTCTAGCAGATTTGTAATTACACAAAGGGCACTGGAACGGTTTTTCTCCTGTATGAGTATATTCATGTGTTTTCAACCTTTGTTTAAAAATAGTCTTGTAATTACAAAGGTTACACTGGAAAGGTTTTTCTACTAAATGAGATTTTTCATGTATTTTAAAATTACATTTTCTATAGCACTTGTAATCACACACTGTGCAATGAAAAGATTTTTCTTCTGTATGAATTTTCTCATGTATCTTTAAATTGCCTTTTACTGCAGTCTTATAGTCACAAAAATTACAATGATAAGGTTTTTCTACTGAATGTGTTTTTTCATGTACTTTCAAATTGCCTTTTATGTCAGACTTGTAGTTACATAAGCTACAGTGATAAGGTTTTTCCACTACAGGTGATTTTTCATGTAATATTAATGGTCTTCTAGAAGCAGGCTTATAATTTTTACATAACACATTGGAAAGATTTTTCTCTTCCATGAGATTTTACATGTAATTTGATATAATCACAGTGAAAAATTTTTTTTTCTCCGTGAAATGTTTCATATACTTTCAAGCCATTTTCTGTATTTGGCTTGCAGATAAATATTAATGACTATTTGTTTTATTGCAATGAGCAAGTTTAAATACGCTCTTATAAAAATGTAATTGCAAGGGATCATTTAGCACAGGATTTTCTTTTATATGATTATTTTCTTGCATTGTTTAAATATTTTGCCCAAGTCATTACATAGTTGCTGCATATAAATTTTTTTTATCTGCAAAAGCTTTGTTATAAATTATTTTATTATACATTTACACTAATTAATCTTATTTTATTAATATATCTCATTAAAACTTTGATCTAGCAACTGTCATCAATTCATAAAATTATATTTTGAGTATATATTTTTATTATTCAAGTATTTTCTGAACAGACTCACTTCAAATGTTAAATTATATACATATATATTTTATGAATAGAATAGTTGTAATTATTAGTTTACACATGAATTAATTCTTTTAAATGTTAAAACCTTTTTAACATGATAATAGATAAATTTTTAATGACCTATTGGCATGAATTTTTAAGTTATAAAAAGTTTTTTCATTTAATTTTCATTTAATCTTTTCATATAGTCTTCATAGTATATGGGTTTCTAAACAAAATTTTCTCTAACAACTAATGTCAAAATTTACTAAAGTAAATTAATATTACTGAATATATTTTTGTAAAGGGAAAAAAATACAATAGTTGCCAAAATTTTAGCTAAAACTTCTTTATTGCATAATTTTATGGATATTCTAATTTTCAAAATGAAATCAAATATAATATCCAAATTTATTTTGTCTTGGCAATTCTATGCAGTGCCTTCATTTAAAATTATAATACTTTCAAAGTTTAGCATCAATATCTCTACAAACTGTAAAAAACTTAATATACTATTACAACGAAGTATATTGCTATATGGCTATTATTAGTAACTGCTTTACATAGCAAGTATCTGAAATTTCTTCACAAGTTATTAGGCATATAATTTTACAATTAGGTACATTTTATATCTAATGTATTAGCAACTCCAGTCACATGATTTTTCTCATTTCCAATCTACACACATTAAAAGTCTTGATACTAATGATACAGCATTTCATCTCAATCTTCCTGAATTTAAAATTACTGATGAGCACAAAACCATGAGCTTTATCAACATAAGAAAATATTTTTAGTCTCTTTTACTATTTCTCCACCAACAATAACCATTCTATCATTTCTTTTTATAAAATATTGGTGATTATATATATATAAACAAAAAATTGAAATTGGTGATTGATATAAATGCAAAATAATAATTGCTAAAGGTATCAAAAGCTTATCTGCGAAGGGTTTTACTAGTGATATGTCACAAGCACAATTATACATGAACTTACTTCAAACCATTATTGGTAATCTAAGAAAAGAAAAAAAAATTGCAATGAAATATTTAACCAATGCCAAACAAAATAAAAAATTAACAATAATTAAAGAAAATAAAATATTGATTTAATACATATATATATATATACATTTGTCGTAAATAGCTATAAATATAAATTTTATTGTAATTTTATATAGTGTTCTTTATATTTATAAACAGACTGTGGTTTTATTTTTGGAAGTTCAGTATTAAAACTACAAATGACAAATGGAATTTGATTTTATATGTTGTTCATTACAATTACTCTAACTTTAACAGATAGTTGAATTAACTGTTTTTTAGTCTTATTTTAGACTAATAATCTCCCAAAATATAGAAGACTTAAAGAAATAAGTCACTTTCAGTAAAAATACTGTAGACAATGGAAAGAACTTTTGGAAAAATTATTAATCAAAGTATATGGTTGAAATGCAATGACTGATTTAACATATGTTTATGTATTGGACAGCCATAATAGTAGAAATCGGATATGGTTTAAATATAATGAACAATAAAGAATTTGAAATATAATAGATTGTAGTATTTAGAAACAAAAAACACTGATATAAATTAAGATTGTATAAAACTGACTTGTTGCTGAATTAATTCACGATTATAAAAATATTAATGTATAATTTAACAAACTTGCAAAGCAAAAAAACAATAAATTGTGTCCAGCTAAAATAAAGGTTAATTGTAAGAAAGATATGCTGCGACATAATGATTATTATTAGGATTATTTTGTTCACACATCTATAATATGCAATTTTTTAGTAATTCATTGGTTATATAATAGATTATTAAATTTAATCAGATAGCAAAAATATTTTTATTTTTATAAAAAAAAAGTGCAGCAAAAGTTAAATTAGTGTAAATTTTAGATTTAATGGCTGATATGTGAATCTGAATTTTGGATAGTTAAATTCAAGTTTTGAATTTACAAACACTGAGACCTTCTGCTGATCCCATTATTGTCATATTAGACAAATTATTTTAAATGACATATTTGTCAAATACAATTTAAAATTAGAGATCCATAAAACATATTAGTCAAAATTTAATATATTTTATTTGATCTACCTGTATTGTAAGTATCAATATTAACTTCAAAAAAAGAGGAAGAAATAAGTATTTATTTATCTTAAAAAAAATTATATAATATTTAAGTATACAGTTTATAATAATTAATTGTATCTAAAATAAGATATGAAAAAAACAAATTTGATTTCAAAACCCAATTAAAGATAAAATAAATTGATAAATGTTTTGAGAGCAAATACTGATGAACAGATTGAAAGAAGAATTAAATTGCTTATTAAACAATGTAAAATAAACAGAGATGTCCCTACTGACAATACAACCTGTGCATTTGAACAGGAGAACAAAGTTTTTTTTTTTTTGGAGGGATGGTAGATGTGCCATTTCATTTCCATTAGATCAGATATCAGTTGATCTTTTCATGCTGCATTTGATTAAAATAATGAACTTGCATTTTCATAAGCGAAAAAGTCTAGTTCTAAGAAATGTGAAAGTTATGAACATGTTACAAATTAGTCACATCTAGAAGATAGATAGTATCTCAGATATAAATGTTTATTTTTTCTAGATATATGTGTATAGTTAAAATATTTTGTTAGAATATTCTGATTTATAAATATCAAACTCTTTACTCTCATAACTTGGACATATCCCACTTTAGATAAATATATTAATGATCATTATTAATTACGGTATTTATTAAATTAGAAATTATCCATAGCCCAAATATAAACAATAAATCTCACTTAAAGATTAATATATCTATTTTATTTTTTAAATTATATTATTCTTTTATCTTCCACATCTATTATCTTTTTAAGATATACTTAAAACTTCCATTCCACCACATGTTCTTAAAATAAAACAGGCAAAACTCTCCATACAGTGCAAGCCAGAGTAAACAATTGATGCCAGAAGGCTTGTGCATAAAATCCCTATTTAGTGCCTACTCATCCAATATCCCCAGACTAGTTTCCGGCATCCATTGGTTATTCTGGCTTGCACTGAGCGGCACTACTGTATGGAGAGTTTTGCCTGTTTTAATAACAGTTATGAGCAAGCATAAGAAATGATCATGTGATGTTCTTAAAATAATGAATAAATATATGTAAAAAGACATTTTTCTGTTTACTGTATATTAATGCATGCCCATAACTGAGGTCATGATAATATTATTTTAATATAATTGGTGTATAAGGCAAGATTAATCATTTAATTATTTATCTTTTTTTTTTAATATAGTTATATTTTTGGCAGATACTTGTGAAGATATTCCTACACCAATATATAGATAACAATTGTCAGTCTGTTCACTGTTATTAATTTTTGTGCACCATATCACTATTTGTAGTATAAATAGGCAACTTCATTCGTGTTAACACTATTTTGACAATATTACAAATGATACCCAACCTTAAATTTACTTTCAAAATTAAATGCTTTAATGTAAAACATTTTTAGCTTATTTATGCTTTTACAGAATTTAAAAAGTACATTGTAACTTTAAATTCATTTAATATGTCTAACACTGATATTCTGATTTCAGAATAATCATTAAGAAATGTTTACTTTTTAACTAAACACTATATCAGTTTTGAGCTCAACACTTCTAAATGTATTTGGTATTTAAGGTACAAAAAATACTAGAAAAGTTATCAATCAATATTGATAAGTAGAAGATGCAGAAGAAGATAATCTTATATTGGAAAACATGAGGTATTGTAAAAAAAATTTAAATGGAGGCATATCAATTTCCCTAGAATTATAAAATAGAAAAAGATTTAAGACTAATGCATTAAAGGCATTAAGGATGATTTGCTATATTAGATTTAGTGAAATAGCAATAAATTATAGATAGAAAAAAATAAACATAAAATGTTATCTGTTTGGGATAAAAATAAAGGTAAATAAAGCAATAAAAAAGTTGACATTGAGTGAAGTGTTACATTTTCAGCAACTAATTATAAAGATAAGGAAAAGAATAGCAACTTCAAATTTAATTATTTGTTACTGATAATGCAAATAATTATAAAGATATGCAACAATTGATTTTTAATATGAGTAAAATATTACTTAATGGGCCACCAAACTCAAAACTTTGGAAAAAAGCTTGTTTAATATTTCGTTTGGCGTACTGGTTTACAGAAAAGAGTTGGCATGAATTCACAAAAAAAATAAAACATTTAAGTAGTTTATAAACAGTGAGGATTGCCAATTCCTCTACAAGCTTTATGATAAATGCTTAGCCAGAGCCAGCACTTAAAATATCTCTGTCAGGAACCCCTCCCCAAACCCCTGACCATGGCTAAGCATTTATCATAAAGCTTGTAGAGGAATTGGCAATCCTCACTGTTTATAACTTACAAGCTTAAGAGATAGGGTCATGTGATCTATGAATTGATCTATGACTTTTATTTTGACTATTTAAGTAGTTTTTTTTAATTTTATAGAGCTGTCTAAACAAATTAATCATAATTAGCCATTCACAAATACATATATATTTTATATAAATTATTTTTAATCTTTATTTCTGATTTATGAAATACTTGTAATTAATTAAAAATCATTATTTAGGTAGATATTTTAATGTCAAACACATTATATATTCATCACTAGTTATCTACCAAAACACAAGTATTGCACAATAATAATCTTTTCCAGGCATTTATTTATTGCTCGATCCCACTTTATTACAAATACTATTCTATTACTTCCTTAAAACAATTACCATTTGTTTCTTTTTTTATGTTTCCCAGTCCTTCCAACATGACTTTCATATTTTCATTTAACTGAAACAAATACCCTATCGAATTTCATTTCCCCTTTATAATTTCTTTAATATATAATTTTATTACTTATTCTTTTCAACATTTCTATATTACTATTTCATAATTCCATTTTAGTCCATTCTCCTTGAAATCTGCATCTCAAAACTTTCTAAAAATTTTTCATCTCTTTGCTACTATAAAGTGATATTCCAAACAAAACACTGAACAAGTCTCTTTCGTAAATTGACAGGGATGTTCTGTAACACCTGTATGTTACTTACTTTCTGTTATTTTCAACTCAATATATTTTGTTAGCTTATCTTTACTATCCATAATGTTTTACTAATCATAAGCAAATCTAATATAATGAACCAATATTTCTAGTACCAATAGTATTTCCATAATTATCAAAACTACAGTCAGAGATTTATCTAAATAAATAGTCCCACCTTACACCAATCTACTCTATATCCATTTCCTTTGTAAAATTTATTAAATCTTATAAATATTTCTAATATATATACAAATTTCCTAACAAGATATTTCCTTCCAATTAATACCTTTTTAAAAATATTGAAAATTAATTTAATTTTCTTTGTATATGCTTTTATAAGATCAATGAAACAAACATTACTTCTCATCATTCTATCTTTTCTTAAATATGAATATGTTATGCAGATATAAAATTTCTAAAATACTAAACCGTTTATTCACTTGTTCAATATGCTTAACTAAATAGTTAGATATATTTGAAATTAAATTAATTTTTCTAAATCTTCATAACATGGTTTTAGGCATTTTCTCCAATGTAACTATAATTCTATTATAGATTACACTATAAATCTCAATAATTTCTTATTAAATCTTTCCACCTTCAAATAGAATCATATTACTGTGCTTTATCAGATCTCATCTCAATCCAAGCTTTTGTAATTAGTTTGTTGTTGTATATCTATTTTATCTTTATATATTTGGTATTTTTTCAATTAATATACATAGGTGCTTCTCTATATTTAATGTACAGAACTGATATATCTACTTTCATTATCATTAATTATATTTCATTCCTGAATTCTATTTTTGCCATCTAAAACTATGAATCTACTATATACTAAATCAAACTCTGTTATTCTATTTCCTTTCACATTTTTATTCACATTCTCCATGCTTAATTTGTTTCTCATTTTCATTTCACAGATATGCATTTTACAGATAATCTTTGGGAGTCATAATTTTTATCTTATTTGTATCATTTTATTTCTCTCTGCTATGACAATGCTTTCTTTACTTATTTCTTCCAAAATTCACAGCCTTAAAGGTCCATATTCCAATGACATTAATGTCATATCTCACCTTGCCTTCAAATAATGGACTAGTCCAGATTCCATTTATCTAGATCAGATTGAGCATTCATTCCCACTGACCAATGCATATACAAAGAGATAATGCATAGCCAATGGCAAGATGTAAACAATAGGCAATGCTGCTCACTGAATCCAAGGGTTTCGATCAAGAATGGTATCTGACTATAAATAGTCAGTCTTTTTGAAGGTAGAGTCAGAGAACTACTGTCAAAGGGGTAAACAGCAGTATATACATTAATCATACATATTCAGAGAACTACCGTCAAACATGAACAGCTATATATCTATTCTCCAGAGAACAACTATTAAACCTGAAAGACAGAATACACATTTTCCAGATAGTAGCATTTAAGCTAAATAGTTAATGCAGTGAGGCAACCTTCAGGTCTGGAAGCTGCTAGAACCAAACATTAGCATGAGGCAAGGTGTCAATAGTACAGCCAGAAGTATTATTAGAACTACTCATTGGCAAGTTGGACAAAATACAGTTGAAAGTGGTAGGAAACTTATAAGAGCAACTGCAGTCCCTTCTTTCATAATTCACCCACAACCAAGTGCTATAATTTGCCAACAATAGCAAGTGGAGTGTAGCCATTGTAAATATATTGTAAACATGAGTATGTATTTGTATTCATGTTTCATTAAATATATATATATTATAAAATGTATTTACATATATTTGTATTTACATTCATTTATATTTACATGAGTCTGTGATTATTAAATCATGTGTATAAACTAGTCAAAACAACAATTAACCACCAGACAATTTGACAATGAATTTGACTACCCGCTGATAAGACACAATGAAGGAGGAAAGATCAATTAACATTAGTTTATACCACTGATTTAGATCATTTTATATCTAAGATAAAATCAGACTACAACAGAAGTTGTGCACTACAGTAAAGGAATAATCCTACCAAAATTACATTTTCAAACATTGGTAACACTAGTTTCAAATATAATTTAAATGAGTAATAGCGTTCTTAAATAACATTAGATTTGTACTTAATAAATATACTTTTGGCAGTATTATAATAATAATCTGCGGGGAAACAGAAATGACATTATTTAAATAGTTCCCAACTCAGCAAGCAAGAGCGTTAAAACAATTTGAGATAATTAAAATATCCCTGAAGTGCTTAGGATTTATAAGACTAATATAAAATATAGGCTCGCGGAGTTGAGCTGACTTATTTAATAAAAATATTTGAAATACAGGCACTTCACATACCTGGAGCTTAATTGTAAGTATAGGGATTTGAACTCAGATTTTCAAGCACCCTTCAACTATCCACACTATCTCATACAACTGATACACATGACCACACACAAGTAGAAAAGATAAATAATCACCAGTATATGTATTTCATGCTAAATCAGCATTCATTAGTTGGTCCAGATTATCATCTCCCACACACACATATATATATAATCAGTGCTCAGTTTATATTAAGCTTCATAATTTAATGGAAAGGCTTCAATACACTCCAATCTCTAACTCTTCAGTATCCATACCATTGAAAATCTGATGATGGAAAGCCCAAATCCCATGCTGATGCACAATATTATTGCTATGCCCATGTTGACCTCAAGTCATTCTGACCTCTCAAGTATAGGACCTTATCCATTTGAATACATAGAAGAGGGATGGGCAGGATGCAGGCTTAATGTGTAAATATTTGAAATACAGGCACGGATCAGAATGACTTGAGGTCAACATGGCATCCGCATGGGATTTGGGCTTTCCATCATCAGATTTTCAATGGTATGGATGGCTGAAGAGTTGGAGTGGATGGAAGCCTGTCTATTAAAGTATGAAGATTTGCTATCTTAATATAAACTGAGCACCGATTATATATGTGTGGGAGATATATGAAATATGTCGATATATGGTCATATGTATAAGTGGTATGAGATAATATGGATAGTTGAAGGGTGCTTGAAAGTCTGAGTTCAAATCCCCTATATTTATATTTAATAAAAGCAAACAGAAAATATTTGATAAGATTATAAAGAGTCATAATAAGAATATGATTACGATTACATGGCTAGTATTTAAAAATATAAAAGACTTTAATATAAGTAATAGTAATTAATATAGAAGATTAACTGAATCCTTAAGGCAATAGAGAAAAGTTACCTTCCTTTGTAATAGCATGTTGATTTGAAAGATTCATTCTTCTGTGAGCAATTTATACTGGAGCACGGGTGGTCCTTGGTTCATGAGAAATGGAGGTAGCATTCTATTCTCAAATCATTTCAAAAAGCATTACAAGGCAGTCCATTTGTTCGTAGCACGGCATCATAGCAGAGGTAATCCTGGAAAGATCGGGAGAAGGCAGACAAAGTCTCTCTACTCATTGGTCATAATATTTAAATTTAAACTGGCGTGAATTCGGCTTAATAACCGAATTTGAATTTTACTGACTGTCTTCTCTGATATCAAAATAAGCCCTAGTTATATTCGGCTGAAGTTTTCTAGGAATGCTTTTAAGAAAATCACCCATGGCAATGCGGACGCAGACTTGCCTCGTATGATCTTAATCAGAAGGAAATATACTTTTACTTTTGTGCAATAAAAGATGCAATAGACTGATAGATCCTTGAAGCTATTGTTCTGAATCTATTTCTAATTTAGAAATAGATTCGCATGACTTTTAATTTAATGGATTTTGCTATTGTTTTTTAATTTCCTATCTTAAGGCAACTTACTTCATCACCTACTGAAACGATTTTATGAATATAAAATAGTGTAACCAAAAATATAAAATATTAAATAAAATATATTAAAATATTCACATTACTCATACAAATCCGCCGCATATACGTAAACGCACATACACGACTATACATGTTATAACAATTATTTGGGAAATTTGACTATAATTTAATTTTAAAAACGAAATATTAATAACTTGATTAGATGGTTGTTTAGGTTCGGGTAGAGTTACGTGGAAGTGCATGGTTGCTCTCTATATGATCTAGGCACGAGAACAAATGGATTTGATCCCAATTTGGAGGTTAGTCAAGCGATAGCACACGAAGCATGAATCTGGATTACAGATTTATCGCTTCAATACTATTTATAATTTCTTAAATGATTTTTTAATTTTAAACTATGCAGAATTACATTTTAAATTTATTTGCCAAAGTTAAGAGTTAGACCCATTAATACGTTAAACATGTAATTTAAACTACACATGTACACACTATTATTTTATTATAAACAATCCTTAAATGTAGCCATTATATTACAATAAGATCGAGGACATGTAAAAACTATAATTGTTTACATCTCTTGCATGTAAGACACAATTATGGGAGGCGAGAGATAAATTTTTAAATATTTCCAATTCCAGCGCTTATGATCAGGATTTAAAGTTATATTAAAGTTAAGTGTTTACATATATATACAATATAAAAAATATTTTCCCCTTGTCAAATAGTCACTTGGTTAACAGTTTTAATTAAAAGAAGAAAAAAACATTAATTAAAGGTCCTTTTTATTTACATCATTAATATGTTAAATTACTATTTAAAAAAATATAAACAACAAAATCTTACTTCTATGCTTATTTTTCACCCTATGAAAAAATATCAAAATCGCATTTAACTTATTCACTTTTTTTGTCTTTCGATCAAAATGGCGTTAAAATTGTTCAAACTACGCATGCTCAAATATATATATACTGTATAATGAAATACGTATATTGGTGATTTCTGTATTTATCTTTTCAACATGTGTATGATCAAGTGGGTCAGCAATATGAGATGGCATGGAGGTTTGAGTGAAAGTCTGAGTTCGAATCCCTTATATTACATTATATATGTGCAGGTGTGTATAAGCTTGTACAGTGTATTAATTTACATACAATACTGCAATTTTATTTGTAAAGTAAGTTACTTTCCAAATTTAGCAACTTTTCAGCCCATTACGGCTGACATAAAGAAATGTTAGTAATAGTTATTATTTGACAATATATATCTAATAAAAATAGCCTAATAAATTTTATTGGGTGGATAATGCTTTGGCTCAGAGTGTGAAATATGTACTTTCATATAAAATTAAATAATATAAAACTATAATTAGAGAAACATGAAATGAAAGCAGAAGACTGAACAGAAGAAATGCTTTAATGGATGTATAATTAAAACAGAGGTCTAAAGAATGCAAGAAATGCACAAATAAATTATTACATTAAATCAAATATAAGTCTCATTTGTATCTATCAGGATGACTAATTAATTATTCCTAAAATACAAAGACTTCCTAGAAAATTCTAGAATTCTCCAGAGAAGCATAAAATATCAATCACGACTGCCTGGGCATAAAACAGAAGCTGCTAATATAAGCTTGAAGTACCAATCAGACAGATGGAGGAACTGGACAGACCTTTATAACAGTGGCCTTCCAGCTTAAGATTATAAATGGGATCTAGGGAAGTTTAAAGACCATCTTGATTTTGATTATAATTTTTATATGCCTTTCAGGCTACACTATTATTTTGTGACATAATGTTAATTTGTATTATATCTGATTCTTTGTATAGTTGTATTATTATTGGAAATTACATTTCAAACCAGTATAATACCACATGATCACTATTTTCTATGCTTATACTAGCTGTTAATATAGTAGCAAACTCTCAGTGCAGTAGTGCCACACAGTGAAAGCCTTAATAATCAATGGATGCCAGAAGGTTTATGCATAAAATCCCTGTCTAATGCCTACTCATCCAATATTCCCAGATTAGTTTTTAGCTTTCATCAGTGAGCAGTCTTGGATCTGAAAGCATTGCACTTAAAGGATCTAATGCAATCCTCCAGCATAGGAAATAGTGATTGTGTGAAGTTATAGTGGTTCTATACCAATCCTGCCCATATAATAATTATGATTTGTTTTTAAAAAACCAAAGACACTAAAATATATAAATTGGGTTCAGATCTATATAACTATACAAGTGAATGAGCTTGCATTGAAAACGTTATAGTTTCATCTTAGAATCATAGCTTTATAGATAACTAAATAGGTAAAAGATGACTGCTGGAGGTTTGCACCAGATCCAAAAATCAAGGTATAGTGCTCTCAGATCCAAGGCTCCTGATTGATGAAAACCACAAGCAAGGAACTAGTCTAGAGATATTGGATGAGTAGGCCCTGGATAAGGATGTTATAGATAAACCTTGCATCCATTAATTGCTAAGGTTTACACTGGATGGCACTACTGTGTGGAGAGTTTGCTACTGTATAAGTTAGCATTTAACATTTCTATTAAATATTCAAATTAGCTTTTTTCCATGTTCGATGATCTTTTTTAAAAATTTGTTTCCATTTGTATTCTTTTTTTGAGTCATGATTGTCATTGCTTGAAAAGTGATAAGCAGCACATTAATTAGTATAGTCAACTAGCATATTCCGTGTCTAGAAATTGGTGCATTCTGAGAACCCTTGGGACCAAAGATTGTGTTAATCACTTGAAACAAGTTAAAAATCTAAAAAATATATTTAAGGGTACTGAGCTATAGTTGATAAAAATATGGCAATATTACAGTTGAGAATAAAATTTAACATTAATAATCCTCTGGGTGATCTATCTATAGCAGCCATATTCAATCCTTTTCTTTCTTGTGTCACATCCATTTGTTTGCTACATCAAGAGGGTCGCAACATGCTCTATCAGTTGTCAGCAACCAGTTAGTGTCACATGAAAAATATGTGACTTCTCAATTTGGGTGTGCTATAGGTTGTAAACCACTGTACTATATCTTATAATTAACAGGTTAATAAGACCTAAAAACCTTTATTTGTCTGAAACATTTATTTAAGTATTAATGCAATTTTTGATATTGAGATAAACTTTTAACAATTTTAGATAAATCAGGTTTATGAGTGCTACATGCTACTCTTAATATAACTTCAAGGTATGAATCAGTAAGCCCGTTTCTTTATACATTCTTCATATATCTCATTTTTGAAGATGATTCACAAAAATATGTTATTACAAACAACTTAAGCAACATTTGTGCACACTTTTTGACGGTTTTATATTTTTCAGGCACTAATTTCTAAAAGTCCATATACTCCTTTCCCTTTTTTTTTTTTTTTTTTAAAAAAGACCTCCAAAGTCATGATATTTTTAAATTCAACAAATTTGCAAATAACCTAATATAATCAACTCCAAATGCAATAGTTGTTATTTCTAAGTGCCAGGGATTTTTTATAAGTAAGAGACAATTCCTAATATTTCTTAAATCTTGAAATCTGCTTTAAATTTTTTTCAATAAGACAGCTAAATAATTTGAATTGATGGTATAGGTTTCTGAAGAAATGTCAATATCATCTTAACTTTTGTTGACATTGGGAAGTGATGTAATATTTGGCTTTGGATATATTAGTAATACATACTTTGTTTCTTCAAACACGAATGCTTTATTTGCCATTTGGAAAATAATTTTATTTTCGCCACGTAAATGAATATTAAGATCTCAAAGTTTTTCTGTGATGTCAAATAAAAAACCTTTAAAAGACACCACCATTCATCACTGTCAAGCTCATTATAAACTTTATTGTTTTCTTGTAAGAATAATTTAATATCATAATGAAAAAAAGCTATCCAAAGAAATAATTTGTAATGAAAAAAAATTATCAAAACTTTACCTCTGCTTTGTCATCACACCATCTCCATAATTACTATTTATTTTTTTCAAAAGATTTTTAAATTTTCTGTGATTCAGTTCTTGTGCTCGAATATAATTCACAATGTTTATAACAGATTTCATCACAGCATCTATTCTTTTATTGATATATGTGCTCCCAAGATTTCTTTATGAATTAAACAGTGAAATGATAATAAATTTGTTAAATTGTTTCTTTTTTAATAGAAAAACAAATCCCTTTTTAGATCTAATCATTAAAGGACATCCATCAGTGTACACAGATACCAATTTTTTTATTTCAATATTATTCATTTCCAGAAAAGTAATGATATTATCAATTCATCATTGAAAGAAATTTTCAAAAAATCTTCATAAATTGAAGGCTGTTCAGTACAATATCTGATGAAAATGACACATTATGATGTTGCTGAAATGTCAGTCCTAGAATCAACAGTCAAAGTAAAAAATTTCATTTTTCAAATCTTTTATTATGTTATTGGAAATATGTTTTACAATATCTTTAATTCATTTAATGCATGTAGAATCTGAGAGTTGTAGTTTCTTAATTTGTTATCAAATAACATATTGGATGTATTTATTAAACATTCCTTCACAACATCAGCATCAGTATTTGGTTTCATATTTTTGCCAAATATGTAACAAATTTCTTTTAGGATTGTCACTGATGATAACATTTTGTTATTGTTGCAATAATTTCTTGAAGATAGCTAATTTTTCACTTCTTATTAGACTCATGAGAAAAAGTATCATTAAGCAATTTATATTTCATAGTATAATGACGATTAATGTTATATTTTTTAAATGATACTTTTTGACAAATCAAATATATTGCTGAATCTTTTTTATTTAACACAACAAAATATTTCTCTTCCCAATTATCTTGAAACACTTTATTTCATCAGATACTTTTTGTTTTTTATTTGAAGAGGTCGTTCGATTCAAAATAATACATTACAAAACTACAAGTTCTTTAAATCACTTATGATACGCATCACATGATAACTATTTCTTATGCTTGCCCTTAACTGTTATTAATTCTGGCTTGCACTGAGTGGCAATACGTTTAGAGAGTTTTACCTGTGTTATGATACACATTATATCTCGCCTTGCTTTCAAATAATAACTAGTCCAGATTTCATTATATAAACATATTTTACAAGTCTATGTTTATATTAATTCACATATAAACAACAGATTTGGTGCTGTTATGACAGGATATTGACAGCTAACATTATTAACATGTCAATAAAAAAATCAAAATTAAATGTGATTGGTTACTCATTAAGAATAAAGACAGTTTCTTGCCCCCATGGTTGTGAAGTTAAAAAATTGACAGCTAACATCATTAGCATGTCAATAAAAAAAATCATAATCAAATGTAAATGGTTAACAATAAAGACAAGTTCTTTCCCATATGGTTGTTTATAAATCAAATGCAAATACGTACTTGTTAACAATATGTATTTGTTAACAATAAAGGCAGGTTTTTTTCACCTCCTTGGTTATTTAGGTCTGTGAAATTAAAAAATTGATAGCCAACATTATTAGTATATCAATAAAAAAAAATCAACCACAAGTGATTAGTTGTTAATTAAAAATCTTTTTTTTTCTCTCTCTCATGACTGATAGAATATCTGCTTAACTGTCAATGAATTGGTGGGCTACATGCAGGTTAACTATGTCTGATCTATTCAAAACATAGACAAGTACTTTAGTTAATAATATTAAAGATGGTGTTATGTAAGTTGCCACATTATTCCTTTTCATGGTCTTAGATTAATTGAAATTACAAATTCTACAAATTGGCTGACCCAGAAAGTTTCTCTTATGTAAAATTAATAAAATGGTTGAGTAATTATTTTAGCTCTGAACTCTCTAAGACATAGTGCATCTTTTATTTATGGAATAGATGCAAGTAAAGAGAAGGAGTGTAGAGATTATGATGCAGTTTTAAAAGACTTGGCAAAGAATTGTGCATATGGAGGAAGTGTTGTTGGAATAGTTTGTGGGGTATGAATAGTAATAAACTTCAATAGCAGCTATTGGCCACTTCAGACCTGTTGTATGCAAAAGTTATCAAAAGAGGGATTTATCATATACTGGAACTAGTAAAGCAAAAGAGTTTCAGCAATCTGATGTAAAAAAACTCCAAACAATAATTCTAAAAAGCAAGCAAATCTGAATAGTGAGAAAAAAAAATTAGAATGCTACTGCTGTGGAGAAACTTTGGCACATAGAATGAGATGTAATTAATAAAATGCAAATGCTGTGATAAATTAGGTCATCTAGGCAAAGTCTGACATATAAAAATCAAAGAATATACAAAAAGAAACTATTTAAAAGTAAACTTAGACTAACTAATCCCAGAGTTTAAGTCAACAAGACAATTTCCTCCAATAATGTTGATAGAGTTATTCTGTAATAAATCTGTAAAAATGAAAATAGACAATGGATTTGGGGTTTACTTAATAATGTCTCTGAGGTATTGGATCTATTTACATAAAGAAATGAAGATCTATTCAACATTAGAGGTAACAACTTAAAACTAATGAAACAAATGGAAAAAACATTATTTTAATAGTGTTAATTAAAATTACAGCCAAGATTAATAATCATAAAAAAATTGAATTTATATTAAAAGGAAATGTCAATTCTGTATAAAGAAGAGATTGGTTTGCCCTATCCTCTCCTAGGTGTAAAAAATTTGTATGATCAATAAAATTAATATTTGAAGGCAAATACAAACTAAATTTCTAAATTGCTCTGGTTAGAGAAATGATAAACCCTATACTTATTTAGATACAGCTGTGTAAGCACAAATAATCCCATTCACACTTAAGACAAAGGTAAAAAAACATTAGAGAATTTAGTATATTAATGCCCGCTAAAAACAGAATGGGCTATCCCCCCTCTCCCAGTGATCATCACTACAAATTCTAATGGCTAAATCCATATGTGTGAGGGCTATAGAATGACTCTATTAACAAGTATCTACATAAAAGCCTATATATCCTGATCATATATCAGGGAGATGCTAGCAAGTATGGAAATGTCTGAATTTTTAGTAAAACTGATCTGAATGTTGAACTCTATTAGATATCAGTGTTAATGATTCTGGCAACTTATTACAACTCATAAATAATTGTGTAATTGCCTTTCTTTTGTAATTAAAATAACACCAAATATTTCCCAAATGGAGGTAGATGTGTTGTTAAATGAAATGCCAAGAGTATATTTTGATATTCTAGTAATAGTTAATTCAGAAGAATCATGGCACAATACACTAATTAAGTATGTGAGTGACTTCCATCGTGAAGATAAATTGAACTGTAAAAGAAATTAATTTCCTGGTCACATTATGGATATAGGAATGACTGACCAGAAAATATTAAAGCAATTATAAAGGTTCAGCATCTGAAAAATGTGAAAGAATTGTAAGCCTTTGTAGCTTTTATAAATTTTTTTGACATTTATGAAGCTCTCACACCCACATGCTTCTATACAATTTTCTTTAGAGAAATCAAAGTTGGACATGGAAAAAACTGCAAAAAAGCACTTTTCAAAAAATAAAAGTGTTGTTAACATCTAGAAGTTTATTGGCACATTTGAAAATAATTTGGAAATTATTATTAATAGCAGAAATGACTGAATATGGGATTTGGAGTTATTCTTATTCATACCTCAGTAGAAAGCAAATAATCAATTGAATTCATGTCCAAAACATTATCAAAGACAGACAAAAATTACAGCCAGCTGGACAAAGAAGTGTTGGCATCAAAAAATTCCATCAATATCTATATAGCCTACCATTCAATTTAATAATGGATCACTGACCATTATTAGGAATATTCACAAATAAAAAGACTAGCTGATCACTTACCAGAATGGTTCACTAGTACAATTTTTATCAGAATGTCACTATAAATTGCAATTTAGAAAGGTAGCCATGCAGCATGTTCATATTGAACATAACTGAAATAAAGAGATGTGGCGATAATTGGGAAACAGTAAAAAATAATGCAGGCTACCAGATGAATATAAATCATATTATGAATGAATGACTTAAAAGATTGCCAGAAAACCTAAATAAAGCCTGTGGAATATAAAAGAGCCATTATCAAGCTAACAAAGATATGTATAATAGAAAAGTGCTAATCCTTCTGCAAGGACATAGTAAGGTCCTGAAAATACTTAATCAAGATGGCCAAATACTGATACAGAAATTTAAATGTACATAAAGAAGTGCAAAACTGGTCAGTCTATGGCAAATTTACAACAAAGAAATACATGTGATGGCCCAAAATTCATAAACCATGGAGATAATTCAACATAGATTATGTAGTTTTATTCAGATGCAATATATTTACAAATTCTAATGGATGCCAGATCAATGTCAGCAGAGTGCAGACTAGCAAAAAACACTAGTTCCATTAAATTCACTCAGATCTTGCAGGAATGTTTTATGTGTCATGAATCATAAGAAGCCCTAGCATCAGATAATGGCATAGGATTTACAAATGCAGAATTTGAAGCTTTTTACTTAATGAAACATGTCAGAACACTATCATATAACCAAGAATCAAAATGGGATTGCCAAGAAAGTTATTCAGTAATTAAGACAAATATAAATAGAACTGTAATAATATATAAAAAAACCATAAACCTCATGATTCTTCACTAGCATATGACACCATTCACTAATATAGAAATTTTCTGGCAGAAATATGGTATGAAAACTTTAAAGTAAATTGTTAATATTGGTATGAGAGAGAGACAAAGAAATATTTATGTTGCTGGTGATAGAATATGGATATGTGACAACCTTCAAAAGTTATGGATGGGGAGGGGGGATAATCTCTAACCAAATAATAGAAATCCAAATAGCATTGTAAGTCCATTTCTACCATCATATAAATTATATTCAGAAAAATTGTATGGAACCAACCATTAGTGTTGAAGATGATATATGCAAGATTATGTGCCAACCATTGAAGAAACTGTAGCTTCTGGAAACTATACAGATTTAAAATACTCAAGTTGAAACTACAGAGAAAGTTACAGATGACAAGGCAATAGAGATAGCAGAAGAGCAACAAAATAATATCCCAAATAATCCACCCATTCTAAAATAAATATCACAAAATAAGATAGTTATACTTGAATATTTAAAAGATAATGTATGGAATTCTGGAGAAAAAGTGACTTAACTGTAATGAGAGGTGCTAGAACTATGGCTCAGAATATGTTAGATATATATACACACGTTAAATTGTAAATATATATATATATATATGTTTGTATATATATAAGGTATCTATTTAGAGTAACATAAAAACACTAAACAAAAGGAATGCTTAGTGGAGAATAATTAGAAAAGAGAACTAAAGAATGCACAATTAAGTTAAAATAAAATATTTCTAAAATAGTAGGATATTCCTAGAAATTTTGAGAATGCTTCAAAGAAATATAAAAAGTATCCAGTTGCAACTTGCAAAAGAGTCTGAAGAAACTATAAGAATAGTGCAACATGCCTAAAAAGTCGCTCACTTGGAGAACCCAGAAATCTCTATATCTAGTGGTACCCAAATGAAAGTCACAAGTGGGATCTAGGAACATTTAAAACCTATCTCAATTTTGATTAAAATTTTTATAAGCTTTGAGATCACACCTATTCTGTAACTAACTTAATGTTATTTTGTATTATATTAGATTTCTTGTAAAGATGTATTATTGAAAATTAGCATTTAACATTGGTATTAAATATTTAATCTTTTTTCTGTGTTCTTTTAAAATTTATACTCTGACTGTAATGTTAAAAATAGAAAACAAGTGAAAGATGAATATACTGTGGCTAAATTTGGTTATGGGGAGAGAAATGAAAGAGAGCACAGACTCATAGGATTTACAGAAAAACTGCATATTGTGAATTCCTTCTTTGAAAGAAATTCTAAATGACAATGTACATAAAAGTATCTAAATGATTTTATAGAATTGTATTGCTTTGATTAAACAAAAATATGTATTTAAAAATTGTAATTTTCATAAAATATATTTAACACAGGAAATAAATGATCATTCATTAGTGAGATATGTATTAATGCAAAAATAAAGATGAAAACTATTAAGAAAAACAGTATTAATAATTGATATTTCTAATCTTCAGAAACATACTAAGAAGTTTAAATGAGAATTTGAAAATCAAATTTAAAATGTTTAAAGACTGAAAATCAGCAAATAATATTTTAACTAAGAGAAGACTGTATAAAGAAAAGAAGCAATATGAGAATATTTAAAAGTTATCCATTAAGCATATAATATGAAATTGTGGAAAATGGTAAAAAAGAGTAATGATATAAGAAAATATAATTAAATTAGTAGGAAAAACAACACAAGAAAATAATAGCCTCAAAGTGTAAAAAATTTGATATTGGGGAGAAAAAAAATTATTTGGCCATATGAAGAAAAGACAGAATTGTAACTAAAAAGGAATGGATGAATTCTACAAAGAATTGCATAGCAATAAAGACCAATAAACAAAATACTCTCTACAATTACACCTTCTGAATTTTCAAGCATTTTAGAAGAGATAATATATAATTAAATTTATAAAAAATGCTAGAATTGTTCATGATATTTTAAAAGAAGCAGATGAAGAAAAGAAAAAAAAAACATTGGCAAAATGACATACCAAACAAATAATAAAGATATTTAAGAAAGGTGATAAAGAAGATAATTAGAAATTATGTTTTATTAGTTTTAAACAAGATTTTTATCATATAATTACAACTTATCTACAAACAAACCTGATTTAAAATTGGTTTTAGTACAAGGAATCACATCCAAGTATTAAGAGAAGTTATAGATATGATCATTAAGTATAAGTTGTGATTATATCTTTGCTTTGAAAATAATGAAAAACTATTTGATTATAAAAGTATTTGCACAGTAGTTGGGATATTATCATGTTATGAAGAATATTTATGGTAATGTAATAGCAGTGATTAAAGACCATGATGTCATTAAGAAGTAGCATTCATAAAAGGATATGAGGGGGATGTCATATCTTCAAAATATTTTACAGCATTATAAGAGAAGTATTTTATGGACTAAAAAAATACAGGAATCAAATTAAATTTATTGAAGTCATCTGGATTTTTCAAATATGGTTGTGTTTTTTCAAATAATTTAGAATTTCAGGAAATCTTTACTTGCTTAATGCTTCAGGAAATGTTATCAGATAAAAACAAGAAAGTGGGACTAGAAATAAAAAGTTTAGCTATAAATTAGATTAAGTTAACAACTACAAATATCATAGTAAGATTATTATTATTATTATTAGATGAGATATAATGGATGAAATTAATTTTAAATTTAAATACTTTTGGAAATATATTTGAAAAAACGTGCTTATGTGTTTGAAAAAATTGGTTTTTACTAGTTTAGAAAACTAGTAGAGAGACTTCAGATCATACATTAATGATGTACTTTGAAAGCAACAAGGATTAATCACAACAAAGGTATTAGTGAAAGAACAACTGTTATTAATAAGAACAATCGTATTCAAAGATGATAGAAGATAAAGGAACAAAGTCTTCATTGAATATTAAAAGATGTCAAAGACCTAAAAAGAGACCATATGTGAGATGGATTAGTGATAAAAAGTAAGGCTATGGATTGGTGAAACTGGATTGAACCTGTAGAGATCATCATTCTGCCACAAAATGACAATTAATGAAATTGATGAGAGAAAAAATGAACTTTTAATTTTTTCATACAAAAAAATTGCTTAAGATCACATGCAACTTGAAAACAGTGATTTTATTTCTGGCAGCCTATCAAATATTAAACTATTTTGCAACATATTAAATTCTGAAATAAAATTCTTATAATATTATTCTTGATTTATTTCTAAACAATATTAAAAGTATATGCTTTCTTTGGATTATTTTAGTAAGCAATTTGATTGTTTAGTATTCTTTAATTAGAAAAGGTTTGTGGTTTTGGATAATTTCTTTTTGCTCCAAGATTCTTGGTGCCCAATTAAGAACAATAGATTCCCTTAACCTAAAGCTGATCATAGATAGTTTATCAAGACACATTAATCAGCATGGTGAGTTTAGTATCACTTTTAATATCAAAATATACCATGACCATATTTTACAATTCTTAATTGAATTATTAGTTGGATTATCTTAATGGTAGGATGGATATGGATGTGAATGATGTTTCTCCATATTTACATTAACAATAAAGAAATTTTAAGTTTAGATATTATTTCCAGGAAGATAAGATAGCAGTTAGTGACTAAAGGCTTTTGCTTTTAGTCACTGTTATCTTAGCTAAGAACTTTCTAAATTTTGGATCTTGGTTGCTATTCATTGATGTTCTTTTATTTATCTACCTATATACAAGTATAGATCAGTTTCAGATGAAGGAAGTTTACAAGAATTGAAATGATTTTATAATATTAAATGTAATATTACTGCATTTTGTGAAGTTAATAAAAAAATAGAGACACTTTAAATATGATAATGTACTTTATTATAAAGGTATAAATACAGAGTTCATAAATAAAAATTTGAATAACAACAATGTGAAGATTAATGGTATATCCATAAGAACAGCTATTTGAACTTAATGGAAAGTACCGAATTTAGATAATTCAGATTTATGCTCCAACAAGTTGTCATTTGATAAAAACTTTCATTCCAAATGTAAGAATATACATAATCAAAGTTAACATTTTAAAATTATTATTGATTTTAATAATGGAATTGGAAAACAATGAAAAGTTGAACTAGCTGTGGATAAGATTAGATGGCCACAAAAATGATTTATAGAATTTACAATAGTGTTTTATTTTTTGAGAAAAATCCAAAGCAGAAATTGTCACAGAAACATCCAAATTAAGTTATAGTAGAATTAGATTATATAATGACTAACAGAAAATATATATTTAAAGACTATTATAATATACTTATCAGGAGGTGATCTTTGATTGTTGAAATGTAAGATAAGGGTAGTTTTATATTACCGTGATGAAACTGCCTGAGGGTGTTATTTCTATGCTATCACACAGAAATATACCGTTTAGGCATCTGCCTCCGCTATATAACATTCTATTTCAATATATAAGCGTGCTAATATAAAACTACCAAATTTGAATCTGAGTATAGAAATATTCTAATTTCAATTTATTGTAAGCAAAAGGAAGATATTTTAATATTTTTCGTAAGCTCAGAGAAACATAAAAATGAGTATTTCCTCTATCATTTTTCTTTATTTTTGTTACTACACCCTTTTTAACTGAACAGAAAATTGTATTCATTTCTTAAAATGCCTCATAAATCAAAAATTTCATATAAAAAAGCAGTTCCTAATGAATTCTTATGAAAAAATAATAATTTATTATCTTAAATTCAAAATATATAAAAATCTAATTAAAGAAATAAAGCTTAAATTGAAAAAAAAAATTAATGAATAAACATTTGCTAAGTGTATTATTAATATAAAAAAGTTACTAACCTTTAAATAAATATAATATATAAAACATTTCATTAATTACCTTTTTTAAAAATAAAAATATTAAAATTTCTTTATTGATAGTCTGTCATTTTGTTTGTTATGAAAGTAACGCAATGTACATTTTACAATTTATTTTTAATGTGCTTTACGCTACATTATCAAATATTTTATTTTTAATATCTAACAAATGCAACTTTCAATTTTTTGCTATATTGTTAATTTTTTTTTAAAAGAAACATAATTTATTTATTTTACATAAATACAGTCAAAATTAAATCCAAATTAGATAAAGAAATGTAATGTACATATTAACTGCTGTATTTTTAATAATATAAATGATTATTTTTGTCAATATTATACTTTTTTATATTTATGATAAAAATTGCCATTATCTTGAATATCTCAGAAAGAAGATATGAGATTATTGATTTAAAATTGAGCATATAAATGATTTTCTAACTTCTGTTTATTGCAAAGCGGAATTAATTACTCCACCAAGTTATGTAACGTCAAAAACCAATGAAAAGATAGAATTATACCATTCTATCTTTGGGCTCTGTTCCTATATAAGCTTAGTTTTTAACTTGGTTTTTAAATTATATGGTGAATTTTGTCTATTGTTTTAATTTATATACAGACTGCAATCATCATTAATATATGAATCTTACTACTTCTGCTTTGCAATTACAGATATTTAGTAGTTATGATTATTTATTTATTATTACAATTATTAATACGAATATTTTATACCTAATATTCAAAAATTGTTAAAAGTAAGACTCATTCTTCATCCTTTGAATGAATATATTAATGGTGATTGCAAACCATTTAGTCTGTAAATAAATTAAAACAATAGACAAAATCTACCATATAGTTTAAAAACCAATTCAAAAACTAAATTTATATAACAACAGAGCCCAAAGATAGAATGGTATTATTCTATTATTTCATTGGGTTTTGAAACTATATACCTTAGTGGGAGATAGTTACTTTCACTTTGCAATTACAGATATTTAGAATTTACGATTAATTAATTTTTATTATAATTATTAACTTCTGTTTATATATATTGCTTACAATAACTCCCTTCATATGCACTTTAATGCAAACAATTTTTTCATGATTCCTTTATTTTCCTGGCTGTTTCGACTGTCCTGCAGTCTTCTTAATCTCCTCTACAGGAAATAAAGGAATCATTAAAAACATTTTTTGCATTAAAGTGTATATGAAGGGAGTTATTGTAAGCAATATATATGAATACATGAAGAAATGCAAAGAAAGTAAAAGGAGAAAAATAAGAATAACTTCTGTTTAGTAACATTTAATACTGTACAAGACACAGAATTTTTTTTTTTTTTCTAAAAATAATTTGAGATTATGATAACCTTATTTTTTTGATTATGATGACTGAATTTTAACTGCAGGCAAAATAATGTTTATACAAATTTTAATCCGAATTTTACAAATGTATGCATTTTAAAATCTGTTATTAATGCACTTTATACTATATCTGATCACAGTATATATATATGAATCTACTGAATGAATCTGGTATTTTTTTGATTTTGCAGTCATTAAAAATGAAAATCTTTTTTACTTTGGATATATCATGAATGAAAGTACTGATTGTCTTGCAAGGATTCTGAATAAAAATTGAGTACATTAATCATATTTTAATTTTATAATCAAAACAATTTTGCATTTTATGCAATATATAAACTCTGTACAGTACATTTTTAGCATATCACCATATCATCCTTAAATGATGGCACTTTGATGAAGCCATTACCTATGATGTCATCAACTTACAATTTGGCTGATAAAAAAATGGTGGATGCTTAAAAAAAGTTTCAAATTTTTTGTTAAACATCATTGTAGTGAACAACTGATTGTAAATCAAAATAGTGGATACAATTTGATGATCACTGTAACAAATCATTGCATAAAGATCCATCATATTCTGGGATAAAGGTGTATTTTATGATTGATTATTCATACTTAAACATTTTTTTTGTAATAGTATATGAGAAAAGTAATATGAAAAGATAAATGGAAAAAATATTTTTTTAAAAATGTCAAATTTTTATTGTCTCCTGATAAATTTTCAATTTTTAGAACTTTTGTCCTTTATTGAGGAATATATAAATATTTATTAGTAAATAGTAAAATAAATATCAGTTTGAACAATTTTGTAAAATTTACATTATTTTAAAAACGTTGATTTCAATTTACAATATTTTTAGACTAAATTTTAAACAAATTGATGATTAATAAAGATGAAAAAATATATTTAATTTTAATTTATAGCAGAAAATTGCTTTATTGCAATGACAAACTTGTAATGGAAATTAATGGCCAAATGTTGATTAAATGTTATAAAAATTTATTCCTGATCTTAAAATTGTAAAAGAAAATCAGTTAATTCATTAATTATACTCATGTATATAATTCATAAATTAAAGTTTGTAACAATAAACTCATCACTAGGAAAAACAAAATTATGGTTAAAAATGGAGTGAACTTAATAAGACATTAAGGAAAAAAATTAACAATGTGAGAAGAGAAAGTTGTAAAAAATTTTGGAGATCCATGAAAAGGGTGAAATAAAAAAGACATTATATTAAAAAAAGAGGGTGTGAGGATAGGGAAGAATATGAAAAAAAATACTAAATGAATTTGTAATAAAAATTATAAGGGAAGGGGAATGAAGATGATGCAAAAGACAGCTTAATTTATGAAAAAATAAAATAATGAATACAGAATTGAATAGAACAGTAGATAGATTAAAAGAGTAAAAGGAAGAAGATGATAAGATAGCTAAAATAGTAACAGATATGATAGGACTTGATTTAATAAAACCATTGTTGATAATAGGATTCCAGATAAATGGAAGGATGTGAGAATTAGATTATTATAAAAAGGAAAAGATTTTAGGTTGTCAACTAATTACTTTTTTAACATTCCATAAAATAATTTAATTAATTAGCTGAGTTAATCTTTAATTAAAACTTCTTAGACATTTTGCAAATTTAATTTTTAACAAATGTCATCTTTATGTTCATTTTAAATTACTAAAAAGTAATTTAAAACAAATTATTATGAGTTAACATTACAGTTATTTAATTATATATATTTAATTTTTTAAATATATGTATTTCTAAAACATTATTTGCACATGTATTTCAAACAAATCAAAATCACTTCATTCATATAATTCTTATTTAATATACAGATGTATATGTACACAATTCTGCTAAATAATGTAGATACATAATTTAAATTATTTGCTAACACTTATGCCATATAGATAAAGTACTCCATCCCTCATTCCAGATAAGTACATTTCTTAATTGATTTACATAATTAGTTTCTCAGATGATTTGTGATTCATGTGCTTCTAGAAAGCCATAAATAATATTACAAATTGAACTTCTTTTCTGACTGAACTTGTTTAAGGCAGACATTCATTAATGTAGGATTCAGGAAGTAGTTTAAATAAACCCTTCAATATGCAATAATTCCTCCGCATCTTCAATACCTTTGGTATTTGAAGTTTATAACATTACTGCTATTGTCTGTGTTGGTTTGCCAATACTCAGTTCAATAAAGTCTAAGGTGATTCACATTCCTTAGGAGTTATGTACCACTTGATATCAATACAAATATCAACTGTTTTGAGAAAACACAATTTATCCACTACTTTAAACACTTTTTAGCAAAAATCTTTTATTGATCTATATTTGGTACAATCTTACGTTTTGACTGTTCTGCAGTCTTCTTCAGAGCTAAAACTACAGAATAATCAAAATGTAAGATTGTGCTGAATATAGATCAATAAAAAGTTTCTGCTAAAAAGTGTTTAAACTAGTGGATAAATTGTATTTATATAAGATATTATAGCAAAATAAAGGAATAAAGGAAGAGGTAAATTTACTAATATTTCTGCTTTGAGAGAAGATTAACGCAGTTTCCTCAAACTATTATTGTTTAATGATATCTCTCTCATCCATATTTTTCCCCCACACAAAATTTAATTTTAACATTATTACTACATTTTTTTTTCCTTTGCACTTGGATGTAACAAAGTTACATTAAGTTTTTTTCAGGGTCTTACTGCTTTAGACAATGATTTTTGGTAATAAACCAGCAGTTTGTTGTCAATATTGACAAAATTGTCTTCAATATCATTTTTGGATTGATCCTTTTTTCATTGCAGTTACTTTTTCAGAGGTGGTCATTTTCTTATCCTCTGGTGAAGGAATTATCTTTTATTTGAAGTGTGTTTGACAGTATTTACTTTAGCTACTACTCTGACATTATTATTCTGGCAGTGATACATCCTTAGCAACTATATCTTGTGACACTATTTCCTTTCAGTTTTTTATTTTGGTGTTGAATATAGCCTTGCAAACATGTTTTGTGAAAATACATTTATTTGTATTTTTTTTTATTTTTAGGAAATATACTTTATTGCAGAAGTATTATTTTCCTTCCCTCTCCCATCCATTTTAGGGAATTTATTTTCAGAAATCTTTTTTTAACTGTATTTATTCAAATTTTAAGGATTTGAACCATTTTCTATTACTGATAGACACATTTTGCCTTTAGATATATAAAATGGCAAGTTGCTAATTTGAATACATCTTGCAGAAATGTTAATCACTTCCTGATTACAAACATTATTTCCATTTAATCTCTCCCTGAAAATCTGTTTAATAATATATTGAGCATGATTTGCTTGGAATTTTAAACTTATCTTTTTCTGATAAACTCTTTCTAATTCTTTTTGAAATGTATATACTCTTCTCTTTCTTTGGTTTCAAAACTGTATTACAAGCTATATTTTGAATAAGAAAATTACAATTTATATAACGATTATTTCTATATACGATTATAATTACAAAAGTATTAATTAAGTAATTAATATTCCATAAAACATAATTAAATTAACTGGCTAAATTAATCCTTGGCTAAACTTCCTTAATTATTGTGCTGAGTTTACTTTTGTCAAATGTTTTTATCTTTGTAACGTTCTTTATTATCTGTATGAAAAATATTACAATTATTATATATATTTAATTCCTTAAACATATATATTTTTAAAACGGAAGTCATATATATTATATGAATACATTCTATCTTTATTGTTAAAAGGAGGTTGCCTTGACAACAGTTTGAAATTGTTGATTGTTATTGACATTGGGACTGTCTTAAGTGTTGATTGGTTTTAATGATTAAATACATATGTATATATGTACACTTCACTTATGTGTCATAATACTGTTATTTAATTTACAGATATTTCCATATTCTTTTCTGCTAGAGAAATTATTTTAACAGTAATTGACACAGATATAGCAATTTTTTCTATCTAAGTTATTTTTAAAACACTTATGAAATTTGACCTATTAAAATAATTGCGAAATAATTCTGCGGAAAATAAAAGTAAATAAACGTGTAATTACTAAGTTTCTTTTTATTAGTTCTACATATTAAGATATATAAAAAGATCAAACATTTTTGAAATAGATGTAAAAAAAAGTCACAGGCTGTATATATTCAAATGCAATGAATGAATGTTACATTATTTAATATGTTTTCTTCACTATAAAATGAATATAATGATTAAAAACATTAAGGATTTTTTTTAAGTACCACTTTCATTCACTAGAGGTCATTTAAAATAATGTTCTGAAGAGTTTAAAAAAATATTCTAATTTAATAGGATATTAATTGCAATTATACATGTGAAAAATAAAAGTTTTCCTAAAGTTTTAGCTAAAATTCAGCCACAATATTTATTTATTCTACTCAATTTGATGCTTTATATAAGAGAAGTTTTTTTTGTGTATGTATTAATTAATTTAATTATTTCAATACACAAATTTGTCCTGTGATCTGGAGGCGAACTCACTCTGTCACTTCCGGTGCTCGAACTTCTTATGAACTCCTGAGCAATAAACTAATCTTTTTTTTTTTAAACGGAATGAATAATCCAATATTTATGTGGAAAAAATACCTTAATTTACTGCATAAGTCTAACGTAAATGAATTTAGTGGCGGACCCGAGAGTTAACGTTTCTTGGATCGCATTCCTTTTTACAAAGGTAAATAAAATTTCAATCTGATCTATTAAACAGAACTATAGTTCTCAGATTTTTATTTTAGTCCTCGAATTTTACTTGATTTAATTTATTTATTCAACCATTGCTCTTTTATTTTTTAATGGAGTTAATTACTGCACTTTATTTTCTTTCAAATATAATTGTTTTAAATTTAAGAATATGTAAGATAACTAAATTGTTTTCGTGAGCCATTTTATGGAAATCATAACCAAGCTGATTTTGTGCAATCGTAGAATGGCGGACTCTGGAGTTCAAGGTCTATTGATCAAGACTAGTTTGTCATATCCGGTGCCCGAACTTCCTATTAACTCCCCAGTAATAAACACTTCGATTATTATTTCTTTTTATGAAAATAGTAGAAAGTTGTATAACTTGATAATTATACAATTATATAAACCTTCAGCATTAATTAAATTCAATCATAAGAAGATTTTGTCGTCTAAAGTTGAATATTGTTTTGTCGTTGCAGTATAGAAATAAGAATTTTTGATCATCTTATGTTCATTGTAGAAGTAGTAAATTATCTTATTGAAAATAAAAAATAATTGAATGGTTTATTGTTCGGGAAATAAATTTTCTGCACCAAAAGTGACGGAACGGAGTCGCTATTCATAGATTTTGAGTTTCAGAATTCGCCACTATGCCACTGCACCCAATCATGCAAAGCACCGAAAATAAATTACTGATGAAATATACATAGTAACGTAAAGCAATTTTTAATAAATATCTCTTTACAGGGCGAATTTTCACGTATTTTTCCAACCACTAGTATGTATACATGATGTATATTTATGTATATTAACATCATGTGCTTTAATGTAAAAAAAAAAAAATGCATATTATTGTTGAATATATATATATATGGTAATGCGCACAGATTAAAATATATGTGATATAAATAGTCAAATAAAAAATAGTCATAGATCACATGACTCCATTCTCTTAAGCTTTAAGATATAAACAATGAGCATTGTCAATTGCTCAACAAGCTTTGTGTCTGAACCTATCCTAGCACCTCTGAGGAGTGCCAAAGCATGAAACCATGGTCAGAGGTTGAGGGAGGTCCTGACAGATATTTTAAATGCTTTCTCTGGCTAAGCATTTATCACAAAGCTTGTTAAGCAATTGGCAATGCTTATTGTTTATATATGTGATATGTTTACAAATTAAAACAATTTGTAAAACTGCAGACAAAATTTAATTGTATAACTAAATAATAAATTTAAATTTCCAGATGATAAATTTATTACTGTCTGGAAATTTTATCTGAATCAATAAATGCTCTTGAAACATTAAGAATAATTCTCACTGGTCACTGATAAAACCTTTGTTAGCATTTGAATATTCCCACTCTAGAATAAATAGAAAAATAAAGTCCACTTGTTTTCTTTTTCCATTCTTGATCTCTGAATAAGATAATCATTCAATAGCATCAAAAAAGGGGGGGGGGGGCAGTCTGCCTTTTTACATATCAAAGTGGATTTACAAAAATTTAGTAAAAGTTACCTTGGTATAAATTATTATTTGAAAACTTTTGGACATAGAAAGTTTTTTTTCCTGGTAGTTATTAGTTTAAGGCCATGTAGTTTTATCCCCAATATTAGAGATAGGTATTTTGTTTTTTCAACTAGATATTGCAAACATTTACTAGTCAGTTACTAATAGTTTGTGGTCTTTTTGGAATGGGATATCATTGTATTGAATTTTTAAAGAATTGATTTGAGAGACAATTTTCACAATAACTTCAGTTTTAATAATATTAGAGCAAAAAGCTGTACATTGATAGAAACTAGAAAAACTAAGGAAAAATATATGGCTAAGAAAAATAGTGGTTACCCTTAAAAAAAAAAAATTCAATATCCTAAAAAATTATTACTTTACTCTTTGTTCATAATTTCTAATTTATTATAATTAAGTTTTAAAATTACATTTTGATTGATAATTTCTTTGTATTCTTCACAAAATTCTGATTCAAAACATATAATATTCTATACCTGAGATAAACCATAGCTTCAGAACTTACAAAAAGAGAACCATAAGAATTCATCATTTTTTCTTGTACCCCAGATGTTAAAAAATCTCAAATCATCTATAAGAAAAAAGATTCTATCTAATAAGCGATACAAAATAAATCATTTCCAGAAGGTGGATATGCATTTTTAATCATAGCAATTTGCTTCTTGTTTATCCAAAACTAGAAATTGAAGGCTACTGTCTGGATCAATGATAAAATGAGTTTCCTCTCTTCATTTTATATTGTTTGTGTACAGCAGTGATGTTGGTATTTTTTGTGCACAGCAGTGATGCTATCTTGTTATATTTAGTCCATAAAAGACATCATTTATTTGCATATGGCTCATTTGCTAGCTGTAGACTTGAAAATAATGTGAAGCCAGTTATGGCAAAACTATTGACTCCACAGCATGAGAACCAAGGTTTTTTGCCTGCATACAATTCCATGTGGTTTTAAGAATATACTATCACATGGTATTATGCCCAGTGAATTTTGTGATAGCTTCAATAATCAGCCTTAAAATTTACATTGCACTGCTCTGTAATAGCCTAATTTTATAGATATAGTCAAAATCATTACTTGTTAAAATACAAATTCAGACACATTAATAAATTATTAAAGCTTTTGAGAATCAAAATAAGTTTGCCTCAAACTTGGATTAGAGTCCCAAAATTACATTGTACATAAACAGCTAATTTTATACATAGTCAAAATCATATTCATTATACAAACACAGACACGTTAGTACTAACACATTAACTATATTTATTATTGAAATTACTTTTATCAAATATTATCTTTAATAATAAAAAAAATCTGAAATTGAATACTTATGTTAATTACATTGAAAGCCTTGAAATTGCACAATCCTTTGTGCATGTTGAATCCACTTACAAATTAAATTTTTCCCATCCCAAATATATGCCTTGTTTTCTCCATATAATCTAATAAATTAGGCAAAAAAATTTAACTTGTTATTAAAAAAGATTAGTACAAAATCTAAATTTTATCTGATTTTAACAAGACATACATCATTTGAAAAAGGAAATTAAACCATATATAATGATAGTATTATCACATGCATAGCCCATTCAGTTTTCCTGCAATTTTTAAATGAAAACAAAGAAATTGTAATTTCAAACTATGAACCTGGCAATCATGCTAAACATTACAATAAACTTAACCATATTTTTATTAAATATAATGACTATATATTTTTGTCAATAAAATACAAATTTTGCAGTTTATATTTTGTTTATAAATGAAAGACTTGTCTATATTCTTATATATATGTTTGTATGTTAATAAAATGATAGTTCAAGTTATATCCAAGTTAAGCTTGTGTTTTTTTTTAATTATAAAATGGCACAAATTATTATTAGTGAATTGTACATTGAAAATTCAACTGGCTAATGTTTCTTCATGCAGCATATAGAGATAATTTTTTTTCTTCTCATTTGTCATGGCACCAGCCGGGAAGCGAATCTGCCAACCCGGGACAACTGCTTGTAAAGCAGATGTTGCTGACCTCTCGACCATCAATGCTTGACATATAGAGATAATTTCTAATGAATAAAGTCAAAGAAAGTAACATTAAAGTTGTGATATTTCACAGACTAAAGGATACTTGTAATTGCTAATCGCTTATGGGGAAGCATTAAACTAGAAACTTTTTCTTATGAGGAGAGAATTTCTAAATTGAATAGTATTTCATTTCTTTACCCTCAAGGCATTTATCTCAGCTATACTTTAGCTGCAAAACTCTATCTCAGAGTGAAAAATTGCATAACAATGATGTAACACTTTCAAACCTAATTAATGATTATATATATATGATGATTTTGTAGATGAGGCACTACATGAATATTTTGTTTAGGTATGATAGATGAACAATTGAGACAGCAATTACTATCATGTTAATACAACAATTATATGTATATATAAATAACGAACATGAAATTGAATTTCGATTCTTGAGTGTATTTAAAGTAAAACAAGGAGTAATAAAGACTTAAACCTACTGAAATGGACCTCAAGGAAAGGGCAAAAGCCATTATTTGCCAAATACGAAAGATACCATTTACTCGAAAAAAGAAAGTTAAAGAAGCATTTGAATTAGCTCAAAAGGATGTATTAATGCCTGTAGAAAAATTTGACTCGGCCACACCTACAGTTGTAATTTACAAATTCAGATAGGACTTTAGAATTTGTGGTCACTTGTTTTATAATAAATAAAAATTTAAACAAAACAAGTACTCAGTATTGAATACTAGGGAAATAATTGCACTTTTACAATTCTCATCATATTTTGTAAAACCAGATACATTTTATTGGATTCTTGTAGGCAAAAGGTCATCAAAGTTATTAACTATAAAAGTACTTATCGATCTATTTTATTTGTAACTATCTTTTGATATAACACCAAATATATTCCAAACAAAAATAGATATTCGGTTTTAGGGATGATAATTATTCTGTATCTTCATGATATAGTCAACACAACTAATTCAGAGGTATCACTCAGTAAACCTATTATCAAAGTCTATCAGAGATCAGAAAATTTCAGGATACAACTGAATGAAAAGAAATGTATTTGGAATACCTGAAAACTAAATGTTCATAGACATAATTAATGAAGAGGTTAGATTAGTTGCTCCTGAGAAGCTGCAAGCTATACAAAACATCAAAGACCAAGGTTTTTTTAAAAAGTCCATTATTTGATTTATTAAAGAAAAATCAAAGGAGGACATGAATCAAAAGTCACATGAACACATTCAAACAAAAAGCTTTAACATCATCTAAGCTGCTTGTTTATTATATATTGATGTTATACCTATCATGGATGTGTCTGATTATGGCATTGGTAGACTGCTAATTAATCTGACATACAGCAGAGAAAGGCTAATAGCCTGTAATGCTGAAAGAAATTGTAACTGTTTGGACAAAGAAGTATTAGCTATATTATATGGAATAAAAAAAAATCCATTATTTATATGGTTGAAATCTTACTCTGGTAACATATCATAAACAGCTATTATATATATTTTATAGTTTGAGACTTACTCTTGAACATTTAAGCCTGCACATGCTATGCTGGCTAAATTTTGTATCAGCATATGGTTATGAGTTAAAGTATATGAAGTGAAGGCTGATTCATTCTGCAGATGTGTTGTCTTGAATGACAGACAAAATAAAGTCTAGAATAGAAGCCGAAATTAATTATTAAAACATTCCATGGTTACATGCTAAATACCAAAGCAGTGGCCAACTGAATAGAGAGTGATGACACGTATGTCGACCTAATTAAATAGATAAGCCGGGATTGTCCCACAAAACATCCAAAATATCTAGCATCATCTTCTTGAAATGCTAGAATCAATCACAGTATGCAATGATTGCATGTTGAATGGTGATCAAGTAGTAATGCTGACAGCTGGGAGAGAGAAGATTCTAGTACTTCACCACCATTCAGGAATCATTGAAACAAAAGTGTTAACAAGAAGTTACATCTGGTTGCCAAACATTAACAGTGAAATTGAAAATTTCATCAAAAAAATGTAAATTGTCCAATGTGCAGCAAAACTATCTGAGAAAAGGTACATAGAGTGGCTTAAGGCAACAAAATCATGGCACTGAATTCACACTGACTATGCAGACTCCTTTAAAGAACATATTTTCCTAGATGATATAGATGCATACCCTTGATGGGTGGAATTCTGGGTTGTAAAAGTATGAACATGGAAGAAATGATAAAGAAATCCTTATATCTATGTTTTTGAAACAATATTGGATAATGGCTCTGATTTTATTTCCAGAAAATTCAATAAATTTTTCTGCCATGGTAAAACATCCAGAATTGAATTGATTGATGGAGAATGAAGTTGGTATTCTTAAAAGAAGTCTAAATAAAGTTGAAACAATGGACTTTCAAAAGCCGTGTTTTCTTCATTGCTACAACACTCGGCCCCAATAATAATAACTGGTAAACCTTTTGCTAAATTCACAATTAAAATAAATTATATTCTATATTAAAATTTCCTAAATTAAATTATAATATCTTATTCATTTATTTATTAAAATGACTACTCCACTCTTTTATTAATATTCCTAAACTTAATCAACATCTCCGGTAACTATTACTTCTTAAAATGACTAAATTAATTTATATAGCCAAATGTAAAGAGGAATTTTACTTGTTTCTAGCTACACTTAAAAAATTAAGAAACAATATAATAATCAATTATTTGCTTTCAAAATCATTAACTAAATTCTTAAATTGATTAAAGACTAAATTAAAATTCTTGATTAATACTTATCACTATGTATTATAATCTAATTTTATTTTTATATAGCATACTAGTTATCAATCTTCCTTATAATCATTGAATAAGATGAATGAAAAATTGTATTAATTAATATTTTGGATTCAGCATCATATATCTTTAACAATCACAATATTGTTCATATTTATAAATCTGTTTAGGTCCAAGACGCCATATTGAATTTTTTAAAATACTGACCTAAGAAACAATTTTCACAATAATTTCAGTTTTAATTATGTTAGAGTAAAAAAAAATTGCATTAATAGAAACTAGAAAAACTAAGGAAAACAATAAGTCTAAGACAAATAATGATAACAATTTAAAAAATAAGGAAAAAAGAAATTTCAACATCTGAAATAATTATTACTTTATTGTTTGTTCATAATTTCGGTTGTTTTCTATTCCCTTGTGCCAGCTGTTTGATGGCATTGATCCTAATCAAAAACACATTACGATTCCGGGCCGGGCCTGTGATTCTATCTATATAAATATCAGCTTTTTTAGTTTTTGTAATAGGAAATTAGAGGAACTAATAGTAAATAATATTACTATTTTTAAAAAAAATTAGAAATTCACATTAAATTTAAAAATGATACCCGAATAATTGACATTTTTTGGACAGTAATTAATCATAAAATGAGTTGTTTTTGTTTGTGTGTATCTGTCAAAAGTACAGGATTTTTTTAATCGAAAATAAGACGCAATTATACTTTTTTTTTCCAATTTACACAAAATTGCTACATTCACGCTAAATTTACAAATGATACCTGACTAATTTGCTTTTTTTTTTGTTTTTGGACAGTAATTAATCAGAAAGTGGGTTCTTTTTGTTAGTGCGTATATATAAAAAGTACCGTTCTTTAAATACTACATTTCAAAATGATACCCGACTATGTTGCTTTTTTTTTTTTTTGGGACTGTAATGAATCAGAAAGTGGATTGTTTTTGTTAGTGTGTAGATATCAAAAGACGTAATATTATGTAAATACTAAATTTAAAAATGATACCCACGAATAACTTTTTTTTGGGTATAATCAGAAAGTGAGTTTTATTTTCTTTGTGTGTGTGTGTATATATATAAAGTTACGGTCTTTTTTTCAATCGAAAATAAGACGCAATTCTACATTATTCAATTTACCCACGACATTTAAAAAATTCACACTACAATTTTAAAATGATACCCAACTAATTTGCTTTTTTTTTGGGGGACAGTAATTAATCAGAAAGTGGGTTCTTTTTGTTAGTGTGTATATCTAAAAAGGACTGTCATTGAAAGACTCAATTGAAAAATGATACCCGACTAATTTGCTTGCTTTTTTTTTTTTTTTGGACAGTAATGAATCAGAAAGTGAGTTCTTTTTGTTAGGGTGTCTATATAAAAAGGTACCGTTATTTAAATACTAAATTTAAAAATGATAGCCGACTAATTTGCATTTCTTTTGGACAGTAATTAATCAGAGTGTTTTTTTTTTTTTTGTAAATATTGTGTAGATATAAAAAGTGCTGTAATTCAAATACTACATTTAAAAATCAAACCCTGACTAATTTGCTTTATTTTTCTTTTTTTTTTTAACAGTAATTAATCAGAAACTGGGTTGTTTTTGTTAGTGTGTAGATATAAAAACTAATCTTATTTAAATAGTAAATGTAAAAAAAATAATACCCGACTAATTTTCTTTTTTGGACAAGTAATTACTAATAATCAGACACTGGGTTGTTTTTGTTTGTGCGTATATATATCAAAAGTAACTTGTCACCGCCGAATTCTCGCAAAAACGTTCATTTTCGCATGATCCTCGAAATACTGTCGTTTTGCACCCTTAAAAGCAATTTTTGAGGGTTACCCATTCGTAATGGAACCATCAGGACATTGTTAATAAAGTTACAATGAAACAAAGGTTAGAGCACTTGAAAAAAAAAAACCTTTGTAATAAAATTTTAAATAATTACAACAGGCTAAAATCCACACACTCACACCAAAGTGTAGAAAAAATAAACATTCTAGCATTACGATAAAGTTAATAATACAACCAACTATGGCAGCCAATAAAGGCATTTGTCTGTGTTTTTAGCATAGAAAGAAGCCTCCTAGGTTGGTTGTGGTGAGCACTCTTTCTGTGTTTTATCATAGAAGAAGCCTCTTAGGTTGAGTGTAGGCCACTGAAACGGTATATTTCTAGGAATTGACCTAGAAATAGCGCTGTCATGTGGCTGACACCAGGGAATAGAAAACAACCATAATTTCTAATTCATCATGAACTAAATATTAATTACATCTTCAGTTATAATTTCTTTGTATTCCTCACAAAATTATCATTCTAACCATGTATAATATGTCTTACCTGAGATAATCCATAGTTTCACAATCTCCAAAAGAAATCGCATATGAATTCTTCATTTTTATCTTGTACCCCAGAAGTTCCAAATGTCAAAGGCATCTATAAAGAAAAAGATTCATCCTAATAAAAGATACAAAAGAAATCATAGCAATTGGCTTCTTGTCTATCTAAAACTAGAAATTGTAGGCTACTGTCTATATCTCTGATAAAATGAGTTTCATCTCTTTATTTTATATTTTTTTTTGTATACATCCGTGATGTTTATATTCTTTATGCACACCAGTGATGTTTATATTCTTTATGCACACAAGTGATGCTATCTTGTTATATTTATTGTATCACATAAAACAGGCAAAACTCTATACGTATGCCACACACAGCAAGCTAGAGTAATCAATGGATGCCAGAAGGCTTGTGCATAAAATCCCCATCTAGTGCCTACTCATCCAATATCCCCAGACTAGTTTCTGACTTGTGGCCTTCGTCAATGAGGAGCCTTGGATCTGAGAGCACTGCACAAGCCTTCTGGCATCCATTGATTACTCTAGCTTGCTGTGTGTGGCATACGTATAGTGAGTTTTGCTTGTTTTAACAAGTTATACACAAGCATAAGAGGTGGTGGTCATGTGATGTTTATTGTATCAGATATAATTTATTTGCATATAGTCCATTTGTTAGCTATAGACTTGAAAATAATTTGATGAAACATATAGCAAAACCAGTGGCTCCAAAGCATGAGTATAAAGGCATAAACAGGAATCAGAATTTGATTATTTGCCTGCATATGCAATCTTTCTATACATTTGATTATTAGTTTTGTAACTCATTACTTGTAAACACAAACATATTATATAAACATAATAATAAATAAATTATTAAACTTTTTGAAAATCATTATTTTTATAAAGTAAGTGGATTAGAACTTTAGAAAATTATGGTAGATATGAATTCTATATGAGCATAAATAAATATATAATTTATATTAACACACACTAACTACAAACTAAAATTAATAAAAATTATCGTTTTTTAACAAAATTTTAAAAAAAATTAAAATATTAAAAAAATTAAAATTTTATACTTACGAGTCTGATGTTGTGCTTTACGTTGAAACTCCATTGTAGGCCTTGTTTGTGAATAACATCCGATAAATGTCCGTTTAAAGATGGGTAAATATTTTTTGTCTTTATCGCTTTATGAAAATTACAAAATTGATAAAAAAATTAAATACTCTGCTTAATTAAAACTGCTGCCAAAAATCCAAATTTCAACAGATTTTTTTGAGGTAGACATCTTTGGAAAGCCATGTCATTGAGCTATCAAATGCCCATATTTTGGTTGACGTCATGCTTATACTTTTTACGTCAGTAAAGAAAGAAAACAACATGTGACCCGATAAAAAAAGATGCGTGGTTAACCCGCTCAAAGAGGCCAACCCATTTTAAATTACTATAGATTATGTGCAATAATACCAAATATCTAATTATTACAATAAATGTGTGGTTAGGATGATGAATAATGATTTGGAAAACAAGAAAAGAGACTCTCAACACTTTGTTAATTTTAAAAACATTAACATTTTATTATAGTAATAATACAAAATTTACGCATCTTATATTTACTTAAAAAAATATTTAACATATTATACAAAACTTAAAAACTAACTAACAAAAAAAAAATATTTATAATAAAATAAGTCATTTATATTTCATTTAGAATGTATTTACAATTAGAATATAATATCTTCCATACTTGCTTCTGTGAATATTAAGATATTTCTTAATATTTCCATAATAAAACATATCAATAAAATATACAACTTATATATTATCACATTCTAAATATTTCAAAAATATATTCTTTTATATTATTACTTTACCTCTTCTACTCTTCCTATAATATGATCTAGTTATAACTCTACTTATACTTTTTCTATGTTTATTATTTCCTTATAAAATAATATAGAACTATTTAAATATTCATTAAGGTGTAGCACAGTATTATATTGTTTACAATAATATGAATCATCCGGTTTTCTTTACACTATAATATCTTTTTTACTTCGGACAGTCATTCTGTATTTTGACCTCTAATATTTGGTAAAACATTCATAAAATCTTTATTTTTACATTCTTTTAACATCTTATTTGTTTCATATTCAATTCTTCATGCATTAAATGGATTTATCTTATCATCATTTGAAAGTTTAGTTAATATCATTGCTTAAATATACAATTCCTTAATATGATGTATATACCAGTGTGATTTTTATGATTATAATTGTGGGATAGATACCTTATAAAACTATAAGAAACAACAATATAATGGATTATGTAACTTAAGATTATATTTTCTTGTGTCTACCTTAATTTCTATCGTGGCTTCTATTTTAAGCTCTTATAGATTTTCAAAAAATGCTATTATCCATATATCACAAATATTCATACTTAACTTTAAATAACACATCCCTATCACTACAAGATTCCCAATAAAACTACTTTCCTGCATCATTAACTTTACGTCAAACACTCCGTATAAAATCCTTAACATCGCATATAAATATTCATTTCTTAAAATAATATCCAAACCTATCTTTACCCTCTTCATATTTTTGAACATGCCAAGATGTAAAAAAAAAAAACAATTTATGATATCATTCATCATAAATACAATAAGTTAATTACCTTTAATTTATAGAAATCAATTATACATACACTTATATAATCATATTAAGATTATAATAAATATATTCACTCCCGTATCATATACCTTTATGCAAATATTACACATTTATTTTACTTGATTTCTTGTTTTAAAAATTCAGTACCAACATATTTTACTAATAAAAATAAAGTTAACTTAATCATAATATTTTATGATTATTATCGATGATGCTAGTTACTAGATATAACTACTTTTACACTACAGAATCATAATTAAGAACAAAGAAAAAATTTAATTTTTCTTTTTTTAATATATATATATACAAAAATTCTAAAATATTTAAATCTGAAAATGACAACATATGAACTATGAGTACTTAATGCTATCTTATAAACTATAGTTCATAAACTAAAGTAATAAAAACCAAAAAGTTTTCTTCAACTAAACTAAATATGACAAAGGACTCAACTATTACTTGAAACAAAGAGCTTTCTTTTTTCCCCTTCATGCTCTTTTCTGTTATTCGTAGTAGATAGAAACATAAAGAAAATCAAAATGTTAATTATCAATAATAATAATAATTTCTTATATTAAAGGTTTCTTCTTATATCATTGATAAAATTTCTTCACATTTAATAAATATGTATTTTACTGCTTAATAAAAATATATATTTCAAAGTTATCCTTCCTCTAACTTCAAAAATATTTACTGGTAGAACTATAATATTCTAGAGTTCTCCAAATAATTCATATTTCACGTTAATAATTCCATTACTTAAACAGTATTAAAGTTAATAGCTAAACTTTTAATAAAAATTAGTTTACACTATATATTTTATTTCTTTGTGGTTATTATCATCTAAATAAAGTCACTAATAAATTTATATCTGGGAATATCAATAGTTTTACTAAGTAGAAGTAATTATCTTTACTAATGATTAGATTTAGTAGAAAGTATTCTTTATCATTCTGCATATGAAAATTAATAAAACAAATTCCTTATGTCTCCTTTGCATTTTCTTTAGGTAACATAGTTTAATAATCTGCAAAGTTTCTTATGCAAATACATTTTTTATCTCCTTGAATGAAGTTTTTATTTTCTTTCATTTACCATATGCAGCTCCTGTAATATACCATCGAGGATATTTTGACTTTTTTTCTATAATGAACTTGATAAGTAAATTTCTTAAGATATATGTCATGTTTTTAAATCTATAATTATTATTTTGAAAGTTAAAATAATAAGATTTCAATAAATTTATACTTAAATTTTTAAGACAAAAAAAAATAATTTTGTTCTTCTGAAAATTTTCTTTTTCCTCTGTCATCTGCTCATTCTATATATATATAATAAAAATTTCACAATACCCAATTGGTTAATTATTTCCAGTCATTTGACAAAAAAAAAAAAAGAATATGAATTACTTTGTCTAGACTTTTAAAATGGTTTTATAACTAATATTAAACCAATATTTTTTTTAATTTTAATAATGCCAAATTTAAATTTATCTTTTTAAATAATATACTCTTTGTTTAAACTTAAATTTTGATACATAAAGTTTATAATTTACATTATTATTATAACCTGATTTTAGAAATTTAATGAAACTGTTATAATTAAAATATAACATTTATGATTTAAACAAGTAATAAAATGAATTAAGAACCAGGAAGTAAATTGAATTTATTATTACATGAATATGTGTATGCATACCTACTATCACACACCTCACTTTTCATTTATTTTATCATGAATTAAATGATTTTAAGACAATAAATAAATAAATAGCAATTTCTTTAATTTGATTAGTAATAATTATAAAAATATTAACTAATCATTATAACTACTGATTTAAAATACCTGATATGATTTTAATCATTTACTTTTATTTTAAAATAAATAATTTTATTTCACATTTATAAATTAAATAGATTATATTGATTTAAAGAAAAGTAACTCAAGTTTAACATTAAAAAGCAGTATATTTTAACTTCTATAAATTAAATAATAGGTTTTTATTAACCATATAAAATTAATTTTTTTTTTAAATTAAAATTGATCATTACTTACAACCAAAATAGAAAGACTACAATATAAATCACTATTGTAAAAACCAAATGATTGAGTTAATATTAATATAGCAGATGATTCTAGTAGAAAAGGACTAAGAAATTGGTAAAAAGGAATTAATGGAGCACGTAATGTTAAATAAAACAGTCCAAATGAAGCAGTGGAAGCAAATGAAATCACCATCCTAGTGCATGACATTTTCAAGAGATGTGCTTTAAGAAGCAAAAGAAAATGCAAACTCCAGAATATGGACTATGTGAAATATTTTTTTTCCAAGTAGAAGGGAGAGATTGCCATATATTTTTCCAGAGCAAAAGTATGTATATATATTGAATGTTGATAGATTTATATTATACTGGAAATCCTCCATCTACTATCCTCCATTTGAGGGTGCCAGTAGACATCTAGAATACTTATAATTTTCTGATGAGGATAGCCACTTAGGTGCCTTTCACAGCTGTACCCTTATGTATAGATTTATTATTGCTGCTAGATCATGGAGAATACAGATTATTAGTAAAATAAACAATTAGCAGAGCAGATAACAATGAATCAACACCAAACAAATTAACAATATTTATTAACAAAAAAAAACTATGTTTAAACTAGGGTTAGCTCACACAGTAAAATTGATTACAAACCCTTTTTAAATAAGTAGGCAACACATTTGACAGATGATTGACTATTATCTTTTCCTTCTTATTTTTCATTAAAATAATTGAATACCAGTATAATGGAATTACGTGTATTTAACAATTTCAGATGTGCACATATCTTTGCTATAACAATATATAATCAAATATTAGCAGAGCTTATTACTAGACATGCTCACATATGCTAATTTACTAACAAAGTTAATCTGCACTGCAAGATCCCAGCCACAAGAAAAGATATAATGCACAGTAATAAAGGTCTATGTAATTGTGTTAAAAGTGAAATATAAAAGAGCTGGGAAGAAGCATTTACCCAAGCCAAACATTAAGAAAGGCTGCAAATTTCAAGCAGTCAATAAACATGGGTTAGAACAAAAATTTATCAATGAGCATGTACAGTAAATCACTGAACCCAATGCTAAATTTGGAAATCCACCTCTACAGCATAGAAATAAAGCCAAATATCAAACCTCTGCATTGTATATATATAAGACATCATTTTATATGTATGCTTGCACACTACCAAAAACTTCCTTTTAGTTTCCAGCCACTCATGATATGAACAACAACAACAAAAAATGCCAATAATTTAAGTTATTTTATGCTTATATAAAAATTATTATACACATATCCATATACATCAAGTACAAAAAAGAAATGATTAAAAACATTAAAAAAAGTTGTCAACTCTAAATATTTTTTTTTATAAATTCACAAAAATTCTTGTTAAAGAAAATGTAGATTGTCTCACAATTATTAAAGTGGAGGGAGGAATATTGTTCTAAGATTCTCTTAAATAACTTTCTATTAACTTTATAAGAGAAAAGAATATAATAATTCTAGAAACATGCAGGTTTATTAAACAATTGTCAAAATTTAAAAATTAAAGGGTTTTAATCAAAACAATTATGATATAAGAAAATAATAAAACTGCAATATTAAAATTATATCTTAATAAATATAAAATTATGAATCAATAAAAATTACATCCTTATACATCACTGGCTTACTGGCACATCAAAAAACAGTTCCTTTAAAGGTTCTACTTTAAATCCATAATGAAGTGAGTATTAGGCTATTACTTTGTATTACTAGTATATAAATGCATATGTATGCTTGGCACATAAATATTACTTCTGTAATCTGTTTTTAGGGTGATGAAAAGTGCATGGATATAGTCTCTAAGATGTCAGCAGTTGGTTTTGTTAGGTAAAATTAGCACGTGCTGCTTAGTGATATGTTCATGCTGGAGAGTGGAACTCATCTTCCAGTGCCTTAGCAGCACATAGCTTCAGATACAGTAAGTGATGCAAGTTTTGAGTTCATTGATGGGTACAATTAAATATGACAGGAACAAAATACAAGCAGGATCAGTAGTCAGCAGAATTAGTAGAAAAATTAGAATTAAGCAGAATAATTAAATAATTTTTAGTTGGTCTTTTATAAATTTACAGCTCATGCCTACTCAGGAATTTAAGGAATCTCCCTAATCAGCAAATCAGTGATTAAAATTTTTGAACCAGATAAACCAGCAAATTTTCAATGAAGAAAATTCCAAATTAATAATTAAATTTAAAATTTTCCAGATAACAATACTTAATAATGAAAGAAAACTATATTTTGTTAAGATTTTAATTAATAATAAACTGATTAAACTTGATTAAAAATATTTAAAAGATTAAATGTTTCTGAATTTTATAAATATATATATATATATTACAAAAGATAATAAATTTGGCTACAAAATTCACCTTTATGAAAGAAATAGTTGCATTTAAATAACTAAGCAAATATTAAACCATTTTTTCTATTAGTGCATGTGTGTATATACATAGTGCTGCATTCATCAAAAAAATCAATTTTAAGTTTATTTAGCCAACACTAAACACCAGCATATAAATTAATATTGAGGTAAGTATCTCAATATATATATATATATGTGTGTGTGTGTGTGTGTAACAACAGTATGTACATTATAAAAAAAAATTATATGATTATTCTTTAAATATGAATATGTGGTAACAATAAAAATTAAAATATATATGTTATACATGTGCAAATTAAAGTAGAATTTGTAAAACTGCTGATGTGAAATTAAATTTTACAACTAAATACATTTTAAATCATCTGAAAATTTCCAGATGATAAATTTATTACTATCTGGAAGTTTTATATGAACCATCTAATTGCTCTTGAAGTATTAAGAACAATACTCACTGGTCACTCTGGATAAAAATTGTGTAAAATATTTTAATTATCTCATTCTAGTATAAATAGAAAAGTGAATAAAGCAATTCCCATTTCTCTTTCTAGTTTTGATCCCAGATGCTAATTGTTGGATAGCATCAAGAATGTTTTTTTCTTTGGGGAACAGTTTGCATTTTTATGTATTGAAGTGGATTTAGGGAAACCGAATAGAGGCCACCCCAGTATAAATTATTATGTAGAAAGCCTTCAGGCAAAAAAATGTTTTTTTTTTTTTTGGTATTCATTCATATAAGACCACGGAGTTTCCTCTCCAATATTAGAGATAAATCATCATCAACCATTATCAATCCACTGCAGGATGAAGGTCTCTCCAAGTTCAATCCATCTCCGATTGTTAGCTTCTCTTCTCCACATCACCCCTGCACACTTTCTTATTTCATCCATCCATCTCATATGTCATCTCTTTCTGGGTCTTTTACAATCTCTTGGAATCCAGTTTAAGATTTCAATTGTCCATCTATTCTCTTCTAGCAATATGTCCAGCCCAACTTGAGTCTTTTAAATTTTTTCAATGAGATCAGTAACATCTGTTTGTTCTCTTACCCATATATTACATTTTCAGTCTCTTCTTGTTACTTCTAACATGCATCTCTCCATACTGTGAGTGGTCTGAAGTCTGTATTGCTCTTCTATTAAGTATCCAAGTCTCAGATTCATAAGAAAGCACTGGGAAAACCCATTAAAAACCTTCCTTTTCAAATACATAGGCATGTTTCCTGGTATGATTAATTTCATTCATTATGTTTCCATCTGTATTAATAATCTGACCAAGGTATTTGTAGCTGTTAACTTTTTCTAACTCATCATAATCAATCTTTATTTTCATATTTGGAGAAAAATCCATTGAAAATTACTTTAGTCTTTATTTATCTTTAGTCCTGCTTTCATCTGATAACTCCTGCAACATTTCCTGCATCTCTAAAGCATTATTTGCAAAAACAACTACATCATGTGCAAAATCTAAATGATTTAAATAATCTCCATTTTACTTTCACTCCTTTAGTCCCATTTTAATCCACAAAATACTTTTTAAGCGAATAAACATCACATGATCACCACGTCTTATGCTTGCTTATAACTTATTAAAACAGGCAAAACTCACTATATGTTGTAACGGTTGGTGGATTTACCCAGATGTTCCGGTCTGAAAATACATTTGAACACACAGATCAACTTCAACAATCAGCTAGTTTGACCACAAAGTATAATCATCTTACATCAAATCTAAAAGTGCTGGTACACCTATCTTTCATATCCTAAAGTTGATAGTTCCAAATGTAACAGTCCGGTCCATCCACGTATATAGGAGAAAAAGAGCAAGATCACATCTAACTACTGTCGGACCTAGGGTCTTCATGTAGGATGCTAGAGATAATACGAAGTACCTGACTCATGATTACATCTATCTTTAATAGACCAGTCTAAGCATTATCTATCAAATCTACATGTAACTTAAATCAGTTCATCTAACATCTCACCACTTTTTCAGAACCATTGCCTCAGATATTTGAACTCGGGAAGAATTCACGTTCGACTCTCTTCACAGGGATGAACCTATGAAAACTTAATCAACAACTAAAATAACACATCCTATCTATTAGAAAGAAATAATCTTTATTTAACAATGTTTTCTCATGCTCATCAAACAATAATGTGTGTGTGCATGTGTAAAATAATGGTTATAGGATTGAATGTAAATGCTGGATCAACAAAACCACAGAGATCTGTCAATTAACAAAACTTCATAATATTTATTTACAAATATATATATATATCCAAAACATAAAACAAATGATCAATTACTGTAGAAAAGAAAATTCACAAAAAATATTTACAAGTGCAAATAAGCTGTTTGGATATATCCCTCTGTACTTGTAGTTTTTATGTCTATGATGAGTATCTATCATTTTATTAATTAAACAATTTAAAACTATTTACCCTTATTTCCCATGATAGACACCTATAATATAGACATCTATATATCCAAAGTAATGAAAAAGTTATTAATTAAAAGTGAGCTTGCTAACTTTATGAAAATTTAAATGCTACTCCAGATGCAGTTTTAAGTGTGGAAAAATATAATAAAACAACACATGATATGATAGAACAGAAAATTATAAAGAATATTAATTTAAAAGCATTAATCATTCATTCATTATAAAGATCTTAAGAATACTATTAGTAACACATATAATATAAATAGTCATGTCATGTTGTGGCATTGGTTATTTTAGTGACTTTAAAAGAGAAAAACTCTTATCTTTAAATATTCTATTTGAGCACTCAAGTTCATATTCATAGCTGAGAATCAAGTATTTTGGTAGAAAATAAATCACCTAGATTTTATTAAAAACAAAAAGAAAAAAGACTTTTCAACCTTCTCCCCCCTACTCTCTTGATACTATCTTATGCTGGACTGTTCCATATTGAATTATCTTTAGTACTTCCCAAATATAAGATAATAAAAATCTATACAAAAAAAAAATAAAACAATTTTACAATATTTTATGAATCAACATGATCAGGCATCACTATCTTTCAGAGTCCTTCCCTCATAAACAATTCCCACAATTCATGTATTCCTTTTCCATTATAGATGCTGAAAACTGATTCAAAATAGCACATTCTGAACTTATTTAAGTTGGCAGTGGGTAGTTTTGTGTTACGTAGATTTCCCTCTTGTATGGATCCAGCTTGTCAGGCACTTAAATTGTAGACAGTTAAATATTTTCACATGGCCATAGTGGATAAAAAAAAGCTCCACCCAAAGACGATCGTTCTAGCCAATGTATCTCATATTGGTCTATATAAATATATATGCGGTTTGCATTTAATAAAATTATATTTACAGATAGAATACAGGTATCCACTGTTTGTAATATTGGTTATATAAACTTTAAACTGAACAAACCGTTCTAATTTCTTTTTTAGTTGCTTTTTAAAAAAATCATAATACTTTTTTTAAATTTAAATTAATAAATTATTTTAACTTATCTGATTATTGAACTAGAATAAGAATATTCCATTCACTTTCTGTACTCTTTTTTCCAAATGGCAAATAATTAGAAAAACATTAATATTTGTTGAGACGCTGCTTTAAAAAAAAAGTCCATCTTGCAGAAAGATATTAAAATAATTGCTTCAATAAAACTTGACTTTTCATGTGAAAATGCAGAATAAGAAAAAAGAATGAATTTTAATTGTTTTCCCTTTTATACTGGTGTTATTCCCATTGTTTAAATCTAGCTTCCCATTGTTGTATTTTTAAAAATAGATTCAGTTAGTAGAATACTTGATTTTTTTTATTATTGCTATAACTATTTTCTTGTCATCATTTAAGTCATTGTCTATATTTAATATAATCAACACAATACAAATATCAACATATATATAAATTTGTACTATTTTTATCAAGGCTTATATTTTCTTAAACAATAAAATTTTATTACTAATATATATATGTGTGTTTTTTTACAGTAAATTACCCATCATTCCCAGTACTTAATATGTAATTAGTACACTGTTAAAAATATAAAAAACATTTATATTCTCTAAAAGTGTTCTAGCAAAACTTATCATTAATTTGATCTTTACATGCTAATTAAAAAAACAAGCCACGATTTCTGGTGGCTAAAGGTTGGTTGTGGGTGCCATCTTGACTACCCCTACAATGTATTGACACATGCAAGCTAGAGTAATCAATGGATGCCAGAAGGCTTGTGCATAAAATCCCCATCTAGTGTCAGTGAGGAGCCTTGTATCTGAGAACACTGCACATAGATCTTAGGATCTAAGGCAACTCTCTAGCAGCCACCATTTATCTCCACTTAACTACAAAACTATGAGTCTTAAATTGAAAACAACTTAATATTTTCAATCCAAGCTCATCAGCTTATATAGTCATATAGGTCTGAACTCAGTTCAGTATCTATACATTTTGGTGTTTTTGGTTCTTTAATAACCATAGCCACCACTATCCTTTTAGGCAGGATTGGATTTAAGCCAATAAATATCACATGATCACTACTTCCTATGCTTGCTTATAACTGTTATTAAAACAGTCAAAACCCACTATACGTATTGCCACACACAGCAAGATAGAGTAATCAATGGATGCCAGAAGGCTTGTGCATAAAATCCCCATCTAGTGCCTACTCATCCAATATGCCCAGACTAGTTTCTGGCTTGTGGCCTTCATCAGTGAGGAGCCTTGGATCTAAGAGCACTGCACCTAGATCTTATAAGCAAGCATAAGAAGTAAAGTGGTGATCATGTGATGTTTATTGGCTTAAAACCAATCCTGCCTAATAGGATAGTGGTGGCTATGGTTATTAAAGAACCAAAGATACCAAAATGTATAGGTGCTGAACTGAGTTCAGACCTATATGCTATATAAGCTGACAAGCTTGGATTGAAAATATTGTTTTTTTAATTTGACTCATAGTTTTGTAGTTAAGCGGAGATAAAAGGTGGCTGCTAGAGGATTGCATTAGATCCTAAGATATAGGTGCAGTGCTCTCAGATCCAAAACTTCTCACTGATGAAGGCCACATATTTGATAAGTAGGCAGTAGATGGAGATTTTATGCACAAGCCTTCTGGGATCCATTGATTACTCTATTTTGTGGTGGGTGGCAATATGTATAGTCAGTTTTGCCTGTTTGGAGATATGGAGTCACCCTGTCTTACATCCTTCTCAATGTTAACTTTCCTAGTATCATTATATCTAATTGTTGCTGTTGCATTTTTATAAATAGTTCTTCAAAATATGACAATATCCTGGATCTATATTTGCTTTTTCAACTAGATATTTTCAACATCTGTTAGTCAGGTTATTTATAGATTGTGGTATAACCATTTTGTTGAATAAGATCCCTGTATTTTTGTTTATAATTTACAAATTTTGCAGATTATGTTTTGTCTATAAACGAAGGCTTGTATATGTTTATATGTAAGTAAAATGATAACTCAAGTTATATCAAGAATCTAAGCCAAATCTATGTTTTTTTAAGAAATTTTTATTTGTCCATTCTGCTGCTGATATTCTCGACCACAAATCAAAATATTGGAATTCATCTTGTTACCATAGAGAGGACAACAAGGATTCCAACAAGAACTGTGAAGAAAGTATTACTTATCAGGCTTGCCAAGTGGCTTTTATATCATTTGATTAAGAATAGCTAGATATTCATTTACTAAGCTAATCAATCAGATGGTTAATCTGGATTGGCTTTAGGCATACTACATGATGGAAAAATCTAAGACTCTTTGTCACATTTGATTTAGTCAGGATTTGAATCGTTATTATAAGCATGGTTACTTTTCTTTGAAGAATCTGATAACCCATGCCACAAAAATTTTTAATAGTGTGTGAAACAGTTTCAATTTTTTATTTATTATATACATATATAAAATAAATTAAAATATTTCCTGTACCTGCAGTCATTGTTTTAGATTTTTCTTACTTGTTGCTAATTTGTTTTCTATGGTAGTTTGAATCTTTTATCACAAAGTATTAAAAATTGTTACCACAGAAGGAAAACAACATATTGGCATTTGGGGAACAATATGAGACATGCTCTAACTTATGAAATCTGGGTGATAGCTAATAGCATATCCTTCCTCTTTTTCTAATATTTGTAAATATGTGTTTGAAATGTGAGTGTGATCATAATTTCTAGAAAGCAGAAAATAAATTTAATTTGTGTGTATACATGTGAAAGTGATTTATAGTCTTAATTCAGCACATTTTCTTAACATGTTCATTTCTGTACATATTATCAAGAAAAATGTTTGACTTCCAATTCTACTTTTTGATACTTACTTTTTTTTATAATTTATAATCAAGAATTGATTTTTTATATTAGAAGATTTTCAAATACATTTTATCCACATATATTGTTTTTGCTATTTTTTATGGCTATGGATCCAGGATTGCTGCACATATAACAATATTATTTTCAAATTGGAAATCAAAAATGGTTCATTACTCACCCTGATTACACCACTTATGATTCTCAGCCTTGATTCAGATACCAATCCATATGTGATATAAATTATCATATCATTTACATCTTTCTTAAACACTTTATCAATACTCTCTATTTATATCAAAACTAACAGTTTCAACTATCCTGCAGTCATCATCAGAGCTATAATCAAATACATAATTATATAATTAATACACTTATACACATTCATATACATAATTAAATACACAATATAAACAAAAATAAGTATATATAAATGTATATGAATATATGTATAAGTGTATTAATTATATAATTATATATTTGAATATTGTAGCTCTGATGATGACTTCAGGACATTCGAAACTGTTAGTTTTGATATAAATAAAGAGTATTCATAAATGTTTAAGAAAGGATTAAATGGTATGATAGGTTAAAGTAGAAATCAATACACAGGAAAAGGAATTCCTCAGGGCTTGTGTAAAAATTATTGAGGTTAGCAAAATTTTTAAGAAAGTTTTGGATAATGGTGTGGGGTTTTTTTTTGAAAGAATTTAATTTTTGAAAATAGATAATAATCACATGAAAAGAAATTCATTTTTATATATACAATAATTGTTTATGTAAGTATATGATTTGTTTCAAAAATTTCATTTCAAATCCTATATGCTTAATACTAAAATATTATGAAATATAAATTTGTATATTATTAAAACTACTATCATTTTATTATGAATATCTTTACATATTCGTACTTATAATTTAAGCATGGTAAAAAATAAGTAATAAGTCATGTAAAATTTTTATCCAAGGGAAAGAGTCGCAAGTCTAAAATATTTGTGCACCACTGGTATAGATTTTTTCAATAAATAGATACAATATATATAAATGTTCACACATCTATTACACTGGTTTATTAAAAACTACTTCAGCAACAGAATGATTAACAAAATGTAGATAAATTGTAATTAGCAGTTTTTAATTAAGTTAATAATGTACATTAAAAAAAATTTTTTTTGTTAAATCTAAAACAAAAGAATAGCTAGGAACAAGTAATGGCTAAAAATATTCTTTCTTTCTCTTTTAAAAGTGAAAATCTAATAATTTTTTTTGTGATGACATAGAAGAGATAAGGACTTATATTAAAGTAGACAACAAAATAGTTTGCTTCTTTGAAAAGCACAAATTTCTACTACACTTTCAAACCTAAATAATTTGAAGGAATGTTTTTTTTTTATTAAGGAAACTGACTCACTGACAGGTACTATTATTATTATAAATTTGAATTTGCCCAAACACATATACTAATTTAGTATAAATCTCTTATATTTGTATTTTATTTCTTCATGTATGTTATAATCTCATGTTTTTAAACGAACTCCTTTTTATAATAAATTAAGTATTTAAAGATTTACTGAAAAAAACTACATTAATTATTTGCTTGCAACTACTAAAATTAAAATATCTTTTTTAATAATTTCTAATTTTTTTATATAATATTTTTGTAAATGATTGTTAACTAAAACTATGAATATGGAAATCATAATTGTGGAGAATCTATTGTCAAATGTCTTAATTTTTATTTTTCAGATTCAGACATTTGAAATCCAAATCAGCCAGATTAGTTTGGAAGAATTGTGACTTTTATTATGAAATATGTTATTTCTTTTAATAATGTACAATAATGTAATATTACAAATTTTTTCAATAATTTTTTGTGTTTTCAATTTTTTGACCATTTTCCACCAAAGCTTTAATTTTAGGATCTGACATATTGTGTGATTTAGTGCAGTGTTAGAATAATGTATCAAAGGGCTAAAGATTCTTAGATCAAAATTCAATCTAATATTTAAATAACATGATTTCTTAAATAATGATTGATTATCTTTTTAAAAATAGGATCTGGTGTATGTATCAAATATTGAAATAAAAGATTTTTTTTTAATTAAAAAGTAAATACAGTCATATTTCATACTTATTAAATTAACGTTGCACCGTGTTATAATCTATCTCTATAAACTATATTTTTGAGAGAATAGTCTAATTTTTATTTGATGTTATTATTTTATCATTACAATCATTGTTCCATGTCATATTTGATTCTACATCTCAGCATGGTAATACTTCTGTGATCATTTAGCTTAAATGCCAATTGAAAGCAGTTTATTAATCATTTTAGAAAGATTTTAATATGATACTTCTGATTTGGTATTTTCAATCTTTTAGAATGAAGGATTAAATTTTATTTTTGTTAATTTCTGGTTTTGATTTTTGGATGAAGAAAAAGCAATGTACTGAATAGTATCTGACTATCAAAAAAGTGCACTAAATATTCATAGGTAGCATAAATTGAGAACTGCATATTAAAAAAAAATTATAGCAATTTTATTATTCTCAGTGGTATGATTCATGGCAAAACTAATTCCCAATGAAGTCACCTGTGAAATGTCCCAGGTGTATGACGTGCCATAAATGAAAAGATGCTGGTGCTAACAAAATAAAAGAATATTATCACAAAGGTTGAGATCATATTATTTATTACTTTATAAAATAGATAATGTAGTTCAACTTTTATTAAGTTTTTTTTTGCTACCAGCAAAAACCTCATCTTTTTAATACATGTGACATGAACAGTAATAGTAACAATTTGTTATTCAATAAGCAATGTCAAAAATTAGAATAGAGATTTTAATAACCAGTTTTGATCATTAGATGACTAGAAATTATTGGTATATACTTTCGATCACTGATTGTCAATTGTTTAAATATTATTGAATAATTTCAATTGCTTGTTTTGGTGTCATCGCAAGGAGTCTGCCATAAATAAATATGCCCATCTTAAGTCCAAAATGTAGAAGAGACACAGAGTCAAAAAATTGATGAGTTTTACAATGATTATACAAGTCAATTGATACAACATGAATACAACTGTGTATTATATATTTATTTGTGTATCTGACATATTTGAGTACTATATTTTAGTGTTTCCTCTAGCATACTTTTCAAAAAGAATTTTAGCACTATCTAATTGTATTTTTCAATGGATTTTTATATTTTGCTAAATCCTCAATTAAATGAAATGGTATTGGAACTTGCTAGAATATCTGCCAATCTCAGAGAATTATATTCAAACTCATCATATATATATTTTTAGAAGTTTTATTGCTCTTAATGTGGTTTACAATTGTAAATTAAATAAATTTCATAAAGCAAATAAAGAATATATCTTTTCTTATGATCTTGCCATCTTCTTTTGAGAATACTACAGTTTATTCTTAAATGAAAATTTTTCAGTATTCTTATATTATTATAATATAAAATCCTCTCACCCCCATGTAATAAATTTGATATTATAGTGGTGTTATATTCAACTAATTTATTTGAAATAGTTATATTACTATAATAAATGCCCTATCTTTTAACTTGTTAATTGCAGCAGTAACATATCAGAGTTTATATTGCACCTCAGCATACAAGGATCTTTCTACTTACAAATAATTTATTCAATTTCTCAACCCCTGAAGCTATTTTTTTACTTATATTACAAATTATCTTATGTTTTTTAACATTAATTTCTAAATCAATAGATTGTGCTCACAACATTAAAAGCATTTTGCTTATCATTCTTTGAAATGCAAAATTGTCACAGTTGAAAAAAAAATTGTTTTGTTTTAATCACTTCAGATATCATTAAAACTATATCAAAACTTCATGAAACTATTTGGAAACTATTACAAAAGCCATTATTTATAAAAATGAAGCTATTATACATCTTTGTTTAATACCAATTGCCATTTAAAAGTTCTGATTTTTTTACTATCAGTAATAATATTTTTGTTTTGTTTTTTATTTTAATACATAATTATAAATATGCGATTTTTTTTTGCATGCGTTAGTGAAGCTATAATTATAATATAAGTTTTAATATTCTAGCTGACCAATTGTTTTGTGCTTTGGCATTCCTCAGAGATGCGCTAGGGTAGCTTCACTAACGCATGCGAAAAAATCGCATATTTATAATTACAATTTTTATTGGTGAAGAGAAAAAACAATTTATTTAATACATAATATAGTAGCTGCATTGCATTATATAAAGATGTTTTCTCTTATGACTGGCTGTTTGTAAACATTCCATAAATCTTTTTGATTAAATGAATCAAATATCTTAAATAAATCAGTAAAATAGTATCTAAATCACAGCTTTGCTTACATTTGCCTGGTGTCTGAAACTATTGTAATATTTGTTTCTCCACCACTGAATTCGATAGAAATTATTCAGTGAAGTCCTAGAAAATATTTTCATTGTACTGGATAGCAGTGATATAATAGCAATATTTACTACTTTCTTTATTTTTATAAATTGAAATAGTGGAAGCATCTAAAATCAGGTGGACAATTTCATGGATCAGTATATCCCAAAAAAATTGTAATATTTTTGGAACTAACATTACTACTATATTTTAAAAATTACTGGGATTTTAAATCTTTAAGATCACAAAATTTTTATTTATCAATCTGGACAGCCATTTCAATCTTGGAATGTCAGTGCATATAAAACATATGTGTAAATAAAGATTGTTTATTTTTGTAAATACTACATATTTCTTGGCTTATAAAACATTCTTTTTGTTTAAAAAATTATTTTAGAAAATCTATAACGAGATGATCCCAATAAAAATTTAATTGGGGGGGGGGGGTAAAAAAATTGTATACAATTAAAGATATTTACATACAAATTAGCAAAGTGTAAATACCCCCCCCCAAAGCAATTAAGTGATGTTGGGTGAAAACAAGTATTTCTTATCATTTAAAATAGTTACTAAAAAAAAGATTAATTAACAGAAGTTAAAAAATTACAAGTGAGAAGTAGTAATAGTGGAATGGTGTTTTAAATGTGTAAATTGTGTGCCAATTGCAAATTTTAATGAGTTTATTTGTAGAAGGAAATAGCATATTGTCCATTAAAGACATTTAAATTGCTAAACATTAGTCCGTATTGAAAGGAATACAGTACTTGTATTTCCTAATATACATGATGTATGTGCAAAAGACTTAATTTTGAAAACACACAAAATTGGTTACTTCTTGTGGGAATATATATTTCCATTCAAGGATAAATTATAGCTTATTTCATTTTATGGATTATTATTGAAGATAAATTACAGCTTATTTCATTTTATGGATTATTACATTCTTAATATTTTTTATCTTACTATTATATGTTGAATAAATATTATATATACATTTCTGTGTATATTGTTGTTAATTTTATCACTACATAACTCGTCTTGGAAACACCCTCTGGTTGTAGCAAATCTTAAAAAGTGATAAAATGGATATAACCATTAAATGTAGATTTCTAATGTAAAAATGTTAAATGAATTCAAATATGAAACTTTTTTTTTTTTACATGCTATCTTATAACCTTTTGCTTGTTTTATGCTTTTCAGTCTGTATTTCTTTGGTCTAAATAAATTTGTTTTTGAAAGTAAAACTCCATTGATATCAATTAATCACTTAAGGAATTATACATATTTGCAATATTCTTTCTTATAATGAAATTCATACTATTTTATTTTAGTCCATGAGCTGAACCATAAACATTATAATCCGAACTAATATTTCCCAGTCAACATTTGCTAATATCTAAGATGACATAAGTGATTCATTTCCAGTTTCACTACTATACATCAATACTTTCTTGGACTGTTTTACATATATTCCAGGTTCTGATAGAGATCTTGCAGCTTCAGATTGAAACAATGTTTCATTATCAAGGCACATATAGGCAGGAAGAGCAGTTGAGGGTTTGAATTGATGGTTTAAAAATATTAAGTAAATTTAATATACATTTACATGTGTATGTGCATGAAAAATAATTAATATAAAGAAATTTTAAGAGAAATTAAAACGATAAAACATATTCAAAACTATAAAATACATTTTCCATTTTGATATCAATATGAAAGAGAACTAACGTATTTATTTATTTTTACTTTTCTTTCATTTCTTAGGGTTGAGATTGTTTAAATTGATTAAAATATTTAAAAAAATTAAGGAAGCAACAAATTCTTTAATAAACTTTTTCTTTTCAAATCTTGTTTGTTTTTTTTTTAATTTTATGAACCATTTTTTCATGCTTCTGTTTTCCAATATTTTTAAATAGTCCTTGACAATGGCTATATATTGTAGTCAAAATGTAGGTTGAAAGGCTGGAAAACAAGTATGAAAAAATGGTTCATAAAATTAAAAAAAAAAATTTGGAGAAAAAAAAGTGTGTTAAAGAATTTGTTTTTGTAATTTTTAATATATTAATGAATGACCATATTTATAAAGAATATAGTGAAATGGATTAAAATGTTATTTACTGTAATTAATGATAAAAATAATAATAGTAAAGATACACTACTCTGGCAAGATTATCAATTTAATAAAACATTTCTAAATATTGTTTTTGACCAGATCAGTTATATTCATAAAACTACTATAAGTTTATATAAATAGAATTTATATATACTCTTTACGTGATAATCCAGTGCATGAGTCTTTCTCATTTATTGCATTATGTTATTTGCTATAAACCATAATTCTTTATATTTTCTTTTTCGATCATTGTGCTCAGTGCAAATACAACTTTAATATTAACAGGATTGAAATTGTGTCCAGACTTCATTTCATGTTCTAAAAATATTAGGGTTTGTTTTAGCATGTTTATATATATATATTGTGCTAATCTTGTAGCATAATTGGCACGAGACTCACCATAATAAATTGCATTATATGTTGGTTCATTACATTCAATTTTATAAACTATTTGAAGAGCTTGATTTGGAGGTAATTTATCTTTAGTATTGTTCAAAATTTAAATTGATTAAGATTAGGAGGGATTCCAAAACTAATATTGAAATCATTCGAGCTGATTGTTTTAACTTTTTAGATATATGCGATATAAAGGAAAGCTGATCCATAGTATTTAAAGATGAATATAATTTTTCAAGAGTTTTATTTAATATATTAATATTATATCATGAAGTGACTAAGTCTTTTATATAGTTTTCAATATTGTCTTTTTTGGCTGTTTCAAACATTCATAATTTATAGTTTTTATACAAAAAACATCTGAAGCCAGCCAATTTATGTGAAATTGGAGTATAAGAATATGGGCTATTACACCACAAACATTGATGGATTTTATAATCATTTTATAATTTGTGAGCTTGAATGTTGAATATACATATCTAAAAACTTGATACCATTTGATATATCTTCATTTTTTATAGTCCAAACTAAAAAAGATAAATGAGATAATTCATCCTTTATATCAATAATTATTTTTTCTTCAGCATAGATAAGAACATTATTTACATAACATTTATACAAAGGTGATGTTGCTATAGCAAACTTTTTTTGGAATGACTACTAATTCAAATTGGTTAAGAACTATACTACAAATTATTCCACTTAATCATAACTCCATAACCATCCATGTTCCATTGTATAAAATTCACCATTGAAAAGGGTTGTTATGTCACTATCCATCCATTTAAGAACATCAACAATAAAATTTATTTTATGCTTATTAAAATTTAAATTAATTAATATATGAATTATACTAATAGTTAACCATCATGATATTGAACCATAAAGTTCCATTACATCTAATGAAGCAAGTTTATTGTTAGGGTTATATATTTATAAATGTAATATTCACAAGCATTCAAATGAAGATAAAATGATTATAAAACCCATCAATGTTTATGGTGTAATTCACCCACATTCTTATACTCCAATTTCACATAAATTAGTTGACTTCAAATGGTTTTTATATAGAAATTATAAATTATGTAAGTTTGAAGCAGACAGAAAAGATGACATTGAAAACTATATAAAAGATTTAGTCAATTTAGGATATAATATTAATATATTAAATAAAACTCTTAAAAAATTGTATTTATCTTTAAATATTAGGAACATGAATAACATGGATCAGCTTCCTTTTTCACCATATATATCTAAAAAGATGGGAACTATCTCCTCAAACAATTTCCATATTAGTTTTAGAAAGTCTACTAATCTTAATCAAATTTTGAACAATACTAAAGATAAATTATCTCCAAACTAGTACAATATATCATCATCATTATCATTATCAACCATTATCAATCCACTGCAGGATGAAGGTCTCTCCAAGTTCAATCCATCTTCTCCGATCTTTAGCTTCTCTTCTCCACATCACCCCTACACATTTTCTTATTTCATCCATCCATCTTACATGTGGTCTCCTTCTGGGTCTTTTACAATCTCTTGGAATCCAGTTTAAAATTTCAATTGTCCATCTATTATCATCTCTTCTAGCAATATGTCCAGCCCAACTCCACTTCAATCTTTTAATTTTTTCAATGAGGTCAGTAACACCTGTTTGTTCTCTTACCCATACATTGCATTTTCGATCTCTTCTTGTTACTCCCAACATACATCTCTCCATACTTCTTTGAGTGGTCTGAAGTCTCTGTATTGATCTTCTATTAAGTGTCCAAGTCTCAGATCCATAAGTAAGAACTAGTAAAACACATTTGTTAAAAACCTTTCTTTTCAAACATATAGGCATATTTCCTTTTAATATCAAGTTATTTCTACCAAAAGCACTCCAACCAAGTTTAATTCTATGATTAATTTCCTCTATTATGTTTCCATCTGTATTAATAATCTGACCAAGGTATTTGTAACTCTTAACTTCTTCTAATTCATCATAATCAATCTTTATTTTCATATTTTGAGCAAATCGATTAAACATTACTTTAGTCTTTTTAACATTTATCTTTAGTCCTACTTTCCTACTTTCATCTGATAACTCCTGCAACATTTCCTGCAGCTCGGAAGCATTATTTGCAAAAACAACTACATCATCTGCGAAATCTAAATGACTTAAATAATCTCCATTTACTTTCACTCCTTTAGTTTCCCATTTTAATCCACAAAATACTTCTTGCAGCACTGCTGTAAAAAGTTTTGGAGATATGGAGTCACCTTGTCTTACACCTTTCTCAATGTTGACTTTCCCAGTATCATTATGTAATCTAATTGTTGCTGTTGCATTTTTATAAATATTCTTTAAAATATGACAATATCCTGGATCTATACCTTGATGATCCAATGCTTTAATCACTGAAGAAATGTTTATAGAATCAAATGCCTTTTCATAATCTACAAATCCAAAACATAATGACAACTCATATTCATTTGTCCTTTCTATAACTTCTCTCAATACTTGAATATGATCTACTGTACTAAAACCACTTTTAAATCCAGCTTGTTCTCTTGGTTGGTGAAAATCCAAGGTTCTCTGTAGACGAGTTGTAATTATCTTGGTAAAAATTTTATATAAAACTGATAAAAGGCTGATAGGTCTGTAATTTTTAATATCTTCTTTATCACCTTTTTTAAATATTAATATTATTACTGCATTCTTCCAATCATCCGGTACATCTTTATCATTTAGACATTTGGTATATAACTTTGCTAATATTTTTTCTGTTTCTTCACCTGCTTCTTTTAATATATCAATTATAATTCCATCATTACCTGGAGCCTTTCCTTTTTTCATACATTTAATTGCATTTCTCACTTCTTCATTTAAAATTCTGGGCAATTCAGAAGATGTAATAGATATAGGAGGTACTTGTTCTTTATTACTATATAATTCTTGATAAAAATCTTCTACCAATTTCATAATGTCATCCTTCTTTTTAGTAATAATTCCATCTTTTTTCATTATTGCAGATATAAATTTCCTACCAATACCAAAATGTTGTTTTACATTCTTAAGACTATTATTTTCTTCTACAGCTTTTCTTGCTAGTTCACAGTTATACTTTCTTATATCATTTTCAACTCTTTTCCGCACCACTTTACAAAATTCGAGATATTCAATTCTTTTTAATGCATCATTCTTGCATATCTTCATATTCCTTCTTTTCTTCATAAGTTCTCTAGTCTCAGTAGAAATTTTATTAGTCAATTGCTGCTTTTTTCTACCAGCTATCTTTGTTGCAGTTTTTAAAAGTGTATCAGTTATTTTCATATTAATTTCATTCAAATCTGAATCATGTTCAAAATCTACTAATACTTGAAACCGATTTGTAAGTTCTAATTTAAATTCATTAGAATGTTTCTGAAGATTAGGAATATCAACTGTAAATATAGTTTTTCTTAATAATTTTTGTCTCTCTAGTTTTACATTAACATGTATCTTACCCCTTACTAATCGATGATCACTTCCTGTGTTAAATTTATTAAGAACATTACAATATTGAAATATGTATTTCCTGTTAGTCAAAATATAATCCAATTCTGCTGTACCTTCATTTGGATGCTTCCATGTCCATTTCCTTCTAACATTTTTCTCAAAAAAAGAATTCATAACATAAAGTTTTTCCTTCTCTGCAAACTCCACAAGTCTATGTCCTCTCTCATTTCTATTACCATAACCAAAATTACCTACAACACTTTCATCTTTCATTTGTTTACCAATTCTAGCATCAAAATCTCCCATAACAATTTTAAAATGTTGTTTACTCTGATCAAAAGCCTTTTGTACATCCATATAAAAATCTACTACTTCATCACAGTGAGAACTTGTTGGGGCATAAACCTGAATTATCTGCATTTGATATCTGCTATTAAGTTGTATAACTAATCTTGCCACTCTGTCTGATACACCATCAATCTCCACAATATTGTTCTTCCACTTTTTATTTATAATGAATCCTACTCCACTTGTATTTCCAATATTTGTGCCTTTATAATAGAGCATATGTCCACTTTTTAAATCAATTGTCTCTTCACCTTTTCTTCTAACTTCACAAAGTCCAATAATATCCCATTTAATATAAGAGAGTTCTTCTTCTAATTCTTGCAATCTTCCTTCACTTGAAAGTGATCTGCAGTTGTAAGTACCTAAATAAAAAGTCGTCATCAAATGGCAGCCTGGGTCCGCCTCCAGGATATTCTTAGCACCCTCCGCCTTCGGCCACCAACCGCTGCCTTGGTTGGTGACTTTACAGCCTCCTGGGATTAAGGGCCATGCTTTATTTTTGTCTGTCATAATTGTATAATTGGGAAAAATCTTTATCATTTACACAAACATTCATTCTGCCTTATCAGGCACTGAGAAGAAAGACCATGGTGTTTCTTGATCTTAAACTCAGAGGTAAAAAGCCAATAAACTCACCACGCTGGCTAATGCGTGTTGGTGAGCAGCCCATCCATGTTCTTATACTATATGAATAAACATATAGTAATAACAGCTGCAACAACAAGAACGTATGGAGTGGACATTAGGAATTTTCCTTGCTCGGTTCCTTTAAGGCCTGGTAAAAGAGACCCTAATATTAAATCTATATTTTTAGAACATGAAATGTAATCTGGCCACAATTTTGGTCCTGTTACTATTAAAGTTGTTTTCACTGAGCACAATGATTAAAAAAGAAAATATAAAGAGGCATGGTTTCAAATTTCAAAACCCGCTTGAACTCCAAGTGGCCCCGAAAAGTCAAATCTTAGTCCTGCAATGTAGGCCAGAGGGGTATTTCTTTTTCACATCTGCAAGAATTAAAACTTTACCAATTGACCTACCTTACTGCAAAAATTCTATTCCAGTAGAATTAATCAATTTCCTGTGCAGGCTGACTTCTGTGGATGGCAGTTGGCCTGATTTCAAACTGTCAGCCATTTTATTTGTCACAGACATGTTCTCACAAAAATGTGACTATTCGCGTGAGCTTGTTGAAATCTTGATTGGACCTAACCTTTCCGAATTGATTTGAAGGTTCCACATTGAGTAGGGAAGCAAGGCAATGAGTGGCCAATTGTTAGGAGGTAATAGTAAGTCAAATGACTTCTAAGCTAATTCCTTTGACATTCATATTTGAAGAGTTGTGGCCGGCTGAAGTCCATACATCCTCACACAATACTGTAGTGAATATTGAACTGTGAGCATTGGGATAAAGTGCGTAACACTAAAACAGGCTGGCCGCCACTCAAACTGCATCTTTATAGCATAGAAATTAATAGTATCTTTGGTTGCCACATATTAAATGGCCTCTGTGCTTTTTGTACAGATATATAGGTCTAGAAGGCGGTGGCTGCATAAACGGCATATTTATGTACTTTTGTATATAAATAGCACCATCAAGTGGCTGACATGGTAGAATAGAAAACTACCGTTTATTGCAAATAACATCAACGCAATAAAGAAAAAAGACGTGCATTGCATTATCACATAAATGGTATATATAAATTATTAATATATACATTCTATTTATATAAACTTATAGTAGTTCTATAAATATGACTGACCTGGTCAAAAGCAATGCTTAGAAATAATATTTTATTAAATGTATAATCTTTCCAGAAGAGTGTTTTTTATATTCAAACTAAAGAAAAAAGTATTTTATCGAATTGTAATTAAGAACGTTTTTAATGCATAAAATAAAATATAGTATTATTATTATTAAAAGAGAATAAAGATTACTTATATCAAAATTTTAGAGAAATAAACTATTTTATTATTTAAAAAAAAATTGTTTCAATTTGAACTGTCTGTGTGTATAATATATACATTTGAATAAAAATAAAGATTATTATTTTATTATGTAAATGCATGCAGACAGTACATGAATAAATTATCTTTATTTTTGGACTACTCGAAAAAATCTGCATGTGCTAATCATACATTTAAATGCACATTATGCATATGAAGAGTATTTACACATAAATGGACTCATATAATAAAAAATCCTGTTAGGATTTATATGTGTATTAAATAAACTATAAGGAAGCCTAATAAAGTTATGATTCACATATTACAATAGTAGCTGATTATCTGCATAAGGGTGATATCATTTATAATTGATTGTTGTTCTCTATATATATTGAACTGAGTGGGAGCAAATCGCTCTGATTATTTAAATTTTTAAAAAAAATCTTGATCTACTCCAGCTGCACTTTCACTGTTGCAGCAAACTGGCCCTACAAGCGAAGAAGTCAAATACAGAAGGTGGATAAGACCAATGGCACCTATAACCAGACCAAGGCTATACAAAATATAACCTGTGGCCACATTTCCAAGCTATAGAACTTTTCGGCTGCTAAATTTAAACCCCTAACATCCAAAGCATTTTTATTTGTTTCAAGGTAAAACCTCAAGCGCCAGCTAATCATAAGTTATAATTAGCATGCCTAGACAACAGGTATACAATTTAGCACTTGATCAATCCCTAGCTAGCTCTTTATTTGAGTATAGGGAAGATAAATTATAATGTATTGCTTAATGCTTACTTTTAATTATAGACTATCTATTAGTGGCATAATTATCAAAGAGAACTGACAAAACAATAATTAGCAAACAAACGATTTATTTAAAACACTTCTAGTCAAAAACATGGTAATAAAATATTACTGTATAATAAAAGAACATTATAAGTTTATTTAAACACACTTATTGTTAAATATATGATAATCAAGAACACTATAAACCATTTAAACCTAAGTATGCACACACACATTGAAATATAAATTCATTACTCAATGGAAAGCTTTGCAAATATTAAAATACATTGTGAAAAAATTAAATACACATGCACATGTTAGGGTTCATTCTATATAATGACTTGTAGGAGATGCTTAAAGATTGCTATGGCTATCAAAGTTCAACAATGTTTTTTATTCAACACAATCAGTTTATGAATGGGAGTAAAGAAGTTCATAGTTACCTAGGATTTTGCACTTTATGCTTCTAAAGATATGATTCATCATTTTCTTCTGTTATATTGATCAACTGGTTGGATTTGGACTCCACTAATGGTTTTGGATCCTGACTGACTTCCCATGTTCACTGAGATAAATATTCCTTGACTGTTCAGATTATTAAGTGGGCATGAATTCTATATGAGGGCTTCTGATGTTCTGGAAGACCAGGACTGAAGATAGGCCACATACTCCAGTGATTGTCTAGCACTTCATGTGAAGACACCACACATGCTAGGGATATTGGTACCTTTCCCCATCTTCTCTGGAAACTCTTCCATGGTAGTAGTATGAGTATAATCTTAGTGATTATTATGAATGTTGCTGGAACTGCAAACATTAAAAAATGACTGAAAATGTAATGAATAGATTTTTCAGTCCCTTTATATGATTCCTCTTGATTGTCTCTAGTTATCACTCTGATCTAGTTTAATTAATTTACAAATTTTATTAATTGCATTCCTATTATTTTTTTAATCTGCATTTCTGTGTAGAGTAATCTAGTAGATACCATCTTGAATTATTTTCCATTGTTTTCATTTAATGCAATTTATCTTTAAGTGGATTTTTAAATATATACGCTTTCCTTTTATAGTTTAACTCAATTTTCATTTTTACACACATTTTTTTTCTTTAAGTTTATGAAAAAAGAAAACTATAGTTTTAACTTTTTACTTAATTAATTCTCCCCCGCCCCACTTTTTCTTATTCGTTCCTTAACTATTAAAACTCTTTTTTTTTTTTTATAAATGACAAGATGACGCAACGCTTTGTCTTTTGCCGATTTGCGTTTCTTAAAAAAACATCTTTAAACACTTTCTAACTTATATTTCTTTTTCTTAAAGATTTCTAAATTATATTTCTATTTCTTAAAACTCTACTGGTTTCATCCGAGTATTTTATAACAAATGATACTGCAGTATTTTTCTTTTTTTTTTTTAAATTTCATTTTAAAACAACCTTAAAACTAATTACATTTTCTTAAAAAAAATTACGAAACATGTAGTACTATTCACTAGCGGTACATTATATATATATATATTGTAACATTTTCCATGTTTTGATAGATCTGGTAGGCCTTCTTTTACTCACTGTAAATATAGTGAAAGTTAATCAAGTTACGAATACAAAAAAATATAAATATTTCGTTCATATTTCTATAAAACATAACTATATTTCCTGATTAACTGGCCTACTAATTATTTTGATTTATGCTAATGGCGGAATCAGCTTTTTATTATTTTAATAAGGGCACCAGGATTCATACAAGAATCTGCTGAAATCCGTTGCATCGCTCATCATAAATAAAAAAGAAAATGGTTTTAATAGAAAATTGGGTCATATTTTACCGTAACTATAGTTATTTTCTAGATATTATTCCTGGAGCTTAGTCAATGAATATTGGCAAAGGTAAATTATACTTTCAAATCTTAATAAACTAATAATAAATTTAATAATAATAATCAATAACATACAAAGAAAAGTTGGTATTAGAAATAAATATTTTTATTCTAACAAATTAAAATGTTTAAAGGGAAATTACTAATTAATTGGAAAACACACATACTAATTCAGATATAATTTAATTAATCAAACAGTTTATATTCCACTTATATTTCTTAGTTAAACAAAAGTTTCTTGAATAATAAATTTAATGTCTCTATCAGGATTCTATTACAAGATTATTTTCAAGAATGGTTTGCTGACAATTTAGTCACAATCGGGAATAGTTAATCTTAACTTACCGGTAATTTTAGTGAGTTCACGAAGATTGTAGATTACTATGCATAGTTTTTTTTGTGGGAGAATGAGCTCAGCCATCGGTTATAAGTTGATCTTGGTCTATCCCAATGATTAGTCATGAAAGCTTTTCTGGTGTCTGTCTTCAGGAATGATGTCAGCAAAAGCCTCGATCCACTCCAACATGCAAGATTATTTCAGCATAGAGTGGTCCTGGATATATTTTTATTATCTAGGCTCAACTATAGGAAAAACAGACAAGACACTGATCAAACTGGTCTCTTTCTTTTTATACTCGAGGTCCAGGTTTCAGACTTCTGCGCATACCTTTTGTTTTTGTCAAAAATACATGTTGATAATCCTATACATTCTTTTATATTTTTTGCAGTTACAAAGTTTATTTTTTTAGCATAATTCTGTCATCTTTAATTAGCTAAAAAGATTTTTCTTTTAGCTTATCTGATTAGTAATTTGTGTCTTTTGTTCTTTCCAATTTTTACTTTTATTTTTAATTAGATAAAAAAAATATGGACGAAAAATTTAACTTTCATTGTATGTTTTAAAAAAATAAATTATACAAACTAAAAAAAAAATTTAATTGCGTCTTTTTAATAAGATCGCTAAATTTACTTTTTCTTAGCTTTTACCAAATGCCAATATATTTGTACCATATATAAATAAACGGTACAATATATATATATATATTGTAGCCATACTCAAATTGATGCATGAAGAATATTCAATTAAAATGCACAACAATAAATTATATTTATCTGCTGAACATGTGTACAAATTGATACAAAAGTTTATTAATAGTCTAGAGATTTCTAAGGAAATTTATAATTATTTTCTACTCTTTATTCTTTTCCTATTTTGTTATTGATATTAAATAAATTTATTTTGTTAACCATCAAGTTGTATTCAGATTTATTTAAAAGTTACAGATGTTTTCGGATTGGTATTAAATTTATATCTTCAGGATATTGCAGAATGATACAAGTTAATGGTTCTTAGAGCCTGTATAGAAATAGAATAGACAGTTAATATAATCTCTATGGGATTGAGAAAACAAAAATGGTGTCGCTAAGTTGCAACATTTATGAATTTGATATGGATAAGGCTGCATCATGAAAGAGCTATGTGGATCATATTGAAAAATAAATGCTCGTAAATAAAATTGAGAATGATAAAACTATCTAGACGTGGTTTGTGGGAGAAAATGTATTGAAATGAGCAAATCAACTCTGTGACTTCTGGACCCCTAAGAAGTTTTATATTGGGAGTCAAAGAAAAAATTAAAATGTTTATTTTACACCTGCAATAACTACATGGGGGCACAATTGAGATTGAGGCATAGAAAGTAACTACCTCATGAAAAATATCAGAATTATGATATAATATTAGCAATGGATTGTAATTATGGTCTTGAATAGTTTATAGGTTCAACAATTATACAGAATGAAGAACAGTAATTTTAGGAAAGTATTATTAAGTGAACCAGCCTTAATTATAAATGTGCAAAAGAAAAATGCATCATGTTAAATACTATATTAAATAACAACTTCAAACTTTCTAATCTTTAAACAAATGGATAAATAATCAATTGGAGTAAAGAAAACAGATACTAATAGACTTAATTGCAAGAGTGCAAAAAATGGCATTATTTCTACAAGAAAAAATAACCACTTAAAAAGAAATTGCAGATTTAGAAGGAGAAATGCAATATTTCTAAAAACAACTAGACATTAGCTTTTATCTCCACAATAAAGATGAGAATGTTAAACTGAAAATAACACCAGACAATAAATCTGGATTAGGGAGAATAAGAAATAAAAATATAAAAAAATTAATGTGAATAATGACTATATTATAATAGACATGAAAATATTTGAACAGAAAATCATCATGGAAATAAGTTTGTAATTATTATCATGTAAAGATTGGATGAAAATTAATAATAGTTGTAAGAAAAAAATGACATTCTTGAAAACTGATGTCATCACTAAAGATGTAAATAGAAATTAGATAGATATGCGTGGAAAAGTAACTGTACCTGTGAAATTAAATTCTAAGGTTAAAATTGACCATTGCATATCATCAATAAAGATTTTAGCTGTTACTAGTGAGAAACTGCTTCCATTCTTTGGGAATCCATATAAACATCAAAAGAATAAAATTGAAGCTAAAATAAAAGCAATAAAAAGCATTTAGTAATCTAAGAATATAAAAAAATGGCAACTATTTTTAGGCTTATTGAACTCCTTTGGGAATTTTCTAAAGGAAAGTTTCATGGTTATCACCATTATATAAATTATTAAAAAAGTGACAATGCTCAAGCTGGTTTGAAGAACAAGCTTGTCTTTCAGAAAACTAAAGACCTACTTACATATAAGCATGTGCTCATCTTACTTCATCAAGGCTATCTAGGAGTTATCTTCATGAAAGTTTTCTAAGTCATGTCTGGTGGCCAAAGCTGAGCCAACAAAAAGGAACAAATGGTGAAGAAATGTATACTGTGCCAATGAACTGTTAATCTATCACCAGAAAAGCTGGAGTCTTAATTTAAATCAGTTCATCCATGGAAACACATTTGGACCAATGAATAGTTATATATTTTTAGTAATTGTAGACTCATATTTACAGTGGATGGAATATAACATTGTCAAAAACTCTAATGCTGAGAATAGCATTAGAGTGTTGAAGAGATCTGTTTAAATTACAGTGATCCTGAAACTATTGTAATGGACAACAAGACTAGTTTTGCATTTCATCAATTTAAGGATTATCTAACAGATAAGGGAATATGTCACTTATGCTGCTGTATCAGCTTGAAACTAATGGTCTTTAAGATAGGGCCATTCAACACTCAAAATCTATTTTAAATAAAACCTGGCACAATGATATTATGGAAGCATTATTAGATACAATGTTTTTCCAGTACTTTACTCCATGCATTGCTGCTAATAAGATAGCCAAATTATTAATGTGCCAGAAATTCCATATCCATCTCGAAATTATTGTCAACTACAAATGAAAATTTAAGACTGTAAATTATGAAAATTTTAAAGTTGGAGAAAGCATTTTGATAAGCAATACTTTAAAAAATAAATAGCTACCAGTAGTAATATTGGAAAACTTATTATTAGCAAATTAGATTGATACAAGTGGATAATGGAAAAATATTTAAGATATATATATAAACCACTTAAGGTATCATGAAAGTAAATCATTAGATGCAGATAGTTTTCTGAAGGTTTGTGATGATGGTGTTTTAGTTGTATTTATATATTGGACTATTTAGATTATCTAATATAAGTAATAAATGTCTTTAGAAAAATTTAACTTTATTTAAATATTTCAAATACATTCAACTGTTAGTATTAGCACACAGGTTAGTATATGCACAACATTTCAAAAAGTATTCTCCCTTCAGATGTTGCTGACCTGACCAGTGACTACTAGAATGGGAATTGAACCTGGACTTTTAGATTCTTGAATATTAAATTTTAAGGTAACAATCAATTGAGTCACCCTAAAACACTTGGTAGAAATTTCATATAGTTATATATATATGATTCCTTCTGATTTCTCCACTTTTTCTTAAGAGCAAAGTTGATTAATAGTTTCCATATTTTATGTATAGTCACACTTGGTTGATTTATGGGGTTGTTTGCCATTGTCATGTGAGCAGGTTCTTTAAATGTTCTTTTCTATCCAATATTTCTGTATTTGCTCAATTGAACATATGTTCAGTGGTACATACCTTGTCTGCTATCTTAGAAACATGTTTTCTCTTATCACCAATTTGTGTTTTTGCAAGCACTTTTCAATGGGATGAGTGGTCTCACCAATAGATGTTCTTACACATTCACATGGTATTTCATAGATGCAGTTTTTTCTTTCCAACATTTCAAGTTTAGACTTTGTAGATGTTAGAATTCCTTGTAATGTGGTATGGATCTGGAAAGCTGTTCTGATGTTATATGTATGGTTACACTACAGGACCAATAATTGTTTTTTTTCTTTTGAGTTTTTTTTTTTGTTGTTGTTGTCGTCTATTTAAGGTTTTCTTAATAACCGATGGATAAATTTTTCATAAAAGTTTGTTCTATATAGATCTTTTTTTTTTTTTTTTGTCAAATTGCTGGTTTCTGAACAATCTTCTTTTGCTCTATTCCATAGTGATAATATAACTACATGTTTTTGTGTTTCTGTTGTGATTGGATATATAAGCTATGTATTTTCTTGAATATGGGTTTTCTGTAAACTGTAGTTTGATTTTGCCATGAGATAGTCTTGTTACAAAAACATGTAAGAATGCCACTTTTTGTTCTTGTTCTGGTTCTATTGTGAATTTAATTGAAGGGGATATGTTTTGAAAAATTACATGAGTATATTTAGGATGTGGGGGAATGTCTGGAAAATGCTTAAAGCAATTTTTTTAAATAAATTAGTAATGCTTGATATATCACTATTAATATTCAGTTAAAAAAAAAAAAACTTAGATGCAATTAAAATCATATTAGCTTTAACAGTAATCAGTAGGTGATAATAAAAGATTATACTTTTTGTGTGTAAAAGTTTTCAATGTAACGTGTTGATATTTTGTACTTTTTTGTTTTTACATCTAAATAACTATAATGATTTAGAATTCTAAATACTTATAACTTACCATAAATAACACATTAACACAAATGAACACTACTATATGATGCTGTCGCTGTCAACTCAACTGAGTTAAAATGTTTAGCGTGCGTGAAACAATAACGCGTAGATGCACAACATCGGAATTTATACGTATTGAAAAGGCGCGCAATTTTGAAATGCTGTAATTATAATTTTACTTTTCGAATTTTCGGAAGGCGGTTTTCCCCACTAATCCCCTTCCCCCATTGTGTACGTAACCGCACTTAAGTATAGTAAATTTTGTTCCAGTAAACATCTAGCAAGTTCATACACCCTCCTTTTTTAATATAAGTAAATATTTTATTAAGTTTTAAATACAGAAAACATATTAAAATTTACTATCAACCTAATCTCACTTCAAACTAATAATCTTTTTTTTTCAAAGGTTTTCTCAGCATCTTTTTGCACATTGTCATTAGGACCAGAAATTCTATAATGTTATTATTTTTTATTTGTTGTATCTAAAACTCACATATGTTTATCCTCATACACTCTTACTTTTTTTTAACTCTCTCAAACGTATTACATTAAGCTACCGTCTTTAAATAGTGAAAGCAGTAAATATTTATTTGGAAGTCATTTTAATTCATTTATTTAATAATTATCCATGTAATTCTAGAATAAATTATACTAAGAGTGTGTGACAAACGATTGAAAATTATTATCATGATGATCCTATGTTATCGCTTGATCACAGTATTGTCTAATAGCGCAGCCTATCTTCGGGCAGTAAAGTTTTTTTTTATGTGCGTGTGTGTTTATATTCATTTTTTCAGATTCTTATAATTTACATACGTAGCTCATTTGAGAATACAATACTGGAAAAGCTAATTAGATCAATTTGATGCTTATATTTTTGTATTTAAAAAAAAAAAAAACGGATTTCTAATCAAATAAATATTGAATCGTACGTGATCACATGTTACTGTTGGTCAGAGTTCTGTTGCTTAGTTACTCTATCTGACTTTAGGCCATTAAAAAATAATCGAATGATTTGTTGTTCAGAAGTTCGTATAAAGTTCGTGCACCGGAAATGACAGAGTTGAGCTCTACAGTCCGGGCCTCCAGCAGTACTAAACCATGCCGAATAAATAAAGCATTTAGTAATAGGGGACGCCACATTATCACTTTGGAAAGCATTTACAGTATAATATTTTAGATGATCCCAGTATATCCGTTGCATTCACATTATGAAATCAGAGTAACTTATGGTTTCGATGAGATTTTACTACTTGGTAGGTTGTTTTTTTTAATACCTTAAAAATATATATAAATTTCTTTGGTTTGTGTTAAAAAAACAATCAGTAACATTTAATTTAGTTACAATGAAATACGATATATAGAATTAAAAATAAACCTACATTATTACTTCAATTTTTGTATGTATTCAAATTTTTTATTTGAAGTAAATAAGCGGGGGGGGGGGTGTTTTGTTTTATGTACTGTACATATTAAGCCCTCAAGCAAAATGGATTCTGTTCCCAAACTTTGAACGTAACTGATTTCTGATAATGTTAATATTTCAGTGCAACGGTAGAATCGCAGATTCTAAAACTCATAGTCCATGGATCATTGCTCAATGCTATCATTTCCGGTGCTTGAACTATATGAACTCCAAACACAAATCATTTGATTATTCTATTTATTATATTTTGCTAGATATATTTATTTTTCTTCTTGTTTAAAATTATTTTTTAAAACATGTTTTTGATTTCAACATGATTTATTAAAATTTAAAAACTCCCCATTTTTAATCTTAAAAATTATCCGCAGCGTCAATTTACACTGTCATGCGCAATGGCAGACTCCTGTTAAAAATTTATGTATGAATTCTCAATTGTAGGAAAAAATAAAATATCAATTAAGTGAAACTATTGTCCTTAGATTGTCACGTATTGTTATATCAAATGTCTTCTTAAACGAAATATGTACGTAGGTCCCTTGTCCAGAATATGTAGCCAAATTAATTATTTTCACTCTGAAACCATTATATATCCCCATCTCCCCTATACACACTCAAAAAAAAAAAAACACGTTTTCTTCCTTTAAATTTCTAATCATTAAATTAATCTAGCATTGATACATTTTTTTTTCAACAAAAGATGTATATTTAATTTCAATGCTCTATCCTTATATTCATTTTTGTCATAAACTTATCTAGAACAATCTCTTCGTTCATATAGCATCTTACATTCCAAAATCAACTTTTCATCAGCTTAACATACACGAATTTTAAATCAAATTTTTATTCCATGCCTTAGTTCATACAGCATTTTACATTCCAAAATAAACGTTCATCATCACTCTTAACGTATACAAATTTTAGATCAAATTCTTATTCCATGTTGATTCCCTTTCCTTGTATCTAAAGCTTCTGTTATTTTATGAATTAACAATACACTCTAATGTTATTACATATTTATACATACTTATTTAACTTATTCCCCCATTTTTTAGTATCAATTTGGATAAAATCTTATTTATACTTAACTTTTACCCATATCTCAACTTCCAATGTAATAGACATTTTGCAGTCATATGTATTTCTGATGATGATTCCTTTTTTTTTTTAATTTGCAAACAATTTCTGTAAAAAATGATCAAAATATTTCAATTTTTATATGTAACAGTGATGTTAGCAACTCTTGTAATTTAAAACTGAATGATTCATTGAAAATGTATGCAATTTTGTTTAATATTTTAAAAATATAATTAAATAAATGTAAGTGGTAATTTTCAGCTTACTGAGAAAGCTCAATCTTTCATATTACTAATTACATTATGAATATGAGAAGTACATCTTCTTGAAAGCGCTTAGCCATTAAATTTAATTTTCAATTTACGTTGGAAGTGTGAAAGCACGATTTATTATTATGATTAATAATGAAATTATTAAAATATGAATTTATTTACTATATTATACTCATGGAAATCAAGGTGACAAGAAAAACTGAAAAGTAGAAAATATATCTATATATTTTTAAAGAATGCATTTATTCACAGAAATGCCCTAAAAATTAAAAAAGTATATTTTCTTCAGCTTTCACAGTATTCTTGACATTATATGATCAAAAATAAAAGCGTGGAACATTCATATTTAGAAATATTCTTAATCTATTTTTAAACATTAGTATCCTCTTTCCCTATGCTTTTATTTTTTAACATCAGATAAAAGGTACTGTGAAAGCTCGAGAAAAAAAATTTTTTTTAAATGTATTTATATGAATAAAAGCATTTTTTTAATTTTTAAAATATTTTTTGTTTTTTTCCCAAAATTTAGTTTTTTTATAACTACTCGTTTGTTCTCTTTGTTGACCTGTCATAATAATATGTTTGCAATATATTATCTCATATTTTTTAAAATTGCATAGGAATAAATTCTTTAACTAATAATTTGCATATTATATCACTTTTCTAGCTCAGTGTGCTTACTGTCCCCTCTACATAATCGATTAAAATTTTATTTTTATTAATTCATTCCTTTTATAAATTGTATTCTTTGAAACACTTTTATTTTGTTGTAAACAGTAAGTAAATCAGTGACTGCTCTGGCAGTGTTATCCAGGAGACAATGACAGGTTTTTAGTTAATTCACTTTTTTCTAATAAGAGGCAACATTTTTACTCTTCTTTTCTCAGTAGCCATATGTTAAAATTTTAATGAAGATTTTGAATGCAAACGAATCAGCCTCAATCTTATCTATATTTGCTTTAGGCCAGTCATTATATAATTTAGTAACTTTAGCTTAAGGCTAAAACTGAAAGCATTTTTCGCATATTGATCTTAAAAACTAAATGAGTTATCACGAATGACATCTGTGTTCTAATTCTAGAAGCAACAATCAAAGAACTGTATAAAATCAATGAAGAATAAGTACACTGCTGGCTAGACTTTTGTGATCAGCTTTTCATTAATATGTTTGCTATCTGAGTCTAAAGGAGGTCAAATTGTTGATGCAAGATTGATTGTAATCTTAGTATGCAAATCAAGAGGTGTTTGATGTTTCAAAATCCCCAATCTTAAGGATGATGATTTCATTCATTAAAAATAGGAGAACAATTTTTTTAAAATCACTGAAATCAGGAATCAATACTTAAAAGATGACCTGATGTTCATTGTGAAGAATTTCAAAAACCACAATGAAACAAATCATTAGAAAGGCTAGTTCACATAAGAATATTCGAATATCTGCTAAAGCATTTTGTCCTAAGTTTCCCACATTGAACAATTATAGCTAAGCTAGCATTTACAGCTTCAGAATACAAGTACTGATGTCAAGTAATTAAGAATTAGCCAATGAATAATGAAGCTAAACCAGAAAATAGTCAAAGAAATCATTGTCAATATTTCCCACTGGAAATTATCAAAGAAACCTATCAGTTAGTCTTATTTCTCATTAAAAATAGTCACAGAATTTAATGAATTGACTGGCCATTTGAAGGTGTACTTTGTTTATCCAATAACTTGCAAACTAGCAGAATATTTTGGAGAACCAGACTTTTACACAAACATTGTTTCTACTCAACTCTTATCATTCTATAGAATTAAATATTATTATTAAGAACATGAAACTGACATTTGGCTTCCTGAAACCACCTTACTTTAATATTATTGAGCCCTGTGAACTATTTTTGAAAAATACATGAGAGATTGATATCATCCATGAACATCTGAATGCTGAGTATTTTTTTAATCTTGAGGAATGATTTAATTTAAAGAATAAAAGTAATTAAGTTGTTTATTGCTCGTTTGTTCATAAGAAATTGAAGCACCTGAAGTGACTGGGTTGGAGCCATGTTTAATCAACATTGAACTGTAGAACCTGCAACTTTACAACTGCACTAGAGATATTGTTTAAATGTTGTGTAAAATTCTATCCTATCATGATTTCTGAGAAATAAACTAAAAACCATAATTTGGTTTTTTTTATATATTTTAGTTGGGCTTTTATTTTTAACATGAGCAGCTTCTACTGATATAGATTCTCTGCAAATACTGACAGTTTTCATTACTGATTATATATTTATAGTGTGGCAAAACTCCTCTATTGATTTTTCATAACTTTTTTTTCTTTGGCAATGAGTATTTAATATTTTACTGTTTGTCTTAGATATAGTTGATTTACTAAATAGTATTGTTACAACAACAAAGTACATAAAATTGAACTTTGGTAATTATTTATTTAATCTTCATTTCTGTGCTATAATATACATGAAAAAAAAAGTTCTGAGTTCCTAAGTTCAAACTCTAGAAGGGATAGAGCAGAGCCACAATCTATATTTATTAAAACTCCAGGTTCACCAGTGACTCTATCATGGTATTACACCTTGCTGAACATGATATATATTTGTTCACATAAATATTAATGCAATCATTCTATAAACAGTTATTAAATTACAATGTCAATGATACATAAATTATAACATGTATATGTTACATAGCACAGAAGTTTCTTTAGTTTAACATGAAGAGATTCTTATATATTACATAATAGCTAATATCTTTTAGTAGCTATTATAATACATAATTATTAAGAAACTTTCATCCTTATTTCAAAACATTATTGATAAACTGCAGGATGAAGGCCTCTCCAGGTTTAATCCAGTTTCTCTGATTCTTAACCTCTTTCACAACATACCACCAAATTTCATCCATCCATCTCACATGTTGACTCTTTTTAGGTCTTTTAAAGTCTTTTGGGATCCAGTTTAAAATTTCAAATATATACTACCATTTCTTCTAGAAAGCAATGTTTGTGATACCTATTCTCTTACCTATATATTTCACTTTCAATTTCTTTTTATTCCTAATATCTCTATCTGTATTTTTTTGAGTGTCTTGCTCTTCTCTTAAGGGTCTAAGTTTCAAATCTGTGTATTAGAACTGGTAAAACACATCTGCCAAATACTTCTCTTTTCAAACAAATGGACATTTTCCTTTAAATATTATTCCCATCAAAAGCATTATCTATTTATGTTATCATCTATAATAATGAACTGACAAAAATATTTGTAGTTTGATAATTTGTTTTTAATTCATGAATATCAATATTTAGGTTTTTTTTCTGAGAAAATCCATTAAACATTACTTTAGTCATTTTAGCACTTTTCTTTAGTCTTGCTTTCTTACTTCTGATAACTCTTGCAACATTTCCTGAAGCTCTGAAGCATTATGAGCAGAAACAATTAGATTATCTGCAAAATCTAAATGACTTAAATAATCTTCATTTATTCACTTAGCTTACTATTTTGATCCACAAAATATTTCTTTTAAAACTGTTGTGAAGTTTTGGAATCAGCCTACTTTATACTCTTCTCAATATTAATCTCTTTGTATCCACATAATATTATTATTGTTTACACAGAGACTAAACTCTCTACATAGTAGTGGATGCAAGAAGGTTTGCGCAAAAAATCCCCATCTGGTGCCTACTCATCCAATATCCCCAGACTGGTTTCTAGCTGTGGCTTTCATCAGTGAGGTGTCTTGGATCTGAGAGCACTGCAGAATGTAATCCTCCAGAAGCCACCTTTTACCTTATTAACTAACTATAAAGCTTTGAGTCCAAAATGAAAGCATAATAATGTTTTCAATTCAAACTCATTAACTTGTATAGTTGTATAGATCTAAACTCAGTTCAGCATCCATACTTTTTGGTGTCTTTAGATTTTTAATAAACACAGTCACCATAATCCTATTGGACAGGATTGGTATTAAACCAGTAAACAATGGTGATCCTGTAATGTTTATTGGTTTATGTGATGGCCAGTGATTTAATGATCAGTGTTACTATATTTTGATAAATATTCTTCACAATATGACATCCAGATCTATAATTTTGATGATTCAATACTTTAATCATTCTATACATTTTTATAGAATCAAATGCTTTTTTATAATCTATAAATCCAAACTGTAATAGCAATTCATATTTATTGGTCCTTTATATAACTTCTCTTAATATTTGGATGTGGTTCACTGTGCTAAAATCACTTTTAAATTCAGCTTGTTTGTTTTGTTTTTTTTTTTTTTTTTTGGGGGGGGGGGGTTGGTGAAGACCCAATGTTTTCATTAAATGAGTTGTAATTATCTTGATAAAATTTTGTATAGAACTGATAAAAACTGATAAGTCTGTAATTTCTAATATCTTTTTTAAATATAAATATTATTACTGAATTCTTCCAATAATATGGTACATTTTTATCATTTGGACATTTGATATATAACTTTGTCAACAACTTTTCTATATTTTCATATGCTTTCATTTCCTGGAGTTTTTTTCTTATATTTAATTAAATAAAAACTTTCTTCATTTAAAATTCTGGGTAATTCTGAAAATTTAAAGAGGATACTTTGTTTTCTTGTTCTTTATTACTATATAATTCTTTATCTACACATATCTTTTTTTTAGTAATAGTTGCATCTTCTCTTCTTATTATAGAAATAACTTTCCTTCAATGCCAACATGTTGTTTTGCACATTTGAAATTCTCATTCTCTTATATAGTTATGCTTGCCAATTCATAATTCTATTTTCTTTTAACATTATTAATTTTATTTTAATATTACTTTATCAAACTCGAGATATTCAACTGATTTTTGAAATTTCTATATTCTTTCTTTTCTTCAAACATTAATTTGTTTCAGAAGAAAATTTACTGGTAAACTGCTACTTTTTTGTAATAGCTATCTTTGTCATAGATCTTAGTAGAGTATTAGTTATCTTTTTATTGATTTCAATTGAGTCTGAACCATCTTCAAAGTCTGTTAATTAGTTAGTTTTAATTAAAATTCTTTGAAGTATTTCTGAAAATTATGAATATCACTCATTAATACTGACTTTATTAATAATTGTCATCTCTAGTTTTGCATTAACACATTGAAACAGTAAGGTCTGCTTTGCAGATATTCGTTTCACCTTTTCTCACCTATTTCCTACCCTCATACCTTAGTTTGAACCCCAATCTATCGTAGTGTGTCTGCAATACGCTTATATACCGAAAATCCCACCTAATTTTAAACCACGAACATAATGCTCGTATTATATATATAACTCATTCCCAAATAAAATAAAAAATTATAGATTATATATATGTTCACATAATTTTGATTTATTAAAAAGTAGGTTATATAAGTTGTAATTGCGCACACACTATGATATGCATTTTAAAACATATCAAAATTATAAATTGTTAAAGTTATTTTGTTTGAATCTATTTACAAATATATTACCGTCGTAATATATTTTGATTTAAAATAAAACTCATTTAGTAAATATTCGTTTAGTAAATAGATTCAAATATTGCAATGTAAAAGTAAAATAATTTTCGTTTAATTTAATAAAAGTTATCCCAAATATTTCTGTTAAAATAAATGAGGGACAATAGTTTAATTAGTTAATGTTATATAAGTTTATCTAAAAACAGCAGCTGTCCACTTAAGGTTTTCTTTAATTAGTAAAAGTAATTTTTAATTAAATCTAGTTTGTAATTCGAATGTCGACAGGGAAATTAACAAAAGAAATTAATTAATGTTGAATTCCTTTAGACATTCGGATAGATTTAATTACAGCTGATAAGTCTGATATATTTTGTAATGCTCCAGGGCAGTTCTATTGTTAAAGTCCACTATAAAAAGAAGGGTTTTCTTTTGTTCTCGAGTTTTTCTAATGTTTCTAAGAGAAATCATTCTGAGTTCTATGCTAATAATTTGCTAACCTTGACATGACAGAGTAGAGGCGTCAAGATGGCTATGTCCCCTCGGAATAGCCGGCCGCTGCTCCACACCATCGGAAGCTATCACATAAAGAACCCCAGAACTGCTGCTGCTGCCAAAATATGAACATTTCCAGATTTTGCTGTTAATTTATATAAAAAACCTGCCGACCATCAATCTACCTAAAAATGCTTCTCCAGAGGTAACCCTAAATTAACCCAAGAGCTCTTGTGACAACTAACATGCTATAGCTATTCTAAATTGTTTTCTGATACTTCACATAACTTTATTATGTATTTCTTTAACGTGTTTAAATATACTCAACATTTTGATCTCTATCCTTGGGTTAATATTTTCTATTGATTAAGCTTTCTGTTATTTTATTATGATAATGTGTCAGAATCGTCTTTGACCGAGTGAATTATTCCTTTTGTTGAAACTAAGACGCCGCTATAAAGGCATATTTTAAATTTCTAAATAATTTTCCAATTTTATTATCTTGCAAATCACTCGTTCGAGGGCGATTCTTTTCTTTAATATATAATATAATCACATAGTTTAAAATCTACATGTTATTGATTTTAATCTAAGATGAGAGTATGTGTGAGGTCAATGATTAAATGTGTCCCTTAATGCATGATTGCGTATATAAATCTATACTTACTTTTCAAACCCGCAAGCCTGCATTTTCCTATTTTAATTACTGTGTTCTACTTTAATTACAAAGTTCATCATTGACATCGAGAATGTGCGGATCCTTTTAAATGAATTTCTGGGAATTTGATTGGGCATTTCTCTTAATCCAAGTAAAACCCATTCAGTATGTTTTGTATACACTCGTCTTGTATTGCTGGTAAATGAATTGGTTGTTGAGACCGCTTTATTTTATTTTCCAAGGATTCTTTACACGGCTAAGGCCGTTCTCTTCGCCTTTTGTGGTTTCCAGGCAGAGTGTGTCCCCAAATGAAACACCTGGGAATTAAATGCAATCGTCATCCAGTCGCTAAGTTTCGGCTGTTCATAAAATACTTTCTTACGGGTTAGCGGGGATATGCCCTCCGTAATCATTCCGGATATACAATATTGTTTTATTTTATATTTATTTTACAAAGCATCCGTGACTTAAACGTGTCACACCCTCCAACTTTAATAAATTCATTATCAGCAATACTGACCTCCCAATGTAACTCTATTAATATTATTATCAAATAAATGCCTTGATCCCATTCCCACTTTGTTGCTTAGTAAGCTTTTGTCCGTGCTATTCTTGAAATCAATAAATATTTTATAACACTTAATTTCAAATATTTTCTTAAACTTGTATAATTACTCAAAGCACCTCGCACATGTTCCTATTTCATCAAGCACATTATCGTAATGCTATTAGCCCGAGGAATAGATTATATCACTTTGCTTTAAAACCCTTTTTTTTAATTTATTGGAACATAATGCCAACAATTATTTAATATGCGTCCCTGTCTCATATAAGCAGACAGTGGCGTTATATATATATTTTATATAAATAAATTTTGTGAAATCATTTAAACTAAATTTGATCTCTTATTTTATTGATTCCTATCACTGTCTCAGTCTATATATATATTTCCTGCATTTCTTTTGTAAATCCATAGACGTTAATTAGCCACCCAAACTTCTTTTAGTATAGAGACTTTTGTTTCTCCCTGACCACCAGACACCGGTCAAAGGTTATACGAGTAGTGGCATCAGATGCGTTATCACGTAGATGGCGCTGTGAAATTTGGACTTTAGATTCGAACTTAGTACATCTAGAAGGCAATCCCTCCTAGAATGTTCAGTTTTGAGTTTGGGGTTTGAATTCTGCAGTGTGTTAGCGAGATAGACGATTCTGACTGTTACAACATATCGTATATCTCATGTGTTGAGGCTATTCAGAACATTTTAATCTTAAAAAATTCTGATTTTCTGTTAGTCAAAATACACTCCAATTTTGCAGGAACTTCATTTAGATCTTCCATATCCATTTCCTTTTAGCATTTTTCTCAAAAAAAAAATTCATAATATATAGTTTTTCTTTTTCTGTTAATTCCACAAGTCTGTATCCTCTCATTTTTATTACCATCTTCAAATTCACCCACAACACTTTCCTCTTTCAATCATTTACCAATTTTAGTATTAAATTATATTCTCCCATGACCATTTAAAAATGTTGTTTGATCTGATCAAAAGAATTTTCAGGATATCTTTATAAAAACCCTGTATTTTCATCATCACTATAAGAACTAGTTTAGGCATAAACCTGAATTACCTGCATTTGATTCTTCCATCAAGTTGAATTGTTACTCTTGTCACTCGGACACTCTGCCTGACCATCAATTTCCATGATGTTCTTCCACATTTTATTTACCATGAATTTCACTCCATTTGTGTTTCCAATATTTATACCATTGTAGTAAATATTTTCTTTTTTTAAATCAATTGTCTCTTTACCATCTAATTTTAGATGGTTCTTGTTCCAATTTGCACAATCTTTCTTCACTTGAAAGTGATCTGCAAATGTAGATATCTAAATAAAAGGGCATCAAATGTTATCCTAGATTAGAAATCAGGTATTCTTAGCATCCTCTTCACCTCCAATAACTACCTAGGCTTGAAATATTACAGACTTCTAGAATTAAAGGCCATGATATAGTGTTATCTGCCATAATTGTAAATATCTAATAAAAAAGAAGAAATCATTCATACAGACATTCATTCTCCCATAAATAAAATTCAACTGATATGTCATTTAAAACTATCACGCTATTGAAATGAAACCATGGTATTTCTTGATCACCTGATGTACATTGGTGAACAGCCTATTTATGTTCATTTACTATATGAATAATCATGTAATAATAATATCTGCAGTAACATGTATATTTGGAATGGATATTAGGAATTTGCCTGCCCAGTTCCTTTAAAGCCACAAAAAGAAATTAAAGGTTCTTTTTCTAGTTAACAGCAAACTAAGAAATTTATATTGATGTAAATAATAAGTGCTGATATACAGTATTTTATAAAATAGGAAAAGGAAAAAGTTTGGGCTATTAATTAGCTATAGACTGGAAGCAATAAGTTTTATGGTTTGTAAACATTCCACCATTCACATATATATTATTACATCGGATTAAGACTTGGAAGAATAACATTTTGGGAAAGATTCTGAATGGATTTTATTTAGATAGGCAAATAGGATATAATTTATTCATTTATATTTTAGTTTATTGAAATGTTTTATAAGAAAAACTATTTTTATTTCTTTTTTAGATATAGGAAAAGTTTATGATAGGATGGATAGCAATAGATTTATAGAGATCTTCAAAATTTTAGAATAAAATGAAAATTATTAAAAATAATTAAATTGTAAGTAGAAATTAAATGTGTCATTGGATTGAAATAGATATTCATTATCATCTTTATTAGTTATTTTATTTTTGAGAGATAGAGTAGGGATTCCCACTGAAAATGTTCTAGTTTCATAGGAGAGAATATTTAATTTGGCTAACAGGATCTCTAGATGTGTAGTCTATGAGCAAAAACTTGTGACTGCTAAGAAGCCATTTTACATTATAAGTTACAATGAGTTAGGAGAAATAAAGAGAATGTGTCAATGTTAGAGAATATCTAATATAGTGGCCCATTTTTCTGTGAATGGTAGGATATTTTTTGAAATTATTGTAAAGGATGTGGAACTGCTATTATTGAAGTATGGAGAAGTGAAAAGAAATGTGAAAATTAAATTAGCTGAACAAATATCTAGGATAACCTGTATTTAAGGGGAAAAATAAAACTAAAGGATGAAAAATGGAAGATAATTGTCCTTAAAAAGTGGAATATTATAGCATTTATGTACTATATTAAATGGAAAAAAGAATTATACACATAGTGGGAATTAGTGTGTAAAAAAAAATATATTGCGTTTGTTTTATAATAAATATGAGATATACAGAATAATTTGGAAAGAGTTGATGGTACTTCTTTTGACATTTGAAAATAAGGCTCTTTGTATTTTCCAGAAAATTTTGGACATTTTTTAGATAGAGTACAAAAAGAAATAAATAAATATGTATTTATATAATGAGTTGTAATTAGCATTTGAAAATATTGAAAGAAAATAGGATGAAATTTTTTTAATCTGGGCTATTAAAAATATTAGGAATGTTCTTATATATAAATGAAAATATATTAGTAAAAATAGTGTTCAGTTGGATTGTGCGAAAGAGACAACAAACATATTCTGCATACAAACATCACATGATCACCATTTCTTATGTGTGTTCATAAGTGGCAATACATATAGAGAGTTTTGCCTGTTTTAATATTCTGCATACCAAGTTAATAAGTTGACAGTTCATTTTTATATATTTATAAAAGAAATTGGGATAATTGTAGTAAATGTACTACAGGTATATAATTATGAGGAATGAAAAAAGAGGCAAGATAACTGTTATAGAGAAAAATTAATAGATGCTGAACACAAATATGAATAAAAAAATAGGTTGAAATTATATAAGGATAAAAAATATATTGGTATAAAAGAGTATTTGATAATATTAAAGGGAGCTTATTGTTATTTGGTGCAAGGATAGGAGTTTTAGATATCAGGAAAATAGAATAAGGATCTGGAATGTAGTTTATGTGAAGATATTGAACATTTATTTTTGGAGTGTTGAAAAGTGATCAGTATAAGTTGTGTGAGAATACAAGAAATGTAAAAATAAATGGCACAAAAAATAAAGATTTTATTTATTTTAGGTTTTTATAATGAAAATATAGAATGTGATGATGAAATAGTGGAACTAACAAAACAACATTTATCAAAATGGTATAGATGAAAAAGAATCAGGACTATAAAATGATTTTGTAATTGTATTATATAATGGTTTTATGAGGAGGGGATATTTAATATAGCTAACAAGATTCTTGCACTAATAACCTATACACAAATGTCATTTAAGAGATTTCATTTTACATTCCATCAAGCAGATGTTGAAAGACTATCAGAATAAATCATATGGAGACTAGGAGAAACATAAAAATAAAAAGAATGAGAAAATTGAGATTTTATATTTTTTTCAACTACAAGTATGTACAATTTGAAGATGAGACAGTATAATTAATGAAACAGTTTTTATGAATACAGAATAGAAAATAAAAAGATAATGCTGGAAGAATAAGGACAAAGAGTAAAAAGTAAATGTGTTGTTTTGCAATATATAACAGTTTCAGGACAGAAAATGCTCAACTTGACTAACTGCACAGAAACTTCTGATTTCTGAGTAAAGCCATTTTTTATCATATCAATTATACCACTTTAAAATGGAATAGAAGTAAAAGTACTGTGCCGGTGCTGGCAGGATGATTTAGTGATTGTATGTCTGAAACAGTAATAAAAGGGAAAAAAGTAGATGAGTTATATAAAAAAGTACTCATAGTAGTGGATTGTTAAATGTATCCTCTGGGCATACAGTTTACACACCAAAACTTCTAACTTCATTTAAGAAGTTGTTTTATGCATGATCATATGCAATATTAGACTATAAAGCTAATTAATTTAAGCATATTAAATATAATTACATCCATAATGTTATTGCATTGAAGTATAGCTTTTAATGAAGTTTTTGATTAACACAACATTTAGATTATACAAAGTAATGAAACTATTTTGATTTGGATTCTGCGCTTAGAATTAATTCAATAATTGAAAACTTATAAAGATAATTGATTCAGAAATATTTTTAAACATTTGCCTTGAAAAATAAATTTTGTCCTATTAAATACCAGCCTTTTTTTTTTACTTCACCTCTTGGCAACTCATTTCCATAAATTAGATTTCATATTAGCAAAATGTTTGTCATTAATATAACTGCTGTTATTTCAAATTTAAATATTGTGTTTGTAAATAAATAGCCCAGTAATGGAACTAAAAAGCATTGGAGGAATTTATAATTTAAAATGATACAAGACTGGGTGAGATGTTCACTTATATATATATATACCAATAATGAGTACTCAGATTTAATGAAACAGGGGAGAATGAAAGTTGAACCTGAGGGGCATGTTAGCATATGCATTATAAAAATATATTCCCAATACCTTGTTTAAGGAAGAATCCTCTACCACTTGCCTAACTATCAAAGCAAAGAAGTGAACATTTTTTTAAGGTTAAATAATGAAGAAAACCACTCAATTATTATATTTCATTTCAGAACTTTCAATTTTGTTAAAATTAATGATATTAATGTTCACTGTTTACTCTATAAATATCAACAAAATACAAATTACAACAATACCAAATATTTTAATGAAGTAAGAATTAGTATTAGATTTTAAAATATCTTTGTTTGTAGAGGGCATGCAAATAAAAGAAAATATGATAAGATTATTTATTTAAATAATTTATAAGTTGTATTATATATTCCATTTTCAAATGTAAGTAAAATATGGAGAGAATATGGTTAATATCTCAAATTTAAAAAATAATTGTTTGATGTCAGAATAATAAAGCACTTATGCTAATATTTACACAGCAGAAAATTTTGAGAAGTGAAATCAATAATTTGAATTAATAATAACTTAATTCATATATCATTGTAAATTAATAATGCATATTCTTCCATTATTTAATTTATTTTATATACAGTACTCCTAAATTTCCTGGTTTGTATCCTAGATTGGGAATGCTGTTTTAAATAGAAAACATCAACTCATAGAAAAAAAATAGTATGACTTGATTATAAAATAGTTTGAGCAGATAGTTCTGAATAATTTAAATTAATATTGAACACACCTTGAATGTTTAGTCATGAATTAAGTCATTTTTCTGATAATGAATATTAAAGGATCTGAAATAATAAAAGATTAATTAACTCAAATATTACATAATACTTTAGCAAGAGCATGGTTTTAATCAGAATTTAATTTGTGACTGATAATCTTGCATTTTTCCCCCTAAATATCTTATTGCCCAATTTAGAATTGCTTACTTTTTATAAAAATTAATTTTAAATATATAATTTTGAAAAGTAATTTGATATAAATTAAGAATTTAGATTTTCTGTACACTTTTCTTTTTTACACATTAAATATTGCATTCTCGAATTTTAAAATTGCTATATAGTAAAGACACATACATATATACATAAACAATATCTAAAACATGTAAACCGTACTAAATATTTGCATATATATAGCAAAGTATCACTAATGACAATCAAGAATCACATGGTCATTGTTCTGTGCTACTTAAATTACCTCAATCTATCTTCAAGCTGAAAACAAATGCATTGAACAATTAGGATAACATACATAATTATATTTATTTTAGGGTACATGCATGTGAACATAAGATTTACACCTTAGTGTTTAATATTAACATGTTTATGTGCATATATATTTTATTCTGTGATACTGAATTTTTTCCCCAGAAGTGATTATTAATTATGGATGTGTCTATTGTTTTATAATTAGATTAGCTATAGTTTGCTGTTAAATCTGGTGATCATGTAGATATTTATTCTAAATATTTTGCTTCTATAATTATATGCTAACTGTTCTGAGGGTCATCTGACATTCAAGCACCCTAATGGTGATTGAGCACAACAGATTATCTAATTGATTGAAATACTTGCATTTTGTAACTAGGATGTTCTATTTAACATAATCTTAGCAAGTATACAATATAGTATTTTACTTTCACTGTGCATTTGATTACACTCACCATGTTTCTAATCCTTTTTTCTTTTGTTTTCAAATTTTCCAAGCATGATGGTTTCTCAAATAAGAATAAATTCCGAAAAACAATGAATGATTGAATCAAGAACTCTGTATATTCTCGGTGGATGATATTCTCTATGAGTAACATTGTTTCTTTTGCTAACTTGTCTTATCCAAAAAGTCTGAGAAAGTAGTGAATACCATAGTCTAACAAACATAACTTTAATACTGAAAATCCAAATCATGTATTTGTTAATTAATGGGCCACTTAATTATTGATAACTGATTTAAAGGGAACAAAGTTTTTTCTTTTATGTTTTTACAAGTATTTTTAAAGTCAACTTATTATTGTTCTCATTTTTATCTTATTTGCATTTAACTGCGGTTTTCAATTATTTCTTGAATTTTTCACATATATATATAGTTTGTGTGGGATCATTGTCTACACATGCTGTCCCAATCAATTCTTTTCAATAAACAATTAGCTCATTTATTCTAATTTGTCTTTATATGCTTTTTTTTATTATTTATATATCACTTCCTTTCCTGGAAACTCATTATCCTAAAATCCTTCTATAATTTTACATTATTAATATAATTGATATCTTTGTTATTGTCAGTAAAGCTTATGCTATATATATATCTGGTATTCTTAACTTTTTAAATTAGTTTCTGTCTATGGATAATGTGTCTTGTTTTTCTTTTAGTTTTTTCTGATTCTATGATATAGTTGACCATGTTATTTCATCATTGAATGGCTTTTTTCAAAATTTAATCTTTTAAGGATGGACTGTGTTAATTATAGGAATATAAATTTTTACTAATTCTCATTAAGAATAATTTAAATGTTTCATGCATTTCATTTTTTAAAATATTTTTTCCAATCATTAAATAAATTCATTTTTATAACAAAACTATGTTAAAATGAACCATTGCTTCAAAAATATTATACACCAGCATATATAAATGTTTTAACAATGCTAATATTTATTTTGTTTCATTATAGGTTGGTAGTGATTCTCATCCAGGCAACTTTGGTTTCCAAGAATGATCATTGTGATTGTATTTCTAATAAGCTATATGCCCATTAATTTATTGGAAGTTAGATGAAAGTAACAGTAGCTCAGATCGAGTAATGGCGATTTCACCCAGCTTCTTAATTATGTCAGTTGATAATATTCTTCACCTAAATCTAATATCATCTGTAATAAATAATCAGGGATTATATTTTTACCATTATGTGAAAGAAATGCATTGTTGTATTAATATATATTCCACATTCTCCCTAGAAGTATAATATAATTTGATTTAGATAATATGTCTGGTCACTTTTGTGGGAAATGTGCATCAGTTATGTTAGTAAATGATTCCTATATATATCAGTGAAATATAATATAATCTGTGTTTACCAATTATTATGAATTACATAGTTGCCACTATGATTCATGTAATTAATCAATTTGTGTTATGGCTTACAACTATAATGAAAATTATTTATCTTACCTATAAGGACTTCATGTTTTGCAAGGAAAAAATAAGTATTTACAGTCATGAAATGACATTAAAAAACATTGATATAATTAAAGTTAATGTGAAGCACCACTGAATAGAAATAAATCACAGTACTGTACTTAAAAAAAGATCTTATAAGATGGGACAATTTTAATCATAATGTGATTTTAATATAAAATCTAAAGAAAAATTGAGATCAATATATTAATTTTCGGTATGAAATGCATTTTAAAAAAACATTATAATGTGCTACAAAATGTGATTTTAAAGTGGCTCATTTTAAGTTGAATGTTTTGAAAATGATAAAGAATGACTTTTTTTCATAATTTATAAAGATTTATGATGTTAATTTTAATTTATTGATTTTGAAATGTATTAAATTTCAATTTGATTTTAAAATAGAAATTTTTTTCTGTGCTTACAAAAAAATGACAATCTGAAAATATTTTTATAAGGAAATAGTTTAAACTATAACAATTAAGATTGGCTGAAAGAGTCCAATATAAAAAAATTATTTTGCAGATAATATTACTTGTAATATGATGATAAAATTATATATGGTACATATAAATTGACCATAAAAATGCATAAACTTATTAAAGAGATCATACAGAAATAATTTATTGAATACAGCTTAGAATAAAAATTGAAAATATTGTTTAATAATAATAAAATTTTCAAAAAATTACTACCATGGATGTATCATTTGTGTTCACAAATAATTAAACAAAATAATAAATTTTATTAAAATAGAAAAGAAATTTTATCACAGTTTTTGTGATTTAAAAATCGCTATAAAAATATGGATAAATTATTTCATTAAAAAAAAAAAATTCAATAAACTTTTTAGTAGAAAGCACTCATGAATTGCTTTTAACAATATGTAGCTAAATTCATAAAGAAAAAAAAGATTTTTTCATTATTTAAATATGTAAAGTAATTCACTTTTTAAAATGGATAAAGAAAAACTCTTTGAGTACACTTGGATAGATTTCCAAGCAGCACAAGCAAATGAATTAGACTTAAATAAAATAATTGATACAGGTGAAAAGGCTTTTGTATATAACACTTGGGATTATATAACTGCTTTAAATAACACACATAATATTAATAATTCAGAAGAAAAAACTTTCCAATGTAGTTTGTGTGATTTTAAAACTTCTTTCAAACAGAATTTGAAATTACATGAAAAAACACACACAGGAGAAAAACCTTTTCAGTGCAGTTTGTGTGATTATAAAACTGTTGTAAAAAGTAATATTAAAAGACATGAAAGAATGCATTCAGGAATAAAACCTTTTCAGTGTTCTTTGTGTGACTATAAGACTGCTGGAAAATACAGTTTAAAATTACATCAAACAACACATACAGGAGAAAAACGGATTCACTGTCCTTTGTGTAATTTCAAGACTACTAATAAAAATAAATTAAAAATTCATGAAAGAATACATACAGGTGAAAAACCGTTTTGCTGTACTTTGTGTAATTATAAGACTACTGCAAATTATAGGCTAAAAAGTCATGAAAAAATGCATACAGGAGAAAAACCTTTTCATTGCACCTTATGTAATTTTAGGACTGCTGAGAAAAACAGATTAAAAGTGCATCAAAGAAGACATACTGGAGAAAAACCTTTCCAATGCAATTTTTGCAATTATAGATATGCTGATAAAATGGGTTTGAAAATACATGAAAGCAAACATACTGGTGAAAAACCTTTCTATTGTGGTTTATGTGATTACAAAGCTGCTGCAAAAAGTTATTTAAAAAAACATCAGAAAATTCATACAGGACAAATATATTTTTACTGTAGCTTATGTGACTATAAAACATTTTCTTTAAATAATTTAATAAATCATAGAAAATGTATGCATTTGAATCATTTGCCTTTGATCTTCGATCAAAATGAACATGAAAAAGATTATACCTGGGAAGATTGTCGCATTACTGAAGTGTTTGAATGTCATTTTTGTGATTACAAAGACACTGAGAAAAGTGTTTTGGAAAATCATGAAGCTAGTCATTTTACTGATTATGTTACATTTGAGATTCTCATAGAATTTCCATGAAAAGTCATTCACAATTTAATTTTGACACTGGTAATTTTTTTTGTCAGTATCTAAAAATTGAGTTTATGTCTTAGGGTGAAGGTTATATTGGATATAACCTAAATCTTAAAGGAAATATTTCATACTAAATAGTAATATAATTCCAGTTAGGTACTTCAGAATAATTAATAAACAGTTCAAATATTTATAAAACTTGAATTGTATAACAATTTTTACTTCTTTTCTTTTGCTATGTAATTTTATGATAAGCACTTATTTGCTTCCAACAAAATGATTAATTTATTTAGACTTTACATAATAAATAACTGAGTAATGCTTTCAATCTAGAAGATCATATTCATAGTGCTTAAACTCTGCAGCTGACATTAAATATATATATATTTTTTTGGAACGAGTAAATGCTAATCATAAAACTATTAAAGGAATATTATCACAGCCTATCAGATATGAAATTACAATATTTTTTTCCAGTTTTGAAAATTAACCATGATTTTTTTGGAAAATGTAGCTTTCTCCCATTATAACAATCTCAAAATCTGTAGTTTCAGTTATCCAAGATTTTAATTTCTCTATTTTTATTTTATTTATAGTGCATATAAAATGTGAGTCACACCTATTTGTATGTGTAATAAAGAGGCATGTTTGGTCCACTACTGTCTGCAAATTCCAGTAACTGTAACTGCCTTGAAACCAATACTGCATATGTAAATCTGAAATTTTTTAAACATTACCATCTTTTTGCTGTTTATATGTTCTTATATTCTTCTTCTAATGTAAAGATTTATATTGCATTTTTAATATGTGTATTTAATGTCTTTATAAAAATTTAATCCAAATACATTCAACTGTTAGTAATAGCACATCAAACAGATTAGTATATGCACAACGTTTCGAGAGGTATTATTCTCCCCTCTTCTTCAGATGTTGATGGCCTGACCAGTGACAGTACTAGCATGGGATTCTAACCTTTAATATATGCACAACGTTTTGAGAGGTATTATTATTCTTTTTCAGATGTTGCTGACCTGACCAGTGACAGTACTAGCATGGGATTCGAACCTGGATCCTTAGATCCTTGAGTATAATTCAATACTCAAGAATCTAAGGGTCCAGGTTACTAACCTGTTTGCTGTGCAATTATTAACAGTTGAATGTATTTGGAATATTTAAATAAAGCTAAATTTTTCTAAAGACGTTCAATACACATATTAGATGGTGGAAATAGTTCAATATAAAAATACAACTAGAACATCATCATCACAAACCTTCAGGAAAACACTTCATATTTCATGTGTTAAATTTTTATTCTGTTGTAGCTTTTTTTTTCATGATGTTTTTTTTATGTTTATGCAATATTTTTAGAAAGGGTAAATAAGTGCAATAAAGTGTTAATTTAACCTGTAATATAATCATTTCCTATGTCATATTGTGTGTATTTTCTATTACAATATTTGGACTATTCTGCTAGTGTAGTATTTAAAAAAGTTGCAATTGAAGTGAGTAATAGTATAATAAAACAAATAAAAATTCCTTAAATATTTTGGTAAATGCTACGACATTATTATTATTATTAATTTTTTGTCTTTTAAAATTTAACTTGTTAAAATTAGGTTCTTATTTTTAATATCAGAATATTGTACACTCCCACGAAATTCAAATTGTAGGATTTTAATGTATTTTGGCATAGTGGCAATGGTAAAAGAATTAAAAGGTAAAAGTTTATAAATGATTCTCAGAATATAGCAACAATAAAAAATATCTCGTTTGTCATTTGAATGAACTTATGTTCAATTTGTGAACTAAGTATACAATTTATAATTATTATTATATTATTAATAAAATATGTCACAAAATAATAACAATAATACTTTTCTATAAATTTTGTTTTCTGAATCAACAAAAAATAGTCTAATTCAAAAATACCATCTTGAGAATGGAATTTAATTATGAAGCAAAATGAGATTTAAATGTAATGTTTATTTCCTGCTGTCAGTTATTAAATTGTTTTAATAAAAAAAAATGTTTCAATTAATAAATCATTCATTTATTAATTGAAATAATGTTTCAGTTGGTAACATTTGACACAAACTCCTCACAAACACATACATGGAATTTCTTCCAGAGTCTTGATAATTTTCTTGGATTTCTCGAACATTATGCATTTGTCTAATGTAATAGATTGGGCCATCTTATTATACAATAGTTATTTGTGATTCGAATGAGTGTCAATCTGGTCATTTAATCACTTAAGTCATTTTCAATGCTGATCATAGAATTTTCTAGTTTTGATCAGCACCATATTAAAAAAGCATTAACAGATATGACACAAATAAAAATAAGCCTGTAATATATTGTAATTAATTTTTTAAGTGTATATACCTATAGTCAAATTACTATGGCCATTCAGCAAAAGTGTGAATTTAAAGTCAGCCAATATTAAGAGATTTACAGGTTTGTTTTTATTTGTGTCATATCTAGTAATGCTTTTTTTGGTATGGTGTTGATCAAAACTAACTAATTTTATGATTAGTATGGAAAATGACTTAAGTGATTAATTGACCAAATTGATTATCATTTGAATCACAAATAGCTACTGTATAATAAGATGGTCCAATCGAATATATTAGATAAATGCAGCAACACCCAGTCCGCAGGCCACATCTGGTCACCTCATAAATGCCTAAATATAAAAAATCCATATCTGACTACACTTGTTGTAAACTGCAATCTCTAGACCTATCACTCACATGTTCCTATAACATTAACTTTATCCTAATGTCATGAAAAATATAAAATACTAATTATACAAATTAAAATTTTTATCATAACTTGTATAAATTATAACTTCTAAAATACCAATTTTATATTACAAAATATAAAAATATGGGAGGAATCACATCGCAAATAACATTAATTTCTGCTTTTAAAGAATATTGTATATTCTACATAGCATCAGAATATTATTTCCTAATTATTATTGTAGCATCAATTGAATGAAGTTCCTTTGGGTTTAAGTTCTTGGTGAATGATATTTTATAAGTAAGTTATATGCCTTTTCTAATTATTACAATTTTTAATTTAATATAATTTATAGCCTATAAAATGAATCAATTAATAAAAAGAAAAACTGACGCTGAATGCTGAATTTTCAACGATAATTGGACATTAAGATATTTATTTGCAAATATAGATGGTAAAGCTGTTTGTTTGGTTTGTAATGAAACTATTTCCATTTTTAAAGTATATAATCTAAAAATGCATTTTTCAACAAACTGTTTTGTAAAGCAAACTATTTTCACCAGAACAAGTGAAAGTTGAAGCAGAAAAATTAAAATGTGGTTTGCATAAGCAACAAAATACTCTGAAAATTTTGTCAAATACAGATAGAGCTGTGACAAAAGCTAGTTCCTATTATATCTATCTATAATCGATTCCTATTTAAATCTTAAATATTGTATTTACTTTTTTTAAAATACATTGATAATTTGATAATTCAAGTAATATAACATTTTTTAGGTTCTGATTTTTTTTTTTTTGCTAAATTTTTCAATCATTCTGGCCTGCGTTATGATACAAAAATTTTATTCAGCCTGCTGATGAAAAAAGTTGCCCACCCCTGGATAAATGTATAATGTTTGAGAAATCCAATAAAATCATCAAAATTCCAGAAGAAATTTATGTATATGTTTGCAGGGAGTTGGTGTCAAATGTGGGAGCACTGCTTTTTTTTTTTATTCACAATGAAATTCTATCAGCTGATGTGTAGTTGTCAAACAATTCCTTGAGAATGACAACAGAATTTTTCTAATTATTAAAAATTTTCAAATCTTTAGAATATGAATCTGTCTACAAATCCAGTCTCTTTACTGATTTACTACGTCTTAACTAATAGAAAATATTGTTTTCTATTATCTAAGCATTCTTGGTAATACGTTTTATTTAATTTTTTTAAATATCTTAAAGCTTATTCTGAATAGTTTATAGTAAAAAATAAATAATTTGTAAATAGTAGAAGTCTAAATTTTTAATCAAAGGAATAAATCAAAATTGATAAATATTATATAACAATAGATATTGTATTATGTAATAGAAAAAAGTTTTTAACATTTTATAGCCCTCCTCATGTTATGATTTGTTCCAAGCCCTCTTCACATTCAAATATATAAACATTGATTACAATAGAATACTTATTGTTTATTAAACTGCAAGTATGGACTATTTTCAACATGTACATATATATAATGCATGTAAAGAATGTGTATATAAATCAGTATTATAATATAAACAAAATTTTAAAAAATAATAATATAATTATTAATCAATTGAGGGAACACATTTTTACATATATTGTGGAGAGTGAGGGTCACTCATGCATTCACTGAAGCAATAAGGATAAAGAAAAAACTAATATTTTTATTTTTAAAATAAAATGTGAAATGTTTCACTATTATTAAATGTGCTCTGGATGATATTCTTTTTTTCAATAACTTTTTCTCTTATAGAAACAGGCTGCTCTTATTATCAAGAAACTAGGATCTCTGTAATTATTTTAATGTTCTTAAATCAGTATTTACTTTAAGCATATTTAATTTAACACACTGTACAGGCTTACACATCTGCACATATAATGTAATTTATAAGGGATTCAAACTCAGACTTTCACACGACCCTCAACTCTCCATGCCATTTCATATTTCTGACCCACCTGATTACACACATGTTGAAAAGATAAATAATCACCAATATACATATTTCATGCTAAACCAGCAATCATCAGTTGGTCCAGATTACTATCTCCACACATATATACAATCAGTGCTCAGATTTATATTAAGATAGCCAATCTTCATACTTTAATGGACAGACTTCAAATTACTCCAACCCACAACTCTTCAGTTATCCATTTCATTGAAAATCTGATGATGGAATGTTCAAAGCCCAGGTTAGTACCAAGGTTGTATATTCTAAATTTTTTTTAAAACTTTTAGCATTACTCTTAGAAAATATTTTATTATATGAAATTCTGTACATCAAATTTGGAAAGGATAATAAAGGAAGAATAAAATTTATGCGTTTTCAACTTAAACCAAAGAAATTGTATTAATATGTATATATAATCATACATAGAAAATTGACTACTGTCATGAAATTTATGTAGAAATTTCACTTTTTTTAAAATTTGATTGCATGTGGTTCTCAGAGAAAGAATAATATTCGCTAAATATCATTAAATTTATAAATTTTAATATTTTTTGTTTTGTTATTTACATTTTGGTTAACATATACTTGAAGTCATGCAGTTAAATACAGCATTTGCCACTTCACAGTATAGTATATATTTTCAAACCATTATATATAATTAAAATTTAGAATTTTTTAATAAACTCATTCTTTTCGGGTTTTTTTTTTGTTTTAACAAATGGATCTAATCATAAGATTAGATTCATTTGATAAAATACTATGAAATTGTCAAGATAAATTCTTTTCTATCATATGATAGAAAAAAATATTTTTGGTATAATAGATTTCTTTTTCCAACAAAATCTTCACAGTAAGTAAATTGAATTAAATGGCAGAAAATTTATAATTCCAGCAATTTAAGATTACTTCCTTTACAATGAAAAGATTTACAGCTTTTCAATAGTAAATAATATTTGATTAAGCTAACTTACTTATATAACTTCAGCAGATTACATTGATTGTCAAAACTATCAGTGATATCTAATTATAACTTTCTTTGTCAGGAAAAGACACTTTTTTTTTTACCATCAGTCATGTAAAAGTTCTTCAAAAATAAATTTTTAGATTAATTTTTTAGGTGAAATTTAGTCTTTTTCACCTCATTACAGATTTCCAAAAACTAAATGTTGTTCAGTGCATGGTAGAGTGATGTATTCAAATCTTACATCTCATTTCCAATGCTCAAACACTACATGATCTGAGTGAACAAACAATTATTTTATTTATAAAACGAAATATTGTTTTAATGAAATAAGATTGTTCTCTTGAAGATTTATATATATATATTAGATGAATGTTGGAAGAACAGAGGATTATTTATAACAGTTTAAAATAATTCATATTATTTATCTTCAGCTGATTTTTTGTTTTGTTTTCTTAAAATTTCAACCATTTGACAGTTATTATCTTAATGGTTGCTTTAATCTTGATTGATTTCTTAATAATTATACACTAATAGGGAGGAACTAATGTATGTCTGGTGTAATCAGAAAGTTGTATGAAATTTTTTACCAATAGTTTTATATAGGTTACTAATTAGTAGCAAAATTGCAGGATTTTTTGATGTTTATGCACACAGTCACTTTCAGCAGAAAACATTTTCTACAAAAAAAATTCTAGAGTTTATTAATGCTCCAATTTGTAGTTCCACTCTTTAAAGTTGCAATCAAGCAAGTAATATATGTATTGATTGCATTTCTTGTGTATGTCAGACTTGATATCATTTAAACTGCAGAAATAATAAAACTTGCAATTTAACATAGATAAATCTAATAAATTGTAATAATTTGAAAAATTGAAATCATTTAGTAAAAAGAAATTTATAATGAGATGATGTTTAAAATATAAAAATTATTATAATTTGTAATATTCTGTAGAGTCTAATTAATACAAAAAAGTAATCTTATGGAAAATTGCTTGGAAAGTTTGTGAGAAATTCAAACACAAAATACGGTTTAGACATTGTTTCATTCATTTAATCAAAGTCATGTTTTTTTTTAATTTGTTATTCAATTGAGAATCGATGTTGGTATCTTTACTACTGAGCTGATATTTTAAGTCAGCTCATATATATATATAAGCTCACATATTTATAATTTGTCATAAATATTTTTGAAGTTAAATAGTTTGTAAAATGAAAAAAAAAATTAATTAACAAATGGTTTTGATTTAATGGAAAGAGTAAAAATTTTGAACTTTTATTTTGAAATAAACAAATAAAATTGAATATAATTTAATAAAAAAAAAAAAATGTTAAAAGTGTTTAATTAAAAGGGAGAAAAATTCGAGAGATAAAAGGGTGGGGAAAAGAAAACAAAATTAGATTCTTGGTAGTAATTATACTCTATTGTTGAAACTTTCACAAAGTAAAAATATTTGGTTAGTAATTGCTATTACGCTAATTAAAAAAAAAAAGATAAGAAAGAGTGGAGATAAGATCGCTTTTAGAGTTAGATCAGTTGACTTGACTTTAGAGACCAGCAAGGACAATAAAGAAAGCAGCTGTGTTTCGAACAATAAAAATTATTATTATTGAAATTTAATTTTGCGGACTCTTTTCAAATGTATAGCGGCTAAAGTTATCACAACCTTCCCCTTTGGGGAATTGACCGCCACTCCATCTGAATGAAGCTATCGAGAGAGTTATGGAATGGAAGAAACGGATATTGCTAGCCGGACAACTAAAGGAACACTCATGGAATTCGCATGTACAAGGACAAAGGCACGACCAATGGAATGTAAAACCTATGAAAATCAGGCCACTCCGCTCTGATCGATCAGGGTAATTATAAACTTTTAATTAATGAGAACTCTAAGTAAAGCGTAATAGAACTTTATCTTTAATTTAATTTTCATTTATTATGTTTATTACGAATGTTTCAACAATAGAGGGGGGAAAATAAATTTGTTTAATATTGCAATCTATTAATGTTAATTTTCGTTCAATATTTTTTTGAAATATTGGAATAACTGTATTTTAAATTATTTAATATCTATTCGATCTAGAGAGTAACAACAGGGTGGGGGTATAAAAGTGCGTCGCCAAGTAACAGAGAACCTTGGGGCGTTACTCGTTTGTTAGTAGAAAATAAGGAAAGAATTGAAAGTATAAGAAAACGAAAGACACTTATACGTTCATTGTAAGATTTTTGCAATTTATTTATTTACCAAAGAAAGTGGAGTTTAAAAATAAACTTCAGGGAAGATTAAAAATACTATAAGTCGTCTTATATACACGTCTGCTAGAATTCGCAGTATTAGTGTAGGCGCGAGTAAATCTATGGTAAATATTTGGGAAGCATAATTAGAAAGTAAACAGAGGGAAAATCAGAAATTGTAAGTCAGTTCTTTCTGGATCGGATAGAATTATAAGGTTATTAATAATAAATAGTAGTAAAAGAAATTAAAAGTTTTTTTTGTCCAACGTATTCTTGAATTATTTATAATAATTAGTTAGTGTTCTTAAAGGAAAACCCCTGTGAGATTATAATCAAAGTTTATAATCAGTGAATCGTCGTTCGAAAATAAATAAAGACCAGGTGTATGTAAAGTTATGTGACCAGGTTCCAAGAGAGAAATCCTTGGTGGCGCCCTCGACGGCGATTCTAATAACTAAAATTCAGTTAGTAGGGGAAGAAAGAAAGTTGTCGTGTCACAGAGGAGTGAGGGAGGGAAAGTTAGAAAATAGCGCTTCCAACGTGTCGGGCTAGTTAACAAGAGAAACGCCCAGAGATCAGAGTTTAAAAAAAAAAGAAAAAAATTTTTTAGTAAGAGTGGTGGATTTCAGATGGTGGTGGTACGTCAGTATTCTCGTAGGGAAGGTTATGAGTTCGAATATAAAATTAAATAAAACAAAAGAATAAAATATGAGTGAGGACGAAAGTAGCATGGAAAGCCCGGTGGTAACATTTAAAAACCTCGAGCGGTGTCAGTTGCAAGAAATATTGAAAGCTATCGCTGAGCTCAAAGAAATTGTAATGGAAGACCGTAAAGAAATGAAAGGCATGATACAAGAATTGAGGAAAGATGTGAATGAATTAAAAGAGAGGGAAAAGAATAGGAACAATGAAAAAAAAAGGAAGTCATAGACCCAGCGGACCATAAAGTCAGTAAAGAGGAAGAAAAGACAGAAAACGAAGAGACAGAGCAGTTTACAGGGGAAACTAAAGAAATCCCGAACAAGAAGGCTATACAAATAAACCGAGAGAAAGAGGTAATGGAAAGAAAGCTCAACGAATCTGGAGAAGAAGAGTTCGATAGGGTCACGTTGGTGAAATTTATACACATAAAAACATTTAAAGGGGAAAGGGAGGAAAGCCCCTTTGACTACCTGGACAGTCTAGATGATTTTTTCTACATCCATAGGTCGAAAGAAAAAGAGAAGATCATAATAGCAACGAGCCATTTGAGTGGTGCCGCTAGGGAATGGTGGAAGGCGGTAAATTACAAACCCCCTACATTCCAAGAATATCGAACTATGATTTTGCGAGGGTTTTGGAGCGTTGAGAAACAAGAAACCGTACGCATGAAGATATCGCAAGAAAAGTATAAAGCGGACAAAGACGGTACGTACAGTCAGTTTTTTCAACGTCAAGCGGCAAAATTGAGAGCCTTGGAGGCATATCCGATGGATCAATTCCAGATAGTGCGAACTATCAGATTTAACCTTCCGTCAAGTGTGCAACGTAAGTTGGCCGAAAACCGTCGGTTATCCATTGAGGAAGCATTAGAAATATTACAAGATATAGAATGGGAGGACCAGGGGGTAGGTGGAGAAAGTAAAGTTAGATGGGAGAACTGTAACGAACCCACGAGTACGAGTAACTATAACCCCAAGAAAAGTTGGGACAAGTCACCGCGGGGCAATTAAAGTTTTTTTTATGACAAATGGGGCAATGAGCTGATATTTTAAGTCAGCTCATATATATATATAAGCTCACATATTTATAATTTGTCATAAATATTTTTGAAGTTAAATAGTTTGTAAAATGAAAAAAAAAATTAATTAACAAATGGTTTTGATTTAATGGAAAGAGTAAAAATTTTGAACTTTTATTTTGAAATAAACAAATAAAATTGAATATAATTTAATAAAAAAAAAAAATGTTAAAAGTGTTTAATTAAAAGGGAGAAAAATTCGAGAGATAAAAGGGTGGGGAAAAGAAAACAAAATTAGATTCTTGGTAGTAATTATACTCTATTGTTGAAACTTTCACAAAGTAAAAATATTTGGTTAGTAATTGCTATTACGCTAATTAAAAAAAAAAGATAAGAAAGAGTGGAGATAAGATCGCTTTTAGAGTTAGATCAGTTGACTTGACTTTAGAGACCAGCAAGGACAATAAAGAAAGCAGCTGTGTTTCGAACAATAAAAATTATTATTATTGAAATTTAATTTTGCGGACTCTTGTCAAATGTATAGCGGCTAAAGTTATCACAACCTTCCCCTTTGGGGAATTGACCGCCACTCCATCTGAATGAAGCTATCGAGAGAGTTATGGAATGGAAGAAACGGATATTGCTAGCCGGACAACTAAAGGAACACTCATGGAATTCGCATGTACAAGGACAAAGGCACGACCAATGGAATGTAAAACCTATGAAAATCAGGCCACTCCGCTCTGATCGATCAGGGTAATTATAAACTTTTAATTAATGAGAACTCTAAGTAAAGCGTAATAGAACTTTATCTTTAATTTAATTTTCATTTATTATGTTTATTACGAATGTTTCAACAATAGAGGGGGGAAAATAAATTTGTTTAATATTGCAATCTATTAATGTTAATTTTCGTTCAATATTTTTTGAAATATTGGAATAACTGTATTTTAAATTATTTAATATCTATTCGATCTAGAGAGTAACAACAGGGTGGGGGTATAAAAGTGCATCGCCAAGTAACAGAGAACCTTGGGGCGTTACTCGTTTGTTAGTAGAAAATAAGGAAAGAATTGAAAGTATAAGAAAACGAAAGACACTTATACGTTCATTGTAAGATTTTTGCAATTTATTTATTTACCAAAGAAAGTGGAGTTTAAAAATAAACTTCAGGGAAGATTAAAAATACTATAAGTCGTCTTATATACACGTCTGCTAGAATTCGCAGTATTAGTGTAGGCGCGAGTAAATCTATGGTAAATATTTGGGAAGCATAATTAGAAAGTAAACAGAGGGAAAATCAGAAATTGTAAGTCAGTTCTTTCTGGATCGGATAGAATTATAAGGTTATTAATAATAAATAGTAGTAAAAGAAATTAAAAGTTTTTTTTGTCCAACGTATTCTTGAATTCTTGAATTATTTATAATAATTAGTTAGTGTTCTTAAAGGAAAACCCCTGTGAGATTATAATCAAAGTTTATAATCAGTGAATCATCGTTCGAAAATAAATAAAGACCAGGTTTATGTAAAGTTACGTGACCAGGTTCCAAGAGAGAAATCCTTGGTGGCGCCCTCGACGACGATTCTAATAACTAAAATTCAGTTAGTAGGGGAAGAAAGAAAGTTGTCGTGTCGCACTACTTCTAAATCTGCCACTTTGCCAATATGTTAAACCATGCAGAACAGTGTATTTAATTATTATATATATATATGAAGTATTACAAATTATTTCCTTTATTATCTGTTTTTCTTAAATATGTTACATGTATTTATTTATGGATAGAAATCAATGTAAAAAACTGTTGCATTATGTTAACTACCAATAAAAAATTTGTCACCCTTACAAATAGTACAGTTGTTTAAACACAACTATAAACAGAAATTTATAAATAAAAGTAATAATTAAAAGTCCATAAATAGTGTTAAAAAATTATTCAGAATCCATAAGATTTTTTCATTTTGTTTGCAGTTTTTCTTATTTTCTCAAAATAAATATTTGCAATGATTTAGAAAGTAATACACACACATATATATATAACAACAATGCGATTCTAATGGTAGCTGAAATCTATATAAAATATTTGAAACATTCTATAGCTAGTTTGTTTCAACCACATTCCTCCTTTAAACAAAGAAGAGCTTAAATTTTTGCAGCAAAAAGGCTATTCTTTATTTAAAGAGTGTGTGTGGCTGAAACAATGTAGCTATGAGGTATTTCAAATATATATATATATATGTGTGTGTGTGTGTGTGTGGTATGTACCAGAGAAAAAATGACTGTCTTTTTTCTCTAACCTGCTTGCAGTATCATTTCTGAATCAATGCTTGTATTAATAAAGCAGTTTAGCTATTCATCACAAAAAATTTAATGTACTAGCATATCTCAGTTATGACATGAAATGTAATATGTATTTTATTCCTTCACTAACTGTCTTTAGTGCTGTCCCTGACATCTTGCAAACCATTTGAAAATGTTTTTGCAAACTTATAGGTTTCACTGATGTACACAATATGAATCATTTCAAATGCTTGAATAGCAGTTTTGCCCAGTTTGAAGCAAAATTTAATATTAGTGAATTGTTTCATTATGAATTATAATAGACATTGTAACTATTGATCCAGACATACTTCAAATTTGTACTGAATAGTTAAACTATGTAATGCATTCAGGCAGCTTCAGAAGAGAACCAGTCACAGCCATCTTTTCACTGGCACACACTATATATAATAAAGGCCTCTTAATATAGTTATTGTATTCACTTGCAATAATTGATTTGGGTTTTTTTACCTAGGCCATGGAAAATGTAAAACATTTTCCTTTTATAATAAATTGTGTTGATTATAAAATAGGCTTAGGAATATAAAATTTAAAGTATAAATAAATAATATGTTAAAATATTTCAAGTAAAATAATAATCATTAAATTCAAAAATGCCTGTGCTGTTACAATGGTTTGATTAGAGATTCCAATAAATTAATGATTAATATATATATTGTACCGATATCCTATCGTACATACGTAAATAATTTTGTTAAAAAATTAAAAATTATTAAAATAAATTATCAACCAGTTTGAAAAGTCGAAATAAATTTAGAAAGGTTCAAAGAATTTTCATTTTAAAAGGGCAAAGGAAATCTCCAAAAGTTTAAAGAGTTTTTTTTTATTAAACAAAAGGTTAAGAATAAAAGTCTAAAGAGTTTTTTTTCTATTATTAATAGTTTGAAATAAAAGTACAAATAATTTATTGGAAGGGGGAAAAATTAAAAGTATATCAGTTTAAAATATAAATCTTTTACATAAAAGATTTGTATTATCTTTTTTGCATTTAATTTAAAGAAAAAAAAGTCTTGTCCCATAATTTAAAGAAATGCAAATATATATGTGTGTTAATCACGAATGATTGTAAGTATAAGGAATAGTAAAATGTGTGCGTGTTGATAATATAAATATGTGCGTGTCAAATATTAAAAAATGATATAGGAGTTAAAATGTAAAACAGAATTTGTGATGGCTATTAATTAAAAATCAATAATAAATTTGCAATGGCTATCAAATGAAAACATCTAATTAAAAGCTTATCAGAGGAATGCAATTAAAACCAATAGGATTAAAAGCTTAACTAAGGAATTTCAACAACAAATATAGCTGGAGGATACCAAAGTGACAACAGGTCGAACAATCAGTTCAGTACAGTTAATTAAAGAGTTCAGATTGCAGTCAGATCAGTTCAGTCAATTAATTAGATCAGCCTAATATGTATCCAGAATCCATCATGCATTGTTAATCATCATCGGAAACATACTACTTTGCTCTAGCCTGTGTCCGATGAAACAGCCAACCTGCTCATGAAAATAATGCCTGCCTAACAGCTTGAAAATCCGCTGTCAATACCTAATTATCTTAAAGAAATGCCTCGGAATAATAAGCATCAAATCTCCACAAGAAAACCTCAAATCTAACCAGTCAGAAATATTTTCATCAGAAGCAGCAAACAGCAAGAAATATCCATGTTCTAAAATCCTAGGTAACAACATTTTTTTATTTTCATTTAAAGTAGCCATTGCAATAGTTTGAAGCCTCCCAGAGTCAAATAATAATGAACTCTATAGCATGCATAAACGAACTATTGATGTGCGTGTTTGTGAAATGTATATGTTAATGCTTTAGTATATCTTATATTAATTACATGTATTTAGTTAAATGCCTTATATTATTTAATACCCTTTGTTACATTATATTGCTATTGTATATGTGTGGTCCTTATATGTCATTATCATTGTATAAGTTAATTAAATCCCTATAGAAAATAGTTAAATTTAGAATAATAATGTTTAATTAAAATAAATTGTCTTTTAAACTTAATATCTGTCGGTCAGTTCTTTTTACCACTAAAGAAATAATTTTGTTATTGTAGTACTTTTTGACTGAGCTAGTCTGGGATATCTTAGGTGCCGAATTAGTGGCCATTGTTCAAAGTGCGTTAATTGCCTTGATAATTGACTGGCACCCGGAGTTTACTCTGAAACAAAAAAGTGCTTTGAATGATAGGGGTTTAAATTCAGCAGCCGAGAAAATCTGTTTCCTTCAAATGTGGTCAGTTAGATATATTTCACATATATATTTGCTGGCTTGGTTACAGGTGCCTTTTAGGCATTGTTTTTCTTTACCTAAGGGACCATGGTGGAGCAATACATAAATTGCATTGGATTAATAATAAATATTGTATCACATTTTGTATAGAAATCTTATACTTTTGCCTGCATAAAAATTAAAGAGTTTAAAATGATACGTAGTTTTGTTTACTCCCCATAAGTGAACACAATTCTTAAAATGCTCTACCCAGTACAATATATATATATATATTTTATAATAGCAAAATATATTTTGTTTTTATTATATTTAAAAAATCAAAATGTGTTGTAATTATATGCATTTATTTATTGTATATTTCTCTCTGAAAAATCTTGTAATTCAAATTTTGATATAAATGAAATATGTATTTTTGGTAGCAATATATTTTTTTTAGAATTTGCAAATAATTTTAGCAAAAAAATAGTCAAGTACTTAAATTTTTAATTTTAGATGAAATTTAGTACTTTTTACAGTAATATCATCTAGCGCTTCATTTATTCATAATTTTGAAATTACATGAAAATATATATATATATTTAAAAAAAAACATTTTCATTCCTGTAAATACACTAAATAATATAACATTTTCAGCTTTTATATTTAGAAATTGGATTCTAAATATGATTGGCTCATGATTTTATATTGAAGAAAATATTTTTATTTTTAAAAGGTAATTAGAGAATTTTAATTAAAATGTTTAGTAATATTCCTTAAGAGAAAATAAAAAAAGAGTTATAAGTTATTATATTAAATTTGATTTGCTTTATGCTAAAAACTGACAAATAGAAATTAAAGATGAAATGTGTTGTGCACAAATTTTATCAAAATTAATTTAGGGTGCTTAATAAAAAAAAAATCACACTTGCTTTATGACTATTCTTGAATACACTGAGTGGGGATTATATAATTTTATTTATTCACTTTATATAAATACTAGATGTGTGGTTTAAGGAAATAATTGGCACTCTGATACTCTTGTTTGTCTTCTCTTGAAAGAGTATTTACAGAAAAAGATGGAAATAAACCAAAAAGATAATTATTGTAAAAGTAATATTAGTTACCTTGACTTTTTAATGTTAAGAATGGATTTATTAAGTGGATGTTTTATGGGCATTCATGATAATTCTTAATAATAAAGCAGATTATGAAATTAACATATTTAAGTTAGAAATTATTTAATATACAACTAGACTCTACTAAAATCTGCCCTTATGTTTTAGATGAGCATTATGTATCCTAGAATATCATCACAATAATGTTACTGTTCCGAATTGTAACCATAATAATAAATCATTTATTGCTTTTCTTCATTCCTTATCCTAGATCCATTTTCATTCCTACCCTTTTAATTTTTCTGACCATTACATTCAACAAGTTATTTTTGAGAAAATCATGACTAGTTGAATATTAAATAATTTCTAACTTTAAATATACTATTTTTTATTCTGCTTTTTTAAGAATCACCATGAATGCCTGTAAAATATCTGCTTCATATCTCCATTTTTAATAATAAAATGAATTATGTGATCTTATTTTATCTGCATTTTCACATTTCTGTAGTCATTTCTTCAATTCATTAGAAGAAACATTTTAATAAAGTCAACATTTTACACAAACCAAACTCCATGGATTCTGTTTTATTTGTGATTATTCCATTTAGATCTGTTTTATATTCTGCTGGTAGCACAGAATTCTCTAGTTTTTTTACTATATCTTATTATGTCACATCATAGGATGTTGCACAGCTATATTCATCCTCTGATCAATCAGTTTTGTGAAGACTTAGTCTTTTCAAATGGATTTACTTATTTTATTCTTTTGTCTCCATTGTCTTTATGGTTCAATTTTGTTGATTAGAAGTGATAAATTTTATCAATTTTTTATAACTCAAATTTTGACAGACTTTTTTTGTTTATAATACTCTTGCCAATTTTAGTTTTCTTTTTGAAATCCTGACTGCAAACTTTTTTTCTTTAAATTTTTAGTATTATCTGCAGAATTGTTTCATCAGCATGAATATGAGGGGGGGGGGAACAAAAATAAAATTGTTTTTTTTTGGTAAGTGTTCCTCTTGTTGTACATGCTTTTGCTGTAATATACCTCTTGTGAGAATCCTTTAGCACCAATCTGCCAAATTATGTTAATAGTGTAAAATCATGTTGCCATGAAGCACATTTTTTTTGTAACATATATTTTGCATATTTGGCAATTTTTTGTAATGGCAGAAAAGTTAGAATAATTTGAAATTCTGCTTTTTTTAGGGAACGTAGCAGAAAAAACTTGTAATGCTTGAAACAGACTATAAAAAATCTGTTGTGAGGAAACCACAAATTTACAAATGATTTAATGAAATTGTCAAATTCACCATGTCCCAGAAAAGCATAGTTCTTAATTGTCAGACATATTATCAACAAGTTCTGAAATGTTTGGGTGATGCGGTAAAATGTAAACATCCATTTGTGGTAAAGTGAGGAGTGCAAGTTTCACCATAACAATTCCTCTAAGGAGTCTTGAGTGTGAAAAAATTTTGAATTAAATGCAACACGACACATCTTATCTTTCAGATATATTTGCTTGATTTCTAACCATGTGACTTTTTATTCTCTCGAATGAAAATATGCCTTTTTTTTTACTGACTTAGAAGTAGTGAAAAAAAATGCCACAGGTGTTAAAAGGCTTCACTTTGTGTTTGTGAACTACTTCAAAAAGTGAAAAATATGTTTAGACTGGTGCATTGTTATATGGATAGTACTTTGAAGGAGATTAAATGTATAACTCTTAATGGTAAAAAACAATTTTTTATCATAAATTTTGGTTTTGGGGTCCTCTCTCATATTTGTTCATTATCACATTTTACACCAATTTTTACTTTTTGCAAAATTCCCTTTTTTTTTCATTTTGTATTTATACAAATAATCATTTGTGATACTAGTATTAATATTATTTTTAACTATAATGCCTACATTCACATTTGTCCATATTATATTAATTTATACTATCAATATAGCTTCTACATCAATATTTTTCTGACACAATTGGGAAAGTTTCTTGCAAATCCTTAAATAATATACATTACCAATAATCTTTTAATACCCTTTGTCACATTCATAATAAGGTTTGTTTTTATTTCTTCTTTCAGTTTTACATCCAATTGAGCCTTTCAATTTTTCACTTAATACAGCTTTTTCCAATCTTTTCTCTTGAAGTTTTTGAAAGGTTTTTTCTTTTATTTACATTACATTTTGTTTTATCTTCCAGACATAACACACTCCCAAATTTAAAATCCTCTATCATCCTAGTCTATAAAATCTTTTCTATATCTATGTGTGATTCCGTGAATATATAAATATTTAAGTGTTTTTTATTACCTTGTTGCCAATTTTTGCTTTTTTCCACTACATTTATGTAAGGATTTTCAACTAAATTTAGACCCTTGCTAGTCTCATTCCCTACAGCACTGTTCAAACTACATTTTTATGTTTATCTTCATATAATTGCATTTTTTTTATTCCAATGCATGCCCTCTCAATTGTTTTCTCTCTGATTATTAATTCTGTACATTTGAACATAACTACTCTCAATTCTATTTGTTTTGACATTCTTTTTAAAATGTAAATGCTCTAACATTTCAGTTCTTATTTTATTATGATTTCTTTCTTTCATAATTTGTTGGAACATTTTCTTTATTCTGTCTTGCATTTTTATTCTTAGGCTTTTCATTTACTTCAGCATCTTGCATGGCTCTTTAAAAATAATCTCTCTACCATCTTTTTCATAAACATTCAAGGACTTTTATCACCAATTGTGTACTTTTTTTCATTTTACTTGTATTGTGCCATTTCTGATTATATTGTATTCATTTATGTATTACAACTTTTTATGCTGAAAATGATTTTTTAATACTTTTCCCCAATTTTCTCATACTTTAATTTTGTTTTAGATTTATCTCAAACTTGTAAGTCTCCGGCACTTGAGTACACTTTTTATCTCATATAATCATAAAACTATATAATTTTGTTTTTTTATTTAGATTATTACTCATTTAGGTTGTTTTGCTTAAATATGACTATCCCCTCATAGCTTTTTTATTATTGAGTCTCAACTAAATCCTCTCAGGACTTCTCTTATTTTTCCTATCTCACATTGATGGCAATCAAATAAAATAACTTTTTGAACTGGTATAATCATGCACCATGCTGAAACATACTTTAAATAAAAATAAACTAATTTCTCCAGATTTGTTTTGTCATGTTGAACTTTATGCTGACATATTATATAAATAAAATAAATATCTTTCATGATGATGAGAAATTCTAAAGTTTATTACTAAAGGAGACAAGTTTTAAACACACACACACACAAGAAAATTAATTTAACAACTTATTAATACATTTATTTGGAATAAACAAGATATATGTATCATTTATCAATAAAGTATCTAGGTCAGGGGTGGGCAAATAGTGGCCCAAGGGCCACATGCGGCCCTCTAAGAGTTTTTATGTGGCCCACCAAGACAATCAGAAAAATCCACCTTGAACTGAGATTTCCTTCCCATGTGCAACCAAAGATTTGTCTTGTATTTTTCACTAGGATGGCCATGTCATTACACATGCGCAGTGTAGATACAATGTGCAGTGCTTTTCCAGTTGATCTGTTTAATTTCAATTTTGTCTTTGCATTAGCAAATATATACATTTCCAACTTTAGTGAAACCATGAACTCTCCGAAAAAATGTAAAATCGGTGATGAATGTCGTGTGATTAATGAAGAATGGACAAAACAAATATTTTTTTGGTAAAACAGAGAATAAAGCAGTGTGTTTATTGGGTCATGAAAAAAGGGTGCAGCCCTCCGCTAACCTTTACTTCCAAAATGGCCCCCAATGTGGCCCTCTGCCAACCTATGCGGCCCCCAAGCCAAAACAATTGCCCACCCCTGATCTAGGTGAATCTATGTATAATATATTGTAGTAAAAATATACCTCATTTTGATCAGGTCATTTATATCATAAAAATCTTTAAAATATATATTGTTCATATGGTATAACCAAATTTAAATATACCATAGTTGACGTACATCACAGACAGTGAATTAATCAACTTGGTAAACAGTATGTATAATCATATTAAAACAACCATCTGTAAGATAATTATCATTAACTTCCATTAATACTTAAACCATGACATAAAATAACATCTTAAAAAATCATTCTCATAGATTTGTACTACAGAGCAGTGTTACCTGCATATGGTTAAATATAATTTTTTTTTAATACTGATATATATAACTTGATTACTTCAGTATTGCTCATGATACAGGGTATGTTAATTATCCATGATAAAAATATCAATAAATCCATGGTAAATTTTTCTGTAAATTCACAAACTGACATTGAGCAATAAATACATTTGGTGAATTCAAATGTTAATATTGTAATCAATATGTTGTATAACATAAACATATATATATAATCCTGCATTTCTCCTCTTAAATTTTTGTGGTAGCATTCAAAAGTAGTGGTACACATCAACTATCATGCTTCCCTGAAAATAATATTAGGTCTTGTATTAATTCTAAAAGTCACTGTAGGGCGTAGTATCAAGGGATGTCTTAATTTTTCATGTACAAAAGCTTTTTATAGAAAGCTGTAAGATTCTTACACTGGCAGCTCCCTGCAATTCTTTTCTCATTTTCACCAGAATAGCTTTCATTTTGCACTCTGCTTATCTGATGATCAGAATATACCATTTAAATTTACTATTAAATCAAGTGTTAATTAAAAACTTGCAAGACAGGAGTGGTAACAAAAATGATTACAGTTAAGAATGGTTTGTTCACACAAAAGCAGCAAAAAAATACAAGCACAAAAAATTCAGAAAACATTTTGGTATTTCACAAGTACACATTCATTATAACATATAGTGTATTGAATTACGGTGATTTATATATGACACAACTACATCCATTATCAATTGCACACTTAACACTTTCCAAATTACTTGTAATAGCCCTGCTTAGGTATTGTTTTTATAAACTTTTCTTTAGGAAAATGTTTGATGATTTAACTGAAACTAAACTCTGATTATTAAAATCACTTCCGTTGTTTTAATAAAATCTTTTAGGAGGGAAAAAAAATGTTTACAAAATCAAGCTAATTTTTTTTTTTATCTTGAATATTTAAAAGCTACCATAAAAAATCTAAATCGTGCATTCTAAATCTAAGTATTAAATATAAATAAAATGTCTAAAAATATATTAATGAAATTATAAATTGTCTCAAATACTGACTTGTGGTAGATAAATTGTTTCTCTATACAGCTAGAAGTATGTGTGTCAAAAATCATTGATGGGAAAATACAAAAAACAAACAAACATAATTTATATTATCATTTATTTAACGCATTAATGGCAAAAATATTGTTTATTTATGCATTCATTACTTTATAATTCAATACATCCACTAACTATTTATGTAGCTGATGATCTTAACTAGGACTTATAAGCATTCTGGGAAACATATACAATGGCAATGAAGCAATTATTTTTTCATTTTTAGACAATTCTCACCAATCTCTCTTTAATGGTATAAGTAGCTATAGATATTTTAACTAATGACTGACTGATTCCACAGGTGATGGAATGGATGATGATTAAGAATAATAGTGTTTGACCAAAAGACAGCTGCCTTTTAGAAAGAGTAATTATTTGTTAAAAGCCAGGTATTATTTCTAATACAAACAGTATCCTTTTGCAATTTACATTATTATAGGGCTCAGTTGTCTTAGGTCTTTCATACTATCAGTCGTTAATAAATAAATATTTAATTTCTATGTTCACTAATAGATGGCTACAAAGATATGATGCGGAGGACAAGACAAAAGTGGCAGTTTCAATAATTAGTGATGCATGTAAATTTAATATTAAAATGGAATATTATGGTGAATATCACTAATGGATGACTACAAAGATATGATGTGGAGAGGAAGACAAATGTCGCAGCTTCAGTAATTAGTCATATGTATAAATTTAATATTAAAGTAAATACTGAAGTACATACATTTAATTCCAAAAATAAAATGTCTGATAATTATTAAAAAACAAAATAAAAATGATATATTTAAGTATTTTTAGTACACATAAATTCTATAAAAAATATGAAGTCACAATAAAAGTAGTTACAGTGGTTTGCAATAGAAATTCAAAAAAATAGATTTTAGATGCTAAGAAATTTTATGAGTAAAATTATTAAATATCATGCTTAATAATTTTTATAATAAAATAATTCTTAATTGTATATGTATTTTAATACTAAAATTCCATAGTAGATAATTTTTATAACAGTGCAAAAAAATAACAATACAGAACCGTAAGTTAATGGTTTATAATATGAAAGAATAGATAGCAGAAATGAACAATATAAACATATTAGTTTGGCAACAAAATTTGCTTTATTGCTGATTGATATTTTCACACGTTATTATGGCATTTATGCTTAAGTAAACATGCTAAAAGATACAAGTAAATAAGATTTGATTTTATTAACCAAAGATTATGGGAAAGTTTAACTTTTGTTTTCATAATTTAAATATTTATTCTGGTTATATTTCACCCTCCCAAATGTTAAGATATTTCAGCAACGCCCTCTGCGAATAAATGTTTGGAAGAGTGAATTGATTTTTTTTATTTAATTTTTAGCTAACATGATGACAAAAAACAAATATTTTCATTTACAGGTCTACATTTCAAAACAAAGTGTATGTTTTTAATATTAATATAATCATATTCATTCTTACACTATATAGATATAAATTAAGATTACAGGACTCATACACTAATGGACCTATATAAAATCACAAAGAAATCACTAGAGTTTAAAGTCAACAAAAAACCCAAATAAATAAATATTTAAAAATTTCAAAATTAGATTAAAAATTATCTTTCTAATAAAAATTATCCTTTGTTATATATACCATTTAATAAATATTGAGTAAAATATATTGATTTAAAAATTAATTAAATCATAGTAAAAGCAAATATTTTTTAAAATTAATAAATTACATAATTGTTATATGCAAAGTTATAATATTTAATAATTGTATTTAAGATTCAAGAGGATGTTGTGTGTGTTTATTATTTTAGTTTTATGTAATTATTAATATGTAAATATATATAGATTTATATAATAGTAGTAAAAGTAAATCCATATTTGTTAAAGTTATGGAATCAAAAAAATTATGGCTAGATATAAATAAAAAAAATTGATATATATATATTAAAAATTATGGAAAATACTTAATGAGTTTAATTTTATATTTGCTTAAATTTATACTTAATTAATGTTTTATAATTAAACTATTTATTCTAAGAAAACAAAAACAACTTGTAAAGAAAATGTTTAATTATTAAGAATGGGGGAGTGTTAAGATGGTAAAAATATGTTTTCTTCAGACATTAGAGAGACTACATAAAGAAATTAAAATAATTCTTTCATTCACACATTCAAATTCTCACACTTTGAGAGATATAATCTATCTTCATTTTTTCACAGATTCACTTATATATTCATTTTGTCATATCAGAGAGGACATAAAAATGTAATGCCATGCAAAATCTCAACTAAAGAAGAAGAGAATTGGGTACAGCTATGCAAATTGCTGCAGCTTAATAATAACTACAGTATAAAAATATATATGGATAAAAAATATTTTTAGTACTAATTTTATTCCAGCCAGTGGAAATTTTTTTCAATAATAAGTGCATTTAACAATGTACCAACCTTCTTAAAATATAATCTCTTGATAGTGAAAAATATGCTATGCCATGTCAGAGATTTAATAAATACTTAAGATGATGATGTGAAGCCTAGCCTGTTTTGAAGTTCTGACAGGAGTGTGTTCATGTTGCTCAAAAGCTGTACTTGTTTGTTAAAGCGAAGAAATATAAAATTTAAGGAAATCAAAGAGAGCCAGACTTGGAAGTAAAGAAATTTAAAAATGTGATAATGAAATATTATAGATGAATAATTTTAGAAAATACCTGGTCTATAAGGTTAGTATTTATTAAATCCGTGGTAAGATTTTTTTATAAATGCATTTCGATTTAAAGTGATAAAATATTTTTCTTATCATTACTCATTTCACTGTTATTGTCTAGTGCAGTATTGTATTACAGATTGATTTAGTTTGTTGGAAAGGTACATTTATATTTGATCATAAAGTTATTTGTGGGTATTTTTAATATGTGGGAGCTTTTATAAATTTTGTTTTTATTAGAAAAGAATATGCCAGTATAATATTTTTTTGACACACCAATTCTGGGACATGTTTTAATACATTATTTTATGTTATTTAAAACTAAATTTAGGATCTGTACCAGTTTTATTTAAAATCATGTGCCATTTTTATTGTGTATTTAATTAAATAACTTATTTATATTCCTGAATGTGTTTATAATAAAAAGATGAATATCCAGTATGTTAATAGAAAAGAAATTAGACTATTATATAAAGGTAGTATTTCACCATATGTAGTCTTTTCTAAAGGTAACTTGTTCTCTAGGGATCCATTTGGTATACCTTTATTACAAATAAAATTACTTGATTCTGCAACTCTTACTCCAATCCTCACATAGATAATTGTTGATAATCAGAAGAAAAAATGTATGGGATTTTTTTATAATTCTTTAATATGATCTTTACAAATTGAGAATGCAAAGTTGAATTATCATTTTATTGGAGAACTGAAATTGGTTTTCAGATCACTTCTATCCTTAATAAAATAAGATGTATTTGCTTATCTGTCTACACATACTTACTTATGCTATGCACACACACACACACACACACACATATATATATATATATGAAATATATAGAGGAGTCGATAGTTAATGGTTATATTTTAAAAAAGAAAATTGTAAAAAGATGAACCAAAAACAGGTAATAAAAGATATGGGATGACGATTTCATGTAAAAATGTACAATTCTTTATTGCAGTAGGTTTAAAGATAATCAGTCTCAATTCAAAATCATATGACAATAGTTACATAAATATTGTTGAGAAAATTGAAATAATAGACTATAATAATTTGGAAATAGAGTTTACATGTGTATATGTGAAAGCTTAAAATATTTTACATTAAAATATTGATCATTTATAAGAATGTAAAAATATGTTTATCCATTTGATCAATATTTACAAAAAAAAAAAACTAAACAAATTGGTTTTTAAGTAAATATTATAGGTTAATTATATTATTTTCCTTTCTAATTTAAGGAAAAGATGGGGGGGGGTGAATTACATTACACTTTCTTTCTATTTAGATTTTGGTTAATTAAAAAAAAATCAGTAGCTAAAAAAAAAAAGTTATGAGAATTTTATGAAAAACAGTTTTTAGAAAATTAATAATTGTTTTGTTAAAAGCTTTTAACCATGAAGTAAATTGGTCAAAAAGTCAAATTTAGGATATAAATATGGCCAATTTCTCCCTGGATTTTCATATGCCAATCAATGCAAAAGTTAGATTTAAGTGGCAATTTAATTTGCATGAACTATTTTATAGGTCTTCTAATCCCATAGAAAGTTCTAATCGAATTAAGATTCCAGCAATCTATTAAATGCAGGAAAGAAAGCTTTATTTTTACAAAATAAATGCTTAGCATCGAAAATATCTAAAATATACAAAAGCAGAAATAATTTGGTGTTGTGATGTGTAAAAATTACAAGTGCCACAATTTTAAATAAATATGTTGTTTGAAAATATATGGTAAATTGAAGCACCAGTATTATTAAAATTTAAAAAAATAGAGAAACTAAAGTATTGGCAAAACTTAAATGCTAGCAAAAAAAAGTGCACAAGCAAAAAGAATAGGAATGTAAATTGTTTATATTGACGTTTTAAAACTATATTAAAAACTTATCATTTAATTGCTTTCTCAAATAAATAGCTTTTCCACAACAATGGTCTTTATGAAAATATTTTTCTTGGGATGTGTCTATTATAAATATCCAAAAATATGAATTTAATAGATTAACAATAATATGCATATAAAATTGGAATAATAGATTTTGGATCTGTTTCATACAGACTCTTATATTGTATTATAATTAAAACTATAAATATGAGAAAGTTAGGTGATTATATTCTAGAATAATTGGATAAATTAAAAAGAAAATTACATTAAGATCCATTAAGAAAAATGCCATTAATTTTAATAGAATTATTTCTTGAGAATAAAAACTTATTGCAAGTCAAAATAATTTAAATATATCAGATTAGAATAATAACGTAGCTTACACCATGGCACATGCACTTTACAGATGGAACACTATTGATAATGAATACTCTTCTTTCCAAACACAAGATAAAGTTTTTTTAAAAAATATCAGATTAGATAATTTATATTCTTGTGGACATAAATATGTATGTGTATATCTTATGATTAAATTTATAGTTATATATTTATAGCTATTTTTTTTATAAATTTAAATAAGCCATTGCTTGAAATATATGAGTTATAATCCTTTGCACTAGTGATTGAAACTGGAGTGTAAATTCAAGTTATTTCATGAATTATATATTGTAACGAACTGATGACCCACCCTCAACCATTCACCGAAATTCAATCCACAGTATACACTGAAACAAAAATCCGGCCGTCTGTGGAAAATTGGAAAGATCCAGCAACACTTCAGCCAAAATAGATCTTTACTACCATTCAACCCTCACTCATTTGGTAATACATACAGGATCCACCCAATTTTCATGTCACTCCGTTAGTTCCCAGAATTCAAACCCAGTCATAATCTGAATAGTTACTCTGTTCAGGTATAATTTATAAGTATATATCTAGCCAATGTGGGCAATGACTTAACATTATGGTTCATATAGTACACTTATTAAGTACCTATTACATGTATGTTTCCATATCAAGAGATACGTAAATTCAGTGATGTATTGTCAACAAATTACATACAACCCTTAATGTAAGATCAATTTAAATTAATGAATTTATTTTAACTTAATATAACACATTTAAATATATAAATATACACTTTAAAACACTATAAATATGATTTCTACCACTTCCACATAATCTCATCCAAATAAAAAAATAATAATAATAAATACATAAAATAATAATATCATCAACTATGTGTCATTCTTGGTATACATCGGCATCTACCATTCATGCCATCATATAAAAAGAAATAATTTATGATCATTAATACAATCTAAATAAATGACACTGTTTTTATCTTTTTTTTTAAAAAATAAAAATAAATATGATATCATATTAATATACAAATTATTATTTTGTATATTATAGTTGAATTAATGGGTTCATTTATGACAATAATGAGTTATGAGAACTGGAATTGCCATCAATTGATTAAGTTAATTATATGTACTTATAAGTAATGGTTAGTATGTAACTTGTTAATAAGTGGTTAATATGGGTTTGATTAATAATTAACTTTGTTACTAAATGTTATGTCTTTAATGTGTCAAAGAATAAGTCTTACCTTCCTATATACTCATTTCATCATAGCCCAGTCCTTCTTTCTCTTCTAACAGAACCATTTATATTTTTTATTTCAAAAATACATTTTACATCATGAAATGCGTACATTTAAATTCTTTCGGTACTTCCAGCACAAAAATCCAATATGGAAGTATAAAAAAAAATGAAGGAGAGAAAACCTTACATATATTTATAACACTAACATGTCAACCACAACAAACAAACAGTTACATATCAACATACATTTATGAATGATTTTGTAAGCATCTTGCTCAATATGAGTATCTTCTTTTAAATGGAAAAATTCATTATAAATTGGGAATTTTCAGCATCTCTTATACTTGCTCCATTTTTCAAATTAGTGCCTTCAACGATTTATCCATCTCCCATAAGCTTACCAAATAGTTTGGATAATCCTTGATTTAGCAACTTTCACCATTGATATATAAAACTTCACATAATATTTGGTAGCCATTGTATACATATATATATATGTGATGGTAGGTATTCACACCTATAGATCGTGTTCATCGCCCTCTTCAAAAACCATCTGAGTTGCCTTGACCTTTCACAATGACTTTAAGCACACCTGCATTATTCTTACACTAGTATATATATAAATTTTCTTTTATATCAGCAGTGAGCACGTTATAGCTATATAATAAACAAAACACGATTAAAGTCAATTTTAATGATAATAAACATTATTAAGTCTAACCTTTCAACAGTCTTAGAATTATCAAAAGCTTGATTACATGAATAAATTTCTTTTCACATGTCTCACAACGAATAGTTCAATAGACTTATAAATAAAATAAAAAAATCTTGGTGCATATTATGCTTCAATCAACTGATTATAATTTATTTATTTCTTTAATTTCCATAGTTCATGTAAAAGTTCAATTCCAATTCAAGCATAGTAATATTCCTCCATTTCAGTTTTACTTTTTTCTTTTTCTACATGTATATATCAAATTAAACAACTTACAGTTTTATGCATCTTTGCTTGTCCATTTATTCTTTCTTTAAAATGTTGAGAAACGTTTTTACCAAAATATACTTTTCAAATTATTTGACTTGCTGTCATTAATAAATAAAGAAAAAAAAATCTTGTGTATAACTTTTTCTATACATGTTTTTAATTTTTCCAACCATTAGAAGAAAAAAATAGTTGTTGTTGTTATGGTTATTGCATACGTTCTATCAGGTTTTATCTCCCCTTTGCATTACAACACTAAATTATAAAATCGGCTTTTTTTTATTCTTTACAAAATTTTCTCAATTGTCTGAACAATATCGTTTTGTCAAAGGTTATTTTAAAATAATAAATGAAATTTAGTAACAAATTTATGATTTTGTTTCAAGCATTTCCAGTTCATTAAACTACAATATAATTTTATTCATACCATTATATATCATCAACTTAAATTGTTCAATAGATGTATTAGCTTTTATAGATCAACACATCCACATGTATATTTATGTTAAATGCATTTAATGGTAAGGATAGAGATGAGATCCTTACAATATATACATGAATAAAAAATGTTACAGAATATTTGAGTGGGTATTCAGTTTGAGCTAGATGTCCATGATCAGAAAACAGTATTGCAGAGTTTATAAATTATAAAGTAATAGTTGTAATAGGAAATAACAAAAGTAATATTTTCATTTGATCAAAAAAAAATATTTATATGACAAAACTATACTATCTCAAGGTATTTATGAAAAGACAATTAAGAGAAATAATGCTAATATTATACTGATTTATTTATCATATTATAATAAATTTATGTTTTGAGAAAATAAAAATGTAAAACAGTGTTGGGAGATTTTGTGATTTTAATGTCAATCATATGTGGGGAAAAATCATTCATTTGAATATTAATTGGAGGAATAAAAGTAGAATAGTCTATTCAATGAGTTATAGAGTGAATACAAGAATTGACATTTCTGTTTCTACTCATTGGTACATTGATTTTTTTTTTTACTTGTATAATGGATTTAATATAGGGCTATTGATTGAAATGAAGTAAACCTATGAAAATGTGATATATACATGTTTCTTAGATAGAGATCATAGTTAGAGTAGTTCAATGCATGACATAAGTAGCAATGGGGAATGATAATATTAATGTGAGCTTGTATTATACATGCATATTCCATGCAAGACTTGACTACCTTAGGAATAATTTACGACAATAAATGTTAATGACTTGTCAAATATTGAAAAAGATTAAATATAAAAAAGTCAAGTTATTATACAACAGTTTATAAAGACTTTAGCTGGCGAATTTAAAGTCAGCTTCCATACTCCCCCTAATACTAACAGACTGATTAATAATTTGAAGGACAGAATGGATCCATCTCGGGCACCCCAGGTCGTATACAACATTTTATGCCCTCAGGCTGGATGCAGTGCCACATACTATGGGGAAACCAAGGCCACTGTCCATAACAGAGCTGCTCAATGCATGTATACATATAGAAGAGCAAAAGAGAATAATGATAGCTTCTCGATATTTTTCGAACATGAGAAGCAGGCTGGTCATGTGTCCGAATCCTGCAACCTCAGGATAGTGTGCTCCAAAGTCAATGATTGTAAAAGAAAGATCAAGGAGGCATATTTCATTATCAATGATAACAATGCCATCAATAGACATGACACGTGTTTTGCTATTTCAAAAAAATGGACAAATTAATTTGCATACATTATTATTTAGTAACATTACAGCAATAGTTTATAACCTATTTTGGCCATGAATATGAGAAAAAAAAACCTCGAAAGTACTAGGCCTAGATTTATTTAATTAATTGTTTTTATTTACTACTGACAGCTTCTTCTTCAGCAGATTAAATTGCTTATATATGCTAAAGCAAAGATAACAAAATATGACATATTATGAAACTAAATTATATGGATATTGTGTAACTATTTTATAGATAAAGGAGAACTGTATGGAAAAAAATTCATAATCCATATATCTAATCTATTGTACTAACATATTAATAAAATTTGTTTTATTCATTTAATTTCACTTTATGAGTAGTTTATTAAGATAACTGCTGTATGAATAGGGTGATGAAACTGATAATGATTATGTTAGAAAAACAGAAAAGAACATGGAGGGAGATAAAAATTTTGTGTCATTTTAAATTAACATTTTGTTTTGGGTTATTAATCTGAATATTGAAATTATGAACTAGTGAGATTTTAATAAGTGATTAAATGGTCACTGAGAGATTTTCAAGTAAGCAAATCTTGAATAGTGTTTAGCATTGAGACAATATTGTACGGAGATACTTAAATGCTCACAATGCAATTTAAAACCAGGTTCAAATCTTGAAACCATGAAAGAATATAAAATTTGAAATAAAGCTATGTAAGAATAGAGAAAAGCTAATATTATATGAAACTTTTTAACAATAAAATTGAACATAAAGAACTGGATATCTGAAGTGATGATCCATTAGAATATGTACGTAAACATAGCACTAAAATATCTGTAAATAAAGAAAAGCTGTCCAACTTCTATTTGCTGAAAAAATATAAATATACATGCTATTGATATTTTATTGTCACAAGAAATGAGAAGACTTTCAAAAAAAAAAAAATATCAACATTAAAATTTCATTAGTAAATACAAAATTTAATATATTATACTTGATATTCTTTATAAAAGTATATTTGAATAAATTTTGGCTTAAGGTTTTGTATTTAAATATAAGTTTTTTATGTTAAAGTTTATTTAAATAAATAATATTTTTATAAAGTGCAGACGGTATTGAAAATTAAATTGAGAGAGTGCAAATTTCTCAAGCGCTTGTGACTATTAGTAACCAATCAGATCTTAAGCACTGGGACAGGGAATTTAATAAGAAAAGAGTGGATTCCACTCTCTTCTTTACTTGTCTTTCTATATATCCAAGCCAGTCCAAAGTACTTATATCTGAGAGCATGAATCTTAAATATCATCACACTTAATTGACTGAGTTCAAATTATAAACATACAGCGTGAAATCTTTCGATTTACAACGCAGTAGTTTTTCGATGTTATAACTTTGCAGCAATATATGTAAATAATATTTTTTATAAAGCGCAGACGGTATTGAAAATTAAATTGAGAGTGCAAATTTCTCAAGCGCTTGTGACTATTAGTAACCAATCAGATCTTAAGCACTGGGACAGGGAATTTAATAAGAAAAGAGTGGATTCCACTCTCTTCTTTACTTGTCTTTCTATGTATCCAAGCCAGTCCAAAGTACTTATATCTGAGAGCATGAATTTTAAATATCATCACACTTAATTGACTGAGTTCAAATTATAAACATACAACACTGTATGTTTATAATTTGAACTCAGTCAATTAAGTGTGATGATATTTAAGATTCACGCTCTCAGATATAAGTACTTTGGACTGGCTTGGATATATAGAAAGACAAGTAAAGAAGAGAGTGGAATCCACTCTTTTCTTATTAAATTCCCTGTCCCAGTGCTTAAGATCTGATTGGTTACTAATAGTCACAAGCGCTTGAAAAATTTGCACTCTCTCAATTTATTTAAATATAAACCACTACAACACCACATAATCACCATTCTTTCATGCACAAACCTTCCTGCTTCCATTGATTACTCTGGCTTGCGCTGAGTGACACTACTGTATGGAGAGTTTTGCCTCTGTGTTATTTAAATATAGTTTTATAGAATTCTAACAATAATAATTTTAATGTTTTGTAAGCGATATTGTAATGTTGATGACATATACATATAGAGAGAAATGATATAGTTTTTCTCTTGAAAAAGATTATACAATATATTGAAAATATTGGGAATACTTTACTGTATAGTGGTCATACTTTCTTAAATTAATGAAAAAGTTTATAATGTGCTGTTGACATATTATTTTACAGGGGATCATTTTTAATGAGGTTTTTTTTTTCAAAAAAAAAAAACATTTATACTTTTAATCTTTACTAATTTACTTGTGCAAAAAGAGAAGAGTTATAATTTCAATTTATTAATACAAAAGATTTTCACAGTTACACAAAAAAAGGATACATCTTTTTATTTATTAATAATAAAGATAAATATATTAAGATAGCATTTTATTACTTTTTTTCATTTAATTTTTTTATATTTTATAGTTTAAAATATACAATAGCTGTTAATTATAAAACTGCTAATTAGATTTTATCTATTTTTCGTTAATGTTTTAACGTTATAATTTTTAATAAAAGTTTATATAAGTGTGCACACATAATATATCTTTATATTAAAAATATCTCTACTATGTAGGTGTAATTTCTTTCACTTCTTATTCCTTTATGCATTGATTTTTATACATAATATTATTTATAACCCTTCTTTAATCATTTTTTACAATGCTATTAAATAAGAATTTATTCCTTGATATTTTCTTACAGTTCAACTAATTAGCAGTCTTCATTAGACCTACAATATTCAATGATATAGAACTTATACAATTAGTACATATTTATACATGCATAAATAGATATAATTATATAATATCTTATATTATTGATATAAATATTTTAAAGAACCCAGTAATTACATATCTTTATACACTTTTTAACAATTTTATAAATATTAATCTTTTTGATTTTTATTCTTATTTTTGTTTGATATTTTTTTGTATAAACTGTTTTATATTTTTAAAATGTATATGTTTTCTTTATTATACATTAATATGACTTTTAACTTTTTTAATAATTTATTTTTATCACTTTAATTATTGTTATAATTTTAATCATGCATTAGTTAATTATACATTTTTTACTTGTTTAATTTTTTTTTTTATGAAATCTTATTTCCTTTCAACTCTTAACTTTTAATTGAAAGAATTTTTAAAATATCTTACATTATTTTCAATATCTCTTTTTATAAGCATTACTAAAACTTTTTTTTTTTTAAACTATATATTTATATTATTTAATAAAGTATATTTTTATAAAAATGTTTTTAAGCCCAAAGTTTTATTTAAAATTTATCTAATATTTTTAATTGTAATAACTTCTTTAATTTTCCTATCTCTTTTATTATTAGTATAAAGATTCATTTTTATGCTATGCTTTTTATATCATGTCTTTAGTGAATGTAAATAAATAAGTGATCTTTTACCTTATTTGTGTTGGGTTAATCATATATAAATTTAATTTTTTATTTCACCTACATAATTATTTGTGATAGTATTTGTTTGACATGTTTTGCATTCAATTTTATAAACTCCATTTATACATTTTTTATGTGTGTAATATATTTATTGTTTACTATATTAAGTGTATCCTTTCTTTTTATTTATTGTTTTAAATTTCATTATATTGTTAAATTTTTTATTAATCTTATTTATATTTTTTACTATATTATTGTTATAAGTTTTTATTTCTTTGTTGCATTTATATTTTTTATTATTTTCTTTGTTGCTATTAAATTTTTCTTCTAACAATTTTATATTATTTTTTATAATTATCATTGCATAATCATTAGTTTTAAGTTCTTGAATTGTTAACTGTAATTGCTTATTATAATCTTCCTTATTTGAGCAATAAATTATAGTTTTTTTATATTCTTGAACTTAAGTTATTTATTTTATATTTTATCAATATTTGAATTGCAATTAGTTATATTATTATCAATATTACTTTTTTATATATAAAGGTTTCTATCTTAGATTTATTAGTAGTATATGATTTTATTATCATAATTTCCAAATATGGCAGCCTATTTTATTTCTGTTGTAAATTTTATAGTTACATCTAATTTATTAATACCTTCTAAAAAAATTATTTTCTAAAACAAATAGTCAACAACATATCTTTTTATAAATATTGGAGCATATTTATTAGACATCATTAATGCTTCTAATTCCTTCATGTATGCACTACTTAGCACTCCATTTAATGTGCATCCTATTAATAATCCTTTTGTTGTATATAATAATTTATATTAAATTCAAATATGATTTTTTACAACTTATTTCCATAATTTCTATTCAAATTTTTTATTATTATTTCCATTCCCTTGTTTTATCATTTTCATACCTATTTATTGTTTAATTCTATAGCTTTTTCTATATTGGCGTATATTGACATATTTATTTTACCTTGTTAAATTATAATTACTATATTGATTAATTTTTATTTAGTCTGCAATTTCCTCTTTTAATTGTTATAAGATCCAGGGTATCATTATATATAATAGTCAGTACCTTTTTCAAAGAGTCTAGTGATTCTCTGCAATCTAGTAGACATATTAAATATTGGTAATGGTTTATGAGTCTGGGGAGTTTATAGTTGTATAACTTCATTAGTACATTTAAATTTTCTATAGGGATAAATGAATGAAACATTTAGAAAGACTAATTCTGCTAGGTAAAATCATTAGCTAACATAAATAAGAAATTTTAGATGATAAATCTAGTGATGTCCTCTAGTGATTGAAACTGTTCATAACTATAAGTCAAGCGTTGGTGGCCGAGTGATCAGCACAGCCGCCTTACAAGCAGTTGTCCTGGGTTCGCTTCCCAGCCGATGCTTTGACACATGGAAAAAAAACTATAGGTCTTTTTTGCCCATTGTGATATATTTAGAAAACCATTCTGACCAAATTAATATATAAACTCAACTAATGATTTGTGTTGTATATAATATAATATTTTAAACTTTTCAGAATTAACTAATTTTTATAGCTAATATTGTAGATATAATAAACAACCAAAACTGCACTATTAATTCTGTGATTTATTGATTCACCATTATTTTAACTCAGTATAGTATGGAAATACTGGAATCCCATTTGGCAACTTTTTAAAAGTTTTTAAAAGTACTGTATATTTTACTCTGTATCCAGTGCTTAATATATATATTATAACCTATCAAAGAACTCGCCAACTAACCGATTGAAACTAACCCATCTTGAGTGTGGTCCGCCTCAGGATCGATAACAATTGGATAGCATACTAATAACAAGAATTGCCAGGGTGCCAAATTTCAACCTTAATGAAACTTACTTATGCCACTCATTATTTCAATCATTTATTTAATAATTTATAATAGTATCTAATGAATGGGTTAATAACTAATTATTGAATAAATAAAATACTGAGAGCATTATTACAACTAATACTAATGTTCTCATAAATTTTTATATTTATTGGAGAGGAAGAAAATTTAAGCTCAACTCCCCACTGTAATTTACTTCTCAGCACACTCCCATCCATTTACCATCAAAGTCACAATTAAAATTTTAAAAGAATTAAAATATTCCTATGCCCATCCTCATCCTCCTGATCCATCCCTCCATCACATTTGCATTCATAGGTCATCTGTACTACTATTTCACTTTATTCTAAAATTCTCCATCTTGCTAGCTCACTCATCTCCTTTGATAATATCTCCTCAGGGCTTTAGAATTGCAAGGCCTGGAAGTCTATATAATTTGCTACGAATTATTGGTGATAAATAAATACTCTACCAGTGATTACTTCCATAGTTGACCTTGGCTGATTCTAACATAGCCAATGTCCACTTACTCTAAATTTCCAACAATTAAGATTAAGTTTTAAATATAAATTTTAAAAATAACCTATTATAAACACTTTGATAATTAAAGAGAAATTATTAACAAGTTCATCTGGGAAGATATTTGAATACAGCAGATGGATAAAGGATTTTATGTCCACCCACTGCACTCTCTCTCACACAATAACCCTACTGCTTATTATACATCTTTAATCTAAATGTGCTGAATTATTCTAATAACATTTTGAAATTGCGATTTGAATTCTGCAGTGTTTAATAATTTTATAAAATAATCTTTTAAATAAATTTTACTTGGTATGATTTAACAAAGTAAGTTATATTTCGAATTTAAGTGATAGTGTATGGATGCATGATCTGGATTTCTAGAGTTTATTAGACCACATAATAGTGAGAAGTAAGCAAAAGTTTATTTTAAAACAACAATTTTATTAACAAATATAAACTTAAGAAAAGGAAAAAAAAAATCTACATTATTTACAAGGCTTCACATAGCTTTCCCCGTTCTTCAACTGTATATAAAAAAATAAAATAAAATAAATAGCTGATCTTGCTACATTATAGAATAACAAATATTATTTAACTCTTACTGACTGGGGTTATACTTGCCATGGAATAAAAAAAAAAGATTATACTATTTACTTTAACAATTCTTAATATTGAAATATAATAAATATCACATTTCTCCCTATATTTTATGCTCTCAAATAAATGATTTATTTTCTGATTAAACATATTACTTACAAAGATAACTCTCCATATAATAAGGAGCTAGTAATTTACATTAATTATTTCAACCTAATATGCCCTAACTCTATACTTTAAATTGGAGATATTTTATGCATTGCTTACCCTCTCGTGAATCGAATTACTGTTCAAGTGTTTAAGAATCATTCTTTTACTTGCATACAATCACATACTAATGTTCATATAATAATAATAATAATAATAATAATAATAATAATAATAATAATAATAATAATAATAATAATAATAATAATAATAATAATAATAATAATAATAATAATAATAATAATAATAATAATAATAATAATAATAATAATAATAATAATAATAATAATAATAATAATAATAATAATAATAATAATAATAATAATAATAATAATAATAATAATAATAATAATAATAATAATAATAATAATAATAATAATAATAATAATAATAATAATAATAATAATAATAATAATAATAATAATAATAATAATAATAATAATAATAATAATAATAATAATAATAATAAATGTAAATATATCAAATTTAAGCATAAACAGATAATATTATAATAATGTGAAAGCTTCTAATAATAATAATAATAATAATAATAATAATAATAATTTCATTGACAAATGATTACTTTAATTTACAATGATACCGTAAGTATTTCAAATGGGATTTAATATATACATTAGCATTGGAATTCAATTCCACACTTATTTTTAATAAAATCAAAAATTATCTTCTCTCGGAATTTTGGATAATACAAATAATTAGATCCGTCAGTTTCAATAAATTCAAGTTTGAAATAAAGATTCATAGAATACAGTGTTTTCTCAATTTTTCCCGAGCAAAATTCTCTCTGCGGTTTAAGCTTCATTGTTTGCCGATTGCTAAGATTTGTTTACATTTGTATGGAAAGAAATCTGAAGTTGATCAACTTCCAGAGAAACAAGTACGTGCCTAATATAAAAATTTACTCACTGATCATTTCTTACATTATTATTAATTTTTTGATGAAGTTTTTCATTCAGGAAAAGAACCAGAAAAAATAATATGACTTAAAATTTTAGGATGAAAATTGCTAATTTAGTCTGACGAGGTTTCTCTAGCTAGCCTGATGATGAATAGAGCCCCTTCTAAAGAACAGGTTGAGTTTTTATCCTGTCTGGATCCCCCCCTTCAATTCCTGAATGATTGACCCGCCCAACTAATGATATCTAAATTTTAACTAGTTGATTACTATTGTTTTACAAATTATTTATAAACACTTTTTACAATTATCACTTGGTTCTGTTAAAATTTTCTCTGCTCTTGGAAATCCCTCTAAATAAATAAAAATGGATGTTTTTTAATAAAATAATTAACGCATAACAACCTGACTTTAAACCGAGGATTCTGAATGGGAATTGGCTGCTATGAATGAGTTAGTGAAACAAAATAATACTTCTTTAAAAGGGCTTTCCACTGAGATGCCACATTATTTTCATTGATTTTTAATTATTTCTATAATTAAAATTTATAAATTTTACACATATACACTTCTACACACACATAAAATTCTATCTGAACCGATTGCTTAATACTCTGATTGATCCTTGATCTTTTTCTTGGATAATTTACTTTTATCAAATTATAGCATTATAATTCACAGTTATAAAAAATACGATTGTTTACTCTTCACTCTCACGAAGTTGAGTTTGTAAATTCTAACCCCCCCCCATTCTTTCTTTTTCATTTCTAAACTATTAATAATTTACAAAATGTTGTTAACACATAAATTTCTCCATTGCGACTGTTTCTACTTTAGCCTTTGAGTGCTAATTACTTTATTGGCCAAGTGAGGTAAAAGTCTAAATTTTTAATTGGTCAACTCACAAACTCAACGTCAAAATATATTCATGTTTTAATATTATATTCACTTTAGTTTTGTTTGTAAAAAGTATATTAATAATTTGTCAGATTATGAAAGTGAACGAAAGTTTTTTCAAAAATAAATTTCTATTTATATTTCTAAAAATATTTGATAGCAGCAAATCTAAAACAAATGCTAGTAACCAACTAGAAAGTGTTGTGATGTCAGTGATTTTTTCTTGCTCAGTTTTACGTTCCCGAAAAATAAATCATTTTTACTAAAATCTTATATATTTTTTTTTCCAAAATTATATATTTTTGTATAATAATTTTATTTTTAGCATATTTTATCAAAATAATTTATAATATGTCAAAAAATACTTTAAAATAGTCTAAAACATTCGTTTATCACTTTCGAAATGAAAGAAAAGAAATCTTAACGGTTTAAGTTATTGACATATGAATTCTTTTGTCCTCAATAGTGGAGAGCCAATCAGCGCTTAGAATAGACTGACTCCACCCTTTGTTAAACCTTTACATCAGTTTTATTGATTTTTTATTTGTAGAATTTTTATTGGGAGATATTAAGTTAAGTGTGGTGAATATATATAGTTATTTGGGAATTATTTTAAGTAATCAGAAAAATTATTTGGATGAATGGGAGAAAAAATTGATAAATGAAGCAAAGAAAAGAAAGGGATTGATAAAGAAATTAATAGTATTTTCATATAATAAATATGATGTAGCTAGAATTATATGGAAAGGAGTTACAATAGCAGGGTTAACATATGGTAATGATGCATTATATGTTAGTAAAAAGATATTAGATTATTTAGAAAAAGCTCAAAGGGAAGTAGGAAGACATGCATTGGATGCAGAAGTATGGACAGCAAGGGAGGCAATTCAAGGAGAAATGGGATGGTCAAGTTTTCATATGAGAGATGCAAAAAGTAAAATGAAAATGTTTGGTAGATTGCAGTTTATGGATAATAAAAGAATAGCTAAAATAGTATTTAATTGGGTTATGAGTAAAGGACAGGTAACAAGATGGGTGAGAAAGGTAATGGATAAAGAATTTATATCAGTATATTTGTACAAAAGATGGGATGATTGTGTTAAAAGGATTATTGAGTGTTATAGTAGTAAGGAATGGGATAAAAGAATAAATTTATTAATAAAGACTAGGGAGTTAGAGAGATGGAGAAGTAGTATGGAGAGTAAAAAGAGTTTAAATACATATAGAAATAAACAGAATATTAGGTGTGAGTTAATATATGATAATAGTAAGGAAAGTAGTTTATTGTTTAAGGCTCGAACGGATCTTTAGCTACAAAAGAATATACATGTAAATGGAAAAATATGGGTGATTTATTTTGTAAATTATGTAAGGAAGGAATTGAAAATATTAGGCATTTGTTAATTGAATGTAAATGTTTGAAAACAGAAAGGGTACATATAATGAAGTTGTTGAAAAATAAATATGAAAAGAGTGATTATACAGAAAGTGAATTATTGGTTTTTATGCTGGGTTTGGGAAAAGATAAGGGGGATTTAGATTTAAAGGTTATAGAGTTGACAAAAATTATGTTGTGGAAATGGGATAGAGCAGATTATGGGTAAATTTAGAGTGGGGAATGTAAAAGAAAGTGGCTAACAGGTTTATCTGGGCATAATTGCTGAGATATTCTTGACTTCGTTTAAGGAGAAGCCATAATACATCACATCACATATAAAGGTTATAGAGTTGACAAAGATTATGTTGTGGAAATGGGATGGAGCAGAATATGGGAAAAATTAGAGTGGGGAATGGAAAATAAAGCGGTTAACAGTTTTATCTGAGCATAATTGCTGAGATATTCTTGACTTCGTTTAAAGAGAAGCCACAATACATCACATCACATAACCTTTCAAATGACGGTAAAAATTTTACCGTAGCGTTAAAAATGACGAATTTCAACGACTTGAAACAGCTTCGAGTCATCTCATAAAATTAATAAAACTTTACTAAATGACACTAAAATAAAATAATCTCTGTTTATAAACTTTATGAAAGAATTTTATGTGCCAAGTATTTTACGTAAACCTATTCGAACTTTTTATTTTGATTCGAACTTAGCACCAGATAGAAAGCTTATATACTACCATAAAATATATTCTATGAGGAAAATTTTAACAAACACTATTCTGAATAATTCAGCAAAAAATTAATGGAGCTTTGATCAAAACCAAAGGCTACCATATATATACACACTGCCATTATTAATACTAATATAAGATGCCAAAACAGAATTTGTATATATTTTATTGGAATTAATTGAACCAAATACACTTTCAGCACTTGACAAGATCCAATTTTTGCTGATTTGAATACTTTTTGTTTTTTGATTCATTTTGTAAAATGAACCATGCCTCTTTAATTTTGTGTTTCTTATCATTTCTTTCCTTGCATATTATTTTAATAAAACTTGGATCAAAACTGTCTCCGTGATCTTTCTCATTATTGTAAAAAAAGTGATGTACTGGTAGAATTAGGCATTGCTTTTTTGTACATTAAAGTATGTTATTCTTGTTTTAAATTAGTTTTAGTCTTCCCATAGTATGTGTATGGACAGTTCTTTTGGCTGCACTCTATGACATAAGCATTAGGCTGGTCCAGTTTGTGTATTTTGGCTTTTGTATTATTAATGAGCCCGTTTAGATTAATGGGCATTCTAAAATTCACATTAAGTTTATCAGTGCATATCTTTATGGCTTTATTTCCTGTTATGTGGTAAACATGGTACAGCACTTCAGTTATTATCATTCTTTATATTCACTGTTTTAATTTTTTTTCTGTTTTACATGTTTGTGTGTGTTATAGTGTATCCATATTTTATCAAATCATTCCAGTTACTCATTATACAGTTGCACCATCTTATCTTAATGTTATATATATATTAAGCACTGTATTATATATTATTTTCATTGTTAAATTAGTATTGATAATGTTTTAATTGAAAAAAATTAACACAAAAGCTAATTAATGATATGAATCAATTAAAAATATCTTTAAAACAAATTTTGCAATTGACATAAATATTATTTTTTTTTTAGCCTAAGTGTTTTAGGCATCCCTCTATATAAAAAAAATGGACTGCTGTTTTCTCATATGGCTACAGACAATTTCAGTTACTTATTGCACAGTTGCATGATTCTTGATTTTGAAATATTATATATATAATAATAATATTCCCTCACCTTTTTGTAATTTTTTGTATACATATGTACATATGCAAATTGAAGTGGTTTCATTTTTTTAATTTTATAATATAAAGCTGAGTGTATTTTAATTATGGTGCTCATCACTAAAGGGGCACTCAGCTTTATGATATAAAGATAAGAAACCACTTTTTAACACATATGTACATACATGTGCAAAAAATTATATATACATTGTGATATCATAAATAAGAATCACATGGAAAATAAATAAATCCAGGTTAATTTAAGTTGAAAAATAGTAATAGTTAGGAAATCAAGATAGTGTTGTGTACATTTTTTAATTTTCTATCACAAAGTCAAATAAACTAATAAATAGACAGAAGTAAACACATGATTGTTGAGTTAAGCAAAGGAAAGCATATGCACCCAAACATACATTTTAGCAAGCATCAATAGTTATTTATTTCATTAAAATAAAACAAAGAACAAAATATCAATATCAATTAATTGATATGTTCACAATCTAATTTAAATTGAAATATCCATTTTTATGATGTTGGGGGAGAGTTATTTTGTGAAAATAGTCTGTGGTTGTTGGAAATATTTAATGTATAGAATTAAATTATTGTACTGGTTGTGATAGTAGTGCATTATGACAGCAATTGTTTTAGAACATTTGTAATGAATGTATTCAAGTTTGCCATAATTATGAACATATATACTATATGATACAGATAATATTTAAAAAAGTCAAATTTATTTTTAAAACATTAAGTAATTAAATTTTTTTTCAAAATAAACTAGCAGTAATTAAAATTGATGAAAAATACTCAATCAATAATTAAAATGTGGTAATAGGTTAAACATTTTTACTATACTTTGAAAAATATTTTTTATAGATGTCAAGATTAATGTATGAGTTAAGGGAAAACATGTTTTGGAAAGCGTTTATGTCAGTATATAATAAAGCTATAAAAGAGTTTGGAAAAAATAAGAGCAAATTGCACTAGAATAGTGAACAAAGGCAGAAGAAAGTGCAGAAATTTGTTTTATATGAATCTCAAATTGTTTCAAAGGAGTAAGACAAAAAGAATAATTTCCATATTGTTTATCAAGCGTTTGCTATAATGAATTCAAGTATGAGTTAACTGAAACCATTTAGTAATCAGTGCAGACAATACTTTTACATAACACTGAAAGAATACCAATCCAAACTTGTAGCACACAATTGATCTATATGTCTGGCTAAGGCTCTGTAAAAGTATATCTGCTTTTGATTTTCATCTATGTAACACAGAGAAGAGTAGTCTGTTAGATTGAGCTTGAGCATCAATTGAAATGCAGCTTGTTGAATGTCATCACACATCTATTGCTTAACTTAGTGAAAATAAAAAAAGCTGCTGTAAAATATATAAAATTATCACTATTTAAATAATTAAATAAGTGAGAGAAAATTAGAATTTTTTCATAGGTGACATTACAATTCAACCAAATTCTGAACTGTATCTGTAAATAAAAACTGGAAGGAAGAACATACAAGTTGATAATCATCTGTAATTAGGTACCTGAAAACTTATATATATATATTTACATACTGTAAATAATACGGATAAGAAATTTTTCCTCATTCAATTATGAAAGAAAAACGTTAAAAAACAATAGGTTTTTATTTTATTGTTTATCCATGTAAATATAAAATTAAGCTTTATTATTTTGTTTTTTACAGTAACATACTTATTTTTAAAATTTTATTTTTCCAAAATATAAAGTATAATCTGAAAGGAAAATGCCTATATTCTATTAATTAATGATATTATTTGTGGAAAGTTTAAATATTGAACCAAAATCATAAATTATGCACTGTAGTTAAAAAAGAATATAAAATAGCATATTTAGAAAAAAAAAAAAAGCCTAATTAATGTATTATTTACATTTCAATTTATTTACAATTTTGTCTGACGTATGAATGTTAACATAATTTATTATGTTAGCTTAATAAAGTAATTGTTGAATATAAGCTCAGTCTAGTATCAAACTCTCATTCTCACATCCCATAATGTCCATTAAAATGACTGAATTGGTTGTAGCTAGTATTGAAACATTATCATTAGAGTCTGTGCTTCCATGAGATAGAAATCAGCTCTAAATATGAAAAATTAATAAAATATGGAATGGATTCGAACCAGAATCTTCAGAAGAGTCTTCTAAACAAAGAAATGTGTTCAAGATCAAAATAAACATTGTAACTTAGAGTAATAAAAGTACATTATATTCTTTCTCAGTATGTGTTCCATATTTTATTACTTTGAGAGGAAATGCTAATCAAAAAATACAACAGCATTTTATAAAGAACATTAGTACAGATAATTTAAATTTGAGTATTTTTGCTTTGACCATCATTACAAGTAAGGATATTTATTTAACTCACTCATATGATCAGTGGCACAAATGCTGCATCAGTGCATTTCGATATAAATATGGTGTATTAAATTTATGTAGACAGCATTCAGTTTCTCTTTTAAAGGATTTTTTAATAATCCCTTCACCACCACCTCCGCAGTACCATTATAGTATGTACAAATAATATTCTGAATTTAAAACATCTTTCTAAAAATTGCTTTATTGTAAAAAATGCATTAATTCTTTACTACCTAGTCAAAAAACTGTTTATATTTTTGTTGGTTGCCAACTATTGAGTAATAAGACAACTCTTGATTATCATGAACAATCTTGACTAATGTTATAATCACACACCACATTAAGATTCAGAAGATCTTCTATTTTTGTTTTTGAATATTCAATAAAACCTTACCTCTTCATTGCAATGCCATAATTTTTTTATGATAAAACACTTGAATTTTACTCATTTTCAGCTAAATTTTTTAAAAGTCTTCTGTGAAATTCTTTCTTTTACTGATTATTATATCGAAAATACATCTTTTCTTTTATAAGTACAAATGCAAGATCTGGAAGTATATACCACTTATCCACTGTAACACAGTAACTCTTATTCAAAAAAGCAACCATCAGTTAAAAAACAACACTTACTCCTAATTAGTAATATATATATATATTATTATTATTATTATTATTATTATTATTATTATTATTATTATTATTATTATTATTATTATTATTATTATTATTATTATTATTATTATTATTATTATTATTATTATTATAAATCTGTTTTTTTTTTTTCAGTATACAAAAAAAAATTACAAATTTATATATATTGTTTATCAAAATAAAGTATTTCAGTCAAAAAATCATAATATTGGACATTTTTCTGCCCAGACAACAACTGCAAGGCAACAGTGTATCATCTAAACTAAAAATCTTATCAGAAAAGTTCTTTCAACTGCTCAAATTTCTTGAGTTTCAGAAATGAATAAAACATATTTTCTAAATGTTGCCAGTTCAGAAAGAAAAATTTGCTATTTAATGAAGACCATTCCTGGCATAATATTTTGATATTGCCTCATTATTCCATAAAATAATCATCACTTTCTGAGAAGTAAATGTTCGTTTATTTTGTCTTGACCTTTCTTATACTCTTACATATTTCCCTAACAATGATTTGAAACAGTATTTTATCAAACAAAATTTCCAAATAGTCTTTGTTTCTCTTTAAACAAAAATTTAGAATGTGAAGAAGAAATGTTTTTACATTCAATCTACATTATATGGGAGCACTTAACTTTATCATTCTCATCTACAATTGAAATGGCTTCACTTGAGCTCTCTTCACTTTTAATAGATTCTGAATATGAGCCCTACAGCTTACTCCTGACTATTACATATATATTATTTAATATACATATAAAACAAAAATTAAATAAATAATCAGAATCAAGTATCTGAAATCTTGAAATATGTTAACTTATGAAATACCTTATAAAAACAACTACACAAAATTAAAATATTTAGTAAATTTCTCATTCTCCTGTGCCTGCAATAATAAGAATAATATATTTCAAAAATATATAAATATTTTTTAAGATCATTCAATTTGTTGCTTAAAATGTTCAAAGATAATAAGGACTGCAGGAAAACAAATTTTTCAAATCAATAACTGATATAAAATTTGTGAAGAAAAACTGATTTTCTTTTTAATCACAGCTGCCATCTAGTAAAAAAGAAAACAAAAGTAGATAAAGAAGTAATGCATCAATTAATGAAAATGTTTCATGGTGATAATTTGAGATTTCTTAGAAAAAGAAAACAAAAAGTGCTTGTGGAAACATGGGGTGTGAAAAAAATATATAAACAAACTACATATAGGACTCTGAGGGTATAAACTCTGATCCTAGTTTTAAGACTATTATTATGATAGGATTTTAAAAAGTGACTATTTTTAAACTAGATATTCACAATGAGTATAAGATTTGGATTAATATCATGTTCATTATTTGAATTTGATATATATCTCAATGACATACTTGTGATCACAATAGAAAGTAAAAATTATTTGATTTGGATCTTGTATATATAATGCAATCTAAATTCATGATGCCATAACTGTTATTATTTGAAATTCTAGTCTGATATTCATGATTAAATTTCTTTCATTTTTAAAATCTGAGAGAAATCTTATATAAAGGAATTTTTATTTTCTTACATTTTTTAAATTAAGCAGTAATTGGAAAAAAAATTCAATTATGTAAAAACTTCACTTTCTCTGATAAAATATTTCATCTAGATTAAGATTGCTGCCACTGCATTAGAAAATACTGACTTCTATCTGCATAATTAAACATGTAAATTTACAACATTAATATTATTTGGATATTGTAGTTTTTGCATTTTGTCATCAACAATTTATATGACGTGAATAAAGTTTAATTTTTGGTTCTGAGAGAGGACAATAATTAAATGAACACAGTAACATACACACACCTTAATAAGAAAACAGTCCATTGAATGTTTTCTCTTAATTTATTAGAACTATAGCAAAGCATTCTATTTTTGTATACTTTAAATGTAAATATATTTTAAATTAAATTGTATAAAAAGTATATACACATTATGCATCACTTTTAAAATGTCTGAACTATATATGTGTGTGTGCATGTGATAAAAACATTTACAATATTCTATTGTTTAAAAATTATTTTTGTTGATGTTTTAAAGTGCGTAATTTTACAATTAAATTGTATGATAAATATCTGCATATTGTTTGTTATGCAATACATTTACTTCGAATTGATATTAGGTAATTTAACATTTAAAGAAAATTTATTCTCTTTATAGTAGTGTCATTACTAGCACAAAAACTTTTCAATATATGTATAATCAATCCTCGTGTAGCATAACATTATTTTCTAGCTGCTGCCCCTAGTATCTATAAAATAATTGTCACATGACCATTAGATAATAACCATTTTGTAATTGTTTATGTGAAAAATAAAAATTAGTTTGATGTTGAACATATGTTATTTAAAAATTAATTTGGCTATTAATTTGAAAGAAACATTTTGTATATAGGTATTAAAAATATCATCAATTTTCAATACGTTTTTTCACACGTTCTCTTTAATAATATTCTATTTCCATCAACTCTATTCATTTATCCATGCACATTATCTGCAATCAATACTTTAATTTAAATTATGAGCACTTGGAATACTAAGTAAGAAAGCTTAAGAATAAAAGTTATTATTTTATGCTGAGCAGCTTTGAATATCTTAATCTTGATATGAGTATGTTATCAAGATTTAAGATATTGAAAGATGCTCTGCATAAGATAATAAAAACTTTTATTCTTAAGCTTTTCTTACTTAGCATTCCTGGTACTCATAATTTAATTACAATTGTATAAGAAAAGTTAACCATTTATACAGAATCAATATTTTATAATTATTCTTTCTATAGTCATTCTTATTTCCAGTTGATAGATATACTATATAAAACATATACTCTTTAGCTAAACTCACTCTAATCTACATATGATATTCACAATTACTTTCTTAAACTTATCACATCTATTTGGCTTCATTACCCACATTTCTGAACATGTGTTAATTGTTCATCCATCAAATGTTTATCACTATTAACAAATATATATTTTTTTTTCTATAAAAAATTTCTATATTTTCCACATTCATATTTCTCTCTCTTCTTGTGTATTTATAAAACAAAGTTTTATATTAACATTTTTAGCTCTTTTTTAAAATATTCTTTTCTAATAATTATTTTGAGGCATTATCTGCAAATAAACTTGTTTTCTATTCACACATATTGTGTCATATTATGTTCACATACCCACATTGAAACATATTCTTCCTTTTAACATTTACTTTTAACATTGTATCTTTATTCTTATATGTGTCCCTTTTAAGAGAAGAAATTTATTATAAATTAACTTATCTAATATTTTCTCCTCCACCTTTTAATAAATATAGCCATTTCCTCTAAATGAAGATGCATTTCTAATGAAAACACTTCATACATCTAAAAAATTAACACTATTACTCTCATAGAAACATTTTAGACTCATATGAAGTTATTTAACACAAACTTCTTCTTTATCAAAGCTAGGAATCTCTTAACATATAAACCAAAAAGAAAAGTTAGCCATCCTATTTTTTCTCTTAATTTCTTACCCTGTACAATATACAAAATATCAATGTTTTTTAAAAAATTCTATTCTATTTCCATAATATCACTTTTGTTCATTCAATAGCAGCAATCCTGTTATCTTTACTATTGTACAATTCCATTACAGAAACAAAAGGCCCACTTTCGCTATACTCATTTAGAAAATACTTATTTTCTTATAATTGCATTGTGGTAATACTTTTTGTTATGTTTCCTTTTTATTAACAAAGTTTAATACTTACTACACCTTCAGGAACAATTTACAAAGCAAATCATTCCATTTATCCTTCTAATCTTTAAAAAAATAAAGTGTTTCTTATTAATTTTATAAAATGACTCACAAACAATATTTTGTCTTTTTTTATATATGTAAACTCTTTTTAGTTCTGCTTTTAGTAATGAAACAATTCTCCAGTCTTAGTCTTTATAAGTATAACAATAGCACATTTATCCTGCTGTTTTTACATATGACGTGATGCACTATGGGTTCTTGTTTATTGAAATCAAAAACCTCTCAGCCACTATGCCCAGAGAAAACTGTTAGCAACCTTACCTTCCCTTTCCATTGCTCACCCTAAGTTTTTCCCATATTCTTATCTCTCCTGCTCCATACACTTTCCATGTCATCATGTTTATCCACTTTATGACCTTTATATCTAAATCTCCCTTATCTTTTTCCAAACCCAGTATAAAAACCAAGATCCCATTTTCTGTATAACCATCTTGTTTATATTTATTTCTCCACAACATCATTATTTGTAGCCTTTCTGCTTGTAAGTATTTACATTCAATTAATAGATGCCTAATATTTTCAGTGCCTTCTTTACATAACTTGCTGAATAAATCACTCATATTTCTCTATTTACGTGTACATTCCCTTGCTGCTAATGATCTTCTTTAAGCTTTAATCAGTCAACTACTTTTCTTGCTATTATCATAAATTAAATCACACCTAATATTCTGTTTACTTCTATATATATTTAAACTCTTTTTACTCTCCATATTAGTTCACCATCTCTCCAGCTCTCTATTTTTATGAATGCATCTATTCTTCTATTCCATTCTTTGCCATTATAACACTCCACAATCCTCCTAATACAATCTATCTACCTTTTTTACAAGTATAATGATATAAAATCTTTATTCAAATCTTTTGCACATCATAATACCTTTCTCACCCATCTTGTTGCCTGTCCTTTACTCATAACCCAATTAAATACCATTTTGCCTATTCTATTGCTATCCATAAATTTTCAAGCTACTAAACATTTTTATTTTGCTTTTTGAATCTCTCATATGAAATTTTTCAGCAATCCCATTTTTCCTTGAATTGTCTTCCTTACCATCCATAAATCTGGATCTAACCCATGTTTTCCTACATCTCTTTGTACTTTTTATAAGTAATGTAACACTCCTTTACTAACACCTAACAAATCGTTACCATAAATTAACCTTGCTACTGCCACTCCCTTTCATGCAATTCTTGCTACATCATATTTATTATATGAAAACATTGTTAATTTCTTTATCAGTTCTATTCTTTTCTTTGCTACATTTATTATTATTTTTTCCTATTCATCCAAGCAATTCCTCTGATTACTTAAGACTACTCCCAAATAATTATCCCTATTCACCACATTTAACTTTATATCCCCCAATAAAAAAATCTTTCTTTTTTCTTCTCTCAGCATTTATCATCATTACTTTTGATTTTTTTTTCATTAAATTTAATCTCCATCTCTTTGCCCATCCTTGCACATGTCATTAACATAACTTCCATATTTATCCTATTTTCTGTGCATAAAAAGATATCAGCAAATAAAAGACCAGATAATGTATACACTCCCTTGCCATCTATTAATGGTATCTCTTCCCCTTTTCTTAGTCTTTCTATTGCTCTCTCCATTTTTCACAAATATAACCAAAAACAAAATAGGTGACATAGAGCATGACTTGCCTTAGTCCCACTCTACTTTTAACTCTAACTGATGCTATATTTTCTAATTGATATGTATAGTAATTATTTTCATACAATCTCTTAATAAGATCCACTAAAGTTCCATTCATTTCCAAATTTACTAAACTTACCCATAATCTATTTCTATTTATTCTATCATATACCTTCTCTATATCTATAAAGACCATATATAACTGCCTACCTGTATTCCTAGTCATATCTATAAGTTGTGTGACTACAAATAATCTATCACCTATATGCCTATACATTCTAAAATCTCCTTGCATTTCTCCCTCTATATTATATTCTTTCATCCATTTTGCCACCCTTCCAGTCACCATTTATGCAAAAACATTATATAACACTGATTGGTCTATAATTGTTTATTTTTCTATGGTCCTTACTCTTTCCTTTAAATAATAGCAACACTGTTTTAATATTCTAGCTATCTGGCAATTCTGTCCTTTATACTATCTTATTAAAACATGATAATAGACTTAATTTTGCCCTATTTTCCAAATTTATCACTACCACTGCTGCCCATTCATCTAAACCTCTTGCTTTTGCACTTTTCAACTTCTTCCTTGACTCATTGAATTGATTTTCTGTAAAACTAATATTTCCATTACTGTGTGCTTTTATGTTTTTATCACTCTGTCTTACATACTTAAGATTGTCTCTAATTCTTCTCTAGAGCTACACTCTATTCTCTCACCATCTAGTAATACTATTTCTCTCTCCCCTACATTCCTTCTTTTAATATATTTCCAATATTTTTTACTCCTATTTCTTCGACTTTTATTATATAACGTTCAACCATGTGTTAGAATATATTTGTAAAAACTTTAATATTTGGGTTAATATTAAGAATACACATGCATATATAATTCGACTATATATAAATAAATCAAATCAAATAAATAAATGACAAACTTTTATTGATTTCTTCTAGCACTTTCAAAGGTATAACCTTCTTTTTCAAGAAGTACAATATTCCTTCATTTTCACGAAGTGCAAATATGCAAAATAGGACAGATTAAATATGCAAATATGGATGAGAAAATTTAAACTTGCTATTTCTCAGATATGGTGTAAAATGTCTCTTTTTTTATTCATCGCGTGTTCATCCGATATAATATAGCACACCTCTTTCACTTTCCTGCGCAATTCATGCCATTCTCTACACATAACTCGAGGCTTATCTGGCCTGCACTGGTGGCCCATAGCAACAGCGTGCAGTACAAAAATAGAGGGGTGGGATGGGTAATATACTCCAATAATTTACTATTTAATTTCATTCTCTCTATATAATTATCTATTTTAGCCAACTTCTTTTTTTAAAATACTTTTCCCATTCAATATTAATATCTTTTTCACTTTCTTTGTTTTTAATAGCATGTTTTCCCCCTCTTTTACTAACTCTCACTTTCCTATTACTTTTATTCTTCTGAATATTCTCACTAAAACCCTATTTGCCACTTTTTCTACTTCCCCACACTAATCCTTATATTCATCCCCAACAAACTCTTCTATAATTTCTTCTACTTTTGTTTTATATTTTTCTAACGTATTCTTATCATTCACTCTCCATGAATATCTTTCACTATCCTTTCTACTTTTATTATTATTTTCCACCACATTACTAACCATTTCCATTATAAAGAAATTATGATCACTATTACATACTCTCTCTTCATTATCAAACACTTTTATTTCCATACTTTATTCATTCCCTCTTTCTCTACTAATACCTAATATATTGTGTGACAATGTAATGTAATGAGCTATGGCTTTTCCTTTATTGAAGTCAGGAATCTTTCAGATATTATGCCCAGAAACATGTACCCACTTTCCCTTTCCATTCTCCACCCTGTTTTCCCCATATTGTTTGTTCTTTATCCTGCTTCATTCTGATTTCCACATCATCTTTATCCACTCTATGGCCTTTATATCTAGATCCCTCTTATCTTTTTCCAAACCCAGCATAAAAATCAAGAACCCATTTTCACAATCACTTTGTTTATATTTATTCTCCAACAACTTTATTATTTGAATCTTTTTGTTTGTAAGCATTTACATTCAATTAGCAGATGCCTAATATTTTCCATGTCTTCCTTACATAACTTGCAGACAAAATCACCCTATTTTCTCCATTTATGTCTATATTCCCTTGTGTTTCTAGCAATCATATTCAAGCCTTAAACAACAAACTACTTTCCTTGCTATTATCATAAATTAACTCACACCCAATATTTTGTTTACTTCTATATATAAAGTCTTTTTACTCTTCAAATTAGTTCTCCATCTCTTCAACTCCTTATTTTTTATTAATGCATCTATTCTTCTATCCCATTCTTTGCCACTATAACACTCAACAATCTTCCTAACACAATCACCTCCCTTTTTGTACATATATACTGACATAAAGTCTTTATCCAGATAAAATCACCCTATTTTCTCCATTTATGTCTATATTCCCTTGTGTTGCTAGTAATCATATTCAAGCCTTAAACAACAAACTACTTTCCTTGCTATTATCATAAATTAACTCACACCCAATATTTTGTTTACTTCTATATATAAAGTCTTTTTACTCTTCAAATTAGTTCTCCATCTCTTCAACTCCTTATTGTTTATTAATGCATCTATTCTTCTATCCCATTCTTTGCCACTATAACACTCATCAATCTTCCTAACACAATCACCCCCCTTTTTGTACATATATACTGACATAAAGTCTTTATCCAAATCTTCTGTATACAGTACTACCTTTCTCATCCATCTTGTTGCCTGTCCTTTACTCATAACTCAATTAAATACTATTTTTGGTTATTCTCTTACTATCCATAAATTGCAATGTACTGAATATTTTCAGTTTGTTTTTTGCATCTCTCATATAAAAACTTGATCATTCCATTTCTTGTTGAAGTGCCTCCTTTGCTGTCCATACATCTGCTTCTAATGCATGTCTTCCTACTTATCTTGTACTTTTTCTAAATAACTAACGCCCCATTACATCGTTATCATAACTTAACACTGCTACTACCACTCTCTTCCATACAATTCTTGCTACATCATATTTATTATGTGAAAACACTTAATTTCTTTATCAGTCCCTTTCTTTTCTTTGTTTCATTTCATCTAAGCAATTCTTCTGATTACTTAAGACAATTCCCAAATAATTATATCCATTCACCAAATTTATGTGATATGATGTACCGTGACTTCTCCTTAAATGGAGTCAGGAATCTCTCAGCAACTATGCCCAAAGAAACCTGTTAGCCACTTTACCTTCCCCTTCCATTCCCCACCCTAAGCTTTCCCATAATCTGCTCCATCCCATTTCCACAACATAATCTTTGTCAACTCTATGGCCTTTATATCTAAATCCCCCTTATCTTTTCCCAAACCCAGCATAAAAACCAATAACCCACTTTCTGTATAATCACTTTGTTCATATTTATTCTCCCATAACTTCATTATTTGTACCCTTTCTGCTTTCAAGCATTTACATTCAATCAACAGATGCCTAATATTTTCTATATCTTCCTTACACAATTTGCAGACTAAATCACCCATATTTTTCCATTTACATGTATATTCTCTTGTTGCTAAAGATCCCATTCGAGCCTTAAACAATAAGCTACTTTCCTTACTATTATCATAAATTAACTCGCACCCAATGTTCCGTTTACTTCTATATATATTTAAACTCTTTTTACTCTCCATACTAGTTCTCCATCTCTCCAACTCCCTATTCTTTATTAATGCATCTATTCTTTTATCCCATTCCTTACCACTATAACACTCAACAATCCTCCTAACACAATCATCCCACCTTTTATACAAGTATACTGATATAAATTCTTTATCCAAATCCTTTGCATACTGCATTACCTTTCTCACCCATCTTGTTGCCTGCCCTTTACTCATAACCCAATTAAATACTATTTTGGCTATTCTTTTATCATCCATAAACTGCAACCTACCAAACATTTTCATTTTACTTTTTGCATCTCTCATATAAAAACTTGACCATCCCATTTCTCCTTGAATTGCCTCCTTTGCTGTCCATACCTCTGCATCTAATGCATGTCTTCCTACTTCCCTTTGTACTTTCTCTAAGTAATCTAATACCCTTTTACTAACACATAATGCATCATTACCATATGTTAACCCTGCTACTACAACTCCCTTCCATACAATTCTAGCTACATCATATTTATTATATGAAAACACTGTTAATTTCTTTACTAAACCCTTTCTTTTCTTTGCTTCATTTACCAATTTTTTCTCCCATTCAACCAAGCAATTTTCCTGATTACTTAAGATGATTCCCAAATAACTATATCTATCCACCACACTTAACTTTATATCCCCCAATAAAAATTCTACATCTTCTCTTTCCCCATTATTAATCATCATTATATTTGATTTTTCTTCACTAAATTTAATCCCCATCTCTTTACCCACCCTTGCACATGTCCTCAGCATAACTTCCATATCTTCTCTTCTTTCTGCACACAAAAAAAATATCATCCACAAAAAAAAAAGACCCGGCAAAATATATACTCCCTTGCCACCCATTAATGGTATCTCTATCCCTCTTCCTAGTCTTTCTATTGCTTTCTCCATTTCACTCAAATACAACAAAAACAAAATAGGTGACATAGGGCATCCTTGCCTTAATCCCACCCCATTTTTAACTTTAACTGATTCTATATCCCCTAATTGGTAAGTATAGTAATTATTTTCATATAATTTCTTAATAATATTTACTAAAGCTTCATCCATTCCCAAATTTGCTAACCTTACCCATAATCTATTTCTATTTACTCTATCATATGCCTTCTCTTATAAGAAAATTGCAACCACCAAATCTATTTCTATTTACTCTATCATATGCCTTCTCTATATCTATAAAACTCATATATAATGATCTACCTGAATTCCTACTCATATCCATAAGTTGTGTAACTACAAATAAACTATCTCCTATATGCCTATCTGACCTAAAACCTCCTTGCATTTCCCCCACTACATTATTCTCTTCCATCCACTTTACAACTCTTCCAGCCACCATATATGAGAAAACTTTATATAAAACTGATGTTACCACTATCGGTCTATAATTATTTAACTTTCTATGATCCTTACCCTTTCCTTTAAATAATAATCTTACTCTTGTATTACTCCAACTCCCCGGAAAAACTCTCTTCTGTGCCATCTTATTAAAACATGATAATAACTTTGCTTTTGCTCTATGCCCTAAATTCATTACCATCTCTGCTGCCCATCCATCTAAACCTCTCGCCTTTCCACTTTTCAATCTCTTCCCTGCCTCATTCAGTTCATTTTTTGTGAACCTAATATTCCCATTACTAAATGCTTTCATGTTTTCTATCACTAAGTCCTTCACATCTAACATCTTTTCTATATCCATTACATATCTATTTAAGATTCTCTCTAACTCTTCTCTAGAGCTACACTCTATTCCCTCATCATCTATTAATACTATCTCTCTCTCCCCTACATTTCTCCTTTTAATGTAATTCCAAAATTTTTTACTCCCATCTCTTCCACTTTTATTAATATCCTCCAACAATTTACTATTCAACTTCATTCTCTCTCTATAATTATCCATTTTAGCCAACTTCTTCTTTTCTAAGTACTTTCCCCATTTAGCATTAATATCATTTTCACTTTCTTTGTTCTTAATAGCACACTTATATTCTCTGCATGCTTCTTTCCTCTCTTTTACACTTTTACTAACTCTCATTTTTTATTACTTTTATTCTTCTGCATATTCTCAACTAAAACCCTATTTGCCACTTTTTCTATTTCACCACACCAGTCCTTATACTCATCCCCAACCAACTGTTCCATGGCTTCTTCAACTTTTATTTTATACTCTTCCAACTTATTCTTATCATTCACTCTCCATCCACATCTTTCACTATTGTTTCTACCTTTATTTCTATCCTCCATCACATTACTAACCATTTCTATTACAATAAAGTTATGATCACTATTACATACTCTCTCTTCATTATCAAACACCTTAATTTTCCATATTTTATTCATTCCCTCTTTCTCTACCAATACATAATCTATTGTGTGAAATATATTATTCCTAGACCATGTGTATTGTCCCTCATAAATATTTGATAAATTCCCAATGCTCAAATTTACTCTTTGACAAAATTCCTTCAAAAACTGACCATTCTTATTATCTACATCATCAATTTCTTCAATATGTCCATTCATATCCCCTATAACCATTATTCTCTTCTCCTTTTCTTTAAAACTCTGTATATCCTTAACTAGGCATTCATATATACTACTGTTCCACTCCATTACAGTTTGACTATCTCCAGTGGCTATATACACTACAGCCACCATCCATTCTTGTCTACCCAACCTTATTTCAAACCACAAATGTTCTTGACATTTAACAGTATTTAAATATTTTTTCGATATAACACCTATACCACCACCCCTTTTTTTTCTTTTCTATTTATACCCTGCCATACCACATCTTCCAAAATAGGTTCTTCATCTTCTCTTAGATGTGTTTCCACTACTGCTAATACCTCAAGCTCTTCATTTTCAATTGCTTTGTTTAATTCCAGCCACTTTTCTGGTCTCCTACCACCTTGCATATTCAAAAACCCAATTTTAACAATTTCTTCTTTCCTAACTACTCTTTTATAAATTCTTTTGATTCTTTCTTCTCCATTACGTTTATAAAAAACTTTCTTACCATTAATCTTACAGATCCATTCCCTCTCCACATCTACACTTATATCTAAATCAACCATCTTTTGCTTATTTCTTATATCCCCTCCATTCTTCTTCTTTTTAATAATATTACAATTTAAAAGCCCACCCCCCTTTAAAGATTTCCCGAATTACTTAGAGCATAGCGGCCTCTAGCAGAATATATTGCAAAACAAATTTGTTGTTGATACCCATAATAGCATATTGTCGTTACATTAATTTTCTGAAACAAAAAATAAAAACAAGATTTAGGTATGCGCCTGTTTTCTTTATTAAACACATACTCTATATTTTTTAATGACCATTTAAAATTGTCAAAATAACTTTCAAATATCTATGATTATTCAAGATAGTTTATTTAATGTTTTGTATTTATTTGTCTTATATAAATAACGTTTAGTAAGAAAGTAGTAGGCTTTATTTTCTTTACATCGGAAGTCCGTCCGGTTCTGTTCAACAATACAGATATCGCAGTTTTAGCTCTGCCATTTTTACTTTTTAGCAAAATCTTTATTGATAAAGTATGTGGTTGCATGATTTATATTAATTTAGATATATAGTACCTATTACATATATACACGTTATACTATAGTTGAAATCAAAAGAGTAAATAGTTTGTACGTATATATATTTGTTACTAAAGTCAGTTTCAAACGTCCAGTGTTGGGGGTCGAGAGGTCAGCACAGCTGCTTTACAAGCAGTTGTCCCGGGTTAGCGGGTTCGCTTCCCGGCCGATGTTATGACACATAAAAAAAAAAAAAAATCGGTTTCAAACGAAATTATATTAATAATGATGGACGATTAATTAGGACATAAAATGCATTGTTCGATTTAAAATAGGTTTATGTGTTAGTATTAATTTGGGTGGCTGATTGATTATTGATGACCAATGGTTGAAATATTGTAGATAAGGTTATTGAGCTTCGTGTGGCTACGTATATATCTGGAGGTGTGAGGTTTTAATCTCTATTTTTATTTCCTTGTAGAAATGTGATTGCAGATTTTTTTTTTTTTTTATAGAGACTAGAATGATGCAGAAATGGCATATAGAAACCAAAAAAATGGATAGAATAAAAATCTTTGCTCTAAGGCTAGGGAAGGACCTTTTTTATATACTGCTAATGAACGTGATGAATAAGGCTGATAGGGACTTAGTGATAGATGTAATGAGAATTACAAGTAATGGGCACTTAAAAAGAAAGTCCCACATAGTTTTTTCCTCTTGTGGCAGAGTAGAGTCTGTATTGGCAAAAAATATTTTTTTAACTAAGAAGCTACAGGTCAGTTTCTAAATTAATTTTGATAAGAAAAGTGATTTAGGCTCTATATTTCAAATTTTAATTTTTTGTATATTGTTTGTGCAGTGAAGATGTTGAAATGTTCATAATGACTCAGTTTTGTGGGTAAGGTTATAAGCTTGTTAGTAATTTATTTTAGTTGATGAGCATGTTTGAGTATGGTCTATGTGGCAAGGATATTAAGGTTTTTGAAAAAGATATTTTTAAGTGGTGATGATGAATCTTTTGGAGTGATGACACAGAGACTAAACTCTTCATACAATAATGCCACCAGTGCAAGCTAGAGTAATCAATGAATGCATAAAATCCCTATCTAGTGCCTACTCATCCAGTATTCCCAGACTAGTTTTTAGCTTGTGGCTTTCATCAGTGAGGAATCTTGGATTTGAGAGCACTGTTGTCTAGATCTTAGGTATGGAGAGTTTAGACTCTAGGTAAATAGCTTGTGTAAGCATAAGAAATGGCGATCATATGATGTTTCTGGAGTGATGCAAATAAATTTTTGAGAATCTGGGAAAGGGTTAGAAATTTAACTATTACATTTAACTAATATTCTTTTCAAATGGATTACAGAGATAGACTGAAGTGAGAATTCATAGTTATTGACATGTTTTTGCATGGTTTTAATATTTATCATCACAGCCTTCCTGCCTCATATCAATTTAGTGCATAAGGAATTCTTTTCTTTTTAAAAAAAAAAACAGATAATGTAATTCTGCAATATGATGTTTTGTGGAATATTAGGGATATTAATGAAGTGATATTGGCATGTAATAGTAGGTAGGCTTTAGATAGGGAATTGGTTATGATTTCAATGGATGTAAATAGCATGACTTGAATTGAAATTCTTGTAGCATTTGTAGTTTTGTAAATGAAAAAGCCTAGGAAATACTAGGAAGGTGGAAAGTATACTATTTCCAGTTGAGGTGTTCTATGTAGACAATTGAGTTTGAAGTAGTGTTTGTATTGTTTTGCATAATTTTCAATGATTGTTGATATTATAGGAAAGAATTTTTTTAGAAAGGAGAAAGATGACAAGATTATCCATATAGAAAATGTGCTTAATGTTTTTATTTTGTTTTCTAATAACAAGATTAATATAAATTATAAATAAAAGTTGCTAAGAGGGGATCCTTAGGAGAAGGAATTATGAGGACTGAAGCCAGGTAGGAATGGATAATTTCTCTGTTGTGAAGAGGTTGATGAGAATATATAGTATAGGAGCAGAGATGTTGTGTAACTGAGACAGAGTTAAAGACAGTTGCAATGCCTAATTTAACAGCAAGTGGACCAGTTTAGAGTTTCACTTATAATTGTTTTAAAAAGACTAATGGCTGTAATGGTAAGTGATCCTTTTTGTATGAATTGAAAAGATGACATGAATGGCAGAATAATGAATTATATTTTATTTTTGATAATGGATTCTATGATTTTGATTAAAATTAGGGTCATGGAGATAGTGTCTAAGTTATTAGAGAGGATGACAGAAAATTTTTTTTAAGAAAAGATACTAAAAAGACAGGATATAATTGTTCGCTTTGGTACACTTGTTTAGAGATGATTGAATAGATTTAATAGAAGCTTAGATTAGTAATATGAATTTGTGATTGCATGAGAACCAAGATGTATGCTATCAGGAAATGAATAGACTAATTTTGTGATAAGAATTATTGTATCAAAAAGAATAGGTATTCATATAAGAGGAGAAGATTGAAATTTGGCCTTGAATTGATAGAATAGTAGCCCTGTAAATGAATGACTATTTTTTACAATGGATGAAGGAGTAATTTTTTTTCTTTGTATATGAGATTCTATGGATAAATTATGATATTGAACTAAAACGATTTTTGTATTTTTAGTTGAGAGGTGTTCAGCAAGTAGTAATTGAGGTTTTTTCTATTGTTGTTTAAAGTGATAATATAGAGGATAGAGATGTGATCACTGAAGTAATTTTTAGTTTATGGTATAACATGTCAAGCACTTTAAGATTATGATTGATTTGTTTTGTTTTATATAATACCTACTGAGTCAATAATGTTAAGGAAAGCAAGCCTAGTTTCAGTGTGGTGTATTGAAAAAATATTAATTTTTTTTGAATGAGGATGTATATTTCAGAATTAACTTTCTGGTATAGAGATGCCTTTAAGAGAAGGTCTAACATAACAGTATTTTTGCATTTAAGCATTAATGGACTGATTTTCAAATTAATATTTTGTTTAATGTTAAGAGCTACATGGTCAGAGAACTGATATGCTGTAGAGAAAATTAATAAAATTGATTACTCTAGCTTGCTGTGTGTGGCAATATATATAGTGAGTTTTGCCTGTTTTAACAACAGTTATACACAAGCATAAGAAGTGATGGTCATGTGATGTTTATTGGAGAAAATTAATAATAAAAATGAAGGTTCAGTGGGATTTTTAGATATAAAATGAAAAAGCAGTGACAGGGAAAATCCTTCAGCACTCATTAAATTTTTGTTGATGTGGTGAAGATATATGAGACAAATTCAGAGTATAGCATGTTGAAATCTTTCATAAGTATGATAAGAAAGAGTTTGAGGATAGAGTTATATTTATCTGAGAGATTATTTGTTGGATAAATAAGGGTCGATTGTGAGGGTAGGGCGAGGGAGTGAAGAGATGATTATATTTTTGTCAAAGTATAAGATTGTAAAGAATATGAGGGGCACTGTGTGGTGGATTATAATTCCAACTCTTGCAGAAGTAATTATGTAAAATCACTCACGTTAGTGTTTTAATACAAATATGAGTGTCAAATCAGTGACCTGCTTATAACTTGGATTATAGTAGGGTCATGATATACTGCTTAAAGGGGTTCAATCTAATTCTAGAATTATAATTTTTTTTTTCTTGTGGAATGAGTTGGTCAGCACTAGAATAAATACATAACATATATAAAAGACTCAATTTTCTTTATTATATGAGATCCAGAACTTCTTAAAAAGTGTCTAATTAGGTTATTGATAGAAGGTAGTTGATGTCATGGGGCTCAATAATATATACTGATAAAAAGAACTCACTAGGATATTAATCTCATATAGCTTAATTTTTCGTTAACTTTCATATCTCTTTATGGAATCAATATTATAATTGCTGAAGAAGCAAAATGCTATTTGAATAGAAATATAGAAAAATGGAGAGTTACAAAGAAAAACAACATTTGATTTATATTGGATAGATAAAATAGGATCACCTAAATAAGGTGGTAATCAGAGATAAAATGATTAATTATTAGTAAAAAAAAATTAATTACATTGAAAAACTGGAAATCATAAAGGAATTTATATAATATATATAAAACGTCATTCAGTATTCATTGAAAACCATGTTTGTGAAGTAAAAATGAAATAGATTGTGTAATAGTAGACAAATAAGTTGTTTTGAAATCAAAAGTTACCAATTCAAGGAATTGATAAAATTTCAGTTGTTTGTAGCATAATTAATAATTTAAAAGACTTATCAGTAGATTTTCTTTCAGTATTTAAAATTCTACAGAAATAAATTTCATTTCAACATGATGGTATTGATGATCTTGAATAGGCATTTATGATAGAGTAGATATTTTTTTAAACAGAAAAGCCATATTCATTTTATAAAAGATAAGAGAGTCTAAAAATATTGAAGAGATAAAGACATAAAAATTAGAAATTGTTATATTATTTCTTCAAATGATATTTGTTAGATTGAAATGTTATTTTAAGATATACTGAAAAAGAATATATTTTGTATATAAAGTATAAATTTGTATATAAGTAGCTGATTGAAGCTTAAATAGTATTTTATTAAATATAAAATTAAGGTTTTTATTATCTTTTTGTTTTGTTTAATACATATTTAGATAATTATTGACTAATTATTATTTTAATAAAATTACAATTAGATAATAGCTTTATTAAGTCAATTAAATTTATTCATAAAATTGTGGAGTCTGCAAATAGAAGGAATGAGATTAATAAAATGTTATGTAGGAATGATAAAACTTGATGAAAATTAGTAAAATTATGAATTAGCTTATGAAAATAAATTTTAATAATAAGCATTGGAGAGGGCTTGATGCTAGGAATAACAATGAAGAAATTAGAGTGAAAATTGTAATCCTCCAAACAAGTTTTTAGTAAGAGTATGGGATAATTCTGTGACTCATTAAAATTAGATTTAATAAAATTATTTGTTAGAATTGGTATCAAGAATAAATGTAGACAGGAAAAATGAGGAGACAGGATGAAAGTTTTAGAGAGATGTTTGAAGAAATGTGGAAAAGATTAGCAGAATAAGATTAGAAATACAGACATATTAAAAAATAATATAAGTGAGCTATTTATTGAAAAATTTCTGAAGAAAAATGAAATTGAGTTTGTAAGACAAATGAATTATAAAAGTTGAAGGAAGAAACTATAAAAGATACTAGTAAAAATGTAGAAAAGAAAAGTGATTATATGATCTTAAGAATAGTCATGAGTATTTCAAAAATATAATTAGAGATATAATGAGTCCTATATTTCTGAAATTGTATATTTATTGTATGACTTAAAAATTGATTTGTCAGATGAAAGTAACATAGCAGTATCTCACATGATAGTTGTATCATATATAAGCTGCAGAAGATATAAGGTTAAACAAATTTTTAGAAATTTAAGGAAAGTATATAGTAGAGTTTTGTATTATTATAGTATATTCAATAAACAAACATGCTTATGAGATCTTAACAACATTATTATTTTGTTTTCTTAAAATGATCTTAAATAATTATATAGTCAGTCAATTTATCCAGTCATAGCTCTTATGCATCAGTATGTTACAATAAACACAGAAAAGTATTTGTAATAATTATAGTGTCTGATATAAACAGATATATGCTAATTTGGACAAGACATCATTTGACAAGCAATAATGGTATTAATAATAATCCCAAGTAAAATTGGCATAATAACCTGTGGCAAAATTATATCTTCATATTCACCTATCTTTGAAATTTGATATAACATAATCTCTTTACCATTATTACACTAGGAACAATGTTTATCATGGCTATATTTGATGCTGATGTAGACATTTTAATAGAAATCATAATATTCCTTTGATTACAATAGATCATAAACTTGGTAAATATTATGGGCATGCTCATGGTTAGAAGATATGAGGAAGAAGTGTGTAGGTGCATTTTTTGGATAATTTTAGTGAGATCATTTTCCAGCAGGGTAATACATAGTCACATACTTTTAACATTGTTAATACTATCAAATCATAATTTTATATTTTATTAACTTAAACTATGCATAATAATTAAAGGTGGTTACTCGATGCTTTGAATTCAAAGTACTTACTAATAAAGGTCATAAATCAGAAAAGGGTATAGGAATATAGGTATAATAGCATGACCATCTGTTATTTACTGATTTGTTTTAAATGGCTCTGAAGTAGAATGAAGAATGCTCAGGTTCACATAATCACTTATTAAATGAAAATTACATTGTTTAGAATATGTTTTATAGTTTCTGTATTTGCAGGTTTAAACAAAATTTATGTTTGGTTTTTCATATGGAATGATGTCAAAATTCTCAGAATTTTTTCTTTTTGTTTTTTTTGTAGGTTGATAATAAATAGTAGCTGTTCTTTTTAACAAAATAAGTTTCATCATGGTAATGATATTCATCAAAACAACTGCTACACACTTTGGCTGTTGAATATAAGCGTAACCCATTGGCTAATTCAAATTCCCTTATGTGTTTCTCTGGATTCTGAAGTTAAAATGACACCTATCTTCCCAAATGAAAAAATTTGTGATTTATTGATCAATGATTGGTTTTTATTTCTTATAATTGCTGATAAAAGTTGCTCTACAGTATTATTTAATCATTAGAATTGTTGTTTATTATGTAAGTAACTTCCATTACAAACTATAACTTATAGAATCTTTTTTGTTGTTGTTCAAAGTACATTAAATTATGTTTGTGAATAATTGTTTTCCAATCATGACGATAAAAAAGTATAAGAGCAGATGATCCATGTTGATAGTGCATTTCTGATGCAAAACTGAATCTTACATGAAGACTCCAAATTGTGTTATGTACTAATATGTTAATGGAGAAAATCACTCTTTACAGTTTAGACACAATTTTAAATTTCAGAGTAAATGAGCTAAGGGATTGGCAAGCAATTCCAAAACTTCCATTTTAATGATCAAGAATTACTATTGGGTCTTTCTTCATTATTTGCACTACTTTTTAAAAAGAATTTCCATACATTCATGATTAGATAAATAAGAAATTATTTTTGTTTGAAATAAAAAAAGATACTTTCAAAGTACTTATATATGTGAATGGATTTAAACATGGCTACAGTTTAATAATAAGTTGAATGATTTTTCTGAATTTACCTACTTTGAAGTTGTTTGATGAATGGAAGACACCAATGTGTGGAACTTTTAAAAGTAATCTCTGATTAGATATATCTTTGTCACAATTGTTGCATTCTTTTTATATTTAAAGAAATGTGATTGTTTTTTGTATGTGTGTCACAGATATTTATTAAATTAAAAATGTCTAGAAAATAAACTTGAATTTCAATTTTCATTTTTAGTTTTTTAAAGTTGTAATATCACTCATCAATGAAGTGAAAATTATTGACATAAACTTTTTTTATCTTTTCATTATGGATTTTAATACTTGATAGCTGTCAGTCAGAATGTATATTAAAAAGTTATAAAAGAATTTTTATTTATATAACTGTACAACAATTTTCTGAACAGAAATAGACCATTTTCAACTTATAATTGAAAGATAAATGAAAGATGATAAGAAATAAACAGCTTCTCTAAAACATAATATATACAGAAACAAAATTGCATTGCAAATAATAAAAATTTATAGAATTTGTCCCTTTTCTGAATGTGATTCAATAAAAAGATTTGTTGGAAATGCAATATAATAATATGCTACCATGAAAGTAATAATAATCAAGTGGTTTATTGTTCAGAAATTCAGTTAAATGTTTAAGCCTGTAATAGACAGAGGTGATATCACAATCCATTTACTTTGAGGACCAGAATCTAGTACACTAATACAGTACTAAATAATCCTGGGAAATAGATTGGCATGAAAAACATTGGTTTTAATGTATATGACATTGTGAATTGGCTTGTTGAATTGTTTAATAATGAATAAAATGTTAATGGGAAATAAACAAACTGTGAGATGTCAAAGACACTTGAAAATTTTATGAAACTATTTCACTGAAAGAAAAAAATTTCCAATGTAATACATACATAACAGTATACTTTTATAAAAGATTTAGCTTTTAAATTACAAGTATGTATTATTCTATGATTTTTGCAGAAAATAATTTTAACATTAAAGAAAATGTCATAAAAAAATTATTAAATGCAACTTGTATGATTATAAATTTGGATTAAAATGAAAGGTAAACATACATGAAAAACCATTAAAAAAGATTTTCAATGCAACATGAGATATTCCGATTTGTTGACAAAGTTATTTCAACTCTGAAAAAGTTGTATTTCCAAAGTGCATGGAATACATTCTGTATGACTCGATTCTAAAAAAAAAAAAAAATATCAAATACTTACTATTTATATATCTTAATAATATATGAAATAACTATTCAAAAGAAAAATATTTTCTTTGAAATTTTATGATACTGAAAGCTTGCTGTGAAAAAGTAATTAGGAATTTGTATAAAAAGCAGTCTAAAAAAATTATAAATTCAGTAAAGATTGCCTTTATATATTGTAAAACTACAAATTTAATTTTTCCTGTCTTTTAAATTACAAGTCTTTAAAAAAAAAAACTTACCTAAATTATATAAAAAACAGAATATTGACTTAAAAACACTTATCTAAATTATATAAAAAACAAAATATTGACTTAAAAACACTTATATATTTATATAATAAATAGTAGATTAAAAAATATGATTTTGAAAAAAATGAAAGAGAAAACTTTTTAAGTGTAGTTAATGTGAAAACTGCATGAAATCTCATAGAAAAAAAAATTGAAAATGCATAAAGAAAATTATATTATAGAAAAACCTTTCCATTGCAGTTTGTGTGATTACAAAACTCATAGAAAAGAAAACTTAAAAATACATGAAAAACATGATAAAGAAGAAAAGCACTTTCACTGTAATTTTTGCGATTATAAATCTGCTCAAAAAAAGACATGTAATAGATCATGAAAGAAGTCATACTGGAGAAAAACCTTTTTCTTGTAGTTATTGTGATTTCAAAGCTACTGTAAAAAGCAGTATAAAATCTCATGAAAAAATACACACAGGAGAAAAACCATGTGATTACAGTGCTGTTCATAAAGGTCTTTTAATAATGCATGAACGACAACATACTGGAGAAAAACCTTTTTATTGTAGAATATCTGATTACAAGACTTGCAAAAAATACTCTACAAATACATGAAAAAAAACATACAGAAGAGAAAACATTCCAATGCAGTCTTTGTAATTACAAATGCATTTTAAAAAGTAGTTTAAAAGTGCATGAAGAGACGCATCAAATAAGGACAAAAATATTCCAGTGTAATTTCTGCGATTACAAATCTGATGTAAGAAGTTGTGTAACAGCACATGAAATAACCCACTCTGTCAAAAAACCATTCAAATGTAATTTCTGTGATTACAGAATAGCTAGGAAAATTTATTTAAAAATGCATGAACCACTTCATACAGAAGAAAAATGTTTTCAGTGCTGTTTATTATTAAATAGACTTATAGAATATAGATGTTCACTCTCTTGAAACACACTATGTAAAATAACTTTATAATTCTTACATAAATTAAACATAAACTTATCATGGTAAAACCTTCAGCATTTGCCATCCTTTTCCCATTTAGATTAAATTTGCATTCCATAGTATTATTAATGAGGTTTGAATTAAGGTTTTGAGTAGATTTCCTGATAGAGAATGGTAGTTTCTTATTATGTGCAAACAATAGGCAATCCTTAATATTTAAAAACTTAGAGAAAAAAAAATATTAATTAAAATTTCAACTTTCTACAATTTAACTTACTTTTACTTTCCTTATTACATTACAATACATAACCTGTCTTGATCTTGATGATTCCCTTTTTATACTGGTTTCTATCCAGCAATTCTACTGGACAAATAAAGTTAGACAGTCAACTTATTTGCAAATAAATTAAATTTCATAGTTTAAAAATAAATTGTTTTTCTCTTCACTAATGAAAATTCTATTCATTCACAAAGCTATGAGTATGAGATTCCAACATTAAATCTCGAAAGCGCTAAGCAGACCGATTACACATTATTTTAAGTATAATTATAGCTTCACTAACGAATGCGAAAAAAGTCGCATATTTATATAATTATAGTTTAAAAACTAAACTTTAAATTATGAATCATCTCTTAATAAAAATTAACAGGAATATTTAATTCTAATGAAATATCTACAACTTTACTCATGCAATTTAAAATATTTTAAAGAATATAAATTATTAATTTTTCAACAAAATATTTAATATAATGTATTTAATTTAATTTGCTAGTTTAAATATTATTTCTAAGCTAGCTTCAAACATTATCTTTAAATTTATTTGTAGTATTCAAAATGTATCAATTTTATTCCCACAATAAAAAATAATAATTGAAGTTTTTTTTTCAAGTTCTAGAAAGCATCCACACCCAGCAATCAGTCACCTAATCACATGATACTTTCCATATATACTGTAACAAAATTAAATTACTGTCTATAATATAATTTAACTAAATGATTAATTTTAAATATATTGCATAAAATATTTGAGATAAAAATTAAATTGACATATGCATTTTTATGAATATAGCATAGTAAATAAAAGTGACCCATTCAAAATATTACATGTTATTTATAATTTCCAATAATAATTGAACAGTTTTAATTATTTAAAACATATTAGGAATATTATTTATAACTGTACTTATTAAATTATTAATTTACTCTGTTTATTAAGCAAAATAACAACTATAGCATTTAAATATAATAAATAAACATACTCTATTTATAAAATAATAGACTATATTACTTTTATCTTTTAATTTTATGTTTAAAACAATTTTAAAACATTTCCTAACCACTCTGTGAACTTCTTTTACCAAGTTTGAGCCCTTTTACTTATAAAATCCTAGTTGTAACTTTTGGAAGATCCCAAATTTAATTTTTTTTTAAAAAATTGCACTTAAAAACCCCTGCACCAAATGGATCAGTAACTTTATTCAGAAAAATTGTAAAACAGTATTTATAATGATGTAAGGGTTAGAATTATATTTTACATAAGTATAAATTTGTAATCATGTAATATTAATGATGATAAAATAATGTAATGTAATTAAGTATCTTTAAATTTATATAATTATTTTGTATAATAAATTGGAATGTAAAACATATATGCTTAAATCCACATATTCATTATTATATATGCACTTATATCTATATTTATTTATTTCAGTATAACAAAAAGTATATATATATTTTCTCACTGAATTGAATATGTAAACATAATCTATTTAATAAATAATATATATTTTAATCATACATTTATTTTCATCTAATCGACTTTCGTTCAAAATTGAACCTTGTCAAGATGTTATATTAATTCAAAATGTCATGTGATTCACCTATCAGCTTAGCACAAACTCTATTGACCAACTTCATCCCTAAAAAAATTTTTTACACTTTCCAATTTTTATTTAATGCCCATTTTCCTCCCAACTTTATTGAGTCTTGTACTAAATTCATACACTTTCTTTCTATTTTCTTGTATATACATTGTCTCATTCACTTTTCTTTATAATTTATACAATATTTTATCACTTCACATTTCATAACATTCCATTTCTAAAAAATGACAAAATGGTCCTGACTTAATATCTCTCCTATTTATTGCTCTGTCATGCTCCTTCCCCCTTTCTATCTTACTTTTCACTGACTGACCTATATATACCATCATACAACCTGTACACATAATTTTATAAACTATTCATATCTGACACTCCTATTATTTCTACATTATTCACTAACTTTTTTAATGACTTACTATTTTTCCATCCTATACTTATATTCTCATTCATTTTTTCTTTCCTATCATTCAGAATTTTATATATCTCCTTCAAATATGGAATGGAAATCCATTTCATATTCTTTCATTTTTATTACTAACTTTATATATATATATATGTCTACACACATCACTATATAACCTCACAAATCATCTATACACTCATTTCTATTAGATTAGTAACATTTGAAAAGGGCACCAAACCAGGTGTTGAAAAAGGCTTTTTATATGTAATATTATTACTGCAATTTATACAATGTTATAAAGAATTCATTGTTATTTTCTGATCACTATTTTATATGTAAATGTACAAATAAATGCTAAATTTTGACATTTTTTTGCTGCATATTGGATGGCTTACTGTGCTCAGATCTTGTGTTTTAGTTCTAAAACAATATACTCTTAGGGGGAATATTGCTTATGAATATGTTAAATATAGTAAATGAAAAAATTGAACTCTTTTGGTAAACTATTGTATAACATTTTGTATTTACTATGATTATCAAAATGAAGAGCATTTTGTCATGAAAATTATTGGTCTTTTTGAATTTAATTTAAAATTTTTAGAAGACCATTTTTCCAAGCAGAATTCTAAGTTGAAATAGAATCCAATTTTTAATTTATTTGAAAATTTTTTTGAATGTGAGTTTTCAAAGATCAAAAATTTTCATAGCAGCTTCATTCTAGTTTAAACCGATCCGAATCTAAATGTAGATGACTTTCAACTATTGGCAAAATTCTTAATATGATTTGTTTTTCCAAAAAACTTATAATAAGCATATAATAATGGTATTGGATAATAATTCTCATTGCTAGATTTATTTAATTTTAAAATTGCTATAGTTTTGCTTCAATGCCAAATTTTTGAAATAGTTTTAGTAAGATTAATTCTTCTGAATAATCTTGTCAATTTAAAAACCTTAGAAGTATGCTATCTGCTCTTAGAAATTTCCTATTTTAAGACAAAAACATATTCAAGAGTAGGTATTGATTTAATCAAACATTCTATTCTAATGATGCTTTTTTCTCATTCTGTCAATCTTAGAGTTTAAAAGTCTGACTTATAATATTGATAACCTCATTAGCAGTAACAGTAGTAGTTCTTTTAAAAAGCAAATGTTCATTATAAAAAGCAATACTGGTTTTGTTCCAACCTGAGATGAATTGTTTTCAATATTTATGAAGGATAAATTAATTAGCAGCTGTCATAGTAATAAAGAATTAGAAAGAATCTATTAATATTCTGTTCAAGATATCCACTATATCAATTTTACTTAGCCTTCCTTAAATTCCATTTCAAATAAAAAACTTTCAATTATAGGAATGTGGATTCCATGAGTTTTGTTTATGTGGTTTTGGGAAGGAAATAACAATTGTCAATAGTTTATTAAGTAATGATGAACTATTTTTTATTGTAACAAAACAAGAATCATGAACTGTTGCTGTTCTTCATCTGGTTATTTAGTATTATAAAATAAATGGCTCTTACTTTTATTCATTAATTCTAACAATTAACAATCAGTTTGATCCTCATTTACATATCCAAAAAGATTACTAAGACAATTGAAATCTATTAATACATATGTTGCAGGAAGATTTTCATGAGGATAGCAAGTCTGGGTTGCATTGGGGGGCTTGTAAATTGCATACATAAAAATTGTATATTCAAATAGTGATAGCAAGAACTTTTAAAACTATTTTCAATAGAAGTTATTTGTTTTATAAGATGGCTGCATTTTTCAGTAATCAATGCAAATTAAGGAATTTTATGATATGCATTATTAGATGATGATGAATCTTCTCAAGTACTATTGTATCAATGTTGTGCCAAACAATGAATTTGCAGAAGATTTTGTTTTGATATCCTCTCAATGTTATAATAATTTTACTATTTCCTAGGACAAAATCACTCTTTAGAGCAGCCATATTAAACTTTTTTCTTTCCTGGGACACATATATTTGTGTGCCACATCAAGCAGGCTGCATCATGCTATATAAATGATCGGCAACCAATTAGTGTCACATGAAAAAATGTTCAACTTGTTACAGATTGTAGATCACTTTATTATATCTTAGAATTAACATATTAATAAAACACAAATACTTTTATTTGATATAAACATTTATTTAAATATCAATGTGATTTTTGATATCGAGATAAACTTTTAACAATTTTTTATAAATCTGGTTTATAAGAACTACTATGCTACTCTTAATATATCATCAAAGTGTGAATCACTAAGTCTGTTTCTATATACATTCTTCATATATTTTATTTTTGAATAAGATGATTCACAAAGACATATCAATGTGAACAATGTAAGCAACATTTGTGCACACTTTTTGAGTTTTATCTTTTTCAAGCACTAATTTCCAAAATTCCACATACTCCTTTCCTCCACTTTTTTTTCTTTAAAAATGGCTTCCAAATTTGAGTCATTTTTAAATTCAACAAATTTGTCAAATAGCTTAACGTAATCATATCCCAATGCACCTAATTGTCTAATAGTTGCTATTTCTAAGTGCCAGGGATTTCCTGTAAGAGATAATTCTTAATATTTCTTAAATCTTGAAATCTACTTTTAAATTCTTTCAATAAAGTAATTAAATAATTTGAAATAATTACATAGGTTTCTAAAGAAATTTCAATACCATCTTCCTTAGCATTTGTCAATGTTGGAAAATGATGTGATAGTAAATATTTAGTTTTTCTTCAAACACAATGCTTTATTTGCCATTTGTGAAATAATTTTACTTTCACCTTGCAAACTAATATTAAGATCACAAATTTTTTCTGTGATGTCACATAAAAAAAGCTAAAAGACACCACCATCCATCACAATCAAGCTCATTATAAATTTTATTATGTTATAAGAATGGAATATTTTCATGATGTAATAAAAAAAAAAGATCCAAAAACTTACCTCTGCTACATCACCATAATTATTACTTATTTCTTCTAAAAGATTTTAAAATTTTCTGTGGTTCAATTCTCAGGCTTGAATATAATTTACAATGTTTATGATTATTTTCATCACAGCATCTACTTCTTTAATGGATATATATGCCCCCATGTTTTCTTGGTGAATTAAACAATGAAATGATAAGAGATTTGTTAGATTGTATTTCTTTTTAAACAGGGAAACAAATCTCTTTTCAGATCCAATCATTGAAGGACATCCATCAGTGCACAACAGAAATTTTTTATTTTATTTCAATACTACTCTTCTCCAGAAAAGTACAAACACTATTGAGAAAATCGCTACCTCTAGTTTGATCCTTCATAAGAAGAAATTTTAAAAATTATCATAAATTGAATTATATTCTATACAGTATCTGACAAAAATGGCACATTGTGATGTTGCTGAAATGTCAGTGCTAGAATCAACAACCAAACTAAAATATTTGCAGTTTTTCAAATCTATTATAATATCAAAAATATGTTTTGCAATATCTTCATTATGTCTAGGTAGAATCTGACAGTTGTACTTTTTAATTTGTAATAATATTTGGATTTATTATTAAATTTATCAAATAATATATTCAAAACATTTATGAACCATTCTTTCACAACTTCAGCATCAGTAAACAGTTTCATATTTTTGCCAAGAATATAACAAATTTCATATGATGCTCGTGGCACCGCTGCTTCTTGTAAGATTGCCACTGACATAACATTTTGTTGTTGCAATGATTTCTTGAAGCTTATTTTTCACTTCTTATTAAAGCCTCTTGAGCAAAAGTGTCTTTAAACAATTTATGTTTCATGGTATATGACGATCAATGTTACATTTTTATAATGTGACACTTTCTTGACAAATCAAACAGGTTGCTAAACCTTTGTTATTTAACACAACAAAATAATGCCAATATTCCTCTTCCCAGTGGTCTTGAAATATTCTATTTTCATCCGATAATTTTTGCTTGTTGCTTGAAGACATAATTATGGTGCTTACATTATACTTTTATATAAAATACTATGCATTTGTTTTTATACTAATTCAAGTATAAAACTGGCACTATTGGCAGATTGAATTAAAGTTTCAAATTTCTGATTGGTCAATTATATAATTTTCAGTAATTATATTTGTTGTTTTTTTAATTTTTATTTGTTTTAGTTTAGTATCTAAAAGGCAAATTCATAATTTGTCAGATTACAAAAAGTTTTTTAAAAAATAAATTTCTATTTATAATTGATGATAATAATCTAACACAGTCAAATCAAAATAAATGCTTACCATCCAATTATAAATTCCTGCCATAATTCATTGAATTCCTTATCAATATGTTTTAGAATAAAAGTAAATATTTTTGACTAAAATCTGAAAAACAAATGGGTAAAAAAAATGTTTAGTGAATTATGTTTTCGTTTCTGAATTCAAAACATAGAAATATAATTGTCAAAGTCATCGATTGGTGATCCCTTGTGGAGAAAAAAAAAACTACCCATCAGAAGCTTGAAAAGACAGATTTTCATCACTGTGATACTACTAAATTTAAAGATTATTGATTTTTTACGTGTAACAAAATATTCAAGGTGCTAAAATCAGGGAAATAATGCTAAAGATAATTGGTTGAGAGCGAGTACAAGCCATATATGAAGATATTCAGCACTTCTAGTGTAAACTTGGCAGGTTCTTCGGATCTGTGAAATTAAAAAAAAAAGAGATAACATTATTAGTGCAATCCAGTCAAGTGTTGGTGGCCTAGCAGTTAGCATAGCTGCTTTCCAAGTAGCTGGCCCGGGTTCGCTTCCTGGTCAATGCATTTGATTATATATAAAAAATAATCAATCGTATGTCGTTAGCTTGGCAGGCCACATGGTTGCTTTGCAGGGTATATTTGCACTAATATATTTCATGGTTGCCAACACCATATCATTTTTCATTTCAAAAGCATAAGACCTTTGTTGCTCTACTTCTGATTCTGATATCTATCATAATACCACTGGAATTCATATTAAAAACTTTATTGTGAATTTTTACAATTTATTGTGTTTAATCTGGAGTTCTGGTGTGTCTGAGCACTATGAGTATTGCAGTTACAATGATTATAGTCATACAGACAAGAAATAAGAAATACCATTAAAACCCAGAATAAATCTTAATTGGTATTTATTTATGTCAACAAGTTAAATTTGAGATATGTTCATTAACTAATGGTGCTATAGGACATAACATTTATACTCACAATCTCTTGGGTTTAGTAAATAATCATAAGACCAGTGTGACTCGACTGTCTCTATGTTTACATTGAGACCTTGAGTAGTGAAAATCTCTAGGTAAATGTCTGTCTTCTATTCAGCTCAAATCTTCTGATTTATGGAATTCAATCTTGTATTTTTCATGTTGAGTAGTGAATGGCATCTTACATTTCACCAGTTATGTCTATTCTATAATTCAATACTATAATATATTTGTCATTTAATTAACATCTACTTAATTGATAATCTTAATTAACTTTAAATCTCTTGGATATCCTGTTTTCAAGTTTGTAATATACATTTAATATTTTCTAACATCAAATTTCAGCAAACACATGTCTATCATATGAATATCATTATTTAATTCACGAACTATGTACATATTTGTACAAACTGATATTTCATAACCTCTTCCCACTCTTTCAGAAATTAAGTTTTTTAAAATAATGTAAATAATCGGGTAATTTTCTGTTCCTTCAAGACTGGTGAATGATGAAACTGTGCTGCAATATCAGCAACACATTTTTATTACTGTACACTTCAATTTCTATAATTTCTTTGTTAGACTTGCTAGGGCTAGATGATTGAATATTAGACTTTATTATAATATTAAATTCTATTTCTTCCTCTTGATTATATATGCTTTATGCATCTTTTAATTTTTTAGATAGTTTGTCTTAAGAAGTAAAATTTGTTTATATTGGTATTTTTTATTAAATTTTTTACATTGGTACTTGCCAACAATATCTTTTATCCACTGATACTTTCTGACAGTATATTGATTTTCAATACAGATGATGTCTTAAAAATAATATCTTCTGGCATGATTGATGAAAGCTTTGTTTAAAATTTTCTTCCAAACATCATTTCAGCTGAGAATTTTAAACAAATAGTAGAAGACATATGGAGTAGAAGATATGTATAATTCTGGCTTCAATGTTTGTCTAGCCTTTTCTGTGATACTATTTGATTACAGATAGTTGGAAAATGTCACAATGTGCCAAATCCACCATTTTTTCAAAATTACTGTAAAATTTTTGGATGCCATTATCTCACACTAGAGTCTTGGGAAAAGTGTAAAACACACAGATCTCTTTTAAGCTTTGAAAAGATCCATCATCATTGATATTCACAAGATTTCATGACTTAGTAACTGTTGGTCATGCTAAGTGTTTTTGTTGATAACTTAGTTGTTATTTGGCATTTGTTAAATTTTTGATAAATTCTTCAATATTGGTATTGAACCCAACCACCATACACTATAAGTGGATGGTTTTGTTTACACAATATCAAGATGAACCTTGGTGTATCAATTTTAATAATTGTTTCCATCCTATACTCAGTATTAGTATTTTATCAATTATTAAAATATATCTCTTATTACTAGACAATTTTTATGTAATGTTCCATAAAGATTTGAGGAGTACTTCAACATGACTTTTAGGTCTATTTCACTAATCCATATAACAGATATTTTACAATCCTTACTTCGAATCTATTACATTATCACTGCTTACTAAATTCATATTTTGCTTGTCTAATTTTCAATTTGTCATGATTATAACATGTTCGGCATGTTTTATTGCATGCTCATTTTTAAATTTCCAAATCATAGACTGAAAATAAATTTAGCCAATGAAGTATTCTGAAGCTGCTTTGTTTTGGCTAATATTTCTATAGATTGGCAACAAATTTAATTGATCATTCATACAAATATTGGTGAAATATTTTGACTCAAATACCATGGGCAACAACCTTTATCTAATTGACTGTAGTTCTCAGTGATAATGTTCTCAGTGCAAACATTGATTGTTCATAGTTTGTTACCATATGATTCAGAATCATTCCTTTTTCAAATTTAAATATGTTTGTAGTAAGACTTAATTTGAGACTATTGTCGTAATATAGTAACAATTTATTTGATGATAGTAGAGTCTTTGTTTTCTTGAAAGTCTTTGATGCTCTATTTTACAATTCCATTTGTGATCCTTTTTAAATAAATTATACAGCAGTTGGACCACATGAAATTTTCCAATACTTAGAAATAATTCAGCAGACATAGAAAAACATACAATTCCTCCATGTTTCTGGGCTTTGGATATCCCAAAATTTTTATTTTTGTCACTATCCTAGTGCACCTATTGGGATTTATTCTTGCTCTGATCTCAGAAATTTTGTCACAAACTTTTAAAAGTTGTTGATGCAAATTTTCTTCAAAGTTCACTACTATTATGATATGCCATAATACAGAATTAGTCCTTTCATTTGCTGAAAAATTCCATTTTGAATTGAAAGATGCTGTAATCCCACAAGGCAATACGTTATAATTAAACAAATCCTTATGTAAGGAGATTGTTCATAATTTTAAAGTTCTTTTCAGAGGCTAATTTGGGTGAAAGCTGCTTTCAAATCAATTTTTGCATAATGTGTTGCCTTTTCCATGTTAGGCAATATCTCTCTAACATTCACAGCAAAGAATTGACCCTGGAATACTTTTTTATTTATCATAATTCACTAATTACTGCAGATACTGATTTTTCCATTTGATATGACTATTATCATTGTTGGAATAATCCATTCTGAATATTTTACAAGTGTCAGTACTATTTTTGTCATTAGGTCATTTGATTCTTCTACTTTCATTTAAAGCATGAAAGGTCTATAGCTTAAAAATTATTGGTGTTATCCCATCTCACAAAATTATCTTTACTAGCAAGTATTTATTTGCCTGTCATCATTTTTAAATAATTCTACAAATATAACTTTTACTTTCTGTTTTATCTTGATCTTGGTTTCATCTGTATTTTAATTTCCAATGAATCAAATTAATCCCTATTTATTTACAGAATTTATGCTGCCTTGAATTATATAAAATGGTACATTTTAAACCATATTCTTTAATTCTACTAGTACATCAACGTTTTAATTTGTAACCACTGGCATCTTTTCTTTTTAGTTCATTTTTAATAAAGTTGGGTTTTATGGCAATTTGTTGCTAATAATTTCCATTCTCATTGATAAGCCTACTCCAGTACATTTCTATAGTAACCAGATTCTTCAATATTCTAACAGACAACATTATTTATCTGCATTGCTTTATTTGGGTATTTGTGATCTCAAGTTTTGGATTATTTCTTTGGGAAGGGAAGGAGTGAGTCTTTTTGTTTTCTTAGGCTTTTCCTATGACATACTTTTTTTTAATGGCCTACACTTCCATAGGTTCCTATAGTGTTTTTTATTCCAGTTAACTGTAAATCATATTTCTCCTTTTTCTCATAACAGTAGCACATATTATCATTTGTTTTGATTTTTTTTTTTTTTTTTCACCTTCAATCTTATTTATAGTTGTACTATCTGCATCATCACTACCAAAATTCTTTGGATTGGTCCAAACTAATTCATGGGCTATTTCCATTTTAATTGATTTTTCACAATTAAAGTCTTTGAAGGCTAGTAACTGCTTTTTGAGTCTGTCACCAAACATATACCAGAGAAACTTGCTCTAACAAAAGGTCTTTAATGGAATCTCCATATAAACAGTTTTTTCACTTCTCTAAGCATGTATTCATAATCTCATAGTGTTTCATCTCTGTTTCAAAAATGCAGACATGTTACATGTTTTAATGGTTGTGAACTAATGTAATTATTTAACTTTTTAACCATTGCTGCAAATAGTAATTTCTTTGGTTTCTCATAATCACAGTGATAATTTGCAATTTTAGTTATGGCTTGCCCACCATCATATAACAATGACTATTTTAAAGGATTGTCTATAGTTCCTCTCATAATTGTTTTTCAATCCTCTTTATGAGTATTGGTCAATCACAAGGGTTTTTACATTAAATTCAATATTTATAACTTGCATAGCAGATGTTGTTTTTAAGCTTTGAACTTAAATGAAAGACAATACTTTCTCCAATATATTTCTGAATCAGCCTTTCAATTGTCTCCCCCTATCTGCAGTGCTTAATTACCATGAATACTGCAATTTTATGCAAAAATGAAATACAATAGTTTCTCCAATACTTTTCTGAATCAGCCTTTCAACTATCTCCCCCTTAAGCTACCAGACAGTGTCAATTTATCTGCAGTCATCAAGACCCATGTATATTACAATTGTGATAATGATAATCAATAAAGCAGACAAGAAATAGGAAGTCATTAAAATCAAGGTTAAATTTTAAATGATGTTCCTTTATGTCAGCAAATTAAGCTATATATAAATGAACTAAAGTTCCTATAGGACATTGTATTTACTTCTTCAACCTCATTGGATTAGTAAATAATAATACATTTGATGTGGCCTGCATAAATTCTTAGGTTCTTTTTGAGACTTTCAGTAGTGAAAATCACTGTGTGAGACTATCTTCTAAATTTTTGAAATCTTCTATAATTCAATCTCTTAGCAGTATTTGCCTCTTATATTTGCTTCTCAAGTTATGCTTTTTATTTCTATATTTTCTCAAGTAGCAATATTATAAACTGCTTACGTTTTTTTTATGGACTGCATTATCTGGCCTGGCATGAATGAAAATAACAATCAAATTCAAACTAAATAAACATTTTTGATAAATCCAATTAAACAATGAAGTTAACTAATAAAAACATAATTTAATATAACAAATATATAACATAATATTATTACATATTATAATAGTTTGTTAGTAATAAGATATTTACCGGTTCATTGGACTTGTACACATAATATTAGACTAATAAAACTATTACAAAACATTAGATCCATTTTGACACAAGCCATGAATACAGTTCTGTATGCAATCTTGAAATTTGGCTACAGGTTTTAGAAAATTAATAGGCGGGAATGCAAGGAGAAAAGTGAATGTCTGTTTTGTTCTCCTATTTATCACTCCTTATTTTTTTGTCCTAAGAACAATTTTAAATATGGGGAAGGGGAAAATTGCTTACTCTTAAAAATCAAAACTAATCTAATTATATGTAGAAAAGATACATTAAATTTCAACTAAAGATATATAACATTTCTTCTCACCTACCCAGAACTAAGACTTATGTTATACCTAACAGTTTTTTCTTATTTCTGTAAATAGTTTGTAACAAAAGGAGTCCTTTAAATATCTGGGTAGATTTTTTGTCTTGAGGTCTCAGCAATTGTTTCCCTGTAGATTAAGTAATATTAACATCTACTGCCTTATTCGTCTTATCTGCTTCTATTGCTTTATTGTCTTCTGTTAGTGTTGTATTTCATGGGGTTTGGGATTGCTGTTTTTCAATTTATCTGACTGGCTATTACTATTGTTTCATTGGGATTTTGGTTTTCTCAGTTTCCAGAATTTTGATGATGTATGTGATTTGTATGTCTTTTATAACTCATATCTTTTGTTGTCGCAGCTACTACTAATTTTAGAAAGTTAGAATTTATCCTTCCACCCATGCTTTATGCAAACTAGCCCTAATGCTTAATTTATCTCTGATTTAAAATATTTTATTAGCAAGTAAAAAGTTTGTTCTGTCCTCAATTTTTTTCTCATTAGCAATTAAGTTGGTAATTTGCTGATATAACAATATCTAATAAATTGTCTCTCACTTTAGCAGAAGTTTTTTTTTTCAGTGCTTGCTTCAATTGATCACTATTGTTTTCAATCCATTGGACTCAAAATAATATAGTGATAAGCATACATACTTAACACCCTGCTTTCTAAATACTTTTTATCAGTAATGAATATCTGTATAACTTCTTCCTGGTTTGTTTATAATCTCCATTGGTGTTCTTCACAATATAATAATCTACATATGCAGATAAGCATCAATAAATACTAAGAATGTGGCTGGAAAAAAAAAAACTGGCTTAGTCAATGGAAACACATTGACATGAGTTTAGAAACACATTGGCATCAGTTTGCAACCTGCAGCAATGAATTATATATTTTCTTGAGTAATCAAGTTCGACTGAAATACCATACACTTTTTTGTAAAGATTTCACTGACTTTATTAATTTCAGGCTATCATATATAATTCCTAGCAAGAGCATTAGTATGTACAACTCCTAGGTGACCATTGTACTATGTTTCCCTGAAAATAATATTGGATCCCATATTAATTTTTGCTTCAAAAAACATTGTAGGATTTATTTTTAGAGGAGGTCTAATTTTTTCATGTACAAAAATCTACATTTGTGCAAATACTTCACTTTATGGAAAGCTGTAAGATTCTTCCCCTGGCAGCCCCCCCCCCCGCGTCATTCCTTTTTTGTACTCCCCAGAATAGACTTTTTGTACTCATTGGGTGATCAGAATATTATTGTTTAGATTTACCTAATTGAAGATACAATTGTGAGCTAGGAGTGGTAACAAAAATGATTACAGTTAAAAATAGTTTGTTCACACAAAAGCATTAAAAAAATTGCAAACATAAAAATTTAGAAAATGTTTCTACATTTCACACATGCACATTAAATATATCCATTATAATGTCCATTACAACATAAGACGTATTGAACTATTCATATATGACACAACCACATCCATCCATTACATAGTATGCAAATTGTAAACACTTTCCAAATTACTTGTAATAATCCTGCTGAATATTCATTCTTTGTACAAACTTTTCTTTAGGAGAAAGATTGTGATTTAACTTAAGCTCACTTCTGTTATTTAATAATGTCTTTCATGAGGTAAAAAAAAGAAATCAAAGTAATTTTTGTTTTATTTTGAATATTTACCCCTGCGCTGACAATTTTATTGGCCAAGTGAGATAAAACTCTCAAATTTTAATTGGTCAATTCACAAACTCGACGATAAAAATATATTCATCTTTTAATATTATATTCACTGTAGTTCCGTTTATAAAAAGTACATATTAATAATTTGTAAGGTTTACTTTTAGCATATTTTATCAAAATAATTTATAATATGTCAAAAAATACTTTTAAAATGGTCTAAAATATTCGTTTATCACTTTCGAAATGAAACAAAAGAAATCGTAGCGGTAAAAATTGACAAGCAGTTTTCTTTGCCCTCTACAGTTAACAACCAATCAGCGTCAAGAACGGACTGCCCTCTTTCATTGTTAACCTAAAATTTGAATGTTATTGATTTTTTACTGTAAAATAATTCAAGAGAGGGCAGCACTTTACGGAACTTTGTTAGAAAGTTAAATAATTATAGACCGATAGCGGTAACATCAGTTTTATATAAAGTTTTCTCATATATGGTGGCTGGAAGAGTTGTAAAATGGATGGAAGAGAATAATGTAGTGGGCAGGGTCGGATTTAAAGCGATTGGGCCCAATCGGGCCCCGCATCACCACCAAAATTAACAAAAAGTTATTTTTCGAAATTTAAAGCAAATTGCTTTTGACGATAAAGGATAAATTATAAATTATTCAAATAATTAAAAATATATTTATTTTAAGTTCGCATTGATGGATGAGATTTATTATTGTGTTTATTATAATATAGAAAACGGATACCCATAAGTGTCGTTTTTAATCGGATAGTACAATCTTCTCTCTCAATTATTCTACTCTATATGCGTCTTACTCGAAAGCTGATATAGATGGGAAAATGTTAGTTGAAGAAATGGAAGCGTTAAAATCTATCCTTCCATCAGAATTTTTTGAAAATCCATTTAAAATGTTCAAATTTTTATTGGAAAATGATAGAGCAACGGCATTTCCAAACTTGTTTATTGCTCTCCGAATGTATTGAACAATTCCAGTGAGCGTTGCTTCTGGAGAGATCATTTTCCAGGCTAAAACTAATAAAAAAACTATCTGAGATCGACAATGAATCAGAATAGATTAAATAGTTTAGCAATTATGTCGATTGAAAGTGAAGAAGCAAGGAAATTGGATTTTCAAACTATTTTAGAAGAATTTACAGAACAAAAACTTAGAAATATGTAAATTCATATAAGCCTGTGTATTTCATCTATTACATATTAGAGATATCTGCCTATCCCTTGTACATGTATTTAATGGATTATGTCCTGTACATGAGGGGTCAGATTGACCTTTGGGTCAACATGGGTGTGACAACAATCTTGGCCTAAGGGTGGCCTTTGAGCGTTCCATCATCAGATTTTCAATTGGATGGACAGTTGAAGAGTTGGAGTGTGGAGTACATTGAAGCCTGTCCATTAAAGTAGGAGGATTTGCTATCTTAATATATATCTGAGCACTTGTGGCATATATGTGTAGAGATGGTAATCTGGACCAACTGATGATTGCTGGTTTAGCATGAAATACGTATATTGGTGATTATTTATCTTTTCAACATGTGTGTGTTCAGGTGTATCAGTGTTATGAGATAGTGTGGAGAGTGGTGGGTCATGTGAAGTCTGTGCTCATACCCTGTCTATATTCAATGATGTAAATTTATATTCAATAAAATGGAATTGTTTTTGTATTTTGTGCATTTTTATTTTTTAATGTATGTAGAAGTTTACCTATCTTATGATCCATGATATTTGATTTATATATTGAATTTGCATTTTATTTAAATATTTAATATATAGAAGGCCCGCAAAAAAATCCAATCGGGCCCCACACTTATTGGATCCAGCCCTGGTAGTGGGGGAAATGCAAAGAGGTTTTAGGTCAGATAGGCGTATAGGAGATAGTTTATTGTAGTTACACAACTTATGGATATGAATAGGAGGAATTCAGGTAGATCGTTATATATGAGTTTTATAGATATAGAGAAGGCATATGATAGAGTAAATAGAAATAGATTATGGGTAAGGTTAGCAAATTTGTGAATGGATGAAGCTTTAGTAATATTAAGAAATTATATGAAAATAATTACTATACTTAGCAATTAGGGGATATAAAATCAGTTAAAGTTAAAAATGGGGTGGGGTTAAGGCAAGGATGCCCTATGTCACCTATTTTGTTTTTGTTGTATTTGAGTGAAATGGAGAAAGCAATAGAAAGACTAGGAAGAGGGATAGAGATACCATTAATGGGTGGCAAGGGTGTATATATTTTGCCGGGTCTTTTTTTTGCGGATATTTTTTTATGCGCAGAAAGAAGATAAGGAAGTTATGCTGAGGGCATGTGCAAGGGTGGGTAAAGAGATGGGGATTAAATTTAGTGAAGAAAAATCAAATATAATGATGATTAATAATGGGGAAAGAGAAGATGTAGAATTTTTATTGGGGGGATATAAAGTTAAGTGTGGTGGATAGATATAGTTATTTGGGAATCATCTTAAATAATCAGGAAAATTGCTTGGTTGAATGGGAGAAAAATTTGGTAAATAAAGCAAAGAAAAGAAAGGGTTTAGTAAAGAAATTAACAGTGTTTTCATATAATAAATATGATGTAGCTAGAATTGTATGAAAAGGAGTTGTAGTAACAGGGTTAACATATGGTAATGATGCGTTATGTGTTAGTAAAAGAGTATTAGATTACTTAGAGAAAGTACAAAGGGAAGTAGGAAGACATGCAGAGGTATGGACAACAAAGGAGGCAATGAGATGGTCAAGTTTTTATATGAAAGATGCAAAAAGTAAAATGAAAATGTTTGGTAGGTAGAGTTTATGGATGATAAAAGAATAGCCAAAATAGTATTTATTTGGGTTATGAGTAAAGGGCAGGCAACAAGATCGATGAGAAAGGTAATGCAGTATGCAAAGGATTTGGATAAAGAATTTATATCAGTGTACTTGTATAAAAGGTGGGATGATTGTATTAGAAGGATTGTTGAGTGTTATAGTGGTAAGGAATGGGATAAAAGAATAGATGCATTAATAAAGAATAGGGAGTTGGAGAGATGGAGAAGTAGTATGGAGAGTAAAAAGAGTTTAAAAATATATATATATAGAAGTAAACGGAACATTGGGTGTGAGTTAATTTATGATAATAGTAAGAAAAGTAGCTTATTGTTTAAGGCTCAAACGGGATCTTTAGCAACAACAGAATATACATGTAAATGGAAAAATGTGGGTGAATTAGTCTGCAAATTGTGTAAGGAAGATATAGAAAATATTAGGCATATGTTGATTGAATGTAAATGCTTGCAAGCAGAAAGGGTACAAATAATGAAGTTATGGAAGAATAAATATGAACAAAGTGATTATACAGAAAGTGGGTTATTGTTTTTTATGCTGGGTTTGGGAAAAGATAAGGGAGATTTAGATATAAAGGTCATAGAGTTGACAAAGATTATGTTATGGAAATGGGATGGAACAGATTATGAGGAAGCTTGGGGTGGGGAAGGTAAAGTGGCTAACAGATTTCTTTGGGCATAGTTGCTGAGAGATTTCTGACTCCATTTAAGGAGAAGTCACAGTACATCACATCACATTAAGGTTTTAAAAGACCATAAAATCTTTACCGTAGTATTAAAAATGATGGAATTTGAGTGACTTGAAGCGTCACCGGTTTAGACTGGAGAAACCCATTAAAGTTAAAAGCTATCATGCTGAAACTCTGAAACTAAATCAAACATTCTAAATGTAGGTATTAAACATAAATAAAATGAGTACCTAAAAATATATAAATAAAATTATAAATTGTCCGATATACTGACTTGGGGTAGATAAATTGTTTCTCTAGCAGGTAGAATTACATTTGTCAAAAATAGTCGAAGGGAAAATACAAAAGAATCTTATAATTTATATTACATTTATTTAAAGCATTAATGTCAATAATATTGATTATTTATACAATCATTTTATAATTCAATATGTCTATCGTATGTTTCAATGGGCAAACAAGTGTCAACTACCAGGATGCCAATCTTAACTAGGGCTCATAAGCATCTTCAAAAATCCTGCTAGGACTTATTTTCTGGTTACGTCCTATTTTTGTGGAAACATGGAATAATAGCTAGCATAGTTTGTTATGACCTTGTAGAAGTACTATTACTCTGTCTTCATGTAATATACATCTTTTGCATAAATATATTTTCAAAAATGTTCCAGAAAAATATTGGCAAGATCTGAAGTTGTTTAACTGGCCAGCCTTTATTAATCCACTTTATTAATAGCTGGTGCCTGTATCATTGCTTATGCATTATGCTACCATTTTGCTATTCAATTACTACAGCAATTATTCTTATACGTAGGCATAATATTATAACAAATCTCTAGCAAATAATTATTATTATAAGTGAAATAACATTACCAAATACTTTGTCCACAATAGTACCATATATCTACATACTGCTGACTTCCCTATGCTCCTCCTTTGTTCTATGTAGTATCATTCATGCATAATTATAATCAGCCAATAGTATTGCTAATATATCACAGATTAACAATATAATTGATATCCACATTCTCTTTTCTAGCACTGACAGGCATATTATATCAATCTATTTTTTCTATGGCTTAATTCATAGTCATAGGGTAAAAAGAAAAATAATCCAATACCACATACGTAGGCAAAAATTGTCTCTGATAAATTTTATCTTTACCAATATACCTAGCAATGCTTTATGATTAGCTACATTGGTAAAATGATGACTGTATAAATAGTGATGAAATCTCTGAATTCAAAAACCTATAGCCAGAGCCTCTTTATCAAACTGACTTGCTTTCTGCATTAGACAATATTTATGTTGTTCATATTATGGGTCTTTACCCATTGCACAAAGAGTAGATTAGTACAGCTCCAACTCTAAAATCTGATACATCCTTTATCAATTTATATCTAAATTACTATTACAATATTATTAATAATTTATCGGATGGTAATAAAGCTTTTGTTTTATTGAAAGTATTCTCCTGGAGTTTACAATTTCCATTTCTTATGTTTCATAAACTGGCTTTCAATGATTGAGCCATATATACTTTCACCTTAAAGTAGGGGTAGGGAATTTCTGATCTGTGGGCCAAATCCTGTCTTCAAAACCCTTGATAGACCCTGCAGACATTTTAAAAAATAAATCTTAAATGGCCTATATAAAATTTCAATTCAAGTATGAGTGTTGGGCAAATATTGAATTAAGAATTAAAATAAAATACAATATTTATTTTCTGAACTACATTTTTTGTCTCTTCAAGTTTTGTTATAGTTTTAATTCATTCTATCAGAGATGCAATATTCCAGAAGATTACATATATTGAGTAGTCTAACTGACTATGCATTTAATCTAAAATCATGAGGCAATTTTATTTTTAAAGTGATTTTCACAGAAGTATATATGCTTGCAAAAATAAATCTCGAATTTTAGTTCGTTTTATCATCATTTTGCATTGAATTTTTATTATTATTAAGATGGCTACATTGCTTAAGATAAGAAAAATTGACACAAAAAATCACATATGTCAAGAGAAATAGACCAATGCTTATTTTATTTTATAGAAATAAATAGTAAACTAATGTGCCTGATATATCTGAAAAATATTTTATTTAATAATAAGGAAAACAATATTAAGAAACAGATTGGAAAAACTGTCATTAAATGTGGAACAGTCATTAGTTAAATATTAATTATAATGATGTTACTTTATTTTTAATTCACAAAAAAAGTACGGCTCTCATTTAAAAAGGGAAAGTTGAAATTGGCTTCAAGTTGAAAAGGTTGCCTATATTCATTAAATATTTGATAAATATAGTAATTAATTTTTAAACTGATAATTTTGTATGTCCGGTGAATGATATTATAAGTAGCAAAAAAAGTTTCCCACTTCTGCCTTAAGAAAAACTTTGATGTAATTGATCAGTCCCAGCAATGCTTGAAATTGTTTTTGGCCTAGGTACATTTTACTGCTCTAACTTTATCACATGCTGAGGCCTTTCCCTCTATGTGATATGAAATGACCCAGAAATTTTTATTTTTTATTAGACATTTATCTTTATTTAATTGCATCAAATCCTTTGAATTCCATAATATTTTAATTACTCTCTTCCAGAGGATTTTTCTGAGTTACCATTACTCAATATATACCGTCAAAATAAGAGATTACTTCCTCCAATCAATTAATCAACCTATCTAGCTTTGCCTGAAAAAAAATGAATGCTACATTATTCACCAAATGAAAGATAATTGTAATTAAACAGTACCAAGTGGATTGTGATCTTTAACAATTCAGATGTCTCTTTAATCATGGCTTTTTGGTGAAATGCAATCTGAAGATCAAGTCCGGAAAAGTACGACTTCTGTAATGAAGTCAGGATTTCTTTAGAATCAAATACCAGGTGGTACTTTTATACAAATTTTTGTCAATTGTCAGCCAATAATCCCTGCAAATCTATACTTTACTGACCGACTTATAACTGTCATGAGTGATCCACTTTGAATGTTTAATTGAGCTCAATATGTCATTCTATATTGTCATTGTGCTTTTTCAATTATTTCTTTAATGTGCATACAATACCTTTAAATATAACAGGGATTGAAGGAATATTTTTATGTCATCTAATTTTGTCTTCTTAAATAGATCTGGAAACTTATTATGGATTTCTTTTTCAATGTTAATTCTTTTTTAGGAAAATAAAAAGTATCCTGAGAAGTTTTAAACCAATTTTGGCCTACTATTGGATTTAACTCTTTATAAACTATGTATATGGCTATATTTTTATATTGGACTATTTCCATCATCTAATATGTGTGTTGAATGTCTTTAGAAAAGTTTAGTTTTCGTTAAATATTCCAAATGCATCTGGAATATTTAACTAAAATTAAACTTTTCTAAAGACCTTCAACACACATATTAGATGATGGAAATAGCCCGATATACAAATACATTTAGAACACCATCATCACAAACCTTCAGAAAAAACACTATGTATATGGCTAATCTAAGTTTTTTAGCTTTTAATTTATCTGCATTTTAACAATATCTATTATTTCCACAGTATAGCCATTTATATCTTTAGCTCACAAGTTATTTTTTTCAATAGACAGGAGTTTGTGTCTATTAGTAACTGCAACTTTCCAATCTTTAAAGGGTATTAGCACCAATTATGCTTCATTCCATTTGATATTTTTAAAAATTTTTAAATTGCTTTTGCCTTTCCTCTCTGTTTTAGGCTTTCAACATATTGCTAAATGACCATTGATACACAATTTCATGCATTTCTTTTGATAATAAACCCTATACTAAAATGTTCTTTTTCAATTAACACTAGGAGTATGATAAGTAGTTAAGCTTCATTCCATTTGATATTTTAAATTGCCTTTGCTTTTCTTCTCTAAGTTTTCAATATATTAATGTTAAATGACTCCTGACACACAATTCATGCACTTCTCTTGATTATCTATGCAAATTATAAGCTCTGTTGCCCAGTTTGTTCACCTTAGTAACAGTTGAATTTGCTGTCATTTTTGTTTTGGTGTATTTGTGTTTTGTTTTTTATTCCAATGATTTTTTAAATGATAAAAGATCAGATTACAGTAGGATTGTTTTCAGAATTCATCTTAATAGCCTCTTTATAAGTTAGGTCAGTGTCTAAAAGTAGCTGCTCTTTAAATTTTAAGAAATTATTAAAAATGGTCTTCTGCAGAAATTGATCATAAGCATGATTTGGCAGATCTCAGAGAGTCATATCATACTCCTTGAAATTCTTCCCCTTTATCTTGGGTTAATTTCTGAAATTGAGCCTCATAATATATTTAAAGGGAGGTGGGGGAAATGTGTAAATAATTTTTCTACAACTTCATTGTAGTGAAAGCTTTTGGTACTGCCAGTTCATATATACAATTTGCTATTTCCATGACTTTTTAATCAGCTGAATCTCAGCAATGTGGCTGTATTTTTGATCTTCACTTGAAAATTGTTGACAATAAAAAAAATGCCTACATATTTAATGAATAATAGCCAAATTGTGGAATTATCAACTACAAACTTTTCAAATGGGCATTTGCATTTTTGAGGCCATTATTAATTAATATGAAATTTGAAAATCTCTTGATTACAATTAGGTTCTACTTTTCTTGGACTCATTGTCCAGCTTGGGTTGAGTGAAATTAACAATCACATTCAGGCTGGATAAATATTTTTGACAAATTCAAAGAAACAAGTTAGTTGTTTAAATGAAAATATATACTTTAATATAATAAATTACAATAATAAAATATATAAAACAAAATTATTATGTTACACATAGTTAGTAATAAGAAAATTCATTGGATTTGAATGCATATGCAAATAATAATAGACTATTGAGATTGATATAAACCCTAGATCCATTTTGAGATCTCCAGAGTGAATCTCTCTCACTCCTATCCTTTACTTGCCATGAATACAATTCTGAATTCATTCTTGAAGTTTTATTAGGCAGGAGAGTGGGGAAAAGAAAGTGAGTCACTATAACACATATTTATCATATCTAATTCTTTTTATCTGTGCAGTAATTTTAAACAGGAGAGGGGGGGGAGCAATTAATGACAATTAAAAATTTAATTAAATCAACTTCAATTTGACAGAGGTAAGTTTCATTCAATTCCCAACTAATTATACATAAGTAAGATTTAGTAAATTCCAAATAAAATAAAATGTCCATTATTGAGTAATTATTGTAAAAAGAATAATTAATTATAACAGTGATAATATATCTTATAAATAGCAAAAATAAACCACAGAAATACTTTCAATTAATTTCTTCATCATATCATAACTCAAGATTTATGAATTTTAGCATTTGCAAAATTGTTTATTAATTAAAGCTATCATATTTCTATTTATAACAATTACTTTTTTCTTTTATTATATCCTAGCATTTTCTAGATCAAAATTGAAAGTTAACACGTTTTTTTTTTATGATCAAAGAAAACAGATGCTGCTATTAAATCATTTTTACTCTTATTATTTATAAATTTATATAACAATTGGTGCTTTTTTAATCTTTTTTCAGTATTATATCTAGATTCACTTATGTATATAAAATTTCATGTAGGATATTTTTTATTTGAAAGGTATATTTTTTGAATTATTACAATCTATTAATATTATGTGGAATACAAAATCAAACATTAAATAAGTCCCTATATATATATTTTAAAAATTTAGCTTGAGTAGTAAGTTTCTTTTTAAAGTGACATAAATTACAAAAAAAAAAAAAATTATTAATCTAGAATGAACTTAAAAATATATTTTGATTGATAAAAATATTATGCTAAGTATTTATTTACTGGAAGTAAGAAATAATATTTTTTTATTCATTTAACTAGTAATGAACATAATATAATTCTGTAAGGTAAATGATAGAATTTAAATATTCATACATGACAAGTATTCCTAAGTTAAAGTTCATAAGTCAGAGTGAAGGCTTACATATTAATGATTTTTACTAATCTGTAACCTAATTTCTTTTTTTCTCTCACATATCATAGCATCAGCCGGGAAGCAAACCCACTAATCCGGGATAACTGCTTGTAAAACAGCTGTCACTGACCTCTCGACCACCAATGCTTGACTAATTTCTTTTTTTTTTTTTTTGTTTTATTTTGTATATATTTTGTTTTAACTTTAGTATCATATTTTTTTTATCAAAACGGGTTTATTTGTACAAGGTTTTATCAAGAGGTGTACAATTTATGAGCCAATATGTTCATGTATAAAGAATTAAAACAAACACAAAGAAAAAAAAGGATAGATATCAATGGTAATTGATAATTTTCAGTTAGGTTAAAGTTTCTTAGGAATCAGAAGATCTATCAAAGTCTATTAATTCCCACATTGTCTTGTAGGTCATTTCAGTTGCCAGCCTCATGTCCTTGTCCCTCATTGTCTTCAATTTATTTATGAGTTTGCCTAGGGTCAGTGCTATTGGTATCAAAAAGAAGTTAGCACCTCATAAGCCACATAGAATATGCTAAAAAGGTAGCACACCTAACTACAGCACATATGCCTGCATTAATTGCATGTGTTAAAGTTGTAATAAGCAGGTATTTTTCCCTGAACAAAAAGTAAATTAGGTATCTACATTGGTGTAACACAGTAGATTGATTGAAAATATGTTTGATGGTGTCCTCTCCCCAATGGCATAATAAGCAAATAGGATCTAAAGATGAAAATTCTCTATTCACTGCCAGAAAGCTGTGGGAAGGGCATTAAGGTTAACATTGATAAGAAAATCAAAGTACTTTGACTTAAGCCACCACCATTTAAATTTTTTTAATAAGGCCAAAGATAAAAATGTTGAAGACTGTCCTATTGGGTGCATTAAGATCATGAATTAGATGATTATGCATCCCAATAGCATATTTTTGAAGGTTTTGATCCAGTGGGTGGTATATTAATTTTTGAAATGTCTTCTATTAATTCCAAAAGCCAAGAGATTTTACAAGGTGGAGGAGTGTAGTATGACATTTCAAATTGGGGCATGAAATGTGGGAGAACTAAATTCAACTTGTGCAATAGATTATATGAGCACTGGAGCCAAAGCACTTGAAGTGAATGTAGCCCCAACCCATTTAATTTGGATGGTCTTTGAATTTTGTTGAGGCTAATTGCAACCATTTTGCCCTTCCACACAAGTTGAGAGCAAAGAGAATTAACACCATGAACAAATTTACCAATAAACTTCATAAATGGCATAAAATATGTTATCCTGGAGAACAGCAACATGTTTAACAAAGCTACCTTCACAGAGAATGACATGTACACCCTTGCAAGGGAATTGGTGATCTTTGCAGCTGCTCTAGTAATTGAGTGTTCTATGACTTTTTTCCAAGCTGATGGAGAAAGATTAACTGTAATCCCAGAAATTTGTGAGGCTTAGCAGAAAAGGGAGATGGGACTGTTCCCTGAGGATATCCTCCATCCAAAAGATTTGGCTAGATCAAAAGACAAACCTGACTCATTAGAAGAGTTATGCATGAGTTGCCATAGCAGGTGTAAACTTGCACAATGGTAAGAACACAACCAGGTCATCCATGTAGGCAATGAAGTTAATATTTTTGTTTATGGATGGGATAAATAATCCAGGTAAGTTCTGTTCCAAGGATTTCAGGAGCGGGTTCATATATAGCATGATAAGCAAAGACTAAAAGGAGAGCCTGTGGGATGGATTTGGCAAGTTTCATCCAGTAATTTTCCTATTTAAGAAAATTGCAATCTGTCTATTGTTTGATATTTGAAATTATATTTTATAATCCCAGTGGGAATATCCAATCCGCCAAGAAGGGAAATAAGATGTTGAACTCTCATGGAATCGAATGCCCCAGCAATATCCAATTGGACCACTATTGGTTTGGATTTTCTGAATCTTCTGGTGTGGTCAACAATCAGATTAAAGAGGCTTAGGGCCTCCACCATAAAAAAATCCTTCCTGGTGAACTGGAGTTTTGAAATTGAATGCAGAACTTGTTCCTGGATTTTATCTTTAACTATTGATTCAATCAATTTTATTAAGAACAGTGTCATGGAAATAGGTCTAAGGTTTTCAAAAGACATGTCACTCTTAAGAAATGGGACCATGACTACTGGATAAAGGTCCTCAATTTCTAGACACCTGGAGGCAAGAAGGTTAATCATTCCATAGATGATAGGAACTAAGAATGCCTCCAGGTGCTTAATCAAGAATTTAGAAATCCCTTGGAGAATTGAAAGTTTTCTATCCAGCATGGAGGCTGGCTTTTATTACACATCATCCTCCAAAAAAAAAAAGACCACCCCCAAATTGGTTATTTCCCAAAAATTTTAAAAAAAAAAAAAAAACCCCCCTCTTTTCTCCTAAAAAAAAATTGGATCTGAATCATCAAGTTATTTCCCATGAAGATACCACCCTCCACTCTAATAGACGAGGGGGTTTTAGACCTGTTTTGGATATGCAGAGTCCAATGTAGATAACCCTTTGAAAAATTGAGGTTTCACTAGAAACAACTTCAATCTCTTGGTTGCCAGATAATCAATCAGCATTTGGTGGGTATATTTATAAATTTGCTTCATTGTAATTATAGATTGACCAGTGGCTGGTGAAGGTGGCATCTCTTTCAATGTTTTGTTAATGTCTTCCAACCTATGTAGCAGGGCAGTCGGCCTTTGTTTTTTGTGTACAATGCAATGATAGTGGTAAGGATGTTTACAAATGCAAAACAACCCTCAGCTAGATGAAGGGTAAGAATACTGATTTTATTAAAATAAGATATATGTTTCAGAGATGATTGCCTCTGGAGTGGAAGATTTGAGTAAAAATTCTTACTGTAGATTTCATCTGTGCACAGGGTTGTGGTGCAAATTCAAAGAGAGAAATCATGAGAGCATGGCAGTCTAAAAAGGGAACCATTTGCTGAGATAGATCCAGGTAAAAATGTAATTCAGGAGAGTACTAAATTAAATCTTTTAAGTTGGCAAACTGTCTAGTGTAATAAGAACATGCATCTATTGGGAAGAAACCTTGTGCACACATCAATCTGTAGTTTAGCAAATGTATAAATTCAGCCTTGAAGTCATAATTTAAATTGAAATTGCCTAGTAATATGGTGGGAAACGGATTGATGTTTAGTGCAATATTAATTAATTGGATAACTCCATGAATCAAAGAAGTGTTTTCTTTTAGATAAACATAGGTGATATTAAATTTGAATGAGTTGATCATGATAGTGACAAAAATAAAATTGTCATTCAGAAAGTTTACTTTGAAACATTGGATTATTGATTTGAAGAGAATGAGTAATGCAACACTGACTGAGGGATGGCTAGCAGTGGAGTAGTGAAGAGAACCAATTTTCTGTAATTTAGAGATGATTTCAGTATTTGTATTAAAGTGTAGCCTAGTTTCGGAAAAGCACATCCAATGAGAAGAGGCACATACAGTGAGAGATGGCATCCACTCTCTTGATGGAATTGAGGCCCTGAACATTAACATCCGCAAATTTAAGTTTCATAAAAAGGTTCACAAATTAACAAAAGAGCAATTGGCACATTAAAGAATTTGAGTTGGAGTTGTTGCAAAAAAAAGTTTGTATTCATCATTAGAGACAATAATCATGTCTTTCCCATCTAAAAGGTTAATCCTTTAAGCTTGATCAGATGTAACATTAACTTGCTGTATTTGAGGTCGATCATGCTCATATAAATGTTATCATGTCTGTTTGATCTGAATCTTCATTAATTTTTCCTTTAGCATCTAAAGTTTGAGGACTATTTAAGAACAGTTCTAGGTTGTTAGATTTCAATTTCTTGCCTTTACTTTTGGAAATACCCCACTCGTCCGAGGAATTTTTCCCAGAAACAGATGTTTCAAAAGGAAGTGGGGAGGTTGAAGATAATCTTGTTCTTGTATCACCACCTTTTGCTTTCCTTTTAGATTTGGGTCTTGGCGTGGGCAAGTTAGAGTTGAATCCAACTCAGTGCTGGATGAAATAACCTTGGTGTCATGCATTATTAGTTTTAGATTTAAATGTTTTTGTTAAAACAGGATGAATTGACAAGAACAGATCAGAATGTTGTAACTGCACGGGTTCAAGAATCTGCAACTTCTATTTTGTTGAGTTCTGAATGGCCTAATAAAAGAGAAGATCGGCAGATTGTGGTGGTTGAGGTTTACTAAGAATGGAAAAAGCCATCTGCTTGTGGTGTGGAGTCACATCTTCACATTTGTGAAACTTCAATCTTATGAGCTTGCATTTATTACAAATGCTGCTCGGGCAATCCCTAACCAAATGTGTACATAGGTGACAGAAGAAACATGTGGAGTATGCCCTGAAAGGATATTATAAGCGGGGCCAACTTGGCACAGTGAATCATAGGTATAGCTGTTGACAAAATTCCTTTGGACAAAGAAATTGTAAAAAAGGCAAAATTGGGCAGGCACATTCCCTTTTTTCCAGGATGTAATTGAAGCCTGAAACTGTGCTATAAGGCTTGAGCAACCTTTGCAAATCAGCTTGCCTGAAGTTCAAGTAACAAATCCTGATATGGCCAGACAATGTGATCAGTCTGTCCATACTGGAACTACTTTTCCATCCAAGAATTTAATTGAATTTAACTATTTGTTTTTGATGTGAATCATTGTATTCTATAAACATGTATCTATTGTTTGGGTGACTAAGTATTTTGTGGATGTAGGTCCATAATTTCTTGGCTGTCAATTCTCTGCATAGTGCATCAGTTGAGAATGTAAATAAATCTTTATGAATATTTGTGATAGCTAGCATGATCATTTTATTACTATAATAGTTTAAGAATGACTAGTGCAATTGTTGAGGAATGGTTGCATTGAAATCTATGATAATCCTATTGATTAAGGTTTGTATTGGATAAATTTTCTTCAATCAGCATTCTTTGATCAGTATTTGTAATATCTTCATCCAATATACAAAATAGGTCATGATTTGTCTGGAATTCATTAGCTGATTGCACTTTAGAATTGCTGTCTTGAAATTTTACCATATTAACATAAGTTGTTTCAGAGGCTTAGATTCATTTAAAATAGCTTATGAATTCAAGGGCAAGTGTAACTCCACCGGCATCATCTTTCCTAACACATATGTAGTTGGAGAATGGTGTGTTATTATTTAGAATAGTATTATCTTTAGGCCTCTTAACATTATTAACGTTAATTTTCCTGATTTTTGGAAATTGATCGTTTAATAATTTCTTCACTATCTTCAGAGCTATTAGGGTTGTCTTCTAAGTAAAATTTATTATTTGATGTAGGAGGTTTATTAATATTAAAATCTTCTTGATTAATCTTTTTAGTGTTGTATTTAGCTGTCTTATTTTTTCCTACAGTTTTCACAGCTTTTTTTATGATTAATAACATTAAAATCACTATTTTTCATTTCAATACTATTATCTTTATTTCTAACGATATCTGTGGTGAATTTATTTTTGGTCTGATTAGGGTCCAATTTTGAATTTATATAGATTAGTGACTGTTCTTTACTAGGAAAATTTTTTTGATTCAAAGAATTAAAGTCAAAAGGTTTTTTATTCACCTTTCTTTGAGAACTTCTATTTTGCTTAGAGTTTTCTATGTCTGCTATGTATTTGTATTGCGTTATAATAATATCAGCAAGTAATAGAAAGTTAAATACTTTAAAGGTACATATCTAAAGATAAGAAAAGAGATAAGCATTTCCAGTTTTACCCCCCCCCCCTGCATGGGAAACTCATGAACCTCAGAGAAATAGCAGTTTGGAATGTGGAGGAGAGGGAGGATAAAACTGGAAATGCTTATCTCTTTTCTTATCTTTAGATATGTACCTTTAAAGTATTTAACTTTCTATTACTTGTTGATATTATTATAATGCAATACAAATACATAGCAATGTCATCCATATTAGATTCAGTGACTTTCTTGCTTGAATTTGTATCTTTTTTAATCTCATAGTCATGATTGATATCAGAACTCATCTTTTCATAAAAAATGATAAAAATATAAAATAAACAAAAACCTAAGGTTTTGTAAAGTAAAGCAATATTGTTTTGATAGAATTTATACTAAAAAACAGCAGCTAGAAACAGCAAAACTATTTAATCCTGTTCCCTCTAGTAAATTTTAACAGTATAAACAACTTGAAAGAACTTTTTTGTAAACGTTTCAGTATTTTGTAAATTATCACTTTCATAATGGCATAATTACTCATTGCGAAATAAAAAGAGATGATTTGTCATCTTGTACATAAGTGGTAGTTTTGATTTACAATATATATACAGTTTTTTTTTTACTTGCAATGGTTTAATTACCAATTTATAATTTAATAAACTATCATCTCTTGTAACATACAAATCATGATATTTAATAACTTTATTCAGTTCTTTTTCAATAATCTATTTCAAATTATTTTGCTGGTTTAACTCATTCACAAGACAATTTACACTATCGTATAAAACACAGACTTAAGGAAATTATAATCTATTAATGAATTAATTAAAGTGTAATATTTAATTGGTAATCTACTTTTGGAAAATGGGAACAATTTAATTAACTTTAAATCTGTAAGCTTTCTTGTTCAAATCCATATGATATTTTCAAACTTGTCAAATTTTAACCCACGCATATTATTATTTAATTTACTAACTATACATATATATGCATATTTGCGCATAAAAATATATCAAGTTCATTAATATGAAGTCTGCTTTTTATATGTGGAGACACTTATTTTAATCAAATTAATATAAAATGCCTCTCACCCAATATTCTTATTTTATATATTCATTTTTTTTTTACTCTCTATATCTAATGCCCAATTTTCTCTTTTTATTTTAGTGAAACTATTCTCCGGTTCTAAGCTTTGCTACTATATTAATCAACAATCTTCCCAAATCATTCATCCTATCTTTTACACAAGCCATTACATAAAATATAGTGACCCCTGCTGGGATATGTTCCGTAAAAAATTTATTGTTATATATATTAATATTTTATTCATACATTTATTTACTGAAGGAGGGAAAAGGGTAATATTTAGTGATTTTGTTTTGTATATTAATTATATGTTTACCCTTTTTCTTTTTGTGATCATTTAAGATAGTAATATTGCCAAATAAGTTTCAACTCTACCGTGTTTTATAATTCAATGTGACAGTACGGAAACGTGAATAACGTTTAACAAGCTTTATATAAATTAAAAATATTTTATTCTTTTTTTTTAGCTTTTCACTTGACTTGCTGTTTTTATTTTATTGTGTATATTATTTTTAATAACGACATATATATATAAATTAAATTTTAATGGTTAATCATTGGATTTAACCAGATTAAGGTATTCAAATAAAGTTGTTTTAAAGGCCTAAGATTAATTGAAGTTCATATAATGTTTTGAGTTTACATGTGTTTATCGTATATAAATAATGTTCATTATCAAAGCTGCAAGTATTATTATTTTTTTCATCCGGGCATTCGGAGTCTTTTACTTTATATTAGAGGTGTGTGTTTTAATGTTGTGATTAGATGACTGATTCTGGAGACAATGCCCATGCATCGTGGCCTCTATCATTTATTTATTTATTTTTTCCATTCGAGCATTCGGAATCATTTATTTTATATTAGAGATGCGTGGTTTAATGGCTGATTCTGGAGATAATGCCCGTACATGCATCGTGGCTTTAGCTCTCTCATTTCTGGTTTTCACCTTTTATAAATCCGTAACAATAAGCCATTTAATTATTATTAATTCCATGATTGTCGTGTAAGCCATTGGCAGAACATTCGACTGCAGATCGAGAGGGGCTGCTTCTAATATGATTTTCTTCAAAAAATATCATTATGTAATGTAGCAAATACATAAAATCTAAAAGAGAATAATGAGCATATCAAAATGATATCCATTATGCAACATAGCTATTAGTAGGTGAAAAGTATTTGATTACAGAATGTCATTTCTATTGACAGAAGTTATTATTTGGACAATAGACAAAATATACTATTTACTTTACATTATTTATGATAATACTGGAACTAACAGTTTTATTTAAAAAAACTTAACCTTTTTTTTTTCATTTAAATTAATGATTGCTTAATGAGAATTCTAAGGATCTTTTTTATTTTAAATATAACCCCAGGATATCAAGAGCTCATTAAATTTACAACATAGTATTGTTAAAAGAATTTTGTAAAATTATACATTTTACTGAAAAAAGAAAAGCAGGATGAAATGATTGTGATAGTATAGTGACAGCATTAGTAAACAAATAATAAAATTATTAATAAAGATAAAGAAATAATAGTACTAAATGGCTTAACGTAGTGATAGAAAAGTAATCACAAGGCTTAAATTGATCTTCCTTTGAGTAAAGTAAATGAAAAACATTTCAATTAAAACAATTCAATAGAACAATTACTGTATATTCAATCTATCACTAAAAATAAATAACCAAATAGTTTATTGTTTAAAAGTTCATAAGAAATTCTCACTAATCTTTATAATAAAACTTGGATCAAAGACAAAAAAATAATGTCATTTTATTAGACTGATTTTAAAGATTATGAACAATGATGAATTCTTAATTAAATGGAGGAATAGATAGATTTAAAAATATAAAAGCAAGAGGACTAGATGGTATAGCCAGATGAAATGTTATTAGGTTTGGAAATGTATTTAAGGAAAAGTTTTAACAAAATTATTGGCAGTAATAAGATATCAGATGATACGAAGAATGTGAAAATTATTATCTAAATGTAATGGAATATGTAAGTAAATAATAACTATAATGTTATTCAAATATCCAATATAATTTTTTATTTGTCCACAATGTTGTAACAAATATATAAATTAATTAATCAATCTAAATAACAAATATTAAAATATAATTATCAATAGTTGTTTATTTCAATCTTATTTAGATTGATTATTTAATTTATAAGTAGATAAGGTTAGAATTTGGGTAATAAAAATCATTTAAGGAGACTAATAAGGATAATTTCTTTATTGTTTTTCATTTGATTGAAATGTTTTATAGGAAAAAAAAAACAGTTACACTATTTTTAAATATAGAAAAGGCTTGTGATATAGTGGATTAAAATACATTGTGTAGTAATCTTAAAAATATGAGACTAGATTTGGGATTTCTAAGAGAAATTAAAAGTCATTTCAGAGATAATTTATATAAACACTAAATAGGGTAATACAGAGTTAGTGGAAATTAAATGTCACATGAAATTGAAATATAATTATCATTGTTTATCTTGTTTCTTCAAAAATTGAAGATTGAAATAAAAATATTGGGATGGAAATTTTCATAATAGTAACCAGGAGACTGTAATATGATTTTCTCTCTTTTTATGCAAATATATAGTAAATATGGAGCTGTTATTAAAGAAATTAGAAAGAAATATGAAAATTAAATTCATTGAAGAAAAATCTAAAATAATAATTAATGGTATAAATAAAATTGTTAATTGAAAAATGGGGGTTATTTGTCTTGAAGGATCTATTGAGAATTAGAACTGAGGGGAATGAAAACAAAAAATTGAATAGGATTGATCAAAAATCTGTTGTTTTTCATATAATAAATATGAGGTATGTAAAATAATTTGGAAAGGGATGTTATTTGCTTTAACATTTGAAAATGCACTTTGTATTGGTTAGAGGATTTACATTTTTAAATAGAATTAAAATGTAAATGGAGATTTTTTTTTTTATTAATAAAATTAACAGCAAATTGCAAATGTTTAGAGGACTATAGTATATAAATGAGAAAAAAAAATTATAAAAATAATGTTTAGTGCCAATAGATCATGTTGGGCTATAAAGGGGCTACAATATATCAAATTTATTTAAAAATGTATTTTGGCTGCATAATTTTGAAAGATGAGAAGAAAAATATGAGATATGGAAAATGAATATAAATAAAAGAGATAATTTAAATTTATATAGGAATAAAAATAAACGAAATATGAAATGACATAACATCGTGAGAGGGAGTTTATAGTTATTTTGTGCAAAGATAAAGACTTTGGATACCAAAGAAAGAAGACAATAAATGTGATCAGTATTTGGGATTGTAATTGTAATTTATGTGGAGATGAGAAGGTGAGTGCTAAACATGTGGAAGAAGGATATAACATATTAAGAAACATTCAGAAAAATGGTAATAGCAATGGAAGAAACACAAAATCAAAGTGAGAAAAAGTGTTAGAAATTGTGTTGTTTTTGTATAGATGGTAAGTGACAAGTACAATGAATATAAGGACATAATATTGGAATTAATGAAACAGTTTTGATTTACATGAAATGGAAAAAGGGCAACAGTGCTGAAAGGATTGGTCATTGTAAAATAAAAGAGGATAATAATAAAATTGAAGTAGATAAGTTTTTTTGTTTTATATAATGTTTTCAAAGAGTGAAAATATTTTACAAGGTTTTTGGGCATATAATCTATTCGTAGAAACTTCTGACTGTTTAAGAAGTCATTTTATATTACACCATATGTCTAATTAATCATAAAATGATTATTATCTAAAAATCATCACTGGGATACAATTAATAAAATGAAATTTTAAAGAAATTATAGAGCATTGAAAAATGAATTAGAAATTATTATTATTTGAAATTATGATTTAATGGTGCAATATGAATTTTATGAAATATAGTTTGAATATTGTGTAAGAAAAATTTTTAAAAGGTTGTAAAGGAACATCTGACAGCAGAGAAAAGAAATGGAAAATGTAATTAGAAAATAACAATAGTTAAATAAATAATGAATGGAATTATACAAAAAAAAAAGTGTAATGAAGTATATAAATAATAGAGATGGGGACAAATATGAAATTTTAAAATGTATTATTTATAGAAGTAAATCTGATAGCATTAAATTAGAAAATGAAGACAAAAAGAAAGTAAAAATCAAAGAGAAAGAAAAAGTGCACTTTAAAAGAAGTATGATTTAAAGAAAAGATTAAATTAGATGAATGTAGTAAAAATAAGTAAAGATAATGTAATTTAGGAAGAAGAGTTAATTAATACATGCTTACAATTTTGAAAAGATTTAAAAGTTAAAGTTACCTGGTATAAGGATTCCAGGAATAAGGATAATGTCCTGGAGAATTAGAAAAATAGAACAATGTAATTCATTCTTAAAGATAAAGTTAGTAGAAATTTAGCTAATTAAGTATATTACTTTATTATCATTTAGATAAAAGTTATTTTGAGAAATGTAATTGAAATCGAATAACCAGATATTGGAAAAACATTGAAACTTACAGAATATCTCTAAAGTGTGTTAATCCAGTAGAGAAGATATAATAGCCTTGGCTATTTGAAAAAAATAGTCTGAAGAAATTTTAAAATTTTATACAAATAGTATTTGAACCCAGGTTTAAGCAAATGTAGTGTCAAATCAGATGACTTACTTATATCTTGCAATGTTGAAGGATCATAGAATCTAAATCTACAATTGCAATTACCTTTTTTCATATACGTGTCTGACTCTTCTGAGAAAATGTCTGAATTGAGTTGCTGATAGAAAGTAATTGAGGTTATTGAATTCATTAATATATATTTCTAAGGAAAAAATACTCCGTGAAATAGTAACCTTATAGACATAACCTTTCAAAGACTTTCAAAATCAATATATGAACTCAAAATTGTAATTGTAGATGGTTCTTGATGGAATAGAAACAAAGTATAAAATTTGTATTTCGTTAAAGATATAGAGATGGAGGCATTAATTATAAGAAAATGAAGATTTAACATATAGAATAAAACAACTTGGATGGGAAAGAAGGGTCCCATAATGAAGTGATGGTTGAAGATACAAGTAGAAAATTAATTAATAAAAAAACGTGCATTCAAAAAGTGAAAAAAGAAATTTGTATAATAGAGATAATAAAATATAATATTCAATGAAAACAAAGTTTGTTAGATAAAAAATAAATAAATTGTATAAACATGGATAAGTTGTAAAGATTTTGGAATAGAAAATTATCCAAGTCCAAGGAATTGATGAGATTCCAGTTGATGGAAGTCACAAGTATTTGGGAGAATTAAATATTTGTAGTGTAATTCATATCACAAGAGACATATCAGTAGATTCTCTTTTATTAAAACAGGCAAAAACTCACTATACGTATTGACACTCACTGCAAACTAGAGTAATCAATGGATGGCAGAAAGCTTATGCATGAAATCCCCATCAAGTGCTTACTTATCCAATATCCCCAGACTATTTTCCGGCTGGTGGCCTTCATCAGTGAGGAGCCTAAGATCTGAAAGCATTGCACCTAGATCTTAGGATCTAATGCAACCCTTCAGCAGCAACCTTTTATCTCTACTTAACTACAAAACTATGAGTCTTAAATTTGAAAAAAAAAACGTAATATTTTCAATCCAAGCTCATTAGCTTATATAGTCATACAGGTCTGAGATCAGTTCAGTACCTATACATTTTCATGTCTTTGGTTCTTTAATAACCATAGCCGCCACTACCCTATTAGGCAGGATTGGTTTTAAGCCAATAAATCACATGATCACAATTTCTTATGCTTGCTTCTAACTGTCAAGATGAACCATTTCAGTTTGTAAAAGATAAAGGGATTAAATATGTAATTATAAGAAATTAGAAAGTAGTATATGATTTACTGATAATGAAAAGACGTTTGTTAGATTGAATTGGATTATTTTATGAAAACATTCAGAGAAAGAAAGGCATAAATTAAAATAAGATATACTTATTAAGAAATTTGTAATAAAGTAATATAAATACCAATATGTAAAAGTGATTACAAAAAATATATATTTATAATTACAGTATACAGAATTATTTATTAATATGTTATTATATAAATAGAAATATCTTTTATTTTATAATTGAAAGAAAAAAATAAAATCATGAATAAATAGATAAAATAAAATAAAACATGAATAAAAAAAAATATTTCAAAACAGAATTACAGAATTATGATATAGCAATCCAAATTGTTAGAAATTAAACATTTTTTCTATTATAAAATAATAGACATAGCTATTTATGCAATAATATATTAACAGTTGAAATAGATAACATTGAAAGGACATAAAATTATATGCTGAAAAAATCTTTTCTGTATAATTAAAATATATATATTTTTGACAGTATAATGGATTTTCTTTATTACCATTTTTGATAAGAATTTATATATTAAATAGAAGCTAATTGCAAGTATAATTAGTGTTTTTTCGAAATTTAATTGATTATTTCTTATTTTTCAATATATATTCAAATAGTTATCAAATAACTATTGCTTTAATATAGATGATAGGTTTAATATATTAAGGTATGTTGATGAAATTATGGTATTTATAAATGGAAGGGATGATATTAATATAATGTTATGTGGGTTTTATGAAGCTTGTCAAAAGATTGCTATGAAAATAAATACAAACAAAATTATAGCTGTAAATAGGGAGTGAAATTAAAGGTTTAAGAATAAGCAATGGACTGGAAGTTGTAAAGCAAATTGCATCTTTAAATATTTATAAGGTAATTAACTGATGATGGGAGTATCAATAAAGAAAATAAACAGGCAAAACTCTCCATACAGTAGTGCCACCCTGTTCCAACCAGAGTAATCAATGGATGCCAAAAGGCTTGTACATAAAATCCCCATCTAGTGCCTACTCATCCAATATCCTCAGACACAGGGGCGGCACTACTGTATGGAGAGTTTTGCCTGTTTAATAACAGTTATGTGCTAGCATAAGAGATGGTGATCATGTGATGTTTAATAAAGAAAATAGATTAAAAATTAAACAAATTTTTAATAAGAATGTGAGATACTGCTACAGCCCATTTAAATTAAGATTTAAGAAAAATATTTATTAAATGATGTTCATTGGCAAGAAACAGAAATTTAGTCAATTAAGAAAAGGGAAGGAAAAGGATTGAATGGTGTAAAGATGTAATTGGAAAAGTGTAGAAAAGGCATCATAGTAGATAAAGTTACAAAAATAGATATGCTCAAATATAATCTAAGTCAATTATTTATTGAAAAACTTATGAAGAGAAATTAAATTGGATATGTTATTTAAAGGCACACAGATTATAAAAAAGTATTTGTACAAGGGTATAAGTAAAAGAAGTAGGAGGAAAAAGGTGAATGATAATCTTGAGAAATAGGTGTAAGTATTTAAGAAACATAACAAGAGGCAGATATGTTTAAAAAATGAGAGATTGAGAGTTTATTATATTTGTAAAACTTCATCATTTGATTTGAAATTGGCTTACCTAAATGGAAATGACATAGTAACTTCTCAAACAAGCCATCATTTGCAAACAGATGATTTCTTTGTCATCAAAATTGAAGTCAATCGCAAATAACTACAGAAGATGTAAAGTTAATTATATCACTTTAAATAAGAGTATGAGATAATTTTTTGACCCATTAAAATTAGTTTTAAAAAAAGACTTAGTAAATGTTATTGATGTCTTGAAGCAGAAATGTGTACAGTTAGTAAAAGTGTGAAGAAATAATTAAAGGTTTATAGATAAAATATGAGAAAAATAAGTAGTTATAATATATCCTAGAAGCAAATATACCTTAAAAATCTTATTAAAATAACTGTGTTAATGATAATAAGCTTTTCCAGGATGTAACAAAAGCAAGAAAAATATTTGTAATCATTATAGTATTCAGTGTAGCTAGGCATATGCCAGCTTGCACAATTACTTTTTTATAGTACAGAAAGTATGTCAGGTAATAATGTTCTCAACAACATCTCAAATCAAATTGCCCACATAGTGAAGTAAGGCAAATGTTATATCTACACACCCAGCAGTCTTTAGAGGGTATCTGTTTGGTACTGATAATAGAGTATTTTACTGTATCTGGAATCATTTGGTAAGCTTTTGATTGCAATATTTGGTCATCTTGATAGGTTATTGACATGTTAATGGCTTAAAGGTATGAAAATAAAAATTTGTAGTTACATTTTCTATACAGAATCCATGAATCTACTTTTTAGCAGAACACTATAATACTACACATTCCCCAGATATTAACCTTAAATGGGATCCAGATTCTACTATGGTTTATTCAATCTTAGATTCTTCACTATTAATATATGTCCCATTAAATGCTCTAAATGTTGCATAGTTATGGAATCAGGTAAATTTTGGAGTCACAAATTTGACTACATTGTGTACATCATGGTGATAATTCCTAGTTCCTGGTTGCTATGTCTGTATCTATTGAATTAAAAATTGATAAGTTTATTTCTTATATATGATTCTCTATGTCTGGGTTTCATCATTTAACACCAACAAAAGATAACTTTATTGGTTTACTTACATATAAGTTAATTTGTATTAAAAGCATTAGAATTTTTTAAATTTCAGTTTTTTGGTTTGATAGTATTGAAGCTTTAAAGATAGCTTCTGGATGCATACATGTATTAATTGTGGTTTTTGAAACCAAAGTCTTTGTTTATAAAAGCCATAAACTTGGAACAGGTTTGTGATATGATAGCATGATCATCTAGAATTGTCTGATTTGTTCAAGTGGATTGTTCTAGATTAAAGTAAGGATGACTACTCCTGATTCACATTTTGATTAAGACAGTTTCATTATTAAGCAAATGTGTTCTTTAAGCTTTATAGTATTTAAATGATTGAATCTGATGCAATTGTTAAAATATATCTAAAATTTAAATTTTTATTTACTGATCTTTACAGTTTTTGAAAAAAGTGTATTTTTAGTTTTTCAAAATCAGATTAATGAATAATATTTTTAATTAAATTTAGAGCAAAAATATTGTAAAAATTGTTTTATATATTCGTTATTTCTTTTTGTTTTGTAGGTGAGTAATAAGTAGCATCTGAAGAACTTCTTATGAAAACAAAATTCAAGTACCATGGATCATTATGATGAGATTTATAAAAAAACTGCTTCCCAGTTTGGCTGGCATTGAGTTATAAATGTAACCCATTGAATTATTAAGTTTTCTTATGTGTTACTTGGATAACAATTTAACCCTGTCACTTTCTGGGGTTTGAGTGTTACATAATCTTTCAAGAAAAAATCTACCAATTATGTTACTTATGTGATTTATTAATCTATAGATGATTATTATTTATTGTCACTTAATAAAAACTGCTCCCTAATGTTATTTCTCATGTAATCTTTTTTGTTTTCATTGACATTTGAAAAAGTATAATGGATATAAACTATATTTTGTGTCCACATGATTAATTATGAAGATGTAAAGAGTCTTTATGAAAATGTGAAGAAACTAAGTGTAGGAATGGATAATTCATGGAGGATATATTGAAATTTAGCATGAAAACTCAGAACTGTGTTACATGCTAGATTTTACCTTAATGGTGAAAACCACTTTACAATTTTGAAGCAACTTTAAATATTGAATTGCTGATTGAGAGGGTTAAGAAATTGGCAAGCAGTTTCAAAATTCAAGCTATTGATGATCAGGTATTATTGTTTGGTCTCAGTTTCTTATTGTATACTATTCTGAAGCGAAACATGCCTACAGTCTAATAATAAATTGGATGATTTTTTCTGATTTAACTTGATAATGGTTGCTGACTGGAATATACCAACATGCAACATTTTTAAAAATAATTTCTAATAAGACATTATTTCACTGCCACAGTTATTCAAAGCTTCATTTAATTAAAGATGTGTGATGTTTATTTTTGTTTGTTGTGTCACAGATATTCATTAAATTAAAAAATCTTTAGAAAATGAATTTTTATTTCTTTAAAGTTGTAATATTACTTATCCATGATGTGAAAATTATTTACAAAATAAACACTTATCTTCTTATTATGAATTTTATTTCATGATTACTGTGAATCAGAGGTTGTTTTAGAAATGTTAAAAAATATTTTTTTTTTTATAATTGGCACTTTCAACTCATAATTGAAAGATAAATGAAAGATGATGCAAAACACATATTTAAGACCAGTATATAAGACAGCTTATAAAACTTTACTTATAGAGTAGCAAAATTCTATTATATATAAAACATATTATAAAATTTGTCATTTTTCTGAAAATAATTGAACAACTTATAAGATTTCATAAAAGTGCAATACCAATATGCAACTGTGATAAAAATAATAATCAAATAGTTTATTGCTTGTGAGTTCACAAAAAGTTTAAACCTGGAACAAACAAAAATGGCATCATGATTCATGCATTTTAAATTCCAGAATCCTCTATTCTATAACAATACTAAACTAGAAGCCATGTAAAATATTTGAGTAATATAATACATTTTGTATAGAATTGGTTTTAGCGTATGAGAATGCAAGCCAACTTTTGAATTGTTTATTAATGGATAAAAAGTAAATAGGAAAGAAACCCATTATGTTATTTTAAAATGACTCAAGAATTTGATGAAACAACTTTAATGAAAAAATAATGTTCAATGCAATGCAAGTATACCAGAATATAAAATAGTGTTTACCATTTAATTACAAAGTGTTTTATTCTATGATTGTTGCAGAAAGTAGATTAAAATGCACAAATATAATAAAAATATTGTTAAAGAAGTTTATATGATTGCAAGATTGTGTTAAATAAAAGAAAAAAGTGCATAAAAACTATTACCAAACAGTTATTTGTCATTGCAAAGCAGTTGTCAAAGTTATTTTAACAGACAAAAAAAATGCAAACCTTGCTTTTTTCCCAAAGAAATCTTTTGTAATTTAATTAACTATAAGACTGATTACAAAAAAAATTGAAATTGATGATCTAACCTTATGATTAGAAATCTTATAATAATGTCTAAAAACAATCAATCAAGAGAATTTTTTTACAATTTTATGTTATTACAAGATTATGAGTTTGATATAAAAAAATACTGTAAAAACATTGCACAAGAAATAAAGCTTATCAAATAGTAAAAATCTATACTTATTATTTTTGGAATTATAAGCTTTCTGCAAATTTACATAAAAAGCATAATATAGAGGGGGGGGGAACTTTGTATATTTATTTTATGTGCTGAGTCTTCTAAAAAATGTCATTTTAAAAAAATGAAAAAATTACGAGAAAACTATTTTCAGTGCAGTTTGTGTGATTACAAATCTGTAAAAAGTTGTGTAAAACTGCATGAAAGATGTCACACAGAAAAAGAACCATTAAAACACATTTTTGATTACAAGATCAATAATAAAAATTTGAAAATGTATAAAACAAATCATAATATAGAGAAATCATTCTATTGTGATTTGTGTGATTATAAAGCTCGTACGAAAGGTAACTTAAAAATACACCAAAAACGTCACACAGGAGAAAAGCACTTCCAGTGTAGCTTTTGTGATTACAAATCTGCTCATAAAAATCATGTAATAGTACATGAAAGAAATCACAAAGGTGAAAAACCTTTCTCTTGTAGGTATTGTGATCATAAAGCTACTGTAAAAAGCAGTATAAAATCTCATGAAAGAATACATACAGGAGAAAAACCTTTCAAATGTAATTTGTGTGATTACAGTGCTTCTCAAAAAGGCCTATTAATAATCCATGAAAGAAATCATACTGGTGAAAAACCTTTTTGTTGTAGTATATGTGATTATAAAACTGTTGCAAAAAATACACTTCAAATACATGAAAAAAAACATAGAGGGGAAAAACCTTTCCAATGCAATGTTTGTGATTACAAATGTGTTTTAAAAAGTGGTTTAAAAGTGCACGAAAAAACTCATCAAATAAGGTTAAAAACATTCCAGTGCAGTTTTTGTGATTATAAATCTGATGTAAAAAGTTGTGTAAAATCACACGAAATAACTCATTCAGGAGAAAAACCATTTAAATGCAATTTCTGTGATTACAGAACAGCTAGAAGAATGTCTTTAAAAATACACGAACCACTTCATACAGGACAAAAACATTTTAAATGTAGTTCATGTAGCTACAGGTCTGCTACAAAAAAGTGCCTTCAATTACATGAAAAATCTCATATAGCAGAGAAACCTTTCTGTTGTAGTTTGTGTGATTACAAAACTGCTGAAAAAACTTATTTAAAAATTCATGAAAAAACTCATGCAGGAAGAAGGCCTTTTCAATGCAGATTTTGTGATTACAGTGCAGTTCAAAAAGGTCAATTAATAATACATGAGAGAAGTCATACTGGTGAAAAACCTTTTTCTTGTCATTTGTGCGATTATAAATCTGTTTCAAAAGGTTCTCTAAAAGAACATGAAAAAACTCATACAGGTGAAAAACCTTTTCAATGCAGTTTTTGTGATTACAGGTGTGCTGCAAAAAGTTATCTAAAAATTCATGAAAAAAAGCATTGTACGGGTGGTAAATGTTTCCAATGCAACTTTTGTGATTACAAGTCTTCTGCAAAAAGTTGCATAAAATCACATCAAATGTCTCATTCAGTAGAAAAAGCATTCCAATGCATTTTTTGTGATTACAAAGCTACTACAAAAGGTAATCTGAAAATACATGAAACAATTCATTCTGAAGAAAAACCTTTCCAATGCCATTTTTGTAATTATAGTGCTGTTCAAAAATATCACTTAAAAAGACATGAAAGTAAGCACACAGGTGAAAAACCTTTCTTTTGTACTTTATGTGATTATAAGTGTATTGCAAAAAGTTATCTAAAGCAACATGAAAAAACTCATACAGGTGAAAAACCTTTTCAATGTAGATTTTGCAATTACAGGTGTGCTAGTAAAGGTCATTTAAATCTACATGAAAAAAATCAACATACTGGAGAAAAACGTTTCCACTGCAGCTTTTGTGATTATAAGACTGCTGTAAAATGCTTTCTAAATTCGCATTTAAAAAGTCATATGAAAAAAAAAAAATTCACATGTTATATATGTGATTATAGGACTAATAAAAAAAAGCAATTAAGAATACATGAAAAAAGTCATATGGAAGATCAGTCTTTCCACTGCTTACTGTGTGATTCCAACACAGTCTCTCAAAATATTTTTATAAGTGATAAAAAATGTACACATATAAAGCATGAACCCCTCAGTTTACATTTAAATGAACTCGAAACACATACAGAAAACTTAATTTCTATTAGTAGTGAAGTTTTCAAGTGTTACTTATGTGATTACAAAACTACAGAAAAAAATGTATTGCAAGTCCATGAAGCAAATCATTTTACTGATCAGGATACTCTTGAAATTTTTGTACAATTTACTGAAGAAAATTTTCTGTTCAATTAGCTTATTATTGCATCTCATTTTTTAAAAGTATTTTTATTCAAAAATATTGTTTTTAAAACTAAGTTCATTTCACAATTCAGAGATTATTTTCATCATATAAAAATACTTAAACATTTTAATACTTTTTGAAATTTAAAACCTTTATATGAATTGTATATAAATTATAGTGCAGTGTTTCTATAAATTAATAAATAAATTAAAATAATCACTATAGTATAATTATAAAAATCATTGCTTTTTATTAAAGTCATTGCTTTTTACTAAAGGCAATAAACAAAAATAAATTGTCTATGTATTATGGTTAATTTATGAATTTACTACCGATTGATATTTTTACTTACTTCATTCATTCATAAAATACTAAAATAATACCAAAATGTATAAGAGCAGTATTTTAAAGGTGTTTTGAATCACATTCGAATAAAAGTGCAGTAATAAGAAACTTTATAGCATTATTTGAAATTTCACATAAAATTTATCATGCTTTTTTATGTGCAAAATATATCTTTCATCATTTTTTTTATTACATTATTTTAAATTAAAATAAAAACATAAAACAAGTTCAGTCACTATTTTTATTTATACCAATTAATTAATTGTGTTAAATGATTTTGTAAAAACATTTTTGAGTTTGTCTTTAACTAGTCCCAAGGTTTTGCCATCCCACCAAGAAGTCTTGATAAGTTGGCAAATTACCAATGTTTGGTTTATTATCTTTATTGTAATATATTGTATGTTTTTAAACAATCCATAAGTTATTTTGCATAAGAATAATCTTATTTTCTAAAAAGTAATTAGCAAAATTAGTGTTCATCTTCAGTGACAAAGCAATTATATGGTGCTAAATAGGGGATTTGAATTTTATTGTATTACATCAATACATGCTTTAAGTCTGGGATTCATTCCAATATTTTCTTTTTGATTTATTTATAATTTTAGTATTAAACTAACAAAACATGACATGATCATAATTTCCTATGTTTACACAAGCTGTTATTAATATTCTCCATACAGTAGTGCTTTCCAAAGCAAGCCTTAGTAATTAATGGATGCAGGAAGGTTTGGGTATCTATTGATTACTAAGGCTTGCACTGGATGGCACTACTGTAGGGAGAGTTTGCTATTGTTAATATTATTTTAGTCTTGAGATAGAAATTACATGATATTGAGAATGTAGCATTAAATTGTGCAGTTTTTTAACCCTTGTCAATGTTTATTGTTAAAATGTGATTGACAAATTTGATTACCCAGGAATCTTTTTATAATTTTTTTTTCTTTTATTAAGTAAACTTATAACAATATTTTTATTAATCTGTTTCTGACAGTTTTGACTGTACATACATCTTTTTCAGAATTTGTCTTTAATAACATATATAACAATACATAGTACTGGTTTATTTATGACAGTTTTGATAATCCTGCAGTATTTCATGTAATTTTTAAACTATTGATTTAATTATTATAAAAAGAGAATTCTGAAGAAGCCTGCTCAACAATCAAAACTATCTAAAACATCATAATAATAAATCATTGTCAAAAGTACAAGAGGAAGTACATAATTTATTTTTTTATTGTTGTAAAAAGACTACAAAAATATTGAAGATCTTAAAGTGAAATAGTATTAGATATAACTTTTTTATTAATTTGAGGGGAAAATATCCAGACATTTTCTTTTTGACAACTGTCTTTCCAGTTTAACAAAAGAAAAGAATCAGATCTACTTTTATTATTGATGGAGATACTTGATCTTTAATAACAAAAATATTGACTTGCATTTTATATTTTTTGATAGCATCAGTTTAAAAGAGACTTAAGTTTGTTTTTAGAAGTACAAGATAATACAATGATTACTTCTCTTTCTTTATGCTGATCTTGGATTTCTTTTTTAATATAATTGTATTTATTGAGTCACAATATGGACAATGATTTTGTACAAATTATTATTCAATTAATAGATAGGTTTAGAATGGTATTAATAATGAAAAAATTGATGAAAGTAAAACATTTAGTGTCTTCACTATTTCAAAAGAAATGTTATCCTCATCCTACTCTAGTGCCAATGACCACCAAATAGCATAATAATGCTGAATTCCCATTTCCAGATTAAGTTTTGCTTTTACCTTTATTAATCAAGAATGGGATTTAAAACTTGAACTTGATCACTTATGCATTAGCAAACAATTTTTTACTTCTTAAAACATCACATGATCACTATCTTCCATGCTTGCTCATAATTGTATGGAGAGAGTTTTGCCTATTTTAATTTTTTACTTCTTTATACTTGTTGTTCAAGCTAATAATCTGAAATTAAAAAACAAATACTCTAATGTTTTAAAGACATTCTATCTCACTTCCTTAGTTATATAAATGTGACATCAAGTTAGTTTCTATATATTTTAAAGACCTTAGTTGTAATGTAATTGACTAAGATATATATTAGCACTCTTATTTTTTCAAAGTCTTTATCATGTTGCTTGGATAGAGAGTATCCTCATGTTCAACAAAAGAACATTGATTTAATATAACAGTACAGTGCATGTGTAGTTTACTTATGTAGTCTTGAATTTTGCCTTTGTCAATGAAGATTAGGGTTCAAAGCTATGTAAATGAAATACTCTGGGTTTAAGTCTTAAGGAATTTTAAAATTTGAGTTAATACTATGATAGAAAAAAGATTACTATATGCATAAGTGCATCAGATTCAGTTTTGGATCCTAATCTTCTGAAGGCAAAAGCCATAAAGTTGTCTGGATTTGAGAATTTTACAGTACTATACATATGATGTTTATTGATTATTTAAACTTACTGGCAGAAATTCTAGAAGTATGGAAAGTAAAATCTTTTGCATGATATTGTGGTCATAATACGCTGAAAACATTTAATTTTTGACTGTGAGCATCTAATAAGTCTGGTCCTATTTTTTCTTTAGAACTGCATTATTAATAAAATTATTTTGTCCGGATTCAGTGGCAACAATGTTCTCTTTTATATGGTTTAAAGTTTATATAACTAAAACGTGTCATTGCAATCTCATTTTTGTGCATTTTCCAATTATTGCTTTGAAAATATGAGTGAATATAATTAAATGTTGAATCACTATTCTTTGTGATTTAGTACAATAATAGTGCTGGAGTCTGAACTATATTTTTCAGTATTGATTTGTGCTGAATAACATAAATAAAAAGAAAACTTGGTTCAGATTGATCAAATGGATACTCAATCTACTACTAGGATTCTTGAATATCACATGGTTTCTTGAGCAATTAATCATACAATTATTTATTTGAATCACATATTATACATTGGCAATTGATTTATCTTGTTTACAACAAAATCACTTTGAGTGAATATTTCAGCATTATTGTCTTTCTAACATGAAATATAAATTTGATTAAAGTATCAAATAAAAGTTGTCAAAGTAAGGATTGTATTTAAGAAATCATTGAAAACAAATTGATAATATCTATATAAATATTACTGATAAGAGGAGCTAAGGTTGAGTATAAAAGTATTTTTGCCATATACTTTATAATGAGATAAATCAGTTCAGAATTTTTAGTTAAAAAAGACCATTATAGACCAAATTTTTGTCCTTCCTATCAGTTTTTAGACTTATTTATATAAACATCAGCAATATGTGATCATGTAATAATCATTGTTATACATTCATGTGTACACACACAAAAATATACCCATATTTATATACACATTAAAACATAAACATGTCCACATTCTACATAAATAATATATTTATAAATATAAAAAACCATTGTCTTAAACATTTATGTAAAAATATGTGTACATGTAAAATATATATACATCCTCAAATTCTTGGGATATTACTTATTATCATTTATACATGTTTTAACTCTTTATAAACAGTCATTCTCATTATAAATGTTTTGTTTTATTTAGATACATTGACACTTCTCTGGATAAATATTCTGATTATATTCATTTTCACTTTTTTGTAGAAAGGTTTCATCTGCCCTTGAACAGATATTTTCATTTTTTAAGATGTAAATCTTATACTGCAATTGAAACCTATTTAAATAATAATAAAATTAATAATTTGAGGATAAAGAGTAAGAGTATTATTCATTAGTTTTTTAAAATATATGCTTTATAATTTTCTGTTATTTTGCTATAATTTTTATCAGAAAAATTGTAAAACAATATTCATAATGATATACAAATCTCTAATAGTCATTTTACATATTGTAACGATATATAAATATGTCGTTACATTAATTTAAAAGAAAAACTTAAAAGTTCGCAAATAAAAGTAAAAAACTAAACGCTAAAATTAAAAATGTTTGTTATACGTATATACATTCGCACAGATGCTAAACTTTAAAAATATTTTTTTTTAATAAATAAAAAAAAGGTATTTGAATATATTTTTTATAAAAAAAAAAGATTTATAAAAGTATTTTAATAAAAAAATAACGTAAGTTAAAATAAAAACAGGCATTAATTAATTCCTGTAATCTATAAATGGAGATGATTGTTTATTAATTATCTAAAAGCTGTTTAATTAAAAAGTCAGATGGAAAGTTAGATAAGAGAAGAAAGGGATTTTAGCTTGACCAATGGAAGCCAAATAAAGGCCCGGACCATAACGAAAAAACAGAACAGTGACGTTTTTGTTCATGGAATCCATAGGAGGACTATAAAAAGAAAAAAATATTGAGTTCCAGTCAGAGAGAGCTTTTTCCAACTTGATTTTGGTGAGTCTGGCGACAAGACGCACTTGTCGTCCTCACTCACTTATTTAAAAATGCAAAGACTGTGATACCAGGACAGAACCAGCAACTGCCACCTCCAAAACATCAGACCGGTCTTCCAGGAAAGTCTGCGTGGGAATTGCCAACGGGAACAGGGACTTCTCTACCGTAAGCAATAGAACTGAACAATTGTTAAAAATCATAACATTAATTAAGAACTTTAAAGATTGATAAGTAAATTTATTTTTATAAAAAGGAACTTTTCTCTGACCTATGTGTCAACTAAATTGATAATGTGAAATTTTATATATATGTGTGCGTTTGATAAAAAAAAAAAAATCATTTCCATTTATTATTTATTGAATTGATATTTATTGTTAAATTTTAAATGAGTAAATTTTAAATTGTTTATAGACGCTTGCATGGATTCGTTTGCGGTTAATTATATTTTGGTTTTCATATTTGATCAAAATATATAGACATTCGATAAATAATGATACCTTACGGTGAGTATCTAAAATGTATTTATTCGGATGTCTTTTAAGTTATTGGTGACAACGCAAGTATCTTATGGTGAATACTATTGGGTTACTTATAAGTTTCCCCCTGCGATTGTCGGTATCAATAATTTTGTATTTTGATCGTTTATGTTTATTTTGAAATGTTTTTGACCGTGGAATCTATGTAATCGATCTATACCCAACATTTTTAAACAATCTGTGCGAACGTATTTAAATGTTAAAATTAAGTCGGGCGTGAATGGCTATATAGATTTGTAAAGTTATATTAGGGGAGGGAAATCTTAGGTTATTTGTGTCGTTGTTGAATTGGGTCAATGGATTGGATATATTTGTGTAATTAGTAGATGTAGTATGAGTTTCGCTACGTGCAGAATCGCTGTATACACCGCACCAACCCTTTGCCTATGGATGGGATTGTAAGTCGGCAAAAAGGATCGCGGTCCCTTCCTATGGAGTTTTTATTTTATTGTTGTTCTTGCTATATAGACGTCATATTCCTGTATTAGACAAGAGTCAATGTTTTCTTAAAATATATTGTTCAGATGTCAATTCCTGACAGTATAGTATCTTTGTGCTGTTGTATTTTCATGCTACATTGAATACATAAATGTATCGGATGGATTGATGCCAGTTTGACTGCGAATTTTAGCCTAGGGTTAAATAGGGATAGAATGTTTTATTTTCAAATGCAGATCTATGTAGTCTATTCATACTTGACAATCTAAATAAAAAAAAATTAAAATCATTGAAATTTATATAAATGTAAAATTAAAGAGTAATAAGAATATAAAAATCTACAAATGTTAAACCTATTCCTCGAGTTTAGAATGATTTTATATGTGCGTAAATAAATATTTTATGTGTTAATTTCTGGCAGTGGCTTTTACTCTTTGATATTTAAGATATAAAGTTTATAGATTTTTATCTATGCGTCTCCGCTGAGCTAATGACTTGGGCTAACGATCGGAATATTTAAATAAAATGGAATCTTAACAGCGCGTATCTGCCTACTCTATAAATTTTTCTAGGCTCAAATGCCTAGATGGCGCCCTTGTAGAGCAGATATTGTGTTTGCGGTTAGATTCGATCTTCACTTTCATTCCGATTGGTACAATATATTATTATAAAGTTAAAAATAATAATAAATTTTAAAACAAAAAACAATATATTTTATACTGGCATAAAGAAATTATATTTACATATATATATAATTATGTATATAATAAATCATAAATACAAAACACAATTTACATATTTATTATTCTATATAAATTTCTTTGTACATTTATTCATCTCAAAAAATAAAAATTATATGCACATATATAGGGGTATTAGAGTAAGAGTAATGATTTTTTTTAACTGAAAAGGAGCAAAGAATAAAATCACCAATAAATTTATGTAATAAAGATATCATCATCAGAAAATAATCATCAGTCATTCTTGAACTGGTTCCAAAAGAAATAATGTAAAATCTTAGGCTCATCCATCATCAAGCTAATGCCAAATTGGCACATGATATTATAAACAATTATCAATATTTCTTGATGCATGCATGAACATAAGTCCTAAAATAACTATGGAATTAAATATATATTTTAAAAAATCTGGATTATATTAATGCTGATCATCAATAAGTATCAAGAATGTACTGGTTATCAATAAACTAGTCATTGTCATCATACATTGTATAAACAAAATGACTGAACTTTAAAAAGGATCTTCATTAATTTAGCATCATATAACTAGTTTTAAAGACATGCCATTAATCCAGAGTTAAATACTCAGGTGATTGGAAATGAGAAAATACACAATTCTTAAATTAAACTAGTACTAAATTACTTCACTGGAATAACTAAAATAATGTAATAAATTTAATGGTCAATTGATAATAACAAAAAAAGGTCTAACAAATACTCCATACAACAAATATTTAATCATTCTGATTTTCAATTACAAATATCAGATATTAATCCCATACATAATGTAATATGTAGTTTACAAATATATAAAGTGAAGCTATAAATTATGCTGTATTAATAAAAACTCCAATAACACACTAGCCAAACAAAATGTAAATAAACAAAAAAATAAATAAACAAACAAAAAAAACATTTAAATTAGTAAATTTAATACATTTTACAATATGCCACTAGTCATTTTCCATCTTGAAATACCATACACAAATTTATAATTTCAATAAATTTTATAATATGGCAGCAACCTTTTTTCCATGTGTGAGTGCCATTTGCAATCATGTTTATTAATGAAATTTCTTTGATTTATATTGAGGGCACATACATTCTATTCCTCCTTTATTATCTTTTCTAAATTTGATGTACAGTATTTTGCATAGTGATGAAAGTTTTATCAAATTTAAGAACATTCATAAAATCAATATGAATTTAAAGACATCGAAACAATTAGAGAGGCCATAGTTAACTGAAAGTGAGACTGTTACTACATTTTGATAAATAAAAAAAGTTATTGCAATGAAAGTTTGACATTTCTCCATTTATTTAAAAAATAAAGATATGGTCTTAGAGATTTTTTTTGAATGAAAGTGAATAAGTGAAAACACTGAGTAATAAATATTAAAATGTGCCTCTCAATTTATTATTAATAATTACATTATTATTTTTTTTAATTTTTGTTTCTTAAGTTATATATGTGTCTTTGTTATATAAATATATATACTTTTTGAAAAGTAATCTAAATATATAAATGAGACATTTAACACAGAAAAGCTAAAATTTATAAATATATGTTTACCTTTTCTGTGTTAAATGTTTGAACATTTATATATATTTAACATTACAATTATATAAAAAAGTGATAATAATTTTTGAAAAGTAATATATATTTATCACTCAATAAACAATATGTATTCTATTATAATTAAAGTTTATCAATAAAATGTGAGCTATTATACACAATGTACATAGGAGGGTATAAATAAAATATAGTAGATATTACCATTTTACTATAAATTATAATGGCTATTAAATAAACATATATATATATATACACACATACCCATACATTTTAATGATACAAAATATTCCAATAATTAAATAAAACAAATATTCTATGTTTATATATAAACAATGAATGATTTTAGATACATGTCCAAGTATGTAAAACAAAGCTTGAAGTCATAGGAAATATGTAAAAGATGAATAATAATAATAAATATGGCTGAAATAATATATTTAATAATCTAAGTTAACTTTTGACACTGCATGTCTGTATCAAAATGTAACAGAGATAATAGTGACAGTATTTCCAATTATAAAGGTTGAACTAGAGGGTTTTAGTTGATTTGCATAATTGAATGTATAATAGGTCAGTTATTTAAGTGCCACCTATGTTTCAAAATTGAATATTTATACATATCTGCATTGTGCATGTTATTATATCATACCATTTACAACTTTCTTAAACACTTTAATAATACTATTTTTTGTATTAAACCTTTATTCTAATAGTTTCAATTGTCCTGCAGTCATCATTAGAGCTACAATATCCAAATATTTAATTATACAATATATTTTATACATATATTCATATACATAATTAAATACACAAATAAAATGTACATTTTAAACTGACCATTATAAATAATCATTTCCCTTTGTTATTACTTTACTCTTAATTAATTTTATCCACATTTATTTTATATTACTTCATTTTATTTTTAAAAATTATTTATTATAATTTAAAAAACTTTAACTTTTTATTCTACTATTTAATACATTTTATTGTCTTTTTACTCATATTTTTAATCCACTTTTAACCTTTTCTTATTCTTATTAAATATTATATAACTAACTATTAATTTTTTCCACATTACAAATTACTTTTTTTACATTACAAAAATTACTCACTTCTTTACAATCCTATTTCCAAAATCCAACTGATAAAATTTTCAAAATTTTTATACGTGTTTAACACCTTCCTCTATCGGCATTTTTTTCAACTTTATTCTTTTAATCTTTTCCATATTCAAACTATTATTAATAATAATTATTTATAAAATTATTGTCCTACCCCAAAATCCCTATTAAGATTTGATTTTATATGACCTGTTTCTAATGAATACAAATAAATAGGTGATCTCATATCATATTTATGTTGAATTAATCTTGTATAAATTGAATTCTTTGTTTCTCCTACATAATTGGTTTTTATATTTTTACTTTTACATGACTTGAATTCAATTTTATATACACCATTTATACATTTTTCTACTTTTCTCACATATTTATTATCTAACATATTAAGTATATTCTTCCTCCTTTTATTTACTGTCTTAAATTTTATTATATTATTAAACTTTTTGTTAATTCTAATAATTATTTTATTCTGACTTTTTATAATAATATTATTATAAATTTTAATACCTATATATTTATTCTTATATATTTTATTCTCTTTCCATAATATCCCATTATGTCTGTTAAATTTTTCCTCTGATTTTCTTATACTTCTATAACTTTTTCTGGATATTCATTAGCTCTAAATTTTTTTATTATAAATTCTACCTGTTTACTATAATCTTCTTCATTTGAGCAATAATTCTAAGCTCTATACATTCTTGAATTTATGCTACTTATTTTATATTTAAATCTATATTTGAATTCCAATTACTTATATTACTATCTATATTAATTTTTTTTATGTACAGATGTCTATACTGCATTCACCATTTTTATATGATTTCTTTAACAAAATATCTAAATATGATAACATTATCATTTTCTTTTTTAATTGTAAATTTTTATCTAACTTATTAATCTCTTCAAGGTACATATCTATTTGTCTTTGACTCTGATTAAAAATCAATAAGTAATCATCAACAAAAATAGTATTGTTAAAGTGTTTAAAAAAGTTGTAAATGGTATGATATATAAAAGTAGAAAACAATATATAAGAAAAGGAAGAAGAAGAAAATTATATTACATTGTGCATGTTATAACATAAAAAGCATGTTTCATTTATTAATAAATTCATTAAATCAATAGACCAATATTATTCTGTTTGAACACTATATAAATAATTAAATATTAAATGTATATATAATATGAGCACACATACAAGAATATTCCAATACAAAACTAAAATCAATATTTTATATTAACTCAAAATCTGGAATTTCATCTGTCATAGAAGTGAAAAAATATATTGACAATTTCATTATACTTTCTTAATTTTAAAACAGTCATCTAAGTGTGGCATAACAAATTTTTTAAAAAAAATATCTAGAGTTTAAATCTCTTAAAAGTTATTAAACTTGACTGATAGTCATCAGTCACACTTTTTTTATTAGCAGTCTAATTCATTCAAAAGTTTACAAAATAAATTAGTATAGTTTGAGATTAAATATTATTTCTTTTGGACACTAAATAGAAAATTTTGATAACAATAAAAATGTTTGAAATAATATGTCAATATTAATATATATTTTACTTAACAATTTTTTCAACTGTGCTTCATACAAAATGTAAAATAAGTTTCATGCATGGACAGTATATATATATATATTGAAGCAGTCAATGTCTAATCATCATTGAGCTTCTTGCTTTACCATCTACACTAACCTCCTGTGGGGCCCACAATTCAGACCTTGCCATAAATATATGCCATTCACCCACACACTATATGCATAATGATTAGAGAAATTAGTAAAATTAATTATATTTAGTAAAGTGAAACAGTAGTTTGCGTGATGCATATATTATGAATGAAGCAATAATTTTATTAATATTTATTGCTGAAAATTAAACGTTTCCTTATATAATTGTAAATATCTTTTTATATGTGTGTATTTAATTAAGGTATTGGAATGTAACAACAAAGAAAAATGGGGAAGGCTCAAAATACTGAAATAATTTTTATCTAGATTCAGACTGTTTTCATTAATTAAGGTTATAAATCTTAATTAAAATCATAAGCAATTATTTTGTTAGTTGTTTTCAAATCTTTAAAAATATATCAAATGGTATTTCAAGCCTTATTTGTTTTAAAAATGTTTTACTAATTAAATGTTTTTTTTTTTATTTAATCAAGAGATTACAGAGATAGCTGTGGGCAACTGAGATTGCATTCTTGGCAGGATTAAGGGGTGTATAAAAAGGGCCCATAGAACAAAAGAAGTCATTTTTAGTTTAGTTTAGTTACTTTGAGTTGGTCATTCAACTTAGTCACTTTTCAGTTAACTTAAAGGTAGTAATTAAACTTAGTTACTTTGAGTTACAAAATTCTTTGAGAATGTCTTAAAGTAAAACAAATTTTCAGAAGTGCTTCCAGACCTTCAAATTTTAAGCAGTCAACATAAGTTCAGTGTGATGAAGCATGAGTAGAGGAATCTTTCTCTTCTTCTCTTGGAAGACTGTTTACCTGATGCAGTCAAGTTCCATCCGACCGGCCGTACAAGATGACCATATAATTGCTAACCTGACTATCTGCGGCTATCCTTAGGTAACTTCACTTAATGTAGGGCTGCCTTAATAAGTAACTTCTTTTGTAATATGTAGTTCAACCTTTGTATTTTAATTCATAAATTCATTTATAAGTTTCTATTAATTATTCTCTTAAATTCTCTCTCTCTCTCTGTAATAATTCTAACTATACCCTTTCACGCTTATTTATGTTATATAGCTTTGTGCAGCTCTATTAAATATTTAACTTATTTGGTTTAATGTATATATATAATTTATTTTCTTTAATATGCCAATATCATTCAACCTCGCGAGTCTAAAAAGGGGGTATTATCTTTGTTTAATTGGGAAAGAAGCAGGGGCTTCAGTTAAATTTATTAATAAAGTTTTATTCATTTGAAACAGAAATTGCTCACTAGGTTGATTTTATATTTAAATCTGTTATTCACATTTTTTTATAATATTTTATTGTGGATGCATATTTTACTTTATTATTTGAATTTGTCTTTAAATTTTCATTTTAAAAGATCGTGAACCTTAATATAATTATTCCACTTCCTTCTTGCTGTTGCCTGGAGGGCTAATTCTATCAGTTAATGCATATATGGGAATCGAAATTAAAAAATTTTGTTAGTTTAATGTCATAGTTAAAGAGTTATTCTCTATTATAATTTTCTGAATGATTCTTTATTTAAATATATCATTGCACAGGAGTCAAACCATTTACAGGCTTTCAAATATAATATATTAAGTTTATCGCACAGATATAATGCTGCTGGCCGACCTTTCCTTTCTCTTATGGTACTTCCACATATTTTCTTTATTGCTTTGTCATTGGGGATTTTGGAAATCTGAATCTCCCCACCTACTAGTTCTCAAAATCATTCGTAATCAGGGTACACCCTACTCCCTGTGGAACGCGAGGTTTATAGGGTTTTGATTGTGCTGCAGAAGTTCCATACAGCTGGCTCTGGGCCTTCAAACGAAACCTCTCCATTCGATACCGTGCCGTCAAAATGGTGGACATATCAACCTTCATTCATCCTCAAGAACTCAAAGTACCATAAGATCCTTATTTCTCTTATGACATGCTAGCATCATTATTGTTTTAGTAAATGGATTTATGTCTGTTTGACCTTTCGTTAGGTGTTGGAAATAATGACTCATTCATGAAATGTGCCAACATGCTAATTAATCAGTATGTAGATTTTAAAACTACTTTCTTTAAAAATGTTTATCGATTCCCATAGATATAAATCAATTTATATTAATGATTGTATCACGTATTCTCATAAATGTAGCGCATTGTTTGTTTCTTATTTATAAGTTCCAAAGACGTCTTTTCCAAACAATGCCAATAAAAGTATATATAATGATTTTCATAAGGTAGATAAATGATTAAAATTGTATATTTTTGCCTGTTTATCAAATCATTTACTACTAAACCTGTCACGATCTTTTATATTTATTTTAGGCATCCACAATGTTCTGTTAGTAAAATGTTATTAAATTGGCATATTAACTCCACACAAGTTATAATACACTCCATAAAATTATATTCGTTAAATAATTAATGTAAAGGGGATTTTATGAAAACAAATTCCAAGTTTTGTAAATAGACAATATCATTCCAAGCATGAAACCTTTTGTAATATATATATGTATTTTCACAATATTTTATTAAATATATATTTCATGTAAATCCTGGTTTGTTTTGAATTATTATTTTCTAATTAGTATTTAGAACTATTTTCTTTAGCTAATAACTTAGCAACATAACTTTAATAAATGTAATTCCTGGGCTACTCTTATCTCGATCATCATCATCAGTCTGATCTTATGCTCTACTGCTTTGCTTCTGGGCCAGAAATAAAATAATTGTGCTGTATCATCAGGATTGTTGTTCATTGGGTCAGAGACTCGAAGAATAGGCAAATAGGTTAGAATTCAAGATTGCTCCAGACCTGTGTATCTCGAGCATGATCGGATTCGAGGTACTTTTGCTTAGGATTTGAATCTTGTTAAGTGAGCACTGTTTTGACTGGTACATATTTTTTCCCCAGGCTTGTATGCCCAATCATGGGGCTTCGTTAATAATTCCACATCTGAAGAAATCATTGATGATATATATGTATATTTGTTTCTTCTCAAGTTTGTTTTCTGAATTGATATATATAAAATGTGAAAATTTTGTATTAAAACAAATGTTCATGCGTTGCAACCATAAATGTAATTTTTTTTTGTATCTGGTTATGCAATTATAGAAAAATATTGTTTTTCCATATTTATAGCTACAAATATAAAAATCTTGTTTTTAAAATGAAAAGAATTTTGATACCCATGCATTACAACTATTGGTGATTTTTTTCTGTATCTAGTTTTATAACCATATAAAATGTGTTTCTTATGTTATATAAATGAAAATGTTTTATAAATAAAACCGATGTACTTCAGCCATAAGTTAGAAACCTTGAAATTATAACAAGGTATATGTCATTGTTAATTTATTTTTTGTACATTATATATGTAATAGAGTTAATAATGTGCAACAAATACTTATTTATATTTACTAGTTGATTAGCCCAGATGTAAGTGTTTGGATTTTTTTATATATACTGTTGGCTGGCGCCTTTATATAAATGTGCCAACAGGTGATATAAAAAAATAAGATATCAAAATGAGTTCAAACCAGAATGTTAGGGGTTGAGAGTTATATTTTTGTCTCACTGTTTTTCCATGTATAAATAGTCATGAGCAAACATATATATTGTAGAAACAAATAACTAATCTTTTTTTTTGTAAGAGTCTATTATAGGTGCAGAAAAACAACCAAAAGTCAAGCAGCAAGGCAGTTGAATTCCAATAGATCATACACCTACACGTTATGATCAAATATTTTTCCCCTGTTATAAGCAGTAGTCAGCAGCAACAAAAAATAGCAGAATGGAGACAGTTGAAGAGAGGAGGGAGAGAGGTGTATATCCTGCATAAAATAAGAAAAATTTAAATCAAAATATTGAAATATATTTCACAGATATGTTTAAAATTGACTAACTTTCAAAAGAAGAAAAAAAGTGAATTGTGAATAAAACATAAGAGCAATGACACCAGAGGAAGAACAGAAGCTCATAGCCATGATCTATAGTATGCTTCAGGACATGAGGAAAGAGTCTGAAAAATGATGGAAAAAAATTGAAGAGCAAGAGAAGGAATTCATGAGGTTGGTGAAAGAAGTTAGACAGGAACTACATTTTGAAGGGACCTGCCTTGTTGGTCATGTAAAATCAAGTGAAAGCAAAACAGACAACAGTAATACTGCCACAGCTGTTGAGGAGAAAGAAAGATGATAGATGTGACCCCAGAGACAATGAACTGTGGTGCTAATAATGTGGCTTTAGATGTTGAATGTAAATCAATGGAAGCAAAGTCAGAGATCAAGAATATGGTCATTATTCCAAATTCTCCAAATGATATGAGTATGACTATAGAGTGCCAATTAACTGGAATAAAATCAAATATTGATAAGATTGGTACTACTTTGGACATTCCAGCTGAGGGTTTCAAAGATGTACCTGTTCCCAAACAAAGAGAGACTATTGATCTAACCAAAGACAAGATAGTCTATGCAGAAACAATTTCAGAAAACACAGTAATAGAAGACATGAAAGTTGTGAATGAAATTGAAGACACTGCAAAGAAGCAGGAGGCTAAACAAGTAGAGAATCTGATGAACCAAACAAGAGAACTGGAAAGATTTGAAGATGGTTCTACCTTCGGGTTAAAGGATATTGATGCTGAAACTAAAGATAAAATAAATTTTCATGGAAGCACTTTTAAAAGACAGTGGAGCAGAGGACACAGAACCTCAACCAACTAAAATAAGGTTGGAACCTCATGAGATTCTGTTGATGAAGACAAATGTCAACTCTATTCAACAAAAAGGTAAAAAATTAGCTTCTAATTTGACAGGAGTTACTCACAGTCAAAGTTTTACTCTAGCAGATTTAGCTATGGATGAAGAAAGTAGAGGAAATTGTGGTTTCAAATCTACTGCAAGCCAGCCCATATCAATGTGATGATATCAGTTTATCACCCTCTAATGGAGTGACTGTATCGATCATGAAAAATGGGATCGATAGATCAATACATACTGTTTTAGATGAATCTTCTGAAATCATAATTGATAACTCTGAGTTACATATTCATAATAACTATAAAGATTTTCTGTGGAAAAGTGATAATGAGGGGTTGATGAACACATCAAAGTTAAAGTTTAGAAATGATGCTGAATGACCTCCTGATATGAAAATGAAGAAAGCAGACAGATCTTTAGGTGTGGCCAATACTCCCCATTTTAATAAATCCCAGAATCATTTATTTATGACATATGATCAGAACAAGATTGACAAGAAGCTGAACTCATTAGACAGAGAAGATAAAATCTGTTTGAGAGCATGGACACATTTAAAGAAAAATATTTTCATAAAAGATGGAGAAAAACTTCTCAACTCCCAAAGTAAATACTTTATAATGGATACCAGTATGTCAGAGAAAGTTGGAGAAATTCTTTTAATGCAAAATATGTTTAATAGAGAACAATATGATAATATAATACCAAAGCACAATATTGTAATACTTTTTGATATTTTAGTAAGAGGCCTGGAAAGATGTATCTCTAACCCAGGGGAACATTGTTTTGAGCCTTATATACCTCCAGATCCAGGAAAATATTATTAAAAAAAAGGAAACAGCAGACATGGATAAACAAAGTCGAAGACAATGGAAAATGCAAAATGGACATGCTCATATTATGAATCCCTAAGCAGCTACAGATAAACAATGTCAAAGACAACAGAAAATGCAAATGGACATTCTCACATTTTGAATCCCTACACCAAATATTTCAGTTAATGAAAAAAATAATAATAAATTGCTATAAAAATAATAAAAAAATGAATGAAAGATTTTTTTCTTTACCATACTAGAAACTCAATTCAAATAATGCAGTTTTTTTTTTCAATAAGGAGCAGTTTTTATGCTCATTTATTAAAGTTGCTTTTCTCACCAAAATTATAGTAGACTCTAACTAAGGTAATTTTTTTTTATTGATTTTTTTTATGATCACTTTAAGTGGGGAAGAGTGAAGCAGTCAATGTCTAATCTTCATCGAGCTTCATGCTTTACCATCTATACTAACCTCCTGCAGTGCCTGCAATTCAGACCTTGCTGTAAATATATGCCATTCACTCATACACTGTATGCATAATGATTAGAGAAATTAGTAAAATTAATTATATTTAGTAAAGTGAAACAGTAGTTTGCGTGATGCATATATATATATATGAACAAAGCAATAATTTTATTAATATTTATTGCTGAAAATTAAACATTTCCTTATATAATTGTAAATATCTTTTTATATATGTGTATTTAATTAAGGCATTGGAATGTAATAACAAAGAAAAATGGGGAAGGCTCGAAATACTGAAATAATCTTTATCTAGATTCAGACTGTTTTCATTAATTAAAATTATAAATCTTAATTAAAATCATAAGCAATTATTTTGTTAGTTATTTTCAAATCTTTAAAAATATATCAAAAGGTATTTCGAGCCTTATCTGTTTTAAAAATGTTTTACTAATTAAATGTTTTTTTTATTTAATCAAGAGATTACAGAGATAGCTGTGGACAACTGAGATTGCATTCTTGGAGGGATTAAGGGGTGTATAAAATGGGCCCATAGAACAAAATATGTCAGTTTTAGTTTAGTTTAGTTACTTTGAGTTGGTCATTCAACTTAGTCACTTGATGTCATCAAGTTCCATCCATCCGACTGGCCATACAAGATGACCGTATAATTGCTAACCTGACTACCTGTCACTATGCTGCTATTCTTAGGTAACTTCACTTAATGTAGAGCTGCCTTAATAAGTAAATCCTTTTGTAATATGTAGTTCAACCTTTGTATTTTAATTCACATATTCATTTATAAGTTTCTATTAATTATTCTCTTAAATTCTCTCTCTCTGTGTGTAGTAATTCTAACTATGCCCTTTCACGCTTATTTATGTTATATAGCTTTGTGCGGCTCTATTAAATATTTAATTTATTTGGTTTGATGTATATATATAATTTATTTTCTTTAATATGCAAATAACACCCAAACTCATGAGTTTGAAAGGGGGGGGATAATTGTTTAATTTGGAATGAAGAGGGGGCTTCATTTAAAATCTATCAATAAAGTTTTGTTTATTTAAAATTGAAATCGCTCGCTAGGTTGATTTTATATTTAAATCTTTTATTCACGTTTTTTTTTTTTAAAATATGTTATTGTGGATGCATATTCCACTTTATTATTTGAATTTGTCTTTAAATTTTTATTTTAAAAGATCGTGAACCTTAATATAATTAATCCAGTCCTTCTTGCTTTGCCAGGAGGGCTAATTCTATCAATTAATGCATATATGGGAATCGAAATTAAATATAAAATTTTGTTAGTTTAATGTCTTAGTTAAAGAGTTATTTTCTAGTATAATTTTCTGAATGATTCTTTATTTAAATATATCATTGCACAGGAGTCAAACCATTTATAGGCTTTCGAATATAATATATTAAGTTTATCATACAGGTATAACACTACTGGCTGACCTTTCTTTTCTCTTATGGTACTTCCACATATTTTCTTTATTGCTTTGTCATTGGGGACTTCGGAAATCCGAATCTCCCCACCTACTAGTTCTCAAAATCGTTCGTAATCAGGGTACACCCTACTCCCTGTGGAACGTGAGGTTTATAGGGTTTTGATTGTGCTGCAGACGTTCCATACAGCTGGCTCTGGGCCTTCAAACCAAACCTCTCTATTCGATACCGCGCCATCAAAATGGCAGACATATCAACCTTCATTCATCCTCAAGAATTCAAAGTACCATAAGATCCGTATTTCTCTTATGACATGTTGGCATTATTATTGTTTTAGTTAATGGATTTGTCTGTTTGACCTTTCGTTAGGTGTTGGAAATAATGACTCATTCATGAAATGTGCCAACATGCTAATTAGTCAGTATGTTGATTTTAAAACTGCTTTCTTTAAAAATGTTTATCGATTCCCATAGATGTAAATCAATTTTTTATTAATGATTGTATCACATATTCTCGTAAATGTAGCACATTATTTGTTTCTTGTGTATATTTTCCAAAGACTTCTTTTCCAAACAATGCTAATAAAAGTACATATAATGGTTTTCATAAGATAGATAAATAATTAAAATTGTATATTTCTGCCTGTTTATCAAATCATTTACTACTAAACCTGTCACAATCTTTTATATTTATTTTAGGGATCCACAACGTTCAGTTAGTACAATGTTATTAAATTGGCATATTAACTCCGCACAAGTTATAATACGCTCCATAAAATTATATTCGTTAAATAATTAAGGTAAAGGGGATTTTATAAAAACAAATCCCAAGTTTTGTAAATAGACAATATCATTCCAAGCGTGAAACCTTTTGTAATATATATATATGTGTTTTCACAATATTTTATTAAATATATATATTTCATGTAAATCCTGGTTTGTTTTGAATTATTATTTTCTAGTTAATATTTAGAACTATTTCTTTAGATAATAGTTACATAACTATAATAAATGTAATTCCTGGGCTACTCTTATCTCGATCATCATCATCAGTCTGATCTTATGCTCTACTGCTTTGCTGCTGGGCCGGAAATAAAATAATTGTGCTGTATCATCAGGATTGTTATTCGTTGGGTCAGAGACTCAAAGAATAGGCAAATAGGTTAGAATTCAAGATTGCTCCAGACCTGTGTATCTCGAGCATGATCGGATTTGAGGTACTTTTGCTTAGGATTTGACTCTTGTTAGACTGTTTTGACTGGTACAATATATATATATATATATGAGTTACAGTAGACTTTTTTATGTTTATATATCTATATGTTATAGTTGTAGTGATTAATCAGTTAGTATTAATAATTACCTGTTATTATTAATAATAACCAAACAAGATGGTCAAAGTGATTAATTTTTAAAAATTTCTCACATGAACTGGTAGTTATATTATTCTCAACTGTCAATGGTTAATGCAATAAATTTCAATATCATTAGGTTTGTGACTGTCAACAATAAATGTAATATATTTTGGTATGTTAGGTTGGAAGATTTCCAAATTCCAGAGGAAATAAGGAGTCATATCCTTGTTGTGTTTTGGATAACCATTCACTTAGTGTTGATTATTATGTTATTGGAGAAAATTGTTTTTTTATTTATGTCTATCACTAATGTGGCTGGCACATTGTTTTTACATTTCCATTAATGTTACATTAACATAAACATAAAGTAGGGTTTAGACATAATGAAGAAATGATTTAATGATCAAATTAATAATTGAAAATTGAAAAAAGAAATCAAAAACCATCAATTATTTACAATAGACAAATATTCATTTTTGCTAAAAGTTAAAGAAAACAATGAGAAATTTTCCAGCCAAATCATCTGCAGAATACCGATGTTTGTCAACGATGTGATATTGTAAAAATAATAAACAGTTAAACAACTTATCATTCACATTATAAATGAAAATGAATCAATTATACATATTACACTTTTTGATAAAGAATTTTCAATTAATTCATTACACCCATATTGCAATTGGTCATGCTGTATGAAACAGAATGTTGAAAGAGCTTAAGGCAAAATGTAAGAACATTACTGGGGAAAATGTAGGCTGTATTTAAATCTTTATAAAAATGTTTTTTCCTAATTAAAGTTTTCCTATTTGTTTCATAATCCTTATTTGTATAATTTTATCATAATTTGATAAACAATACAACAATAAATAAAACAAAATCACTGAATATTAAAATTTTATAAATAAATAATAAAAATATAATATATATTTTTTACATTTACCAGACTCCTGGTATTATTAATAATTACCTGGTTCATGTATTTTATATGTATTATTTATCATTTTGACCAAAGGACCTGGTAATTATTAATAATTACACAGTCAATGTGATTTTTACATATTTTTTATCAGTTTGATCAAAACACCCAGTAATTATTAATAATAACTGGATTTATTATTTAAACCATAACATATATATAAAATAATATATGTTTAGTACTAATCTTTCTTATATAGTTTGCTGATATGACTTGTTCTGGTTATCAGATAAACATATAAAAATATTGACAGTCCTCAATTCAGTTCAGTTTCTACAATTTCTGAAACATCAACTCCTGTAAGCAATATCTACTACACACTTATTGGGCTATGAAATATCACAGAGTAGAAATTCTGACTAGCTTCTGTAGAAGTTCAAACTGAATGTGGAGACTAATAGCATCCGCCCTTCTTTTGAAACTGACTATATAATAATCAATTAAAATGAACCCACTATTTATAACAATATTATGGAATTTATGAACAGGAAGATTAACACTAAGTCTTTGTCTTCTTAAAATTTAACAAGATTATAACTAAATTACAACTGTTTGCTGTTTTTTTTTTTTAATTTATTCATCAACAACCTAAATAATTTAATTAAAAAATTATTTCTTAATCCTTTCCATAAATCCATGTCTTTGAAGCAAACACTTTTATTTCATATAAAAAAAAAATTTTTTTTTGTCAAATTCAGAAATGTCCAATAAAATATTTGTATTAAATATTTTTAATTTTACATAATTTATAATTTTTTTTCAAAAATATCAAAAAATATTATTAAATAATCAACACTTCACTTATTCCACATGCTATTTTAAGTAATTATATATGCAAATTTTGTTTCCCTTTTAAGCTTTAAATATTTATGTACATACACACTATTGAGTGCCAGAAAATCAATACTTTTCAATACATACATGTCTATATATATATATATATATCATTTACACAATTTTATCTATACACTCACCCATATTTTAAGCATACCTACCTTAAGTTAGACAATAATGTTTCTTAATACCAAATAATTAATTTTTTTTTTTAATTTTAGCTACAATAGTTTTTAAATTAGCAAAATGTTAACTATTATTTTGTAATTGTAATATTGATTACATTAATGTCCAAATTTATTTTCATAAACCAATATACTGTACACATTTTAAATAATTGAATGATTTGTCACTCATGAGATTACATAATAATAGACCACACACAAGGACAGTTAAGCTTGAACAGAAAATTTCAATTTTTTAGTTGGCCACTGTGCTAAACATTGCAATTATATATAAACATTAAATATTTTGTGCACAAATAGATGGCATCATTATATTATATATATATATTTGCAAATAACGTAAAATGTAACCCATGTGAATATCTTATTCAATTATATAAACTGATTTTTACATGTACAAATATATACATACAAACATTCTGTACATGTATACACATACATACAGTATATATATATACACACATTTTTTTAAAAACATGAATGCATACTTATAATTTTTACATATTGTTTAATTCCAGTAATTATATTTAAAAAAATATATAAACATAATCCTTTTGCTGATTTATCAATGATATACATATATATAAATAATCATTATATAACAGCTAACCATATATTTATAATAGTAATGCATAAAAGCTTTTTTTGGCAAATATTTTTTTTGCCTTCCTCAATGTAAATTTAATCTATTTTAATCTTTGATTTACATTATATACATAGCCAATATCTATCCTTTTATATGTACATAGATTAAGTTTAGTATAGACAATATACATATATTTAAATATCTTTTTAGCTTGTATTCTGCCCATCCCTCTTCTGTATATTTAAATGGACATATTAAGGTCATATATGTTATCAACAAGGGTTTTGAGCATTCCAACCATGGATGTTCAATGTTATGGATGGTTGAAGAGTTAGAGGATGGAAAAGATTGAAACTTGTCCACTAAAGTTTGAAGATTTGCTATCTTAATATAAACTGAGCACTGATTCTATATATAAGTGAGAAATGGTGATCTGGACCAATTGATGAGTGCTGATTCAGCATGAAATAAATATAATGGAGATCATTTATCTTTTTCACATGTATGTGGGCATGTGTATCTTGTATAAGATGGAGTGGATAGTTGTGGAGATCTTGAAAGTTTGAGCTCCAAGTCCTTTGTAATCACATTAAATTTAGTATAAACAATATAAGTGTATTCAAATATTTTATATATCCTGTATCTTATAATATTATGAATGAGAATATTTAATCACTTTTATTATTACATTATTTATCTAAGATAAAAGATGATTAATATTATTTTCAGTCATTATTGAGCCACTTCAGAATGAAAATATGACAAGTTTATCCCCCCCCCCCCCCATTCTTAGCCTCACTTCTCCATGTCATAGTAGCAAGCTTTATTTTCTCATGTGATCTTTTTCTAGATCTTTTACAATCTTTAGTGATTCAACTCAAAATTTCAACTATCCTTTCATTATCATCTCAACTAGATATGCATCTATCCAAGCTTCATTTCAGTAAATTAATTCTTTTAATAATGTCAATATCTGTTTGTTTTCTCACCCATCTTTGTATTCATACTAATATAATCTTTATACTTTATTGATTGGTCTGAAGTGAAAGCTAGTAAAATATATATGTAAAAACCTTTCATTTAACCTAAATTATGTAAAAGTCTACTATCCATGTTCAGTTCTATGATTAATTTCATTTATTATGTTATATATAAATATATATAATTAAAACAAGTCATAAATTTTGTAACTTGTTTTTAAGCTTGCATTTTATGATCACTAGATAGAGCTTACCAATAGCTCTAATCAAGCTTTATTTTATCAGTGCTAAAAGAGAAAGAACTCAAAATCTCTATCGTAAATCCCTATCTCCAGACCAATTGTTTTCAAGCTTGTGGCTCACCTCAGTGGAGCACGGGGACTCTAGAAACTAGATCTAAAATACTAACTTTTAATTTATGATTATCAAACTTTATTTTCTTCTGAGAAAACCATTGAATAGTACCTTAATCTTTTTAGCATTTATTTTTAGATCTACTTTATTACTTTCATCTTTTAACTCATGGAACATTTTCTGAATCTTTGGATGATTATTTTCAAAAACAACTACATTATCTATAAAAATTTAAATTATTTAAATAATCAACATTTACTTTTACTTCCATAATTTACATTTCAATCCGCAAAATACTTCTTGTAAAACTTCTGTAAAAAGTTTTGGAGATATGGAATTATTTTGTTATACACCCTTTTTAATGTAATCTTTTTTGCATCAATCTAGTTACTGCTGGTGAAATTTTGATAAATGCTCTGCAGAATATAATATTTCAGGTTTATATCTTAATAATCCAAAACTTTAATCACTATGCTTATACCATCAAATACTTTTCATAATCTATAAATTCAAAGTATAATGCCAGCTCATATTCATTGGTCTTTTTATAATTTTTCTGAACACTTGAATATTATTCACTATTGTAAACTCACTTTTAAATCTATTTGTTTAGTCAGAATCCAAATTTTGCTGAGAAGTGTTGTAATTATTTTGGTCAACATTTTTTTTTACAATTCAAATAAGTCTACAATTTCTAATATTTTTTATCACTTTCCTTCAATCATCTGATACATTTTTATCATTTAGACATTTGATTTATAGGTTTACCAACAACTTTTCTAATTTCACTTGTATTTTTTTTTAAATATAAATAATTCATCATGTTTTGGGGTTTTCCCTTCATCATAGATTTAATTAGATATTTCATTTCTTTATATAAAATAGTTGGAAATTTAAAAAATGTAATAAATTTAGGGAATACAATGTTTTCTTGTGATTTATTACTGTATATGTTTTTATAGAACTCATAAATATATTTCATGATGCTATTTTTCTTTTTAGCAATAGTTCCATTTTTCATTATTGTTACAACATTCCTTCCAATACCAAGATTTTGTTTTATACTTTTGAGACTTTTATTCTTTTTTATAGCTTTCCTTGGCAATTCATAATTATATTTTATTATATATTTTTTCATACCATTTTATAAAACACTAGATATTCAATTCATAATGAATCATTTTTTAAAAAAAAATCATATTCCATCATATATTCTTTAGTTTCAATGGAAAATATATTGGTAAATTGCTTCTTTTTTGTACCAGTATCTTCTTATTGATTTCAGTCAAAACTGAACAATCTTCTAAGTTTATTAGTATTTTAAAACAATTTGCAAATTATAACTCAAATTCATTGGAATTTTTTCTGAAGGTTAAGAATATCAGTTGTTATTATTTTTTAATACTTTTTCTCTTTAGCTTTGCATTAACATCACACTAATTGATGATCATTTCCTAGATTTAAACACAATAAGTATTAAAATATATATTTTCTATTGGTCAAAATATAATCCAGTTCTGCTCTACTTTCATATTTATTTACATTTAATAAATGAATCATAATGTACAGCTTTTCTTTTTCTGTAAACTTCACAAATCTAAAATTTTTCACATTTCTGTCTATCATTATCAAATTTATCCACAATATTTTTATCTTTTAATTGGTTATCAAATCTAGCATTAGTCTCTCATAATAATTTTAAAATATTTGGTAAAAACATTTTGCACATCTAAATGAAAATTCTCTATTTATTTATTACAAAGAATACTTGTTAAAGCATAAACTTGAATTGTCTACATTTGATATCTTTTATTAATTTGATTAATTAATCATGCCGCTCTGCCTAATGTACTATCAGTCTCTACAATGTTATTCTATTTTTGTTCATTTTTAAAACCAATTGTCTTTTTCCATCTCATATCTTTACAAATTCCAACAATATCTCATTAAAAATTAGTTTTTCTCTGAGTAATGCAACATTCCTTCACTTTAAAATAATCTGCAGATATTATAGATATCTAAATAAAATGTTGTCATTATATGGCAACCTAGCTCTGCAACTAGAGGTCTTAGTCTTCACTATCTTTGACACCAATCATTGCTTTGGCTGATTTTATAGCCTTCTGGACAACAGTACATTATTTAATTTTCTGTTATTATTGAAAATATTTATAAAATATAAAAGAATTTCACATGCATATATTTATGTGCTTTGAAAAACTCAACAGATATTTCAGTTAAGAATTATTAAATAACCAAAAAGAAAAACCATAATGTTTCTTATCTTAAACTCAGGATTAAAAAAAATCCATAAAACTTGTTGCACTGGTTGGTGAGCACCCCATCTTAGCACCCTTACATATGAATAATCACAGTAATAATATCTATAACAGCAATAAGATGACAGTCAAATTCTGAATTGTGAACTACTATAATACAAACTTTTCAGAATCATTTTGAGGATTCTTCTATATCAGATGTGATTGCCTCAACATCTTTAATCACAATTCAAAAGTCTTGATTTTTTTTATTTTAAATTGTTTTCACTAACTTTATTTCAATGTATGCTACATAAAACATATTATTTGTTTTATGAAATTCACAATTGTTAAAGCAAATACCAAATAGATTCTAGTCAGTTCTATTTTATATAAACTTCACATATTAATTCAAAATTTAATATAATCAATTATGTAAATAATACCTTACAGATTATATCTTATAATAATGATGTCATGTAAAATTTCTTAAATGAAGGAAAACTTTCTGTGCTAAGACTATGCTTCCAGAAAGTTTGTTACCAAGTGTAACATTCCCTCTTTCCAAGTTTTACATGATAACAAAAACTGTTTTTTCTTATTACTACACATGACCATACACATGATCCCCAATATGCATATTTTGTGCAGAACCAGCACTCATCAGTTGGGCCAAATCATAATTTCCCACACATATATACAACCAGTACTTGGTTTATATTAAGATAGCAATTTCTTAAACTTTAATGGAGGCTTCAATTTTCTCACCTTCCCAACTATTCAATCATCCACTTCATTGAGAAGCTGATGATGGAATGCTCAAAGCCTTGATATTATTGTCAATCTAGCCCTTCATATTATTGGACATTATACATCCATATATAATATTTTAGTCTATTATTACAAACAATTATTCGTATTACAAGATGATTTCCTGTTATGTAAATGAAAAATTTAACACACTGCCTTTATCAGATTACAACTAAAACCCAAGTCTTTGAGAAAGATCTCCAATAAGTTCATACCTTTATTGAAAGATGTTTCTACTTCAGGAAAGGATCTATTTTGAGACATTAAATTAATATTGTTTGTTGAAGATCTCTGATGAATATATTAAATAAAGTAAATGAGAAAAGATGAATACCATGGTAATTGTTCTTTAAAATTTCATACTTATTATAATTGTCATTTATTAATAATTTTTCTGCATTTAGAAGTTTTAGAAACCCATTTTTTAAAATATCATAAACTGAAGTTGAATTAATAAAGGTAACAATATTTTTTTAAATTTATTTTAAAAGCCTTTTTCAGTACAAGTTATTAAAGATAAAATGTGATCACAGCAGTTTCTTCCTGGCCTAAATCAAGGGTGCACTAGATGCTTTTCAATTATTGGCCAAATTCTTGTATGTGTTTTTCAAAATGTTTGTAGTAAGCACAATAAAAATGGGATTGAATAATACTTTTTTTAATTATTTCCAGTTTTATTTAGATTTAAGAATGCTATAACTTTGCTTTCATGTCAAACTTTTGGAATAATTTTTGTATGAATAACATTACAAAATAGTTTGCAACCATGCTTTGACAATGAATCCTAAACTTTTTAGAAACTTTAAAAGTGCATTATCTATCTTAAGACTTTTCATAATTTAAGATATCAAAGAAAGAAATTCATGGTAGAGATATTTTAAAAAAAATATTGTGAAAGAGAAGTTTTGCAATTCTGTTTAAATGATGCTTTTTTAATTCTATCAACTTGAGTTAAAAAATTGGAAAATCCATCAGCAGTGAGATGAGTATTTCTTTTTAAAATAATTTTACATCCACTATGCTATAGTGGTCAATATCAACCCCTAGGGATCAATATATCATTATTGATCGTAGATCCAACCTAGGGTCTTGATTGAGAGTTGATGGAAAAATTGATTAAAAATCACAAATATAATTATATATGCAATGTTTTTGAATATTGTTTCAATGAATTTAACACCAGTTTGTTTACTAGCAAAAATTACATAACTCATCACTGCAAACTTAGTATGATTAATTATCTACATGAAAAACAGATACGGATCGAGTCACACAGGGCTGGCAAAACTTGCCAAGTCTATGTTCCATTTACCCAAAACATAGGTTATGGTATAGTATGTCAAACATTCACAGTGTATGCTGACATTATTAGCATATCCAAAGCTGTTTTACATCACTGTTCATTTAATATTTCACATTATTGGTATACACATATAATAAAGTAGGTAAGATTACAATTACTATGTACTACTATTGACTGACCAATTTCATTTTTTATTATTTATAGGACCCTAATTCTGTAATGCAACTTCAACTTCTAAAAAAATGCTGACAATTTTCATTGGATTATTTGAAAATTGGATTTATTTCTTCACTAATAAATGACACAATACATGTGTCTTCTCTGTGAAAAAACTTTTATAAATAATGCAATGAAACATTCTAATAAAAAGGATAAAGATCTTGATTTTTTAAAAAAAACGTAAAAAAGAAATATTTGCAAGTCAACCAAATATAAAAAGTATTATGAAGTCATCTGCTATAGTTGAAATTGAAGGAGGATTAATAACTTTATACAAGATTTCACTCAATATAGCAAAAAAGGGAAAGCCATATACAATTGCAGATGTAGTTATACTTGCAATTAAAGATGTTATGAAAATGTAATGAAAAAAGACTAGGTTAATGTTTTCAAGTGCTTACTATTAGGTGTGAATTCTGTAAAACAGTGTATTGATAAAATGGCTGAAGATATAGAAAATATGGTAGTCCAAGAGCTCGCAAAAAGTTTTCTATTCAACATGATGAGACTGTTTTTGGTGTTACTTTTCTTCTTATAGCTTATGTCAGATATTTTAGTAAAATTAAATATCCAATCATTAATGAACTTTTATTTGCTAAATATCTTGAAAGTGATAGAGAAGGTGGGAGAATATATGTTTAAAAAAATATTTGAATAAATATGACATTCCATTCAACAATATAATAGCAGTAGCCATAAATGGTGCACCTGCTATGGTAAGCCATTAGCAAGGTTTTACTTTTCTTTAAAAAAATGTTCCTGGTATACATACTACTCACTGTGTTTTGTATAGAACCCACATAGTTGCAAAATATCTATCTAATTTTGCATAATGCTTATAGTTTTGTATTAAATCTATTAATTAAATTAGAACCCAACCTCTTAAATTAAGTTTTTCAAACTTTGTAAAAAAAATGAATTATCAAGCCGGTAACTTTTACATACTGAAGTCAGATGGTTGACTTACACTTTTATGAAGGCTCATTGAGTTATTTGATTCTATGATAAAAAATTTTATTGAAATAAATTCTATTCTGAGTGATGAACTGCAAAAACCCAAGAACCATATTTTTTACTTAGCGGATTTATTTGAAAAATTCAATGACATTCAAACAAAGCTCCAAGGTAAAGATGTCATAATTATTAAAGCTTAGACAGTTCTTTTAGGTTACCAAGTTAAATTAAGTTTGTTTAAATCTTCACTGTTACATAAAGGTTTTCAATACTTTTTAAATCTATGACAATTGCAAATAAAAGATGAAGACTTGGAAATATATATAAATCTCTTTCAAAAATTGAATGATGATTTGAAACTGCACTATGCAGATTTAAAAAATATTGATATCCCAGAATAGACTTTCCATTCAAATTAAAAACTTTGATATCAACTTGCAAGATGAAATTATTGAATTATTAGCTGATCTTGAAGCAAAGATGCTTTTTTAAAATGTAACTTTGAGCAATTTTTGGACAAATATAAATACAAAAATATAACAAAACTTTGTGATATGGCATATCCTGTTTGCTGGCATTTTCAAGTTTGTATATGGTTGAAGCTGTTTTCAGTCATGTTAATGTTAGAGAAAATAGTTGAATGTAGAATTCTGAGGTGATTTAAATCTAAAACTTAGTAATTTTGAATCAAATATTGCTAATCTTCCTAAGAATCGTCAAGCCCATCTCTCTCACTGATTGTCAGTCAGAAAAATTATTAAAATGATTACTATAAAATTGTTATTACATATATTAATGCAAAATTTCAAAATAAAAGCATAAGTCATACATAAATAAACCACTAAAAATAAATTTTGTGAGGGTCAATAAGGTTTCAAAGATTATTTAGGGAGTCAATAATCAAAAAAGTTTGATGATCCCTGCACTAAGCTTATATAAAAGTGCCCAGGATTTATGTGTAAATCTTCTAAAATTACAATTCTTCAAGATCCATTTCAACTTTTTTTTCTGGCATTACCTAATGATTTTGCACATTTGTCAGAAATTTGGGGATCTTTCCTAGATGAAAAGAATTATTCTGAAATGTTTTAGTATCCATGAGGAATGGATTCTCTAATAGCTGACTATAAGTTTGTTAAACATATCATAGCAAGAAAGATTTGGATGGATTCTATTAATATACTATTCAAGAAATCCACTATATCATTTCCAGTTAACTTTTTTAAAATAATATCTATAAGAATGTTAACTTTGTTATGTTTGTGAGTGATTGCTATGCTTCATAACAGCAATATGATTATGAAAATTAACCCCTAGTAAAAATTAAGACTACAGCAACTTGTGATTATTTAATGTATAACTAATACAAATAATTATACCATTATTATAATATATATATAATATATATATATATATTCAAAGTATTTGAAATAAGAGTATTAATAAATGATAGCATAAAATTTATAGGCAACTAATATCATAAATGGGATTATCATTAAATGCCCTCTGATTAAGTAGCCCAATTGTACTAGAAATAAGCATTACATATTTGACCTATGATAAATATAATTATGAACCAAGTGTTTTTCTTCACTTATGTATTGCATATCTCAACAATCTAAATTTACTAAGTAAATATCATACTCAGGCAATTTAAAACATGAGTAAATAAATTGGTGTTATAACAGTTCATATCTATATGTACAATAGACTCAAATTTATAGATTGCCAATGAGTCCACAATAAATATTCTTGTTTGGTAAAAAACATTTATTAACTGTTTAACGGATATTGAAATATTTCAAATATTTATTCAAAAATAAATGTCTCATTTACAATTGGCTGCCCACAAGGACTTGAGTATTTAGTGATAACCCATCAGAGATTTAAAGTTTATAATAGATAGAATCAAAATATTTGATCAATGATCACAATTGATATCAGCTATTTTTGTATATATTGGTGATGAATTAAAATGATTAATGACTCCATAGATAATAATTTTAAATTTGTAGTTGTGCTTTATTAAGGATTTGAATTCAGAATGAGTTATCAAAGTGTTTTCTGAAAATTAAGTATAACAGTACATGAGTTGAGAAATGATGAAGCTATAAAGTGCTTTATAAATAAAATGTTTTATAAATATGCCAAAAAAGGGCATGTGAAGGCAAAGTAGCAGATGATGATGCTGGATTTGCCTTATATTAATAAAAATTTGTGACTTTAAAAGTACCAGATGTATGCTCTATGTTAGTAAAATGGCAAAGAAATATGGGCTCATTACTAATAAATATTATTAATTTCTCTTCGTAAAATAACTAAGATAAATAATGAGTACCATTTGAAGCTGGCTTATTTACCAAAGGTATTGTATCTTATTTATTTTAGACAAAAGACAGAAAACATTAGTGCTCACTGTTTGAATCTTTGGATAATAGCATAATGCAAAGTCTTCTGATTATGGTCATAAAATCCACATTATGTTGTACAGAATATGTTAAAATTTTAAAAAATAATAATATATTAGTTTTGGTATAATAATGTTGTGGTAGGTAAATCAATCACTACTGAACATAATGCTATTGTGGTATTTCTATTAAAAAGTTCTGTTTCATGAATTAAAATGTATATTAGTAGAGGTTTAATTAAGTTGTAGGATTCTGTATGTAAAGCATAATAGAAGAAACAAGTTATTCATTTTATTTGGTCTGAGGTATTAAATTGAGAAATAAAGTCATGTTCTTTTTTTTTCTAAAATAGTAATTATAGATAAGAATAAATTATGAAAAATGAAAGAGGTTTAGATACATTAAGACAGACAAGAAAAGTTAGTGAAATATATGTCACATCAAAAGATGATCAAAATGAACCTATAATGGCTAAGTTAAAAAGTTTAATGAAAGTAATGAAACAAAATCAACAAAAATGTGACAAGAACAATGAAGAGCTTATGCAAATAATAAGGCAAACTCAAATAGAGTTCATGCAAGGAATGAAACAAGGTTATAGAGATCTAAAAAGTGAGCTCAATGAAGATCAAGAAAAATATGGTAAGAGTCAGGAACTATTTAAACAAGAAATAAAAACAAGCCAAGAAGAGCTTAAACTAGAAATGAAACCAGGCCTGGAAATTTTAATAAGCAAAATAGAAGAGGATCAATATGAATTAGAAGTTAGAATCCCAAAATGAAGATAAAATTTTAAAAACTGAATTAAATGAGTTTCAACAAATTAATGATGAAACCATTAAGCATCACATGATCACCATCTACTGTACGGAGAGTTTTGGTTTGTTTATAAATTAATGATAAAAAATTAAAGATACAGAATAGGCATGAACAAGTGGTCCAATGATTGGAGTCAGAATAAATATAATGATTCATATAGTAATTTAGATGTACAGTTTAAAATAAATGACAGTTTCATCGATAGGGAATTCCATCACAAGCTTAAATAATGATGATACATATAAAATTTTGTCTTCAGAAATAAAACATTTAAAGTCCAAATGATTTTATTATTACGAGATACATAATAATGAATATAAGTACCTTGATTGTTAATATGAGAAATTTTCTGTATCACAAAGTAAGATCAATGATGTATGTTTCATTTGTGAGATTAGTGATTTAGAAAATGTAGTTTATGACAAGGCTGCAATCAAGTGCATGAATCATTATGGATGTAATAGTAAATATTTAGTTTATAGTAATTATATTCATGATTTTTTTTGTTACAAAGATTCCATATTTATTAGAAATGGAGTTACTCTTATCAATATATCATACCACTTATATAATATTATGGATTTATTTCGCAAATATCCACTTAGGATAAAATGTGAAAATGCAAATGGATATAATTATTGCAGGATATTAGTATAATTGATTTTAGTATGTTTAGATAAAAAAAATTTTCATATGACACCTACTTGTACATAAGAATTGATTTTATTATTATGGTGGTATAATTTTAATTAATTATGATTTATTGATGGAATGTTAATTTTGTAGTAATGGCTTTATGTTAATTGTTTAGAATAGTTTTCTTTATTTTTATTAAAGAGGGAGATATGTGGTATACACATTTCTTCATTTGTCATCTTTCTATAGTTTATACATTGCTAAATAAATATAGGGGATTTGAACTCAGACTTTCAAGCCCCTTCACTATCCACACTATCTCATACTACTGCTACTCATGACCACACACATGCAAAAAAAATAAATAATCACCAATATACGTATTTCGTGCTAAACCAACACTCATCAGTTGGTCCAGATTACCATCTCCCATACATATATATATATAATCAGTGCTCAGTTTATATTAAGATAGCAAATCCTTACACTTTAATGGACAGGCTTCAACCTCCTCCAACTCTTCAGCCATCCATACCATTGAAAAGCTGATGATAGAATTCCCAAATCTCATGCTGATGCCAATATTGTTGTCATGCCCATATTGACCTCAAGTCACTCTGACCCCTCAATAGGACATTATCCATTTAAATACATAGAAGAGGGATGGGTAGAATGCAGGCTTAATATGTAAGATTTGAAATACCAGGCACTCTTATATCTGGAGCCTAATTGTAAATATAGAGGATTTGAAATACATATATTGGTGATTATTTTCTGCATGTGTGTGGTCATGTGTATCAGTGGTATGAGATAGTGTGGATAGTGAAGGGGCTTGAAAGTCTGAATTCAAATCACTATATTTACAATTAGGCTCCAGGTATAAGAGTGCCTGGTATTTCAAATCTTACATATATTAAGCTTACATTCTGCCCATCTCTCTTCTATGTATTTAAATGTATACTGTCCTATACATGAGGGGTCAGAGTGACTTGAGGTCAACATGGGCGTGACAACAATATTGGCATCCGCATGAGATTTGGGAATTCTATTATCAGATTTTCAATGATATGGATGGCTTGAAGCTGTCCATTAAAGTGTAAGAATTTGCTATCTTAATATAAACTGAGCATTGATTATATATATATGTATGGGAGAAAGCAATCTGGACCAACTGATGAGTGCTGATTTAGCATGAAATACATATATTGGTGATTATTTATCTTTTCTGCATGTGTGTGGTCATGTGTATCAATATTATGAGATAGTGTGGATAGTGAAGGGGCTTGAAAGTCTGAGTTCAAATCCCCTATATTTACAATTAGGCTCCAGGTATAAGAGTGCCTGGTATTTCATTGCTAAATAATAATAAAAAAACAATTCAAGGTCATATACATGTAATAATAAATGTTTATTTTCATTTTAAATAAATGAATCATTTATTTATTAAAATTAAAAATATTTTAAATTTAAATTATTAACAGATAACAATGCTTTATTTAAATTAAAAGAAAGAAATCACATGTTCAAAATTAGTAAATAAAAATAATTACATTGTGTAATATATGCATTTTGAAATTAAACTTATATACGAAGGTGTCTTATTCTCAAATATTATTTTATTGTAAAATCTTTAAATTTTGCTACTAATATTTTATTTATAGACATTAATTAGTCGTTGTCTGATTCGGCTTAAAATACAATCAATTGTAACAAACTAATTAAACAGATAACAAAGGAATTTAATTAGCAAAACCCAATTTAATTAAATCCCACCTTAATTTATAAGAGTTACTCCAGAAAACAAACCGATAAAAGGGGGGTCATTTTGAAAAGATCAACAGAGTGAGTACAAAGCGTTTTTAGTGAATTCGAGCAGAGCATCCGTTGCAAGAGAACAGTGAACGGAATTGCGAATTACCCTCATTGAGAAAGAAGAGAAGTTAGACGTAGAAACTATATGTTCAGAATTATAGTGCGAGTATTCGTTATCGTGTGTACATAGTGTACTTTTCTGACACAGCTCGGTGGGAATCAGAACTTTGTATAAACTGAAAATTAGTTAGCATCAAACTGTTTTGAGAATTAAACTAATTAGTTCGCAAATTAACTTTTGTGTACAGTAATTGAAGAATCAATACACTGCACATTGTTTATGTTACTATAGAGACAAACAATTTTCAGAATGAACACATACTTTCTTTCCTTTAGTAAAGTTTTGTAATTTTAACCTTATTTTTATCTTAAAGATTCTAGACTTGCAGTAAATAAAAATATATTGTGAGTAGAAAGCCTTACAAAGGAAAGGGGCATGAGGCCCTCTTCATTTGGTATCTGATTTAAAATGGAATGATTAACAACAAAATGCTATGTTGACCGCCATTGAATTTAAGATTGCAAACCTACTTATATATTGACAAAAGAAAATAATTTGGTAACATTTAAGAATTTAAAATGTCTATGGAATCTTACAAATGGGTGCTAGCAGGAAGATCCCAAAAGAAATGGTGCAAGAAAGCACAATTGAAGCTTATATACACTAACATTAAGATGTGCTTAAGAAAAATATCATTTAACAGTTAAAATAATTGATTTATTGAATTATTTACTTCATTAAAATGTAAAATATGATGTATATGTGCTGTACACACAAATAATGAAGCTAGTGTATATAATCGAAAGCAAATATAAAACACTATTTTAGCTGAGCGCTTAAAGTGGGAGTATTCATTTATATAGTGACATCTACAAAGCACATATGCATTAGCTTATTGGTATTACAGTTTATAAAACATCGCGCTATATAAAATAAATGTCTTGTTTACATAGCTATTCTCTCTAATTTTATATGTTAAAATCTATTTTATTACATATATATTATTAATATAATATATTGTAAGAGTATTATTGGCTATGCCAAAGTTGAATTATTATATTTTCAAAAAAATAATATATATATTTATTTTATTAATCTCCCCTTCCATTAAAAATAAAATATGTTAAATTTATTGTGGAGATGATCTCAAAAAAATTTATAAAAATACAGTTAAGTTTGATATGTAAATCAAGTGAAAAAATATTAAAATGAGAAAAAGGAAAGCAATATAAATTATCAAATAATCCTTTTTATATACATAAGAAGTGAAAATTATTTTTTTATTTACTTGCAGTAAGGAAGATATTCTTTGTACTAGGGTTTGTATATGGAAGATGAAGTGCTAAGTTAAAGTAAATAGCTCATTGGTTCCAAATTTGGTGTAATTATCTAATCTACATTCCTTATCAATTAGTTTCAAACTGCTATTCATAAAAGAAACTTTGCAAATGAATTGTCAAAAAAGAAATAAAGATATGAATACCTTATATAATTACATAAAAAATTTCACTTAATAATACAGAAATGAATAAAAATATTTAAAAGAAGTCTTTCAGATAGTGGTATGATATTTCAAAGCCTTAATTTTTAATGCTTTGATATCGTTTGCTATTTATGAATATTCAGGATAAATAAAGGAAAAAAATATTTATGAACTTTTAGAAAAATTAAAGAATAAAAATTATTTTTGAATTTGACAAAATGATATTATTTTCCTATTCATAAAGGAATTCTTTAAAGAACAAACTGTACAATAATCTATAATAATAAAGTATTTAAAATTATTTCCAGAAAAGCTATCTAGAAATAAATGAAGATACTTATTTTTTATGTGAAAAGTTATCACATAAAATTCAAAAGAAAGAAAGCATTTGAACTTTTATTGTACATTTAATGTGTAAATTACACCAGAAAGGAAATTTCCTAAACATTCCAGTGATTTATTTTATTAATTATTGATTGATTTATTATTTTATTTTTCTCATTAATAAATTATTTCTTTATTTACAAACTTATCAATTATTTCATGCATTCACTACAGTAATAATGGAGTAAAATAATTATTTCATGAAAAACATAAATTATATTAAGTTAGCGTAACACTATATTACTTTTAGCTTACATATAACATTTACTAATAAAATAGAAACAATATTACATATACAACTCATAGAATAACTCACCCCAAAGCTCTGAAAATATGCTCTCTGATGTGTTACATCTCTGGAATGTATGGTAGCTAAAGCAAATGAATAGTTGTACGAAGAATGAGTTCTAGATAATTAACTATGAGCCTCAGATTATTTTACTTGTATTTTCTACTGCTTCTGCTGTTATTGAAGAATTACCATTACAATATATTTTAACATTTCTAATGTTAAAGATGCATGATCAATTGGATAAGATTGACAGTTCCACAAAAGATGTTCAAGAGTTAGTAATTGCATTACAATCACCAGAAAATCAAATACATAAAAAATGGACTTTTTGAAAAATCAAATGGACCAATTCATTGTTAAAGTAAATAAAATGGATCAGAATATAGAAACTCAAATTATAGACAAAGTAAATGAATTATATAAGGAAAAATTGTATTATCATGATACTACGAAGAATCCTATATCTATTTATGGTTCAGAGATATGTTATGTTAAAGAAGAAAATTTTAAAGAGGTATTACCAAAGAGTTACAAATCTCTTAATGTCAAATCTATTAACTAAAAGGGAAGATATTACTGAGATTAATCCTGGAATCATAAATAATGAGCCACTACTAGAGTTAAGAAAAATAATTGAAGAGAATATATATGGAAAATCGAATAGACTAAATTTACTGTCAAATCTTTTAAAGGAGGTGTTAGCAAAAATCCATTAGAACACCTGGATGGTATGATAGAATTATTTAATTTCACCATTTAACAGAAGTTGAAAAGATTGCTATTGCCAGTAATAACTTATATGGATCAGCTAAGAATTGGCAGACTTCATTATTTACTAAACCTAAAACCTTTAATGATTATAAAGCTTCTCTAATTAGAACATTTTGGAGTGAAGAACAGCAAGATGGAGTTCAATACAGATGGGGTCAGCAAAAAAAATTGTTTTTCCATAGGCAGGTATCAAAGTTGAGAACTTTGAATTTAATTTGTCAGAGGCTCAAATTATTAGGACAATGTTATAATTTACCTAAGGATGTACAGCAAGTATTAATGGCTTTTAATCGATCTCATATTGATGAAAAAACAAGATGTTTTTAATACTATTGACATGAGTAGTTTTTAATCATGATTATACTGAAAAACACAAGTAATAATTTTATCTACATCAGCTATAAGTATATCAAATTATTGTTCGCCTTCATTTAGGAACCAGGAGAATTTTAGAAACAAATCTAATAACGCAAATCCTAAATCTAGGGTAAATATCAATGGAAATAGAATGTCGGACAAAAACAAAAAAAAAATCTTGATGTCAATGAATATGCATAGCATGGAGAAATAAACAAAGAAAATAGTGAAGCAGTTGAAAAATTATCATACATGAATTCACATAAGATTATCTTAGGATGTAAAAAAAATGCTGAAATTAAAAGGTTTTTTTTAAAGCCAAAAGTTTGAAATCTTTTCACATTAAAAATAATAATGGGAGTAATGTTATGGTTATCTCTTAAGAGCAAACTAGTTGTTAAAAAAATGTATATATGTCAAAATCCTCAGAAACATTAAATTGTTTCAAATAAATTTTTGATAATATTAAGAATTAAAGATGTATATTGATTATGTTTAAGAGTAGTTAAAATATTGTTTAAAAATAATATGAGAAGCATTTTCATAGGTGCTAAATGATATTAAAATTATTCCTACTATAAAAATCAAATGTAATTTTATTTTACAATATATAAATTAATAGATAATTAGTTAAAAAGAAACATTGGAAGAAAACAGTGTATCTTTTGTTTTCAAAACAAAGGGAATTGAGACCATAAAGTTTATATTAAAGTTGGAAAGTATTTAAAATAAAAATACAAGACATTTACTATTACTGTTATTGTTAAAAAAAAGTTATTTACAGTCTAGTTAATATAGAATAGCAATGCATAGTGGCTATGGTAAGTAACCTGGTCAATAGGTGATATGTGCAGATGTATAGTAAATGAATAATTATAAAAAAATACACACATCAATATTAAAATCTTTTATAAAATTAATATCATTAATTAATATCTAAAATAAATAAAAATGTTTATTGTTTTTAGATTATTAAATATTTATTATCGTGATTTATAAAAAATATTTTTATTCGTCTTATTTTATTTATGGAAATTAGTCAATTTATAAGAATGCAAAACATAAGATGGGAAAACTAATAAAATTTATGAAAATTAATGGCTGCTTGGATAAAAGTGCGATTTTGGATAAAAGTGAAGAGAGGAAGAATGCATTGAACTGAATAACTTGTATTTTCACATCTCCTGTTTTTAAACTTAGCTGTGATAATAATTAAAACCAGCAAAATTCTCTATACGTATTGCCACAAATGGTGATCATGTGATGTTTATTGGCTGTGATAATAATCATATATTTTGAATGATTAAAACCAAAAATATAAATTTTTAAAGAAATGAGTTGGAGGCAGAGATTTGTTCCATCATCTTCTATAATATTTTCCAGCAGTTTGGATTAAATGATTAACATGAAATCATGGAATTATACAATAAAAATATCATTCTTCAAAATTGAAAATCTAACCTGGAATAAGTACTGTGATAAATTTCTCATTTCAAATTTAATGTACAGTATATCATAATTTATAATAATTCTGATTAATAAGGAAGCAGAAGAAAAAAATATTGTTTAGAAAAACAAAGTCAGACATTTAAAGCTAATTTTACTATTAATAAATCCATTCAATTATGATTATATCAGCTACAAGGAGGAACAATTAACAATTTGTATTCAGACTATCCAAGACAAATATAAAATGGTAATATTATTGTTTTTAATCCATAAACAAATAATTTCTGGATGCATTCTTTGTAAAGTAATTTTAATTATACTTATATTCAGCTCATATAAATAATAAAAAATATTAATTAATGCTTAAGATGGATTCAAATGTATTATAAAGATGATTTTTAGTTAAATTATTTATTCTTATTATTATCGAACAAACATATGAAAATATTTAATTAGTAAACTGGATTGTATGCATATTTCAAAGATATTGTATAACTTGAAGCAAAACAGAAATATATATATGCATTTTAAATCTTTATTATATGGGAGAGTTAAATATTACTAATTCATAATGTGATATATTTCTGCTATGTTTCACAAATATAATATCCAATGTAAAAACAATTTATGATATGAGATTAATTAAATTATCATACAAAAATAAATATTAATAAAAGGTTATGAAATGCTAGTTTATAATAATCCTTCAATTTAATTGTTTAAAATACATAAAATACTATTGTTAAAATTATAAAATTATTATGAAATGTAGATAAGTAGTATATATTTATTAATTTATTATATTTTTATTTTATTTAATGTATTAATTATGGTTATCATAATGCAAATTTTGTATAATAAAGTTCTTATTGTTATCATTTACTATGGTGTCCTTGATCTCTAAATTTATTTGGTTTTCTATTTTATTTTGTGAGTTAATGCAAAATCTATCAATAATAGATATTGCATTTGGGTTTTTTATATCTATTTATTGTTACTCTTATTTTAATATCATATTAAGCTAAAGCATTCATATCTTGATATGCACATACTACAAGTTGTAAGGGCACTGTAACTGGATTGATCAGTGGCATCAATCTAGTTGTATGATAAATATATATCTTGATGATGCTTATCCTCATCAATAACAAATTATAAACTTTTGCAAATTAGAATATATATGATCTTAATGTAATAACTCATTTACATTATATTTATTTATTTTTTTCTATTACGGTTTTTGGCTTGCTCAATTTGTGGAGCGTGATGATAATGTAGTGTCCTGAGAGTAGTTATGTTCTTATATTAATTTAATCTATTAGTTTTTGGCTTTCCCAATTTTAGGGGCCTGATAAACTGGTACCATGAGATAGAAGAGTAGTTATTTTCATTTATATTTTTACAATTATTGGCAATATGTTTAATAAAGTTGTACCTTGAGAGAAGAGTATATTCTTATAGCATTACAGTTTATTATATAATAATAAATATATATTATATAATAAATATATGTATAATAAATAAATATATATAGTAAATATATAAAATATATATTTTATTATTATTTACATTATTATAAATGTAATGAATTAAATAAATATAAGAGCATAACTAATCTCAGAATATTAAATTATCAAGCCCATGAATTGAGCAAGCCAAAAATTGTAATGCAATAAATAAATATAAAGTAAATGAGGCATGGCATCATAATCATATATAATCTAACTTAAAAAAATTTATAATTTGTTAATGATGAGGATGAGCATCATGCAAAGCAGATATTTATTGTAAAACCTGGTGGATGTCATGGGTCAATCCAGTTATAGTGACGTTACAGTCTGTTAATAGGTGCATGTACAAAATATGAATGTTTTAAAGCTTAATATTAAGATATTAAAATAAGGGTAACACAATAAATAGATGTAACAAACCTAAATGCAATATCCATCAATAATAGATTTTGCATTAACTCACAAAATAAAATAGAAAACCAAATAAATTTAGAGATCAAGGACACCATGGTAAATGATAATAAAAATTTTATTATACAAAATATGAATTATAATTATAAATAATACACTAAACAAAATAAAGATGACAAATACAGTAAATTAATAAATATACACTACTTATCTACTTTCCATAATAATCTTACAATTTTAACAATAATATTTTATATATTTAAAAAAATTAAATTGATGGACTATTATGAACTAGCATTTCAGAATCTTTTATTAATATTTATTTTATATGATAATTTAAATAATGTCATATTATCATTTATGATTTAAATTGTGTTTTTGTAATGGATATTATATTTGTGAAACATAGCAGAAATATAGCACATTATGAATTAATAATATTTAACTCTCCTGTATAATGAAGATTTTAAATACCTATATATCTCTTCTTTGCTTCAAGTTATACATCTTTGAAGTATGATAAAATTTAATGCATATGATTCAGTTAGCTAATTACATATTTTCATATGTTTTTTCAATAATAATAAGAATAAATCATTTAACTACAAATCATCTTTATAAATCATTTAACTACAAATCATCTTTATAATACATTAGAATATGCTTCTTAAGCAATAATTATGTTTTTATTATTTATATTAGCTAAACATAAGTATTATTAAAATTACTTTACAAAGAATGCATTGCTAAATTATTTTTTTATAGCTTAAAAATATTCCTATTTTATATTTGCCTTGGATAGTGCGATACTGAATGCAAATTGTTCCAATGTACTTGTTGTTTGTCTTCAGGCTCACAATAATTCCTCAAAGTTGATATAATAATAATTGAATGGATTTATTATTAGTAAAATTAGTTTTAAATATCAGACTGTTTTTTTTTTTAAAACAATATTTCTTTCTTTTGCTTCCTTGTTGATCAGAATTATAAATTATGATATCCATTAAGTTTGAAATGAGAACGTTATCACAAAACTTATTTCAGATTACATTTTCAATTTTGAAGAGAGATATTTATGTTGTATCATTCCATTATTTCATGTTAATTACTTCATCCAAACTCCGAGAAATATTATAGAAGATGAGGGAATAAATCCCTATCTCCAACTTATTTGTTTTGAAATTCATATTTTCAGTTTTCATCATTTAAAATATAGAATTATTTATCACAGTTCCGTTTTAAAAATGGGAGATGTGAAAATACATGTTATTCAGTTCAATGTATTCTTCTTCTCTATCTTTATCCAAAATCATGCTTTTTTAACCAGCAGATAAAATTTAATCATTTTTTTTATTAGTTTTCCCACCTTAAGTTTAGCGTTCATATAAATCGATTAACTTACACAAATAAATAACACAAAGAAAAAAATTTTTTTATAAATTGTAATAATAAATATTTAACAATCTAAAACAACAATGTTATTTATTTTAGATACTAATCAATGATATTAATTTTAAAGTTTAATATTGATGTGTATATTTTTTTTATTATCCATTTATTATAACATGCACACATCTCATCTACTGACCAGGTTACTTATGCATAGCTGATATGCATTACCATTCTTTATTAACTAGACTATAAATAAATTTAACAATAATATAGCTTTTTTTATTATTTTAAATACTTTCGAACTTTCATATAAACCTTATAGTCTCAATATGTAATTTAACATACATGCACGTATATATCAAATTTCAGGAGTAATTAAATAACAGATATAATCCAATATCAATAATTCAGCAGATAATAAAGTATTAAAGAAAATGAAATTAGAAGTTGTTTCTATTCCCAATCTACTTTTAATAAAATGATTTTCCTTGATTGGCATCTAAATTAAATCCTTACGTTTTGAAATCTTTCTTGATTTTCATTTACATATGTCTAAATTTATTATGAAAATTGAAATCTCTATTTACACAAAATAGAGATCTGGAGAGGCAAGATGCGCAATTTATATTGGGTGATTTGTAAATATTGCATATATAAAAATGATCTAACAGAATGATGATTGCAGTAGCATTTGAATTATATTCAGTAGAAGTTCTTCGTCTTAGAACTTTGTTTGTAACTAAAGTAATCATGCACAGTAATACATTGACTAATTTATCACAATGAAGTCTGGGGTTCATGTGAAGAGAATGATTACAATAAAATATTTCACATCCAATATTCTTTTTTATATATAGATTCAAACACTTTTTATTCCCCATATCTACTATCCAAGATTCTGCCTTTCATTAGTGAAATTATTCACTTATTCTAATCTTTATTACTGCAACTATTAATAATCTTCATAAAACATTTATCCCGCCGTTATATAAAGGGTAGCGACCTCTACCGTGATAAGTTTTCTATACTAAATATGTTGCCATAAAGTTCGTTTTCTAAAGAAAAAAGTAAGATTTAGATATGATATTATTTTCTGTATTAAGTATGTATTCAACATTTTATAGCTATTTAAGACTGTAATATTATCAAAATAAATTTCATTAGTACAGTATTTATATGACAATGTGATGTAGAGAAATTGAAGAACGTTTAACTATGTTTTTAAAAGTTTTTAATGTCTTCCTTTTTTTTTTTAACTTTTCAAAGAACTTTATTAAGCAATCAAGGGTTACATGGCTTATTACAAATAGTATGATACAGGAATTTGATACATTTAGTATAGTAACAATGGTATAATAACATGTACATGAGAGATAAACAAAGAATATGAATGAGCATTAAAAAAAAAAAAGATGTATATACATGAGAAATTAAATGGACAGTCAGTTACATCTTAAATTAGAGTACATAAAAAATATGAATGAGCATTAAAAAAAATTACTAAAAAAAAAAAAAAAATTATATATTGCAACAGGGCAGCTATAATCAAACCCTGTTGCGATAATTAGACAAATACATATTCGTATACTTAACGCATTATTAAAATATATATATCTTATTACTAACGTATTATTAAAAATATATATTACTTTACTAACAAAACTAATATTTACAAGATGATGTACAATCAATGGTCATTTGCGTGGTCGTATTGAATTGATTTAGTTATTTTAATTAAAAAGAACTCATAAGAGGTATGGGGGGTTATACACTTGCTCTTGATTTTTTTTTCTCTTTCTTTTGCCAAACCCAGCTATACACATCGCTATGTATATGTGTAAGTGCATTTTTGAAACTTTAAAAATGAAAATTCACAAAATAAATATAAAAAAAAACATTTTGTTTGATAAACTTTTTAAAAATATACAAAAAAACTATAAATGTCAAGATGGAAGACAGTGATTTTGCAGAACAATGGAAGTAATTATTATAAATATCTTGGAATGTCTAATTCTAATTAAATATTAATTGGAAAGAAATAGGTGTAAAAAGCTTTTGTGGTGCATTTCAACAAAGGCATATGGAATGTGAATGGAAATATAATTGAAAATGAATGAAAAGAAAGATAAATTTGATAATTAAAAAAAAAAGAATTAAGATTTAGTATAAGTTTGGATGGAGAAGAAGGCAGACGTTAGACTGATATACAGAAATAAGAATCCAGAAATCAGATTATATATTTGATGAAATATGGTCAGACTGGGGTAGAAGCTTCAACGTGCGAAGTGTTAGAATCCTTCCCGCTGAATGTATAGCAGCTGCCGATATTGGAGAAGGGACGTCAAGCCTGGAGAATTCGCCTCAATAAGCAACAATGTTGAATCGCCACAAGAGGAAGAAAATAAATGAACTTTAGCCATGTAACCTGAACTTCAAAAAAAAAAAAAGAAAAAACAAAGTTCGTTCACCGACAAAGGACTGGAGATTTCCTTTTCACCAGGTGAATTCGATCAATTCCCCGGGGAAACACAGGTATATATATATTTCCTATTTGCATATATATGTCACTTTTAGTAAGCTTACTCCACGAAATTGAGAAAACTGTTATTTGACACAATTGCGAACTTAAAATTTCTTTTCTTTGCCCGGAGAGGTCAAACTATTTTCTACGGAATTTATTAGTGTATAAATTAGTCCAATTAAATCTTCGGTGCAAAATACATATAATAGCATATTTGTGTGTGTGGGAGTTTTGGCAAAGAGAGAAAAGAGCAAACAAAAAAAAAGAAACTGATCTGAATCTTTGATTTAAAAGTGAAAAGAGACACTAGTTCAACTTGAGTAAATAATATGTTTGTTGTTTTTTTATAGATACGTAAATATCTTTGCTACTAAATGTGTATAAAATGAATGGTTTTGTTTTTGTGTTAAGAGGTTTTTTTTCTAAATAGAAAGAAAAAGGGAGGCTTAGATCTACTGCTGGTAAATTTTACCACCAGCCCTGAGCAGAGCTAGTCCAGGGGCATTTCCATATTGGTATTCCAGCTCTCCCAGCATAATTCTTATAGAAATATAGGATTGGCGCTTGAGATCATAAAGTGATGCTCATAAATTTGCTGGGTGATAAAATGGAATAATTTAAGAATAAATATATTTTTTAAGCAATTACGCATATACGTGTATCGTTATATATACATACACTCAATCTTTCAAGATCATATATATGTGCGTAAAATATATATGGAAAACGGTAAATCCCATTATAATATGTACATGAGGAATTAAATGTACAGTCAGTTACATCTTAAATTAGTGTACATATATACAAAACAGAAATCTCAAACTGCAAAAATTATTTAAGTTTATTCAAGTCTCTTTTTCAAAATCTTACTGGGGTGACAAAAATGGGACGTCATTACTTTAGGCTAGGATCTAAGATTTTTATTCATTAAAGACCAAGTGCCTTGAAAGACTTTCTGATGTGATTTTTTTTGTCCATTTCTCTAATACTTTCCAATTTGATTGAAAAGGTGTTTGGGTGTCTTCTAGGGTTATTATTGTACATGAATGTACATCTAATGCACCATAGTGCATATAGAATAAAAGTGCGTGCCCGAATTTGTGCATATATACCCTTACTGAATGTTTTTAAATAAATAGTGCATGTTTACATGAGTATTATTGAATAGTCTAGGGATTGCTATCCGGATGTTGTCAAAGCATTGACAGTCAAAGAATAGATGAGCTTGTGTTTCCATTTCGCTGCGACAAAGTGTGCATTGAGCATCTACTCTCTTGCACTGTCTTCTATATTTATAAAAATAAAGAGTAGGGAGGCATTTCAGATTAAGTTTAACTAAAAAATCAAAGAATTTTGGCTCCAAGTTCCAAAACCTAAATTTTCTAAGTATTTGATGGTTATTGAGACTTAAAATTGACTTACACTCATCGTTAATTGAATGTGGTTGGAAGTGTGAATGGACTTCCGAATATCTATATTTATTCAGGGGATGGTAGAAATGGAGGTTATCAATGGAAAGCAAAGAGTCAATAAGGTTTTTCCAATAGCCTTTTGTAGGTGGTGGTCTATCAGTGGGTGTAATTTTGAAGGTAGGAGCAATTTGAGAGAATAATTCAGTAATAGATGAGATGAGGTTTAGTGTTTTCTGTATTCTAAATGTGTTAACTGAATAAAGTCCCATCCCATTATGAATTAGTTGACACTGAAGTTTTCTGATCGAGATGGAAACGATATGTTGACCTCATAAAAGTTTTCTGAGCATTGAGTAGATATATGTGAGAAAGGATTTTTCATATATAACTACTGGAGTATAGTATATAATTCTTGTATTGATTAGCATGTTGAATAGTGATACTTTTGCATAAACTGAAAGATAAGTTTTGATGAGCGAACTTGTTATATTTTCAATTTTTATTTTGAGCATGTTCTGGATTTTTACTTGCATTGCTGCATTACTCAGATGGAATGGGAAACCCAAAAAAGGGGTAGGCTTTCCTTTAAAGAAAGGGATGCTGGATAGGCTGTCCATTAAAAATTTTCCATGCACATGATTTATCAGCACTGAATTCAAGTCTATACTCCCTTGAGTATTCTTCCAGTATTTGTAACAGCATTGGCAGATATTTTTTATTTGTCAGGAATACCATGATATCATCCATGAAGGCTAAGCATGATATGTTAGTATTTATACTCAAAATGTAAATGCCAGGTATGCTTTTTTCAATTTTGTCCAAGAGCGAGTTTATATATGTTGTGAATAAGATGGCACTTAATGGAGATCCTTGTGGAATGGAGCAGTAAGGGTTGAAGGAAGGTGAGTACTTTCCATTCATTGTAAGGTGTATTTCTCTATTAATCAAGAGGTTGGTAATGATGTATTGTATTGATTTAGGAATTGGTGTGTCTACTAATACATCAATAAGTTTTCCAATTGGAACTGTGTCAGAGGCAGCTTTAATGTCTAATTGAACAGCTATTGGACTATGTTTCTTCCTGTTTCTTATGTCATCAATAATTGTTTTGAATAGGATCGCAGCTTGTCCGGTAGATGATCCTTTTTTTGCAAACTGCCATCTTGAGATCATTGGTAGGATATGCGTTTCAATTTTGTCTTTTATTACAGATTCAAGGATTTTGATTCCAAGGGGCTCATAGATATAGGCCGTATGTTTTTGACAGTTGAGATTTTTTCTGTTTTTTTGTGAAATGGGACTAGTAGTATGGGATATAGGCCTTCAAAGAGATCTAGTTTTTTTGATAAAAAATTTGCCAATCTTGACAAGTATTTGGCAGTAAAGTGTCCAAGATGAGCATACACAAATTTAGATATCCTTTATTTTTTTTGCTATTAGTTTGAGTTACTACTTCTATTTTATTTTAATAATGAAATTTAAAAAAATAAATAAATAAAGGTAATCATACATACTGATTTTATTAGTACAGTACTGGTTTTCTGGCAATTGGTCCTCATTAGTTGTGGAATATAACCAATGTAGTTTAGGATATTATAAGTACTTTTGTATCTTTTTTAAATTAAAACAATTTTGTTTTAATGCTACACTTGATTCATTTGTTGTCTTCATTCACTTAATTAAAGACAAAAAAAGATAAGCATATTCGGTAATATTTTTTCAACTTCTGCGATGCGACTATACTGATGCTGACTGAGCTATTTCAAATGGCCTGGTCTTAAATTTGAAAAAAAGTGGTAGTCTTAAAATAAATAAAATCTTAGATGTGTAAATTAGATTAAGGCTTTCATATAAAGTTGTTTCAAAAACCTAGGATTAATTTGCAGATAGTCTATTTATTATGTACTGTATAAAATAAAATTAGTACGAAAGCAGGAGGCTTTATTTTATTCAACTGGGAATCTATTCGGAGTCATTTATTTATCAGTCATGCTGCTGGTAGAATGGTGGCCTTCTGAAATTAATCGTGACTTATAGTTCTATTATTTCTAGTCTTTGAACTTCATGTAAATCTCGGAGCAATAAACTATTATGAATCACTGTTGAGCATTCGATTACAGATTGAGAGGTGCTGCTTGATATATGATTTACTTTTAAAAAGTATTTTGATCATGTATAAAATTAATGGAGTATCATTAAATCGGGAATTTTTATTATACGAATCAAAGTAGTAACGAGGTAAAAACAAAGTATTAATAGGCGAAAAATATTTGTTAAGGAGTACCATTATAATTGATAATTAGTATGATTTTTATTTACTATAACTTTATTAAAGATTATAACCACGATCATGGGCAAGTTATCTTTTGGCATTAGTACTTTTTGCCTAGTGACGCAATTTTATTAATTTGTGATAATGCTGCAAGTAACATTGTCATTAAAAAAATTTTTCATTCATTAAAATTAATTGTAGTAATGTTCTAAGAGGTTTCAATATTTTTAAATATATTTCCTGGATATCAAAAATCCATGAAGTTTATAACACTTCTGTAGAAAGAGTTTGCAGTAGTTTAGACTTTGTTAAGAAAGAAGAAGCAGAATGGGATGGTTATAGTATTATTTTTAATAGCAATAGTAAACAAGCTATAAAACAAATAGCAGTAAAACTAAAAAATTATAATACTAAGAGGCTTAGCACATTCATGACCAAATAGAGCCTTGCATAATAAAGAATAACAAAAGCATTTCATGAAACAGTTATGCTCACCCTACCCTGTAAAATTTAATAACTTAATGATTTATTGCTCAGAAATTAATTAGAATTTTTTAATAAAATGAGTTACAGAAATTGTAAAATTGATATGATTCATGAGATTATTTCCCAAAAACATAAATAGTGATTGATTCAGAATTGATTGATTCAAAAAAGTTAAAGTAAAAGACTATTTAATATAGCAGATGTAATATTATTAGCTGTTGGAAAGTATATAATGAAAAAGATTTAATAAAATTATTGGCAATGATAAAATATAAGACCAGAAGTGTGAAAATTATATTATATAAATGTAAACAAATGTATAAGTACATAGGTTTAAAACTGGGATGAAAGAACATACAATTTTAGATGAGATTCAGAAGGGAAGTCATTTGAAGTGGCAAGAATAATTTGTCTGTTTTATAGGCAAAATAAACATTATGAAATTTTCAGATATGAAAAAGCTTATGATATGGTGGATAGATTTGGAATTTTTAAAAAGAGATTAAAAATCATTGTAAGGATAATTTAAAAAAATATCAATTGGAAGATCTAAAGTTGATGAAACTTAAATATCCAATCGAATTATTAGCATTACTGTTTATTATGCTTCTTTGAAAATTGTAGATTGAGATAAAAAGATTAGGGATGAGGATGAATTTCCATAACAGGTTACATGAGAATGCATAATATAGCTACTCTTTTTTTTTTGGCAAATAATATAAAAAATATAGAGCTAGTAATAAAGAAGTTAGAAACAAATTAAATACAACTGGGGAAAAATCTGAAATAATGGTAAGAGTAAAATTCATGCTTGAAAAATGTAAAAATATTTAGCTTGGAGAAGTGACAAAGTATAAATATTTGAGTTCTCTTTCAAATAAAAGAATAAATGAGAATTAGAAGTGATAGAAAGAAACAACATATTGAATGGACTTAGTTAAAAATTGCCTGTGTTTTAGTTTAAGATTTGGTAGTGGTACTTTCTTTTGATTAGAGAACTTGGAAATTTTTAGATTGAATTCAGAAAGAAATAAGTAATGAGGGTACTCAGAGAGAAATGAAGTAGACTTCTGTTTTTTTAATGAGAAACATCAAAATAAAAATGTTTAGAAAGCCAACCTTTTTTTTTTTGGTTGCGGGTCAAAATCAACCAAAATATGACTTAAGAAGCTTTGCTTAAGTAATTATTTTTGTGCTATTGAACAAGTACTACAATTGTGAGAACGACACGTTTGACAAGTAATGATAAGATTTGTTAGGACAATGTTACTGTATTCCACCTATGTTCATTATTGCAACTTTGCAGCCGAACCAAAATGTTAATCTTATTATTTATATTTTCTCAGTGTTCATTTCATGTGGTATGTTTATAATTTATTTTTATATATTATACTTTATTTGTGGAAGTCAAGTAGATCACTTAAATTACCAAATGGTTTTTTGTGTCTTGCAGGCCATAGGTTGACGACTCCTGATGTAATGAAAGATAATAGATTAGTAAAAGTAGTACTTAAAATGGAGAGATTAATAAACATGTTGTATTACAAAGATGCTACAATATGAAAATTTAATTTATAGAGAAATTTATTTCTATGTATTTATATTTTTAAAAAATGGTATAAATGTGTAAAGAATATATTTCAGGCGCAGAATAGAGAAAAAGAAACAGCATTATGATAAATGAATATGAATTAAGAAAATAGTTTCCAATTATTTTACAAGTGCTCTGTTTTAGATTGTAACAAACCTTTCCTTACAAGTATTGTTAAACAGTGGTGTTCAATCTGCAAGGACAAGAGATATTTTAAGGAAATAAGCGTGAATTTTATAAATTATTCACTTTAAATCCATCTCTTATTTTTAATATTCTTATTAGCACTTCTGAATTTTTAAATTTACTTTGTACCAATATTACAAAATGTTAAATTATATAATAATTGATAAATTTTACTAGCACTGTGTTTTAGATTGTAACAAACTATAGAAAGTAATCATCATTTCTTCACAAGCACTATTAGCAGTGGTGTTCAATCTGCAAGGATACTCTTGCCCAGCCACAAGATAGAGAGTTTAAGGAAATAAGAGGAGCCATCTTATTTCCAAACTGAAATGTAATTATATGAGCCAATCTTAAAATGTTTAGAAGTGAGAGCATGAGTAAAAATACATAAATATGAGGGGATGTGTGATAACATTAAAAGAAATTTATTGATATTTGGTGCAAAGACAGGAGTCTTGGCTACCAAAAAAGTGGAGGCAAAAATGCCAAAAATTTGAACTTCAATTGTGACTTATATGGAGATTAGAGGGAAAGTATTTAGATATATATGAATGTAACATATTAAAAGAGATTCAGGTAAATTGCATCAACAGTGAGAGAAGTATACAAATGAAGGGGGGGGGTAGAGATTTTCTGTTTCAGATTTTTTTATAAGAAGACTAAGGAAGTTATGAAAAATCTTCCACTAAAAGAAGAAGCACAACCATATTGGAAGAATGATTAGTAATTGTCGACTAAAAGAAAATAATAAAAATTCTAAAAGAAAATAAGAGGATAGAAATTGATGTGTTTTTGTATTATATAATTTTTTCGAAGAATGAAAATATTTTATTAAGACTAACAAGATCTCTAATCATATGATCTATATACAGAACTTTTGACTTCATTTTCAAGAGAAATCATTTTATAACACATTAAAGATCAATTACATAGTAATTATTAAGCTAAAAGTTATAGATGAGATATAATTACTAAAGTGAAAAAAATAAATATAGAGCATTAGAAAATAAAATGGAAATTAGCAATGTATGAGTTTATGATGAATGGTGTTATAGAAATTTTAAGGTATATAATTTGAATATTGTGCAAAATACAATTGTAAAAAGCTGTTAAAAGAAAATTGGGATTAGATAGAAAAAAATTAAAATATAATTAGAAAATAAAAGAATTAAATAAAGAAATAAAAGAAAATTGGGATCAGATAGAAAAAAATTAAAATATAATTAGAAAATAAAAGAATTAAATAAAGAAATGAAAGAAAATTGGGATCAGATAGAAAAAAATTAAAATATAATTAGAAAATAAAAGAATTAAATAAAGAATAAAATTTAAGAAAATATGTAATGAAACCATATAAAGACTATAGTAGAGATAAGTACGAAAATTTGAAATTATTTTGTATAAAAGAAAATTGATGAAAGTATTAGATTAAAAGATAAAAGTAAAAAAAAAGTGAAAATCTTAGAGAAATAAAAAAATTAAATGTATATTTAAAAGAAGTTGCATTTAAAGAAAATATTAAATTAAATGAATGTATTAAAAAAAGATAAGTAAAGAGAAAAAGATAATTTTAGAAGAAAAATTAATAAACACAAGCATACAATTTGGGAAAGACACAGTTAAATGAATTGACAGGCAGTATATTAATTATGTCACTTGGTATTTAATCTGGAAAAATTCTCTGATAAAGATAACAGAAGTCAAATACACAACCACTGGCAACTTGAAACTCAATATCTCAAACATATTAATCTAGCAAGGATAATAAAACACTGTAAATAGCTCACTATAAAGTTATTTAAAAGAAGGCAAAGGCATTATTCACCAGGCTTATTAACTTCTTGGTGCCAAGAGTATTTTTCCATCCTTGTTTTCACTATTTTTCTGGAAATAACTAGGCACTCAGTTGCTGATTGATATTTGATGATTATTTGAGTTGCTTGTAGGAGTATGGCTATTTAAAAGAAAAGTCATAACTGGAAAAATTTTGAAGTTTTAAGCAGTCTGAAACCCAGGTTATGGGTATTGCAATGAACATTTTGCCATTACATCAAGAGATTCTTTATTTATATGGAAATGATTGGTGCCCATATTTAAACACAAATGTGAATCAAGTCAGATGACTTGTGTAGTATTTTTAGTGTAAGAGAATCATGCTGAATTGCTTGAGGAAGTTCAAAATCTCAGATATAATGGACACTAGATGTGTTCTACAAAACAGTTTTCCAATCTAATTATAGTAATGCAATTATCTTTCTTGTCATGAAATGAATTTGTTCAATATAAGAATATATCAAATTGTGGTCTAAGACTTTTCAGAAATTCTGAATTGGATTATTGATAGAAAGTTGATATCATTGAGTTCAGTAATGAATATTGTTAAAGAAAAATCACTCAATGAAATATTAACCACATAAAGGTTAATTCTTTACTGATTTTTAATGTTATCATATGAACACAAGATAATAATTATAGATGGTACAAACTATCAAATTGGTATTTCTATAGAAATATAAAAACAGGAACTGTAATGAAAGTAAGATTAGATTCAATATGAAGTTTGAATGAGAAAAGCAGGATTATATGAATAAAATGGTGAATGAAGATAAAATAGATAAAATATTAGTAATGAAAGCCAGTGCACTTCAAAAAATGGAAATTATATATAAGAAATTAGTATTCTCATCTGTAATAATTGAAAACAATGCCTAAAAAATAAAAATGAAACAATTTGTAAAACAATGGAGAAATAAGATGTAAAATTTTGGAACAGAAAATTGGCTAAGTTCAGAGAATTGAGAAGATTCTAGCTGATGCATTCAGAGAAAATATTTTAGAGAATTAAATCTTTGTAGTATAGTTCATGTCTGAATTGTTAATAAATTTTCTTTGAATAGTTATGAATCCACAAAATAGGCTTAATTCTGTGAAATGTGAGGAGGATTATTGATGAATAACTTGAATGTCTCATGTAGGTAAAGATCTTGAATAGATATATTTGTAATAAATTTGATATTTTTTTAAACTGAAAAATTATTTCAATTAGTAAAAAATAGAGGAACTAAACATGTAGTTGTAATAATAGTGAGAATCATTGTTGAGAGAGATATAGAAATTTAAAATTAATGTATTGTTTTTGAAAAAGCATTTGGTAGTTAGTAAGTAAAGAAAGGGTTAGATTAAACTGAAATATATTTACTAAGAAATTTATATATCAAATAGAAACTATTTGTAAGCTTAAATATTATTTTATAAAAAAAGTTTAAGATAGGTATTCATTATCTCTGGTTTTATTTAATATATATTTAGATAGTTATTAAATAAGTGTAGTTTTAATAAAATTAGAATTAATTTATTAGGTTCATTTTTTGTGTTTATTGACAAAAATATGATTTTGCTAGTCACAAGGATGAGATTAACAAAGTGTTATGTAGGATTGACAAAACTTATCAAAAGTTTATGATGAAAATAATATTAATAAAATTACTGTGAAATAGGTGAAGTTTAAAATTTAAGGATAAGCATTCAAACAGGAAATTGTGGAGCAAATTATGCTTTTAAATATTTGTAAAGTTGATTAACTGATGATACGAATAGCAATAAAGAAATTAGAGTGAAAACTGTAATGTCCAAACAATTCCATAGGCCAGTAAAGTTAGATTTAAGAAAAATGCTTATTATATGTTATGGTTGACAAGAAACAGAAATGTGGACAATTAGGCAAAAATAAAAATAAAAAATTGAAGTTTTTGGAGATGTAGATGATAGAAATGCTAAAAAAATAATTTAAATCAATTATTTATTGAGAAATTTGAAAAGAAAAATTTTAATTGGATATATAATTAGAGACAGAAATTTTAAAAAGTGTAGGAAGAGTCTGAAGAAAATATGAGGAAAAGAGGTAGAAGAAAAGATTGATAATCTTGAGCAATATTATAAGTATTTGAGGGATATAATGAATGACAGAAAGACTTGAGAAATGGTGGTTTAATGGTTCATTGAACTTATGTCTCTTGTATGGCAGGAAGGATGCAGCAACATCGCAAGGCAGTGATCACAAGTAGGTAATGTATCTATCATCAAGTAGATATCTTTGTCATCAAAGTTGCAAACAATTATACATAAGCTGCAGAAAATGTAAAGTTTAAGAAAATTTGAGAAATTTAGCAAGTAATGCAATCTTCATGTTAACTGAAACTATATAAGAGAGTTTTGTGCTATTATATTCAAGAACCAAATATATGTAAAAGATTAGACCAATAATATTATATTGTTTCACAAAATTTTTTACAAGCATTTGTGCAGTCAGCTGTTGTTATTGTAATGTTTGGTACAATCAGACAAATGCCAACTTGGACAAGAATATGACCATGTTGCAGAGAATATTTGACAAGTGATAATGACATTAATATACATCGCAGATCAAATCAGTAATAAGCTGTAGCAAATTTATATTTACACATCTATCAGTTTTTCAATGTAGCATGATATTATCAGTTAGCAGTGTTATATGACATGATTATCTAGCAATAAAGATTATTATGACTCTTTAATGCTAGCATAGAGATGTACTGTATAAGGAATCTCAATGATGAATCTGATTACAATAGATGATCATCTTGGTAGATATTATTGGCATGTTTATGGTGTAAAGTTATAGATATGGAAAGCTTATAACTGTCTTTTCTGGATAGTATCACAGGTTATTTTTCAGCAAGTTAGTAAATGAATACTACCTTCTATATCTTGTTTTATATAGGATTTAATTTATACTGTGGTTAACTTGGTCTGCATATTAGTCACTAATTAATAATAGTAACTCATCAAAGATTTACTATTGCCTTGTAATTATAAAATGAAGTAAATATTTATTAGTAACAAATGTGACAGCATTATACATCAAGCTTGATAGTAATAAAATATATTTATTACTATGCCACTATACATTGTGTTGGAAATCAAAGAATATATTTCTTGTAGAATGATTTTTTTATGTGTGATTTTCATCATTTAATACCTGTAAAATGTAAGTTTATCTGCTACTAAGATGTATTATGCAAGAAAATTGGTTTATATTCACCACTTTAGAATTTTTTAATTTCAAGCTTTTAGCTTGATAATGTAGAGGAGGTAAAGATGGTTTCTGGGTGCATAAGTGTATTAGTTTTAATTATTTTCATTAATGAATGCCAGAAAATAAAATGTTGATATAATAGATTATCATTTAGTATTCATTGATATTGTTCAAGTAGATGATTTTTGTAGAGTGAATATTGCTTCTGATTTTCATTTCCTTTTGAGTAAGATATTTTATTGTTTTATAAATATGTTTCTAGCTTTATACTATTTAAATAATATTTTGCAATTTTAGGAAAGGTATATTTTATTTTCCAAATTTAGAGAAATGAATAATATTTTAAGTCAAATTATGAGAAGAAAGGTTGACATAAACAATTTTCTGTATTTTTTTTTTTTTAGATTGGAAATAAGAAGATAAATTGCATGGTTTATTGTGATGAGATTCACCAGATAACTAGCTGCACAGTTTGGCTGTAAAGTGTAAATGCAACCTATTGATTTACAAAAAATTCATTGCTTGTTATTCTGGATTGCAGTTCCATTCTAACATTCTGGAATTCAAATATCACATAACTTCTCTTATGATAAATCATTGATTGTATTTTATAATTTGTTAATCTATAATTGATTATTATTTCTTGTGACTGATAATAAAATAATCCCTGAGAATTTATTGTTTCATTGCCACATTTGTCCAAAGCTTCTCATAGTTAAAGATATGTGATATTTATTTTTGTTTGTTATGTCACAGATAATCATTCAATAAAAACTCTGTAAATTAAAAAATAAATTTGACTAAATTTTTTCTTTTGTTTTTTAAAGTTGTAATATTGGTTATCAGTGATATCACAATTATTTACATAACAAAATCATTTTGATTATAAGGTTGTGATAGCTGTTGTTTATCTTTTAACAAAACTTAACTATTGTCTTGTCATGAATTTTAATACTTTATTGTTACCAGTCAGAGCTTGTATTCGAAATTTAGAGCAAATAATTTTATTTTTATTTTTAATAAATGTTTGATAATTTCCAGAATTAAGCAGAAAACTTTTCCAGGTTATAATTGAATGATAAATGAAAGATGATAACAAATATATTTTATTTATTTATTATATATAGGCCAACAATATAAAAATATATATTTAGAAATTTTTTTTTATAGTAAATAAAAAATTGTTCAGAATTCTCATTTTTGAACAATTATTAAAAGATTTTATAGAAGTGCAAAATCAATATATTTTTAATAATAATGAAATGTTTATTACTTAGAAATTCATACAAATTTTGAATCTCGAATTGACAGAACAGATGCCATGATCCATGGATCTTAAAAAATTCCAGTCCTCTATTCTGTCACTATTTTAATCCATGCTGGGCAATAGGCTGTCATGAAAAATAATTTAGTAGTGCATGAATAAATTTATGTATAATTGGTATTTTAACATGTATGAGAATACTAATCTTTCTTGGAATTGATTTGTAATTAGTAAAATATTAGTAGGAAAGAAACTCAAAAATTTTAAGAAACTAAAAATAAATGAAAGAAAAATTCTACCAGTGCAATGTATATATACCAGAATAGAAAAAAAATATATAAAAAGAACGTACTTTTCAATTACAAATTTGTCCCATTCTATGATTGCTGTAGAAGAATAAAATATTTTAAAAATCATTTTTAAAAAACTTGTTAAATGCAATTTGTATGATTACAAAATTGTGCTGAAAATAAAAGATCTATGGAAATCTTCCTATTAAAAAATAGTTAACAGTAATGCAATAAGGGACATTGTAAGACAGTTCATAAAATTATTTCTGCAAAAATGAAAAGTTCATTATTTTTCTTTTTCATTATAGATTGGGTGATTACAAAAAATTCTGGCAAAACTGCATGGGAGAAGCTTGAAATTTGTGATTTTGCACTTACTATTGAAAATATGGTAATACACGAAAAAAGTTAATCAAGAGAATCTCTTTTTTGTGTGTGATTTTATGTTATTACAAGACTGCTATGAAAAAGTGATAAGGAATTTTCTATGGAAAAAATTATCTCTACAATTTGTACGATTGTAAAAACTGACTGAAAAAAAAATGTTTGTGGGAGGATTAAATATATTAAAGAATCTTATGTCAGTTTTGAAGATTACAAATCAAAAAAGTTATTTAAATTATATAAAAAATAGAAATATAAAAAACATTTTGTATACTATATGCAAGTCTGCAGTTTGTGTGAATATAAATGTATATAAATTATGTACACCTACATGACAGATCTCATAGATAAAGTCTTTTAAATGCTAAAAAATTTAAAATGTGTAAAAAAAAGGCATACTATAAAAAGCCTTTCCATTGCACTTACTGTGCTTACAAAAATCATATAAAAAATAACTTAAAATTACATGAAAAGGTGCATTCAGGAGAAAAGCCTTATCAATGCAGATTCTGTGGCTATAAGTCTGCCAAAAGAAAATCATTTAATACTACATGAAAGAACTCACACAGGAGAAAAACCTTATAAATGCTGTTCTTGTGATTACAGTGCTTCTCAAAAAGATTCTTTAATAATACATGGAAGATGCCATACTGGAGACCTTTCTCATGTAGTATGTGTAATTACAAATCAGTTGAGAAAGGTTGTTGTTTATAAATACATGAAAAACGACATACAGGAGAAAAACTTTTCCAATTTAGTTTTTGTGATTATAAATCTATTACAAAAAGTTGTTTAAAATTGCATGAAAGGAATTATCATATAAGGATAAAAAGTTTCCAGTGTAATTTTTGTGAATACAAATCTGCTAGAAGAATGTGCCATAGATTACATGAAAAAACTCGTATAGGAAAAAAGCTTATATGTTGTAGTTTCTGTGATTACAAGACTGCTGAAAATAACATCTTAAAAATACTTGAAAAAACTCATACAGAAGAAAAACTAACCCAATACAACTTTTGTGATTACAATACTGCTCAAAAAGATGCCTTTATAATGCATGAAAAAAGTAATATTACCGAAAAAGTCATTCCTTGTCATTTATGCAATTATAAATCTGCAGCAAAAAGTTATTTAAAAACTCATATAGGTGAAAAACCTTTTCAGTGCAGAATTTGTGATCATAGATACACAGATAATAAAACAAAATTAAAGATACATGAAAACAGTCATGCTGAAAAGCAGCCTTTCTACAGCAGCTTACATGAATGCAATATATTTTCTCAAAGAACTTTTGTAAGTGATAAAAGGTGCACACATATAAAGCAGTCATCCTTAAAATTACATTCAAATGGATTTAAAACATATGCAGAAAACTTTTCTCTCTTTAATAGTGAAAGTTTCAAATGTTACTTATGTGATTATAAAACTATAGTAAAAAGTATATTGAAAATTCATGAATCAAATCATTTTACTAATCAAGATACTCTTGAAATTTTCTTAACACTCACTGGAGAAAATTTTGTGATAAATTAGATAATTGTTGTATATGATTTTTTAGGAAACTTTTTTATCTAAAAAAAAGTAAATTTGAAAATGTAATTTTCATCTTACTATTCAAAGATTGCTTTGATTATATTTAAAAACTTAAGGATTTTGATACTTTTTTGTATTTTAAAACCTCACGAATTGTATATAAATTTTAATGTAGACTTTTTATAAACTAATTAGTATATTATATTTTATATATGAATATTAACTTGTTTCTTTAAAAATAATAAATATGTACATACATAAATCAAAATAATTCTTATGGGATTATAAATATATAAAAATTCAAAATGTTTTACTGAAAGCAGACATCTAAGATAATAAACTCATTATATATTATCAATATGTGAATTTGCTGTCAAATAATTTTTTTTATTTATTTCATTCATTCATGATGCAAATGTAAATATAAGAATGTATAAAATGTAAAATAGTAATGTGTAAGGAGTTTTAAATTGGCTTCAAGTAAAAGTATAGCTACGAAAAACTTTTAACACATTTTCTGAAGTTTTATTCAGCTGTATAATATGAAAAACAGGTCTTTGACCACTTATTTGCCACATTATTGTAAAATAAATTAACATAAAACTAATGAAAGCAATGAAATCCCTAAGAGATTTTTTTATACACATATTGGAAGCTTGTTCAGATGGCATTCTGATGTGTTAAAATGATTTTGCATCTTCATAAATTTATAATTTCTATCACTGTCTCACCAATCTTGATAAATTGTTAAAGTAGCAATATTTGACTTATGATGTTTGTAATGATTTATTGAATGTTTTTAAACAATTAAGATATTTTGCAAAAATGTAATAATCTTATTTTTTAAAAAACAATTAGCCATCAATAGCAATGCTTATTTTCAGATTTTTTTTTCTGGTTAATTAAAACCCTTTTTTTTATATCTTATATTATTCTATTTCCTTTTCCTTCATTCATTTATACAGGTTAAATGCAAATCAAAATATATTTATATAAATGCAGATGTCCTTCCTTCTTGTACTAACTACCTAGTTGCGTTTTTATATAGAAAATTTTCATAACAGTTTATATATTTATATTTTCTTTGATTTTAAATACAATACAAAATATGCTAATAAAAATAACAACAGATTAAATTTCAACAATATATTAATTATACCTAATAAAAATATTGATTGCATCATAAATATACATTTAGCTATACTTAGTTTTTCCCCGTTTTTCCTCTTCTTTATTTTTAATTTGATTTTTTGTTTTTGTATAATGTTGCAAGCTCTTTAATTCAGTGGGTATGAACATAGTGATTTCTTATTCCAATTCCATATTTATTACAATATTTTGAAACTATGTATGTATATGTTTTTTTTAGACACATTTGCTATTGTTTTATATAAGGGTTTTTGAAAGTACTATCAAAAAATTTTCCCCTATATATGTATATTCAAGAAGTTCATTCAATAATAAAATATTTTTGTATCCAATTTATATATATATATATAATTTTCTTTTATTAGATCACCATTTTTTTTTTCATTAATGTTAACCTATTAAATAAAAAGCATGAAAAATTATAAAGTATTGTAGCATATCTCAATAAAGATAACATTATCATTTTCAACCATTATCAAACTACTGCAGGATGAAAATCTCTCCAAGTTCAATACATCTTCTCCAATGTCTAGCTTCTCCATATCACCCCAGCACAATTCCTTATTTCATCCATCTATCTCACATGGTCTGTTTATAGATCCATTACAATCTCTTGAAATCCAGTTTAAGATCTCGACTATCTATCTACTATCTTTTTTTTTTTTAGAAATATGCAGTCCAGCTCTACTTTAGTCTTTTAATTCTTTCAATGATATCAGTAACACCTGCACTCATTTATTTCATTTTCAATCACTTCTTGTTATTGCTATCTTACATCTCTTCATGCTTCTTGAGTGCTCTGAAGATTCTGTATTGCTCTTCTGTTAAGTGTCCCAAGTCCCAGATCCATAAGCAAAAACTGGTAGCACATTTATTAAAAACTTTTCTTTTCAAACACATAGGCATATTTCCTTTTAATATTAAATTTATATCAAAACCATTCCAACCAAGTTTAATTTTTTGATTAATTTATTCATTGTTTCCATCTATAGTAACAAACTGACCAAGATATTTGTAGTTGTTAATTTCTTCTAACTCATCATTGTCAAACTTTATTTTCTTCTTTTGAGAAAATCCATTGAAAATTATTTTAGACTTTTTAACATTTACCTTTAATCCTACTTTCTTACTTTCATCTGATAAATCTTGCAACATTTCCTGAATCTCTAGAACATTATTTGCAAAAATAACTACATTATGTGCAAAATCTAGATGATTTAAGTAATCTCCATTTACTTTTATTCCTTTAGATTTCCCATTTTAATTCACAAAATACTTCTTGCAAAACTGCTGTAAAAAGTTTTAAAGATATGGAGTAACCTTATCATACACCCTTCTCAATATTAATCTTTTTAGTATCACTAATCTATTGGTTCTTTTTACCTGGGATTAAATTTAGACTAATAACATTATTTTCTTTAATTACCTTATTTAGTTTGAATACAAATTAATATGGTTAGAGATATATTTATTCTCTTAATATATTTTATGCACAAACAATATACAGCACAATTCATTTTACTTGTCTCTGGATAGATATAAATTTGCTGCATGAACTAACTATTATTAATAATATTTATTAATACAACAGATCCCAACACACTTTTAAGACTTATTTTCAGTTTGAGGATGCACTAACATCATTCAATAAACTATATTATTATCAAATTTGGACCACCATAAATTCTTTCAGGCTGTAATGCAGGTAAATAACTAATCATTAACTAAATATGTGTAAGAGGCAAGAAACAGCATCTGCATTACACTCATTTATGAACAAACAATATATATAAACAAGACATATGATATATGGTAGTATGTGCATTTACTGCATACTATTGCTCAAATGAAGTTGCTAAGTGCAATTTGACCAGCAGACATATAAACTAAGCATATGATATATGGTAGGAATGTTCAGCCACATACTACTATTCAAAGTAAACTTGCTAAGTGCGAGTGACTGGCAGATGATAACGGTACCACACAGAAAATATATAAACGCATATAATATATGGTAGGAATGCACATCTACCGCATATTACTGCTCAAAGTAAATTGCTTACTGCAAGTGATTGGCAGATGTAAACTGAATCACACAAAAATATATATAAACAAAGCATATCCTATATGATAAGAATGTGCATCTACTGCTCAAAGAAAATTAATGACTGAGTGACCAGCAAATGCAAACAGTGTCACATTCACTTATGAATAAACAAAACTATACATACAAATGAAAATTATACATAGACAAAACAGCTGGAAATAAAAGTATATCAGCTCAAGTAAATTTAATACACTCAATTATCTTTCCCATGCTTGATTATTCCCAAATCTGGAGGGTATTTTGCTTAAAACTAAACTATTAAAACGACAATCTTATTTAATTTAATCTCTTTTTTCAGAGGTCATTAATCTGCACTATTCATGTTAATGATTAAATTATTATTTTTACAATTCAAGGCTTGTGGAAATGACAACCACTATTTGTTCTGGTTTTAAAATACTAAGTTGTTTATAGAATCTCGAGAGTTTGCACTAATGAATTAATCATTTTATAAAAAAATACTTTTCTTTTTATGTTTATGCTGATTGAATTGTGGCATAACTAATAAAAAATAGCAATCCCTTGCCATACTAATTTATAAACAGATCTATTTCTACATAAAACTAATCATAATAATTTATAAAAAAATTTCAGAATAAATTAGATGTAGAAGATAAAATACCTAATATTAATAATAATATATTCGAAGTTCATACACATTACTCTTTTCATCAGTAAGAGTTCACGTTCTGAATTCAGGATTGATAAACTTTTAGCACACTTTGTCTGTACAAACTACAGCTATGTCTGATGAAGCTTCATTTATATTGCTTTCAATGGCTGCAGCTATGTCCGTTAATATGCAGTTATTTTTTATTTAATGGCAACATTGGCTGGTGTTTTTTTTGTTGATTGAATGGCTGGTTTTTCCTCGAAGTGATAAACACTTTGAAGTTTAAGTGACTTATAGTTCGCATATAAACTGGATACAACACTCCTTAAGATCGTTTTATATTATTTGACAGCTTCTCAGCAACTCTCAATGGACTTATGGTTTGCACCTGGATAGCTTGGCCAGAGTGGAGCAGATGATGGCTTCGCTGCTCTTCCATGATATTTTAAGTCATCGAATTTGTTTCAAAATTTTATCTTTTATAAATATATTATAATGGTACAGAGACACAGGTGTGAACCTAGGGGGGGGTGAAAAATTATCATCATCAATCCTAAGTTAATACAGCAAATTTAAATATACAATGAGTATGATAAAATTAAATATACAATGAATAAATCATCAAATATAGAAAGAATGAGCCTGAGAGATCAGCAAAGAACTAATTATAAGTTCACCAGCATTATAGAGAAGAATAAATCATTCATCATGAATGATCAACAAAAAAATAAATCACTCAATCTTGTGATTGGATTTGAAAGTGGTCCACTATAGATCAGGCTAATTATTTAGCCACTGCCAAACTTAGGGCAGCAATACAACAGTAATTTGGATGCAAAAACTTAAGTGCTAATCCATAAGAATATAACAAAAAAATAGTGCTGGTAAACTAATGTCCTCTGGCCAATTAATACCATTAATGTATGGTCCAACTATAAACTGAATTTTTAATAATAAAAACTAAATAAAATATAGTGCATGAACTTTAAAGGACATACCTTTGTGCCATTCAGCATTACAGAGAAGCAATCAAATCATCTGAATGTTCATAACATGAAACATTAACAACCCTTATCATATAACTGACCATTGTGCATGAATCCAGCTCAGGGAGCAAGAGCTCTATAACTTACTGTGAGCAAGAGATAAATAAATAAATAAAAATATTTTAAACCTATTTTAGGATTAAATAAATTCATGGAATAACTTAAGGAAATATAAATTTATTAATTAGAAACAATAATAATAAAATGAAATTATTGTCTGTTGAGTACTCTATAAATATAAACTCATTAGCATTCTAATTTGGATTAAAATACTACAAAAATATGCTATTACATTGTAACAAAAATATTTGCTATCACAGTGCAATTTACAGATATTTCTCTTTATGCTTACATAAACACACCTATATATAAGCAAAAAGACATGCTGTGTAAAATTAAAATATTAGAATTGTGATAAACTAATAATAAAATTCAATTCATTTTTAATAATACATAAATGATTAAATTTAACATATGTTTGTGCACATGGAAATGTGCGCACACATCCTAGGATTTATCAAAAAAATAAACTTATTAAACTATTATTTTCTTGCAAGACATAATTAATTCTTTGTTAAAATATATCCATGCACACAAATATGCATATTACTATCAGTTATTAGTACATTTTAAGTAAAAATTATTTTTTTAAAATATATATATTGATTTTTCTACAATCCTTCATAAAAGTTTTTTTCCTTTTTATGAGTTTAATATTTAAGTTAAGTTTTTTTCCTTTTTTTTTCGAGATTTTTGTTAATTAATTGTAAACATTTTTAAAAATATTACTAGCAATTTCTTTTGTTCTCCAATATAGAAAGATTTTTGGTGTGTTTTAATTTCAAAAGTAAAATACAAACTAGAATCAATACTGTCTTTAGATTTATAATTTAAGCTAAGCTTATTTACTTTTAAACTTGTAAATTAGAGATGTTAACAATAAATTCAAGTATTTAAAATAACCATCATTTTCAATAAATTATTTTTTTACTCACCACATTTTATATATTTGACCAACAATAATTATACATTTGTACTTCTTTGCATATAGATTAATGAGCATACATATAGTTATATCATGATAATCCTTCAGCTAGCCAATTAATACTGGAAACTTTCAGTAAGCTAATCCATTTTAATCATATCCATAGTATAGTATAATATCCCATTTGACATTTTCAGGAAAAATACTGTACCATTTTCCGATCAATTTAGGTTTATATATAAATTTCTAGTGTATTTATTAATCAAGTTACATCTGCGTTTATTCATTCCGGGTATTAGAAAGCTTCACAGAACGTAACTACATTTCCAGATTGATTCGCCTTAATTCATTAGCAGTTTGGTTTTGTTTTATTATCTAATTGCTCTTCTCGTCTTTTATTTATTTAGACAGTGCCAGGGTTATATTTATAACCTACTGACCCGGGGCGATTTATAAAATGTAAGTGTTCAATTAATTTTAAAGGCTTAGCTTCTCCTTTTTTCTTTAGTTTTATAATAATTTCCTGGGTTTATAACTCATAAAGTAGTATTGGCATTGAAAAAAAATAGATACTCGCAAATTGTGTTAGTTGGCATTACTGAATAAAAAAAACACAAATAGATATACAATCATAAAAAGTGATTTATTAAATCTATATAAATTTAACAAATAAATAACATATAGGATATACATTATGCAAATAATTAATATTTTAGCTAAACAATTTAATTTAATCAGTCACTTTATCATGAGTCTATTCACTTCTGTCTATTTTTTTTTTTAACAATGAGTTCACTCTGAAATTATGTTAAACATTCTCATATAGTATAATGATTGATCTTACCAGTAAGTTTCTTTGTAGTGGAGATATTACTTAATAAGGTACCATGCATGGTTTTGGTGACCCAAGAAATCCATGGTTCAGGATATGCGTTCCATTCTGGCACAGTTATTCAACTTCTGGTTTAAGAAAGGCAATGTTTCAAATCAAGGCATTGGTTTGGATTTAATGTGGAAAAGGCATGCCGGTGGATACTCTATTTTTACTCGGACATGGCATGACAGTGCAACACAAATAAATCTCTGATGAAACATAACTCTCCCACAATAAAAAAAAAAATTATTTCTCCAACAATCTTTTCTCTTTTATATCATCACAGTTTTTGTCTACTATGCAGAACCTCTTCTCAGTTTTCTCTTTCCTTTTGTATCAAATTATTTTTCAATAATACTTGAAGTTTTGACTTGCATAGTCCATTTCTGAAAATCGCCTCAGTGGCCATCTTTAATGAAAAGGAATTAGCATTATTTTTTTTTCTATTATCAAAATTACTTACCTTCAGATTTTATTTTGATTAGCAATGTGAATGTGTTTTTATTCCTTTTTAAAAAATGTATAATCCGTATTGTGTATCAAAAAATTATAAAAAGATATAACAAACAAATAGGCTGACAGGAAATTTAAGATGGTCTCCATGTACTAACAATGGGTATGGAATATAGGGTTATTATTTCCCTACTCTATGTACCAGCCAATCCTCATCACCACTACAACATACAGACCAATATCCACCACATTTTCTAATTATCCTAACTATAGGCATTATCTTTTCTTTCTTTTTTCTCTTTATAATCCACAATCTGCTTTCTCATTTTGTCAGGGACATATCCCTAGTCTTCAGGGTGAGAACTGTCCAAGATTGTCATCTATTGCTATCTGACTGGATAACTTGATGGGAAAGATGATAGGGACCACTTACCTTCCCTGTGCTGCTTACACCAATCTCCATTTTACATCAAGACCCCTTTCTGGGTACCCATCATGGTCTCTGAATCTTTCCCCTGTGGATGGTGATCTAAAGTGGGTTAATTTCCCTTTTACTTTAGTAAATGATTTCTTACCATTTTTGCCATATCTAGGGCTGTCTGTAACTGTTAGGGTATTAAGTTGGACCTCACTCCTACTAATCGGAATTTTATGTATATAATTCACATTCTGTTCTTCAGCCCCAGCTTTGTTGCTGTTGAATGGACTAAATAATTCTGCCATTTGTTCAACTGTTTCACATATGGTGCCTATTAGTAGATGTCCCACTGAGTCAGGAAAATTCCTATATGTAATTTTGATGATTTGTTTCTTTGTTAACTGACATTCCATTAGCACCCACAACTGAGCTACTTGCTTTGTTAAAATGGCACATAATATTCTTCAGATCTACATTTTTCTTTCGCTACCTTATTTTTAATTCTTTCTTGTTGGTCTTTGTTAAGGCTTGCCCATACATAGTAAAGTTGTCTTGTTTTTCAAACAGATTCCCATCATGCCTGCACTGCTCCTTATAAATGACTAATGGCCACCATCAACTTAACATCTTTGAACATCACATTTATCATGAAGTATCATAAGACAATTTATGTGGTTCATAGGTGATTCTCCTTCATACCCATAGAATATTTTTAATTTTAAGAATGGATTTATTGTGCTTGGCACATTTTTTTATTCTCTACAGGTTTTCCCATCTCTTTCTATTTTTTTCTTATCTGATTCTAGTACTATGGGTTCAATGCTGTGTCTTTTTCCCTACTTTCTTATCTATTACTTTTACTGACTCATTTACTTCCTTAAGTTCTATCTTGATCTCATCTTTCATGTTTTTAATCATTTCACCCATGTCAGTGTTTACTTTTTTAAACCAACAATTCTTTTTTTATTTTCTTTTTGAAATCAGCCATTAATTTATATAGCACTTTCCTTATCAATGATTCTATGTCTTCTTTATTTTTTTTATTTTCCTATCATCTACCACAGTTGTCCTATATTTTCCCTAATTCCATACTCTGTTATTGTTTGTGGAAATAACCCTCTTTTTTTTCTATTTTTCTAGTCCAAAAGAAAAATGAAAAAAAAAAAAAATTTTAAATCATTGTTTTCTTTTTATATTACTTGAACTGTCAAAAAAAATTACTTGAAATTTGTTTTTAAACTGATGAATGGCTTGTTTCCAACAGCTAAGGTTCTAAATGAAAGGCTAGGTATGAACTTGGATCTGATCTGTCTACGATGCAAATCTGATGATGAAACTTTCCAACATCTATTCGAAGAATGTTCGGCATTTGGTCAGATAAGAGCTAGAATGTTCCACAGACCAATCATCAACTTAAAACTTCTATTTAGTCAATACTTTAAAAAATTTACCCCCATAATGCAATGGTAACTGCATATCCTTAAGACAATATGGTACATAAGATGTACTATGATATTCGACAATAAGAAATTCAACTGGCTGAGAAAACTACAGTAATTGGGAAACTTATTTCAATCAATGTCAGAGATACTTGCCTAGGAAGATGGCTCAAATCTGGGGTGGACCCAGAATAACTATATGTGAGATTATCAGATAAACATTTGTTTTGAATAAAAGTTAGAATTCTACTAGGTCGCTTATTCCTTAGGCTAATCAAACATCTTGCTACATGCTTCACCCTTTTGAATTGCATTTGCTTGATGTCTTAAGAGTCTCCTTCTATTACATTGTTACAGGTCAACCTCCTTGAGTTGGAATTAACTGTTTAATGGCCTGGAGCCTTTTTGTCTTAATGGTGAAATATTTCAATTTCTTTGTGTTTTGGTTATCATTTTTTTAACTACTTTGATAAATTGTAAATATTTATGTTATTAATAAAGTTTTTATTATAAATTTTAAAATTTTTTTTACAAAACTTATTACTTTCTTTATTCCTTTTATTAATTACTATGTATCCCAATATTCCAATACTTATTGTCACTTTCCCTTATTAACCCTATCTCTGTCTATACATGTCTTTTTTCCATCCCCAGATCTCAAACAAATTTATCCATATCTTTTAATTACATATATATTTTGATTCTTTTTTCCTACTTATTTCTCACTGTGTTATTGACTAGTATTTACTAGCTTTTTTTTTAGATCATACAAATTACACTTTTATTTTATTTAAACATCTAATTTCTAACTTTTTATTTCTTTCAAATTACTATTCTATAATGATTCTCTGGCTGTTGGTTTTGAGTTATCGTGTTTGTGCCACCATTGGGGCTCATAAGCACCCACAGATGACATTATACTATTTTTGGTCAATTTCAACTTTACACATTGTAAATTTCTGTGTTTACTCATTCTGAGTATAGAAAGCTTCACAGAATGTAACTACATTTCCAGAATCACATGACTAAAAAAGGTGTGCAAATATTTTACATTCAGATTCATTATCTAAATTTACATCAACCTTTAAAAAAATCAAATTTAAGTTTACTAGTTTATTAAACTATCTACTAATGACAATCAAAAGGATATGACCATATGAAATAAAGTAATTTAGAGTACTTAAACAGAAAAAGTAAAGGAAAAATTGAAAAAAAATATTAATTAAAAACCCACATGTTGTCTTGCGTTGTTAGCCGAGAGGTATCGCAACCGCCATGCAAGCAAGTAGTTGGTTGCAGACAGTTGTGGGTTCGCATCCCGGCCGATGCTATGACATGGGAAAAAAAAAAAAAACCACATGTTCATTCTTGGTAATAATAAAAAAAAACAATTTTTATAGTTATAAAAAATGTAATCATGTGATTAAAAAAGTAAAATGCAATTTTGCAAATATTTGAAATTAATTTTAAGCAATAATTATATTTTCATAGTTATACTTATGGACTCGCATGACAAAAAAAGGCACACAAACATCTTAAATTCAGATTCATTATCTAAATTTACATCAACCTTTAAAAAAATCAAATTTATGTTTACTATTTATTAAATCATCTACGCATGACAATCAAAAGTATATGCCCATATTAAATAAAGCATATGAATTTAGAGTACTTAAACAGAAAAAGTAAAAGAAAATTTTTTTAAAAAATATTAATTAAAAACCCACATGTTCAATAAACGTAAAATTGATAGAATTCAAAATGGCAGTAATCACATCCTAAATATTAAATGTTTATAACTTCTATACTATGGATGTTATTAAAAGCCTGAATTTCCAAATACTGAAACATTATAACTTCTAATTATCAGAAATTTTTGGTTGTCCCATGCAGATACTGTTCGAAATTCATCTCCCAATGTTGTAATGGAATCTACTCTTAATCACATGAAATCCACATGGGCTCTAGAAATCAATAATATGCATCGATACATCTAACTCTTGAAATCGATGCAAATCTCTAGTTATTTATATGCAAATGACTTTTACCATCAACAAATGAGCAGGGAACATGTTTAAAGAAAATAAATAGATTTTATTATTGCTAATACAAAAGCTTACTTAAAATTATTTACATTAAAATTCTTTAGATTTTTAAAAATTTCCCTTTCACCTGCAATAAGTCTTTCTGATCTTTATTCTTTTGTTTAATTACTTTAAAATATCTAAATCTTTCTATATTTAAGTAAATAGAGATAAAACTCAGTATTGTCGACATGTGATCATATTATTTGAAAATGTCTACAAAGGACAAATTTCGATCCAAAATCTTTGGTCTTGAGTATCAAAATTTTTTGTTATTTCTAAAACAGATATTGCATCTCGTAACTATTATGGCTTTGAAAACCTATTATGATGTTATCTCTAGTGAGAATCAAATTGTCACTTTTCTGAGGGACAAATAATCTTCTCAACAATGAAGAGAGTAAGAAACCCTGTGCAAAGTGTGGAGAGAATGGTAGAAAAGCAAAGGAAGAATTGCAAGGTGACTGGGTCACCACAATACGATGCTCCAAATGCCATACTGCCCGGTCCATTCATGCAGGGAATCCATTTTTCCACCATATAGATGCAAGTGATAGTGTGATAGATGCAAGTGGTGTGAAATTATGGAGCTGTTTTTTTTCCATCTTAGATTTGCCGACCAGATCAGTGGTGAAGCAGCCAGAAAATCTTTGCCAACAGTTGTAGACTCATGTAATTTTTGCAGGGAAGTCTATTTCCAAGCTGTTAAGAAGAAAGGACAGTTAATAGGAACTAAAGAAGAACCAGTTCAGATAGACAAAACAAAATTTGCTGGCCAAAGAAAATATAGGGAAAGACTGCTAAGTGGTGATCATTCATATACCTCCAAGGATATATCAGTAACCCTAATTAATCAAAAAACCATGGGCCCTGAATTTATGGACCCTGGGTGTTTGGATTAAAAAAGGGTACCAATTGTCACTACTTTGTAGTACCACATCATGACAAAGTTACATTGATTCCCATTATAGAAAGGAATGCATGGCTGGCCCTATCATTCATTCAGAGGAGTGGCCAGCCGATGCAGACTTTGATATAGTTTCAACATTTCACCGTCAACTACCAATAAAATTATGTAAATCCAGTGATGGACACTCATACACAATCCATTGAATGATCATGGCTGGAAGCCAAAATTAAGATATTAAAAAAAATGAGAGGGATGTCACCAGATCTTTTATAATCACACTTAGATTCAATTTGTTGGTGGATGGACAAAATGCATCTAAATGAGAGAGATTCATTTATTCAATTTCTCAAAGATGCTAAAGATACCTACTGACGGTGAAAAGGTTAATGTTTATCTTATTTAAAAGTAAATACCTTTTACATTTGAAATAATCAACAAATTTTTATGTTACTATTCTTTTTATTTTCTAGCATATGTATTTCGATGTGGACCTTCTTCATAATTATCATCTCCAAGCATTATTTTAAATCGGAAATAAAAGAAAAGCATCAGTTTTTAAAAACCTAAAGAATTTTAACAAAATGAAGGAATCAAATTTATTAATTTTTTATTTAGTGTAATATTAATATTCTTAACTTTAGAAAATATTTGTATCAGCAGTAATAAAATCTATTTATTTTCTTTAAAAATGTTTCTGTGTTCATTTGTTGATGGTAAAAGTCACTTGCATGTAAATAATTAGAGATTTGTATCAATTTCAAGAGTTTGATGTAGAGCCCATATTGATCTCATGAGATCAAGAATAGATTCCATTATGACATTAAGAGACAAATTTTGAACAGTATCTACATGAGACAAACCAAGAATTTCTGGCAATTAGAAGTTATAATATTTCAGTACTTGGAAATTCAGACTTTTACTAACATTCGTAGTTTAGCAGTTATAAACACTTAATATTTGGAGTGCAGTAACTGTCATTTTGAATTCTATCAATTTTATGTTTATTGAACATGTGAGTTTTTAATTAATATTTTTTCCTTTACTTTTTCTGTATAAGTACTCTAAATTCATATAATTTATTTCATATGGGCATATCCTTTTGATTGTCATGAGTAGATGATTTAATAAACTAGTAAACTTAAATTCAATTTTTTTAAAGGTTGATGTAAATTTGGATAACGATTCTGAATTTAAAATGCTTGCATGCCTTTTTTGCCACGTGATTCTATAAGTATAACTATGAAAATATAATTATTGCTTAAAATTAATTTCAAATATTTGTGAAATTGCATTTTACTTTTTTTAATCACATGATTACATTTTTTATAACTACAAAAATTGTTTTTTTTATTACCAAAAATGCTTGATAAATCAGAAAACTTAAATTTAAACTAGCAATCAGTCTTTGCACCGTCATTATTTTTTAACATTCATATTTTATAAGTTATAATCTTTTGGCATATAGTATAATTCGTATTTTAAATCTATCAATTTTATGTTTATTGAACATGTGGGTTTTTAATTTATATTTTTTTCAATTTTTTCTGTTTTATTTTTTCTAAATTCATATGCTTTATTTTATATGGACATACTCTTTTGATTGTCATGAGTAGATTATTTACTAAACTAGTAATCTTAAATTTGATTTTTTTAATGGTTGATGTAAATTTAGATAACGAATCTGAATGTAAAATATTTGCATGCCTTTTTAGTCATGTGTTTCCATGAAAATGTAATTATTGTTTAAAATTGATTTTTTTATTGTCATGAGTAGATAGTTAAATAAACTACCAAATTTAAATTTGATTTTTTAAAATTGCGAATTGTGTTTTAATTTTTTAATCACGTGATTAGATTTCTTATAACTATGAAAATTAGACTTTTTTTTTACTCTAGATGAAAATGGCGATTTTGTAATATTGATGAAAAAGTCTGATCAAACCAAGTTTTTATTTTTTTAATTTTCAATGAAAATTGTGAATTTACTATTTTAATATTTTAATCAGGTGATTGTTTTTTTTTATTTTTGATGAAAATGGCAATTTTGTAATATTGATGAAAAAGTCTGATCAAACCAAGTTTTTATTTTTTAATTTTCAATGAAAATTGCAAATTTTGTGTTTTATATTTTAATCATGTGTTGTTGTTTTTTTATTTTTGATGAAAATGATAATTTTGTAACGACTGGTTGGATTGTGACAACGTATAGATTGATCGATGTGATTTATCACTTGGATGTGTCAGCCTGGGTTTTGGGCAGTTCTTACAATTCAAAATGACCATGAGTATATACTAAATCAGCACTCATTTATTTTACATTATAAAACCAATTTATTTCTTAAAATGATAGGTAAATGACTGGTTTCTTATTAATAATAATTGGAAAGACTTCATGCTGAAGCACTAGTACATGCTTGGGAAAAACTGATAGGAGAGAACTGTGGTTTTACCCCTATTCCATGCATTGTTCTTTCTGGATTTCCAAGAATAGCTTCTAGCAGCAGATGATTTTATATTATATCTAAAACAAAAGGCATCCTGAAGATTCTTTAATTAAAAGTTTTAATCAAAATTTTGAGAAAATCAATTAAACTTTTGCTGATAATGACATTTAATTAGTTTATTTGATATTTACTATAATTCCTTATTTTTATTCAAATTTCTTATTCCCTTCTGGATACCTGTTGTTTCCTTATTGCTTCAGTAACTATGCACAATTAGTTTTGTACATATTTTTACAAAATTAAAATATTATAGTAAGGATAGCAAAATGAACACAAAAGTAAATAATCTGCTAGCAAAATTAAAAGCTTTTAGTTTAAAATTATAAAAAAGAGGTTTTCTATTAGAAAAACAGATATAAAGTAATTTCCATTGTCTTAATAAATTAACCTAAAGAAAATTGAATAAAAAATTAAAATATAACTACTTTAAAATTGTGATGTACTTGATTTAATGTTACTTACGAGAAACAACCAAATACACCTAATTCAAGTAACGATTACGCTCTTGCATAAAATTAAGATATCCCACTTAACAGATACAAGATTTTATTAGTATGAAAAATAATCATTTTTAAACAGAATTATCATTAGTTCTACTAGCACCTGTAAGGCTTACAAAAATAATAAGACAGGTATAGTCTGTATAATTACCCTAGGTCGGTCTTTGGTACCTTCAGACGCGAATATCTGGTTCTCCTCCCATCGTTGGTCCTGTTCTGAATTCGCGCTACCCTTAAGTCTCTCAGAAAAGCAGGACTGAAACTAATCTGTCCTTTCTCTGCTAGATTATATCTACTTTTTGTTCTATTGTTTATTCCTTATCAATTTTAATCACCAAATTATTCTGGGCTTATTTCTGAACTAATTAATTAAATTGTTCTTTACATTTTTAATCCTTCATTTAATTAATTATTTATTCAGATCTTCCATCTTGTTTTACACCTTGCTTTTTATAAAATATCTATATGAAAAACTATTTGTAGTTTCTAATTTTCATTTTTATTAAATCTACTCATTTACTTTCACATGTAATTATTTAACATTTTTAACTTCTGGATTACACACAGTTTCAAACGTATTTTTTCTTAATATTAATCGTACTACAACATAACAATTCCTCCCCCACTCCAGAAGTTACGGTTTATCCGTCTTATACATATTCTTTTAGGTACAAAGGTCTTCTTTTACATCGTATTGGTCTAGGTGATTTCCTCTTTTCAATCTGTATTTTATCCTCTTCAACCGCATCTTCGATGTCGGTCAGTATCATCTGTTTATCTGAATTCTTTTCATTTGCTCGTTGGAACTGCTGGAACATATCTAGTTGTATGTCATCTTCACTTTTACGAATATGATTTTTGTGATGCTTATATATGTTTCCGTTTTTGCCTTTAATATCATAAATTTGCTTTGATCGTGCCCGTTCAATTTTTCCATTAATTCATTGTTTACGTAGTATATCTCTGAATATTACCACATCTCCAATGTTAAAGTTTTTCACTGGGTCTTGGTTATATTTATATATATATGTGTATCAGGTCGCAAAAATCTAAATTAGTTCGTATTTTCTGACTGAATAACATTTCAGCTGGCGATTTTCCAGTCGTTGTTGATGGAGTTATATGTTGATACATCATGAATTCCTGTAAGACATTTTTTATATCCGTATTTTTGTTTTTTCTTAAATATTTCTTCACTTGCCCTACCGCGTTTTCCGCCAAACCATTTGATTCAGGGTGATAGGAGGGTATAAATACATGTTTGATGTACCATTTTCCAAATTGTATTTTTAATTCTTCACTCGCAAATCCAGTTCCATTGTCAGAGATGATTGCTTGTGGAAATCCATGTATATAAAATGTTTGTTAAACATTTTATTGTTTCGTTTGCACTATTATTTTTAACCTCATGACATTCTATCCATTTAGAGAAAGCATCAATTAAAATTAAATTTTTTCCTTCTATTGGACCTGCATGGTCTATATGAAATCTTTGTCATGGATATATTGGTTTAGGCCAAGAAGAATATTGTTTATTCGGCAGAGCTATTTCAGACTTACATTTATCACATTTCTTAATATACTTTTCGATATCATTACTTATCTGCGGCCACCAAACGTAACTAAAAATAATCTGCTAGCAAATAATCTGCTAGCAAAATTAAAAGCTTCTAGTTTAAAATTATAAAAAAGAGGTTTCTATTAGAAAAACAGATATAAAGTAATTTCCATTGTCTTAATAAATTAACCTAAAGAAAATTGAATAAAAAATTAAAATATAACTACTTTAAAATGGTTTCTCTTTTTTTTAAAAAAAACAATTTTCAAATCCAATTTTAATTATTACCTATTGCTCACTAAATACATTTAATACTTAAATTTTAAATTGCTCAATGTATATACAATGTAGAACTAAAATGAAATATCCAAAATTAATCTGAATTGAATTTATTATATGTTTAAATGCATAGCTCCATTTATGGGCAAATACACACAACAGATATGATTCTAGCCAATATATATCAGTTAAAAATGAAGTAAATATATGTACACACATATTCCTCTGTGAAAAATGCATCCATTGATTACTCTAGCTTATACTGAGTGGCGCTACTGTATGGAGAGTTTTGCTTCTGTGAAAAATGGTATTATTGAATGTGAAAGAAAATTAATTAATAGTTTAGCTTTAAGATTGTCAATAATGGTTGACAGTTATAAAGTAACATCACTGCTAAATGCACTTCTTGCTAGTATATGGAAATAAACTTATACATTCCTTTGTTTATGGAAAATTGAGAATTATTTCTTCTCATCATAGCTATAAGATAATCTAGTTGTTAAGTAGAAATTTAGTTAGGTTAAACTAAGTAAAAGATTTACTTTCATAAAATGATCATGTGACAAATTTAAAACATTTTAATTACAATAAAAAATGTTTACTTTTTATTACATGTATCTGTAAAAAAATGTTTTTTTTTTATAGTTTTATTTATTTTTTGAAAAAGAAAAAAAAACAATTTTTATCACTAAAAAAATGAAAATTGCTTTTCAATTAATTAAAAAAACGAGAGAATTGTGATTTTTATTTCTGATGAAATTAAGTTCATTTTAAATTAATCTATACATATAATGTATTAAAAAAAATATTTCTTTTAAAAAGCCAATTGTTTTCAAGGCTTAACACAGTGATTTCTAAGGTAATTATGTGATTGTATGAATGAGTAGGTAAGCAGCAAAAGAAAGTAGGATTTCAGTAATAGTAAAATTCAACAGCCATAAGCTCAGCTAGTAAGGATAATGCTAAAATGATCTCATTCTTAGTTAAAAAAATACTGTTTGCAAAGCAGTATAATATAGAGTTTACATGATTCATTTGCTAAAGCATTGCTAAAAGTTGATCATTACTAACTCAACTAATGTATGTAATTTCACTAAAAGGAATGTGGAACAAGGAAAATATTCAAAATCATAGTTATCTCAGCTTATAATAAGTGTTTAACTGGAAACCTGGAGCTACAAAAGGGTAAAGAAGAAAAAGTAAATGGAAGAAAATAAATTTGAAAATAATTGTAAAACCAAAAGTTTGAAGATACAAAAGGGGGAAAAGGTTTGGTTAAAAAATGAAATAATTCTTATGCTGAAAATCTGGAGCTACAAAAAATAGTCAAAATATATTAAAATAACCACCATAAAAGCTATAACAAAAAATTAAGACCCAATAGGCTAAATAAAACTACTTCCTGTCAGATTTTTAAGAAATGATTTTCAACTAGGAAACCATAAAATGACTAAAAATTTCAAGGTAAAATAATATTGGTTGACGTGTGCACATCTTTATTTATAATTGTTACTTTATAGGAAACTGCATAGTCTATGATACAAAAGATATAGGAAGTATAATATTTAAAAACTGAAAAGTTTTAAAACGTATTTCACTGGAAGAAAAACAAACATAAATGACAGTTTTTTAAAAGTCAAATGATAAGATGGTTAATTCCCAATATTTTCAAAGTTGATATACTTAAATAAAATGCTTAATACAATTAGATTATAATGAAATAATGTTTAGGACATTATATTAGATCAAATGACTGATTTAAAAATGTATAATTTTAATTAATATTCCCAAGGAAAGAATTATGACCATACTGACATCATTCATATTTGGTTATATAACATATTAAGAATACAGGAAAATACAGAAACTGAATTTGGTTTTAGAAATGAAAATCTAATAATAATTAAAAAAATTTTGAATGATTTTCATAAAGATAAATTCTGTTTTCATAATTACTTTTTTAGAAAATTATTTTCAAATTTTTTTTACCAATTTAGATGAAAATATCTCGCCAAAATGAATAACAAACGGCAAACAAAAATGATTATTGCCTTGAACTTTAAAACAATATTTAATGTCATAGGGAAAAAAACATGATAATTCATTGAAGGATATAAAAGACATTTATCAGTGAGCAACTAAATGAAAACCCAAGATTCTTACATTAATAAAGTTTCAGACAAAAAATATTTTTATGAAATTAATGCAATAGAGGATAACTGTTAAGATAAACATTTAACATTTGATAAGATTATAAATTCACATGCCAAAAATTTTTTAAGGTATAATTATTAATATATATTTTTATAATAGATAATGGCATTCCTTTATTTTTATTTTTGATATTTGTTTAGTTAACTTTTACATTATAATACATTACATTTAACATTTATTACTGTCATTCAAATTTGTATATTTTACCTTTTATAATTTAGTAACATTATTAAAAATAAATATTTTAATTTTTTACAGATTAGTTCTTTCATTGCCTTTTCATAATGACATAATATTATGGGTAGATTATGAAATTTAATATAGATCACATATTATAAGAGTATCCATTACTTGTTTAAAAGTATAATTTTAATCTGTTAAAATGGGGTTTAAATTATCAATAAAAATAATTATTAATCTTATAAAGTATTGGATCTGTAATAATTTAAGATTTTATATTCTTGTGTTATTAGTTAACAAAAATTTCTTCAGAAACATTTTATCATGACTTGGCTTTATGTTATGAGCAGAAAATATAATATGCTTCCTCTCAGCCAATCATCATTATTTACTTTCAGAAATATCAAATAATAGATATATTTTTTATAGCAAAGTATTTTAATTTTGTATATTTTTAAATAAGAAAATGGGCTATAAAAGGCATTTTTTTTTACAAAAAGATCATAGCTTTATTTTTGCCATTCATTTATTATTTCTTTTTATTTTAATAATAAAAACTAAAGATTTTGTCAGGCATTTGTGAATATCTTGGGAAGATACAGTTGTTTTCTAAAATTCCAAAGATAAGTTTCTGAAATTCTTATTTCTCTAATCTTGTTTTTATCTATTTATTGCATTATCTCTTAATGCACCTGAACAATTTTATGAAATCTTCAAATACAGTATTAGATTCTGCTGCAAATATGATGAATAAAATTTATAAAATATTGTTATTTGTTTCTGATAAGATAATATAACAGAATTATTTTAAAAAGTACATTTGTTCCTTGTTTAACAAATGCAATTTAAACATTTTCTAATAATGACTAAAGGATAAATAAAAATTTAAAATAATATATAATTGTAATAAAAAAAATGGTATATGTTTTCAACATACATGACTAATAATTTTAAGTTATTGTTTGTTATTTCTAATATGTTATTATCATGTTCATGTATATTACAATTTAATTACATAATTGATTATATTTCTTTTTTTATGCAAGAAATAATTTTTGTAAACTTTGACTATGTAATAACTTTAAATGTCTATTTTTACTCATATTATTTATTTTTTATTAGAAATGATTATGTAAGCAAAATGTTTTAAAAACTAATTTAATAAATAAGATGTATATTTATTTATTAATCTTAACTGATTGATAAATGTAGAATACATCATGTATTCATTCCATAATAGACTTCCCAGATCATACACACACTCATTAAATGTAATTTAGTGTCTCTTTTTATTACAATTAAAAAAATTGACAGACCTTAGCTTTTCATTTTATTGTGTGATATTATTCTGAAATGTATTTGAATTAGCTATGGTAAATGTAATATAATAATCTAATAATGATGCTCCCCTCTTAATTAATAGCCTCATAAATTTGGGAGCCATTTTGTAATAATATACAATAAAATAGGGGATGGGAATATTTCAGGAACTGAGACACCATTTGTAATAATATAAATCTAGCAAATGTGAAGTATCATTTTGCAACAGCTACAAAATTGATACTGCATTTTGTAATGATAATAAATTCATCTTCTACCCCACTATCTTTCTACATTGGTTTGGTAAACTTTTGTAATGAAACAAAATAAATTTCCCTATAGGTTTTTGCATAACAATTTATTACTGACACAAAATTGTGTAAAAGATAATGAAGAAATGCCCTTATGGTTTAAATATTTTTATAACAGAGCAAAACATGCATCAATAAATAACTCTGTTATGATCTGTAAAAATGATCAGTCATTATTTACACTATGCAATAACATTTCCAATACATAATTATCTAGATTGTCTACTATTCCAAAGTAAAATACTGATGATATTCTCCATCCAAGCCTAATTTGTTCAGATAGCATTTGAAACAAAAGAAAAACAAGATCATCACTTCAGATATCATCAAATGTATTCACTATCCCAAAATTAATTACAATAAGCAGTGAAATCATATATCATCCTAAATAATAATATATGCCTAAGATAATTGATTAAAAACACTCAAATCAATAAATAACTAAGTTTCAATATATTTTACTAGTCAATCTTTAATAATGGTCAAGCATAAACTTGTCCATAATGTTCTTTTCAAATAATTAATAATGATTCCAACCTGAGTGAAATAAAACAACTATATAAATATAAATATTTTCTTTATTATTCAACTGGTTTTTGCCCTATTTTAGAACCTTTTCTAATATAATCACATGAGCCTTATATCTATCAGTATTCCTTCTAACATTCATTTTACATAATCTTTTTTATATAATCACATAACCTATTTACATATATATGCTCTCCCCTCCCTCTTTTTTTATATACTTATTATTTTTATACAATAAAATTGCATTAATTACAATTCAATAATTATATTCATATATTATACACCATAAATTATATATTACTTTACATTAACTCCATTAAATTAATTATATACACATACTTTATATTCTAAACTAAATTATATATCATTTCTCATATTTCTACTAGCCATATCTTCAAATACAACATTATTTATATTTAACTATATTGTAGGGATAGAGTCGAATCCCATATAAATTAATGAATGGAAAGAAAATTAGCAGCCCCAAAATTTTCTTTTGTGTGTGTGTATCATAGATATGTAGGTATTTATACATGATTTTATTTAGTAGCTAGAAAAGAAAAAAATGAATATAGGGAAGAAATATTTAGTTGCTTCAAACTTTGATGTTTTACTAAAGAATATGATTTCATTTCATAATTATCTTTTGTTAAAACAAGCTAAAATAAATTGTATAATCATTAATCTAAGATATTGTAGTAAATAGTTTGAGACCACACTGTGTTTGAAACAAAAGATTTGAGAGGGTGAATCAGTATTACAGTTTACAATTCATTATCATAGATATCATATATCAAAGAAAAATAAAGAGACAGGTTTGACATGGAGGAAGAAAATTAATAAAGAATTAGTCTTTTTACTTGAAAGGAACCACCAGTAAAAGTTTTAACAGTTTTTTTTCTAAAAGGCTAAGAATAGAGCTGTTTGTTTGAAGAGATTTTGAGCTGATTGCTTGTGAACTTGAGGATGATGACATCTCATCTTTGGACAGCTAGATATAAAAGAGGAAGAGAAAAATATTAAATGATTATTAAGTAAAAGCTGCTAAGTTTAAAGGGGATTTTTTTTAACTTTTAGTGACTGAAAGCAGGAGAGAAATGACTTAGTCTGCACATTATTTTATTATTAAGATACCATTGAAAGAAAATGGGATTGGACTGCTTTTTATAAAATGACCTGAGGGAAGATGTGTAGCTATATAAATAACGGTTTATTGCATTTAAGTTAGTTGAAGAAAGCAATAAGTCTTTTACCTTGATCAAGAAAGATCAATCCCCAAGACAAAATTAAAAAGTAAAATGGTCTTATAATAGACAATATTAATTATTGCTTTCCAAAATGGACTCTGGATTGATATATTCATGGCTGTAACAGAAGAGATAATTCATTGTTAGCTGCCATTATTTGTCCCAAGATCTAAGCCACTCTGAACTGGTCATTTATCTATACACTTATACCAGATCAATAGAATGGCTGTATTCCTGGTTAACCATGTTACATGCACATCTTGTTGTGGAGATCCAGTTTAAATCCTACGGTTCATTAAAGAATCACCATCATCTTTTAAAAGAAGAAAATGGGAAGAGAGAAGAAATTGTATAAAATCCACATGTCCAACTTCCACTGATCTATTACTATGATGCCTGTCAGAGTTTATTATTATTATTAGAAGTACCAAAGAATTCTACAATGTTAATTAATACCCACGAAGTTTTCAAGACATCCCAAGAACAGCAGGAACTTTGTCAATTTTTTTTTGCCATATGAAAATTATAAAAGAAAGAGAAGCCACCTGTCTCAGCTGAGAGATTATCTCCTCAAGAACTGAAATGGAGTGGTAACATTTTAGAACTTTATTAATGTCTTATTTAAAAGTATTCATTTAAAACTTCTATGAATTCAAATCCCATTTCTTTTTTGTGTGTTTGTTTTACTTTGACACATAAACATTAAAAAAAAATTTTTTTTTTTTGGTTATTATGCATAACAATACAAATATAGTTTTGAAGTCATTAAATTTAATTTTTTTTTATCATCCTTGAATATTTTTTTTGTTGTTATAAATATCTTTTATTTATTATTGTTGTTTGTTTACCTAGTTATTAATATGGTAACCAAAATACTTGAACAATCTGTCCGTATATATTTGTATAATGTTTTCTTTTACTTATTTTCATATTTAAGTTTGATGTAAAATGTTTCTTTGCTCAAGGTTTAAAGAATTTTTTTTATATATTTTTTTTTGTATTAAATAATGTGAAAAGAAATGTGTTTTACATTATATATATATCAACATATCACGAAGTGTGTGCGACTTCATGACCAAACATAGGTTAGTTAGGATAAATTAGGATTAGGTCATATTAAATTTTAATGCTCCATATGTGTTACATTGAGTGACCAACAAATTAATAAAGCATGGATGCACCTGTATGATTGTGAATACACACATACCACGCAAACTATTAAATGATGGTTTTATTGCATTTGACAACATTTATGCAAAAAGCTGGGAGAAAATATTAAATAGAATGTTTTCTTTATTATTGGGTTGTTTCATATACCAGCTTACACTAGATAAATATGAGCATATATATGTATGTGCCTTATTTATTTATACATTTAATAATTCTCATTTATGTACTGTTCTGATTAATATTATTATTTAAATCAATTACATGATTGGAAAATTATGAATAAAATAAATGAATCTTAATAAACATAATTATCTAATATTCTTACTTTAGTGTTATTATTATTATTTTTGGTTTAATTATTTAGTTAATTGTTGTTGTGTTATTATTATTATTTTTGGTTTAGTTATTTAGTTAATTGATAACACGGTGAGGATAGACATACTGTGACCGTCATTAGAAGGGTGATTGGTTGCAATTGTCATCAGTTTAAGTTAACACCATAAGTCATAGTAAACCAAGTATACATACCTATTTATATGTGATGGGTATAGCTTTAGTGAATCAAGGGATATTCATCATTGACTATACAAGGTATTAACATGAATTATGGTGGGATTATCTCAGCATTAGTTAATTGATTATAAAGCTATATAAAAGTAGTCTCACATCCATAATCAAATTGAATATGGATATATATATATTATATGATTTAATTGAATATTGGTGGTGACATATGGGGCTTAAGATATGTCCCGTGTCTCCCTTATGTCTCCAACAAAGGGATTTACTCATATACCCTAAATTTAGGAGTTTAATTGGAAAATGGATGAGCAAACAATTACATTGATGATGATGATCATAGATGGTCTTTTATAATAGTTATGGGGGTCAATATGATTTATTTTGGCACAGTTGATATTGACCTGGCACAATAGGGGCCAGGTATTGTATAAATAGTATTGATGAGAATGGAGAGAGTTGGTAATCCAACAAAATGGTTGTCCCAGTTTTGAGAGCAAGGTACCAATAAGATATGTATGGCCATAGGTTTGGATGGAATGGGAATATTAATGTGAGAAAGATACTATAGATACCATTTTGGGGTTTGTTGGCTTAAACCAATAAATCCCAGGAGCTAGCCATAGCTGACAGATGCTCTACCTGGATAGAGTTTCCAATTAAAATTATAATGATTACATGACTACTAACATATGATGATAGTTATAAGTAAAGCCATGAACCCTTCGATGGTAATAATAAATAATTGTTATTTTGGTGGTAGTACTTAGTAAATTATTCTGTTCCATTTGACATTATGTACTATTACAATATATACATTAATTTAAAAACCAAATCCACCATATATTAAATTTAACAATTATTCTTTAATGCCCATTTACTACTCAACTTTGCAGGTACTTTAACTAAATTAACACAATTTATATTCTCATGAATATATACTATCTCATAATATTTCCTTCTATTATAATCTGTGAAATATTTTATAATTTCCATTTCTTCAATACATATCATTCTATAACTAGTATTCAAATAATTAACATATGGTTCTGAATTCATATTCTTGCTATCAATAGCCCTATTATGCTCCTTCCCCTTTCTATTATTGTTTGCCCCAACTTGACCTATATATATCTTACTGCAACTCCTTCAAATTATTTTGTATCTCCCTTCACATTTGATATTCATTTTTCCAATAATTTACTATTTTTCCAAGCAATTCTTATGTTCTCATTCAAATTCCCTTTTCCTATAATTTTATATACATGTTTATAAGGTATTGATATCCATTTATCATTGATTCATCTATCTTCATTTTTATTTTCCTTTTTTCTTTCTCATAATTTACTTTAACTTTACTCTTACTATTCAGAATTCTTCTAATAACTTTTTTATTATATACTATTTTCACATAATCCTTTTCTATATTCATTTTTTGTTCAATAGATTCCTTTTTATCTAGTGTAAGTCTATCATTCTTTATTTTAAACCCATTTAAAACTGACATCTTTTGTGACCAAATTGTTAGTATAAATTAGGATCAATTATTCCTCTAATTTCAACATCTTTAATATATAGTTTCATAACTATTTCATTTTCCTTATTTTTATTCAAATAAATATCCAAATATTTTAAACCTTTTTCTTTTCTTTTCATTGTAAACATAATTTTATATATATATATTATCATTCAATTCATTAAATATTTTTAATACACTCCTACTATTTCCAATAACAATTATATCATCAACATTCCTATAATATTTAATAATATTTTTATTTTTTATATATTTTTCTATTATTATTTTTTTCCAAATTATTTATAAACATCAATGATAATAACCCAGTTATTGAACATCCCATAACGCATACTTTTTTTGTATTCCAAAACCTATCCTTATATTTAAAATACAAACTATCACTTATTATCATCAACATTTCTTTAATAGTATATATCTATTCTTTAGATATTCTTCCACTTTTTTTTAACATTCTTATAACTAACTTTACACTTTCATCTCTCGGAACACATGCATACATTTTTTCTACAATCAAACTATTCCTATTTAATATTATTTAATTCCATAATAATTTCTTCTGAATTTTTAATATTATACATACCATTTCCAATTACATTTACTATCTTTTTATATATTATTGTACATAAATTCTTAAGCATATGATTGTCAAAATTTACAATTACTCTTGCAGTCATATCTTTTTCAACTGTTTTTATTTTTCCAAATATATTTAGAGTAATGTTCATTTTTTTGAATATAAATTATGTGAAACTTAGGAAGAAAGGAAAAATAATAATAAAGCTAAAAAAAGTTTTTTTGTTTATATTGATTATATTATTGTATTTTTATTTAACTGTTGATAATTTTTTTTTTCCATGTGTCATAGCATCGGCCGGGACGCGAACCCACAACCGTCTGCAACCAACTACTTGCTTGCATGGCGGCTGCGATACCTCTCGGCTAACAACGCAAGACTTAACTGTTGATAATTGAATTGAAAGTTATACTATTTGAAAAAAATAATGGAAAAAAAGTAATGTAAATAAAGCATAGTCATTTTTATATAATCACTTAAGTAGAGTGAATTTTGTAAGATTTAAAAAGATATGGAATTTACAGAAAAAGATCAAAGAAGTGAAGCACCAGCTGTTTTTTTTTTTAAAATGCAAAAATAATGGTTTAATACCCAAGTTATGTGAATTTCATATTAGTAATAAATAAAAATATTACTTTATGTAATAAGATTAAAGAAATTATTTGGAATTGGTATATAAAGAAAAAATATAACTGTGTGGATAATTGTATAAAAAAGTATAGACTTAAAAATATATTAAGAAGAGATAGATGTGTATAAAGAAATATTTGAAGATATAGAATATCAATTATTGGATCATAATAAGAAATTAATGAATGTATTAAAGATAAAGTACGATAAAAATGGGAATGGTTAAAAAGTTAGAATGAATATTTGGAAGATGGATTACAAGAAAATGATATAGAAAGTGAAAATTGTATTAATAATGTGATAAATATAAAAAAGGTTATAATAGAATAGAATAAAAAGAAAAGTGTATTATAAAAAAACATTAGAGAAAAGGTGAATATTTAGAGGTTGATAATAACATGTGTAGACAGGTAATAGATTTGTAAATTTAAAAGAATGAGTATAATAAAAAAATGAATGAAGATATAATAAAACAATGATATGAAGAAATGTAAAAAGATCTTGGAAATAAAATAAAAACAAAATAAAAAGTGGTATTGAATTATATTAAGAAGAAATTGATTAATAGTAAAGAGTATAGATCATTATATCCAATGGCTTTCATGCATCCATATATATTTGGAAAAATAAAACATAAAGAAGATATTACTGCAAGAGTAATTGTAAATTTTGACAATCATATTCTTAAGAATTTATGTACAATAGTATATAAAAAGATAGTAGATGCAATTGGATATAGTATGTATAGTATTAAAAATTCAGAAGAAATTGTTATGGAATTAAATAATATTAAATTAAATAGGAATAGTTTGATTGCTTCATTAGATGAAAAGAAAATGTATCAAAGTGTTTGAAGAGATGAAAGTATAAAGTTAGTTATAAGTATGTTAGAAAAAAATGGAAGAATATCTAAAGAATGGATATATAGTATTAAGAAAGCATTGATGATAATAAGTAAAAGTTTGTATTTTAAATATAAGAATAAATTATGAAATATTAAAAAAGATGGGTTATGGGATGTTCTATAAGTGGGCTATTATCATTGATGTTTATAAATAATTTGGAAGAAAAATAGTAGGAAAATATATAAAAAATAAAGAAATAATTAAAATTATAGGTATATGGATATAATTGTTATTGGAAATAGTAGGAGTGGCCGAAGGCAGAGGGTGCTAAGAATCCCCTGATTGCGGACCCAGGCTGCCATTTGATGACGACTTTTTATTTAGGTACTTACAACTGCAGATCACTTTCAAGTGAAGGAAGATTGCAAGAATTAGAAGAAGAACTCTCTTAAATTAAATGGGACATTATTGGACTTTGTGAAGTTAGAAGAAAAGGTGAAGAGACAATTGATTTAAAAAGTGGACATATACTCTATTATAAAGGCACAAATATTGGAAATACAAGTGGAGTAGGATTCATTATAAATAAAAAGTGGAAGAATGATATTGTGGAGATTGATGGTGTATCAGACAGAGTGGCAAGATTAGTTATACAACTTAATAGCAGATACCAAATGCAGATAATTCAGATTTATGCCCCAACAAGTTCTCATAGTGATGAAGTAGTAGAAGATTTTTATATGGATGTACAAAAGGCTTTTGATCAGAGTAAACACCATTTTAAAATTGTTATGGGAGACTTTAATGCTAGAATTGGTAAAAAATGAAAGATGAAAGTGCTGTGGGTAATTTTGGTTATGGTAATAGAAATGAGAGGACATAGACTTGTGGAGTTTGCAGAAAAAGAAAAACTTTACATTATGAATTCTTTTTTTGAGAAAAATGTTAAAAGGAAATGGACATGAAGCATCCAAATGAAGGTACAGCAGAATTGGATTATATTTTGACTAACAAGAAATACATATTTCAAGATTGTAATATTCTTAATAAATTTAACACTGGAAGTGATCATCGATTAGTAAGGTGTAAGATATGTGTTAATGTAAAGCTAGAGAGACAAAAATTATTAAGAAAAACAATATTTACAGTTGATATTCCTAATCTTCAGAAACATTCTAATGAATTTAAATTATAACTTACAAATCGGTTTCAAGTATTAGTAGATTTTGAACATGATTCAGATTTGACTGAAATTAATATGAAAATAACTGATACACTTTTGAAAACTGCAACAAAGATAGCTGGTAGAAAGAAACAGCAATTGACCAATAAAATTTCTACTGAGACTAGAGGATTTATGAAGAAAAGAAGGAATATGAAGATATACAAAAATGATGCATTAAAAAGAATTGAATATCTCGAATTTTGTAAAATGGTGTGGAAAAGAGTTGAAAATGATATAAGAAAGTATAACTGTGAACTAGCAAGGAAAGCTGTAGAAGAAAATAAAAGTCTTAAGAATGTAAAACAACATTTTGGTATTGGTAGGAAATTTATATCTGCAATAAGAAAAAAAGATGGAATTATTACTAATCATGAAATTGGTAGAAGATTTTTATCAAGAATTATATAGTAATAAAGAACAAGTACCTCCTATATCTATTACATCTTCCAAATTGCCCAGAATTTTAAATGAAGAAGTGAGACATGCAATTAAATGAATGAAGAAAGGAAAGGCTCCAGGTAATGATGGAATTATAATTGATATATTAAAAGAAGCAGGTGAAGAAATAGAAAATTTTTTAGCAAAGTTATATACGAAATGTCTAAATGATAAAGATGTACCGGATAATAGGAAGAATGCAGTAATAATATTAATATTTAAAAAAGGTGATAAAGAAGATATTAGAAATTACAGACCTATCAGCCTTTTATCAGTTTTATATAAATTTTTTACCAAGATAATTACTACTCGTCTACAGAGAACATTGGATTTCCACCAACCAAGAGAACAAGCCAGATTTAAAAGTGGTTTTAGTACAGTAGATCATATCCAGGTATTGAGAGAAGTTATAGAAAGGACAAATGAATATGAGTTGCCATTATGCTTAGGATTTGTAGATTATGAAAAGGCATTTGATTCTATAAACATTTCTTCAGTGATTAAAGCATTAGATCATCAAGGTATAGATCCAGGATATTGTCATATTTTAAAGAATATTTATAAAAATGCAACAGCAACAATTAGATTACATAATGACACTGGGAAAGTCAACATTGAGAAAGGTGTAAGACAAGGTGACTCCATATCTCCAAAACTTTTTACAGCAGTGCTGCATGAAGTATTTTTTGGATTAAAATGGGAAACTAAAGGAGTGAAAGTAAATGGTGATTATTTAAGTCATTGAGATTTCGCAGATGATGTAGTTGTTTTTGCAAATAATGCTTCAGATCTTCAGGAAATGTTGCAGGAATTATCGTAGGAAAGTAAGACTAAAGATAAATGTTAAAAAGACTAAAGTAATGTTTAATCGATTTGCTCAAAATATGAAAATAAAGATTGATTATGATGAATTAGAAGAAGTTAACAGTTACAAATACCTTGGTCAGATTATTAATACAGATGAAAACATAATGGAGGAAATTAATCATAGAATTAAACTTGGTTGGAGTGCTTTTTGTAGAAATAACTTGATACTAAAAGGAAATATGCCTATGTGTTTGAAAAGGAAGGTTTTTAACAAATGTGTTTTACCAGTTCTTACTTATGGATCTGAGACTTGGACACTTAATAGAAGAGCAATTCAGACCACTCAAAGAAGTATGGAGAGATGTATGTTGGGAGTAACAAGAAGAGATTGTAAATGCAATGTATGGGTAAGAGAACAAACAGGTGTTACTGACCTCATTGAAAAAATTAAAAGAATGAAGTGGAATTGGGCTGGACATATTGTTAGAAGAGATGATAATAGATGGACAATTGAAATTTTAAACTGGATTCCAAAAGATTGTAAAAGACCCAGAAAGAGACCACACGTGAGATGGATGGATGAATTAAGAAAGTGTGCAGGGGTGATGTGGAGAAGAGAAGCTAAAGATCGGAGAAGATGGATTAAACTTGGAGAGACCTTCATCCTGCAGTGGATTGATAATGGTTGATAATGATGATGATGATATAAATTTACAATAGGAAAAGAAGAAAAAGGTTTAAAATATTTGGATATTTATTTTGATAGAAATAAAGAAAATGAAATAGAGGTAAAACAGCACATTAACAAGGTTGAAATTAGTGGAATAATTGATTCCAATTCATACCAATTTTGGTTGCAAAAGATGTCAGTTTTAAAGGGGTTTTAAATAAAGAATGATAGATTTACAATTGATAAAAACAATTTACTGAATGAAAAATGAGTATAGCAAAAGATGGGATATAATAAAAAAGATAGAAAAATTTTGAATAGTAAGAGTAAAGATAAATTAAATTATGAGAAAAGAAAAATAAAGATGGATGGATCAATGATAAATAGATATCAACACCTTATTATAAAGATGTATATAAGATTTTAGAAAAAGGGAATTGCTTGAAAAAATAGTAAATCATTGGAAAAATATATATCAAATGTGAAGTAAGAGAATAATAAAGAAAATAAAACAGGATTGGAGTACAAAATAACTTGCATGAGTTCAGTAAGAAATATATAGGTCAAACAGAAAAAAGAGCAATAGAAAGGGAAAAAGAGCATAATAGGGCTATTGATGGGGGAAATATGAATTCAAAACCATATGTTCATTATTTGAATATTGGTCATAGAATGAGATATATTGAATATGTTAAAGATTATAATAGAAGGAAATATTATGAGAGAGTATACATTCAAGAGTATATGAGTAAATGTGTTAATTTAGTTAAAGGATCTGCAAAATTGAGTAGTAAATCGGCATTAAAGGATAATTGGAAAATTTAATATATGGTTGATTTGTCTTTTAAATTAATATTTATGATATATATATATAAATAATTAATTAATATAAATAATTAGTTAACTATGAACAAATAAGGTAGTCGTTGAAGATATGGTTAGTAGAAATATATAAGAAACTATATATAATTTAGTTTAATGTATAAAGTATGTTTAATAGTGATAATACAAAGTAATTTGTGATGTATAATATATGTATATAATTACTGATTGTAATTAATGTAATTTTATTTATTGTATAAAAATAATATGTATATAAAAAAGGGAGGGGGGGATATACCTATATGTAAATAGGTTGTGATTATATAAAATGATTATGTAAAATGAATGTTAGAGGAAGTATTGATAGATATAAGGATCATGTGATTGTATTACAAAAGTATGTTTTGAAAAGGCCATAATATAGGGCAGAAAGTGGTTCAATAATAAAGAAAGTATTTATTGAACCACTTTCTGCTCTATATTGGAATCATTATTATGATTTATTAATCTAATATTATATAGAGTAATGTAAATATATGTTAAAATTTAATAATATTTTCTACCTAAATAAACTATTTACTAAATTGTTTATGATAATTACTCATAGAATGTTTTATGAACTCATAATATTTCTAATGTATATATAAAAGAAAACCATTAATCAGTTTTATATTAGATTTAATAAAATGTTAAATAATATTAATAATTTATCCATACTCTACTTTGTATCAATATATAATCATTCCTTCAGTTACATTTTATAATGAAATACTCTACAAAACACATTATTAATAAACCTATTAGATAATCTGGAATTTTTAATATCCAATCATATCATTATATCAAATATGCAGAAAGTTTCTATTCGATATTTACTGAGTTACAGTCAACTAACATTATCCATCTATTTAAATTTCCGGTAAATAAATTATTAAAATGGACTTTATAACAACTAAACTATACATAATAATTATTGTCTGTTGTGCAAGCCAAAGATTGATATTAAGTTATAATATTTAATAAAATTCATGATCAATCTCAAAGAAGCTTAGAGATAATTAAGACAGATCATTCTAACTAATGGCAGAATGAAATCTACAGGGTGTCCCAAAAAATGTATACACTGCTAACGGTTCTTAATTTTTTTGTTTTTCATTCTTTTCAGATGTAATTAATTGGAAATAATGAGTAGATCAAGATTAACTTTTGGGGGAAAAAATATTTTAAAATGCTATTGGAAGTATAAAAATGTAGCAGAAGTACAAAGACAGTATCATAGGGAGTTTCAGGCAGATCCATCTACATGATTTACAAAATAAATTGGATAAAAGATCAATTTGAAACAGATGGAACTGTTCATGGTGTTCATAGACAACTTCTGGAAGATCAAGAACATCAATGAGCTTCACTAGTTCAAGAAAGAATACTGGAAAGTTACTGCAAAACATCTGAAAAATCTGCAAGACAATCAAGTCGTGAGTTTGGCACAAGCAAATCAAGTGTCCATCACATATTGAAACAGTAAGGTCTGCTTTTCAGATCTTCGTTTCACCTTTTCTCACCTATTTCCTACCTCATACCTTAGTTTGAACCCCAATCTATCGTAGTGTGTCTGCAATACGCTTATATACCGAAAATCCCGCCTAATTTTAAACCATGAGTACAATGCTCGTATTATATATATAAGTCATTCCCAAATAAATAAAGGATTATGTATATGTTCACATAATTTTGATTTATTAAAAAGTAGGTTATATAAGTCATAATTGCGCACACACTATGATATGCATTTTAAACATATCAAAATTATAAATTGTTAAAGTTATTTTGTTTGAATCTATTTACAAATATATTACTGTCGTAATATATTTTGATTTAAAATAAAATTCATTTAGTAAATATTCGTTTAGTAAATAGATTCAAATATTGCAATTTAAAAAGTAAAATCATTTTCTTTAATTTAATAAAAGTTATTCCAAATATTTCTGTTAAAATAAATGATGAACAATAGTTTAATTAGTTAATATTATATAAGTTTATCTAAAAACAGCAGATGTCCACTTAAGGTTTTCTTTAATTAGTAAAAGTAATTTTTAATTAAATCTAGTTTGTAATTCGAATGTCGACAGGGAAATTAACACAAGAAATTAATTAATGTTGAATTCCTTTAGACATTGGGATAGATTTAATTACAGCTGATAAGTCCGATATATTTTTGTAATGCTCCAGGGCAGTTCTATTGTTAACGTCTACTATAAAAAGAATGGTTTTCTTTTGTTCTCCAGTTTTTTCTTGTAATGTTTCTAAGAGAAATCATTCTGAGTTCTATTGTAGTAATTTGTAAATCTTGACATGACAGAGTAGAGTGCAAGAAGGCTATTTCTCTCTGAAATGGTCATATGCTGCCATATACCATCGGAAGTTATCACATAGGGAACCCCGGAACTGCTGCTGCAAAAATATGAACATTCCAGATTTTGCTGCTGAATTATAAAACCTGCCGAACATCTACCTGCAAATGCGTCTCCAGAGGTAGCCTAACTTAACGCAAGAGCTCTTGTGATTCCTAACTAACATGCTATAGCTATTTAACATTGTTTTCTTATATTTCACATAACTTCATTATGTATTTCTTTAACGTGTTTAAATATACTCAACATTTTGCTCTCTATCCTTGGGTTAATATTTTCTATTTATAAAGCTTTCTTTTATTTTATTATGATAATGTGTCAGAATTATCTTTGACCGAGTGAACTATTCCCTTTATTGAAAGTAAGATGCCGCTATTAAGGCATATTTTAAATTTATAATTTTCCAATTTTATTATCTTGCAAATCACTCGTTCGAGGGCAATTCTTTTCTTTAATATAATATAATCACATAGTTTAAAATCTACATGTTATTGATTTTAATCTACCATGAGAGTATGTGTGAGGTCAGTGATTTAAATGTGTTCCCAAATGCATGATTGCGTATATAAATCTAAACTTACTTTTCAAGCCCGCAAACATGCATTTTCCTATTTTAATTACCGTGTTCTACTTTAATTATAAAGTTCATCATTGACGTCGAGAATGTGCGGACCCTTTTAAATGAATTTCGGGGAATTTGATTGGGCATTTCTCTTAATCGGAGTAAAACCCATTTTGTATGTTTTTATATACACTAGTCTCATATTGCTGGTAAATGAATTGGTTGTTGAGGCCGCTTTGTTTTATTTTTCCAAGGATTCTTTACATGGCAAAGTCCGTTCTTTTCACTTATTGCAAGTTTCCAGGCAGAGGGTGTCCCAAATGACACCCCTGGGAATTAAACGCAATCGTCACACAGTTGCTAAGTTTCAGCTGTTCATAAAATACTTTCCTACGGGTTAGCGGCAAGATGCCCTCCGTAATTATTCCGGATCTTCAATATTGTTTTATTTTATATTTATTTTACAAAGCATCCGTGACTTAAACGTGTCACACCCTCCAACTTTAATAAATTCATTATCAGCAATACTGACCTCCCAATGTAACTCTATTATTATTATTCTCAAATAAATGCCTTGATCACATTCCAACTTTGTTGCTTAGTAAGCTTTTGTCCGTGCTATTCTCGAAATCAATAAATATTTTATAACACTTAATTTCAAATATTTTCTTAAACTTGCATAATTGCTCAAAGCACCTCGCATATGTTCCTATCTCGTCAAGCACATTATCGTAATGCTATTAGCCCGAGGAATAGAATACATCATTTTGTTTTAAAGTCTTTTTGTCAGTTGTGGGAATATAATGCCAACAATTATTTAATATGCATCCCTGTCTCATATAAGCAGACAGTGGCATTATATATATAATTTATATGAATAAATTTTGTGAAATTATTTAAAACTAAATTTGATCTCTTATTTTATTTGATTCCTATCACTGTCTCGGTCTATATATATATATTTTCTGCATTTCTTTTGTAAATCCATAGACGTTAATTAGCCACTCAAACTTCTTTTAGTATAGAGTCTTTTGTTTCTCCCTGACCACCAGGCACCGGTCAAAGGTCATACTAGTAGTGGCATCAGATGCATTGTCACATAGATGGCACTGTGAAATTTGGACTTTAGATTCGAACTTAGTATATCTAGAAGGCAACCCCTCCTAGAATGTTCAGTTTTGTGTCTGGGGTTTGAATTCTGCAGTGTGTTAGCGAGATAGACGATTCTGACTGTTACAATATTAAGATGTAAATGGAAAAGTTACATTCCAAAAATGGTACATGCTCTCAATGAAAATGAACTGGACTGGAGCAAACAATTTTGCAAATGGTACTTGGAAAATGTCAACAGAATGCAGTTTTTGGGTAAGATTGTTGGAGTAATGAAGGTACAGTCAAATTAAATGGCACAATTAATCAACATAAGTGCACTTACTGGGCAACTGTAAATCCACATGTTATGCAGGAACACCATGTAAATTTCCTAGGAGTTCAATGTGATGCAACATGTCAAGGAAAAAATTAATTGGATCATTCTTTTTTAAATCAGACAAAATTCTCCATACATCAGTGCCACTCAGTGCAATCCAGAGTTATCAATGGATGCCAGAAGGCTTGCACATAAAATTCCTATCTAGTGCCTACTCATCCAATATCCCCAGACTAGTTTCTAACTTCTGGATTTCGCTAGGTAGGAGCTTTGGATCTGAGCGCACTGCACCTAGATCTTAATATCTAATGCAACCCTCCAGCAGCCATCTTTTATCTCTACTTAACTACAAAACTACAAGTCTAAAATTGAAAACAATAATATTTTCGATCCAAGCTCATTAGCTTATATAATCATATAAGTCTGAACACAATTCAGTTACCATACATTTTGGTGTCTTTCGTTCTTAATAATCATAGCCACCACTATCCTATTAAGCAGGATTGGTATTAAACCACTAAACATCACATGATTGCCAATTCTTATACTTGCTCATAACTGTTATTAAAACAGGCAAAACTCTCTACACAGTAGTGCCACTCAGTGCAAGCCAGAGTAATCAATGGATATCAGGTTTGTGCAGAAAATCCCTATCTATTTGCCTACTCATCCAATATATCCAGACTAGATTCTAGCTTGTGGCTTTCATCAGTAAGGAGTTTCAATCTGAGAGCACTGCACTTAAATCTTAGAATCTAATGCAACCCTCCATCAGCCACATTTTGTCTTTACTTAACTACAAAATTTATGAGTCTAGAATTGTAGCTTATATAATCATATAGGTCTGAACTTAATTCAGTAACCATACATTTTGATGTCTTTCATTCTTAATAACCATAGCCACCACTATCCTATTAGGCAGGATTGGTATTAAACCACTAAACATCACATGATCACCATTTCTTATGCTTGCTCATAACTGTTATTAAAACAGGCAAAACTCTCCATACAGTTGTGCCACTCAGTGCAAGCCAGAGTAATCAATGGAGTATTCTCAGATCCAAAGCTTCTCACTGACAAAAGCCACAAGATAGAAACTAGTCTGGGGACATTGGATGAGTAGGCACTAAATAGGGATTTTATGCACAAGCCTCCTGGCATCCATTGATATCTCTGATCCCCACTAAGTAGCACTATTGTATGGAGAGTTTTGTTTGTTAAAATAAGTTATGAGCAGGCATAAGAAATGGTGATCATGTGATGTTTAGCGGTTTAATATCAACCAATCCTGACTAATAGGATAGTGGTGGCTTTTGTTATTAAAAAACCAAAGACACCAAATGTATGGGTACTGAATTGTGTTCAGACCTATATGACTATATAAGCTAATGAGCTTGAATTAAAAATATTGTTTTCAATTTTAGACTCATAGTTTTGTAGTTAAGTAGAGATAAAAGGTGGCAGCTGTAGGGTTGAATTATATTCTAAGATCTAGGTGCAGTGTTCTCTGAGCCGAAACTCCTCACTGAAAAGCCACAAGCTAGAAACTAGTCTGGGGATATTGGATGAGTAGGCACTAGATAGGGACTTTATGCACAAGTGTTCTGGCATCCAGTGATTACTTGGGCTTACCCTGAGTGGCACTATTGTATGGAAAATTTTGTCTCTTTTAATAAGTTATGAGAAAGCATAAAAAGTAGTGATCATGTGATGTTCAATGGTGTAATACCATTATTTTTTGACAGCACAGTTTCTAGTACAATTACTTGAATTTACTACAAGAATCTGTTTTACCATGCATTCAGGAACATTTTGGTGAAAGTAGCAAATTTTAATTCCAACAGGATGGAGCACTCCACACTATCACTGTTATGTAAGCATATCTTGATGTGAACCTTCCAAGCAAATAGCTTGGATGAAGATGTCCCATAGAAGACCCTGCTTGTTCCCCAGATGATGCCAATGGACTTTTCTTGTGAGGATACCTTAAAGATAAAGTCTATGCTAGATACATGATGACACTGGAAGAATTAAAAGCCACAATTGAGCAAGAATGTGATACAACACTAAATGAAATGTTTGTTAAACTTTATGAATCAATATCCCAATGTTATCAGCAGTGTATTGATCAAAATGGTAATAATTTTGATCATCTATGGTAGAAGAAAAATTTATATACTTTATGTACATCCTTTTGCGATTTAAATATTAATTATATGTGAATAAAAACTGAAGTTATAATCATTTAAACTGTGTATACATTTTTTGGGACACTGTATTAAGATTTTATTAACTTGACAAGATAAGCTCTTAATAATTGACAATAAATTAATGAAGTTATTTAAACAACTAATATCAACTTAGATAAACAAACAAATATTTCAATATAAGATAATATAAAACATATCTAATTAGACTTAAATAATAATAATAATAATAATAATAATAATAATAATAATAATAATAATAATAATAATAATAATAATAATAATAATAATAATAATAATAATAATAATAATAATAATAATAATAATAATAATAATAATAATAATAATATAATAAAGTATACATGTATCTAGCCATATTTCACTTACTGATATTGGTTTGATCTTAGATCAAGATTTAACTATCAAAATTAACTTGCACATGTAAAAAAATAACTAGACAGATTTATTGAGTTTCAATCAATTTTAGATTTATCAATTTATAATAAAATTAATAATGATGATAATGAAAATAAAAAAACCCAAAAACAAAACACATGATATATGCAATTGACAAAAATCATAGCGAGTTCAAAAAAATACAAATACTATTTATCTTTAATATATAATGAATTTGATAGTCTATTACTATATAAAAATCAATAATGAATAATAATTAAACATATATATGAAACTCAAAAGTGTGATGTACAACAATAATGATATATAAACTTAGGATGTTCAAAATATCTTCATTAGACTTGAAAAAGAATATACAATGATAAAAAAATGTGACCAAATAAAAATTGATCTTTATTTATTCACTAATATAATTTCCAAATAATTAAACCAACATGAAAATCTATTATATTTAAACTTTTCTATATGAATATCCCCAAGTTAAATCTTGAATAAAATAAAATATTTGGAAACATTGAGTTATAAATTAATCTTTATATCATCAGATAAGAGTTTAAATAATAATAATAAATAAATTTCTCTGATCTTTTATTGTTTGAATAATATAGTAACCTATATATACTATTTGATGCTATATTTTAAAATAAAAATATGAACAAAACATACATTTTTAAATGAAAAAATTGCACAGGGATTTCATACCACAAGTGAAAAGATTCATTCTTCTCTTTTACATACTGGTCCATTGTAGCTTTTGTTTCCCTTGATTCAGATTCCAATGCATATAAACAATTCTTCTTGAAGTAAAAAAGACAAGCATGAATAATATCAATGAAGGATTTGAATTCAGTTACTTTTGTATTTGAATTCCGATATTTTTCTTGTAAGTATAAATACATCCAACCTTATAAAATAACAGATACTTGAGGGAGGCAAACTATGACCATCATTGGCTTTATTTTTTATTGGAAATATTATGTGAAGAGAATTCTTTCATTGACAAAATTGACTTACATCCAAATGAGTAATAAATGCTAGCATTTTTCCCAAGTCAATAAAGTGAAATTTCCATTTCATAGTATCACATAAAAGTTGAATTAATCGTTTTTGTGAAATTCATTGATCAGAAATATATTCATATACACATCATGATCTTGTATTCATCACAAAAAATAGATGAAATTATAGATTTTAACAATGGAATATTTTATAGCTTACTTGCAATACAACATATTTTGATGGGTTTTTAACACATTTTGCCACTTTTACTGGAATTTCATCAAATAACTTCCCCAAGTAAATGGAAAGACAGTTAAATTTTTACTCTTCCATGGTTTTAAAAATTATTCACTTTTAAATAAGTATCAGTTTTAACAAACAATAAAATTATAAGAACTGGAGCTGCAGCATTTCAATTCTCTTTATAATCTCTCTCTGCTGACATTTATGTTAGTAAGACAACTGTTCAATTGAACTCAATCAACACTCAATCCAGTCTAATAAAATTTGCCTACAATTCATAATTAACATGAAGATACTAAAATTTTGGATACAGTAAAAATAAAAAATATTTTTGTTTTACAATTTCAGTAATATATTTTGTTTCAACCAAATATCTTCTAATAAATGTATACTTTTTAACATATCTTTAATAATATATTCCAATAAATAAACATATAATAGGAAATATTTAAGTTTGTAATAAGTAAGCTGGTATTGTGAATGTAATAACAAAATAGATACACATTATGCAATAATAATGATTTTATTCAAGTGATTGATTTTATGATTTATTTATTTTCCAGAATCTATTTATTTATTCACTTATTTATATTTTTCTCTAAAATTAATCACAACCAATTTATAATTTGATGCTAATATTAAAAACAAATATTATTATTTTAAAATATTAGATTGTCAGGTTATCTAGTTAACATTTACACTTCTACACCTACATTATCCATAGATCAAATGAAATGAAATTAAATAAGATCAATAAACTTTCTTTTCTATATACTGTGATATACAAATTGAATATGGGTGGATACAATACCTCCCAACCAAGACTTTTCCTTTCTTTTGTTCATTTTTCTTTTTTTAACAATAAATAACTTTCATCTTAATATTCATGAACATTTATTTTCTCCATATTCCTCATCTTCACATATTATTTCCTAAATCAATTTAATAAATTTCAAATACAATATCCTCATAAAAACAATGCAGAATTTATTTATTCTTTTTTATCTTCACCTTCTTAATATATATATATATATTATTCACAGTTCACTACTAATGTATCATAAATTGAAACTACATCTCTAGATTTTTTTACACAAGTTAAAGCCTTCTATTGGATGTAAAATCAATCTATATCTTTATTTTTGTCAGCAATTTTCCTTAATAATAACATTTTAAAGTTACAGTCAAATAATATATTTAGTATTTCATTCATGGAAACTATACACCTCATCAAAAAAAAAATCTATTCATAAAATCAACAATCACTAGTTACTATCTAATAGCATATTTTTTCATTATATATTATATTGGCACCACTAAAGAAATATATTTACGTATTTTACTTCTCTAAAAAGCTTCATAATATCCTGTTATTTTTTGTTTTACTGGTAGCTCTTTCTTACATCCCAAAATTATAATTTGTCTCACTATATTGTCTTTATTTATTTTTGAATATTCTTATATTATATTCTGTGTATTGAAACGATAACTTTCCAAGCCCCTATCATTTCACCATCAAACCTAATGTCACTCTCATCTGTGCTAAGTTCGAACCTATTTAAATGTTAATAAATATAAAATTCGTTCATGTCTGTATAAACAGTATTTATATATTTACGTGCGAACCAATGCTATAATTAGATAGGATTAGGAAAATTATAGCGTACTAAATTGATTTAATAATTCTAAAAATGTTGATTATATTATTTAAGTTAAGAGTAAATTATTAATTTTGTTGTTTAATATTGTAATTTCATATGTGGATATATAATCTGTGCTATATAGAAGAAAGACATGATTTAAAATATGTAAAAGCCGTCATCTAAAAATACTATTAAATGTTTCTTTAAAAATTGTTAAAAGATTTCTTGTTTTAAATATATTTCAGGGAAAAGTTTCTCGAAAATATATTTAAAAGCTATATCAAAATGTTTGTAAATTATTTTTAATAAATATGTTAAAAATGTTTTCGTTTTTAAAAAAATGTTAAAAGGTTGTTTTTAAATAGAAAGAGTTTCTATTATATGTAAGATTAAAAATAAAAGCTGGTCAAGTAATTAAAAGATTTTTGATTGTAAACAAGTGTCATTAACGACCACACCTGGAATTCTTAAAAAGTAAAACTAGTTCAAAATTTACTAATTAAAATCTCCTTAGATAAGAGTAAGTTATTTTAAAATCTAAATTGGACAATTGTTTGCAACGAAAAATCTTAATTATAATAGCTTATGGAATGTTTCTAACATAAGTTATCTAAGATCTGGATTATAAATTGAAAATTATTTAATTAAATTCCTGAGTTTAGTGAGTCTTGAGGCGATAGATTCCGATAAGGAAAACATATAAATACTCTGTATTTTTTTAACAAGGGATATACAGCCATATTGTTAGTGAGAATTGTAGCCAGTATTCACAACTGTTAATTTTAACATGTCCGGCTAAAAGTGGGCATCTTGTTGCTGTTACTCCACGGGAGAATGGGGTTTCTCTCGTCGAAATGCCTAAACCACCATCATGCCGCTAGCAGAGATCAGCCTAACAGAATGGGAAAGATGATGCCACCAGCCGCCCAGTAAAACTCACCAAAACTACAGCCAAGAACTTGCAATCCAGATAAAATACTGGTACCGTTTTATTTTTCAAACCGCAGAGCTCTGTGTAATTTTGTGCAATTCTTTGTGTAAATAATATCTATATAAGTTAGCTAACTTTCTTTTTAAAATAATGATAAAGCTAAATGTAACCAAAACTTAAAATCCATTTAATTAATATTTTAAATATGTCAATTGCTATCCAAAATTTCATGTTGTTAAAGTTTAAATAATCTGAGTAATTTATATTTTCCTTTCATTTAAAGTACTTTATAAGTGTCTAATTTAAAGTTATATCACTGCGGTTGTGTCTATATTTCTTTGCTTATTTTATTTTAAATGCTTATTATATTTCATATGCCAATATTTCGAAACAGTGAGCACTTAATTTCATCTTTTTAAAAAGATATTATTTGAAAATCTTCGTGTAAATTGTTTATTGCATCAACTCTCTGCGCTGTTTCGAAATCCTATTTTTTTTATTTTTTCAATGATTTAATATGCGAAATGTGGCTCTTTTATAATCAACCAGTTAAAAACTTAACCTTATAAGTTTATTTAGAATTAAATTTAACATTGATCGTATTTATAAGTATATTTGACATTTAAATTCTTAAGTCCATAGAAATATACTTTCCTGCCTTAAATATTTATTATCTATAAGTAACTTAATAGATCGAACATGTCAAAGTACAGATGTAGTAATATCCCCTTTTGTAGCATAGACGTTTATTACCAGGCTACACAAGAGTTGGTCCCAATTTGATAGAGCTAATATGCTATTAACTCGTATTTCATAGTATGAAATATACTATTCTTTGCTTGGCGGATGTGATATTATTTTATAAAATTATTCTCGTTTTGCTGCTATATGTAATATACGTATCTTAAGATGGAGCCACGGCATTGCCAGCACATTCTTTTATAGGGTAGAGCAGTAGCGAAGCCTGAGCCAAGGCCAGGTTAGCACGTAAGACCCCCACCATTCCTGAACATATTGTTCCTTTTCATGCAGCATTGCGATCGGTTACAGGGTACCAGCATTTGTCGCAAGAACCCTGAAGTTATTTCATCCATCCGCAGAGCGACTTTTCTTATTATTGTTTGCCTGTGTCATAGCGCCTTGGTAACATCTTATGCAGCCAACTCTCCCACCTTAACATAACGCTTTCAGCATTCTGAAATTTTTCTCTCGAAAGCCATGTTCGATCGATCATTACTTGAGCTGGTTTATGCGCTCGTTATTAAATTATATTGGATATTTCAGTAAATAAATTCATGATCAAAGTTCGATATAATTATGTATCTAACAGCCACCGATGTAATAGGATTTGGCTTATCGAGATTTATAGACATAACGTAGTGATTAATTATGTATTAATTGAAAAGCAACTCATAAGATGGGCACATGTTAAACCCACTTATGAAAATTAAATGAAAGTATTTATAGAAAGCTATTTTGAATTGTATAAAAATTATTTATATAAAGCTATTTTGAATTGTATATAAAAAGAGAATGTGTTCTCGTAATTACCAAATGTTTGCGTACATTCTACATTGAATGCTGTTGTAAATAAGTAATATATAGCTATGCCAATTGTAAATAAATATATAATTAATTTAATGTATTTCATTCTCTGTCTCGTTATTGATCTAATTCAATCCAATTCTAATTATCATTTATAGCCTATATATGTGAAAACTATGCATTAAGTTAAATTAAATTAGTGATATTTTAGTCAATTAAGAACCTTTCTTTTAATTATCAGAGTCTTATTGCTTCTCCGTGACCTATGTCGGCCATGTGGAAAGAGATATACTACATGTAATTTCAAGGTGTTCATTCGTAGGGTCTTGAGTCTTGGAATCCTGGCTTACGAGTTGAAGTGTGGTCGGACTCGGGATGTCACAGTCCTAGTCTGGTCAGCTTCGGTCTCTTTTGCTTGGATTCTGAATTCTGTTACGCGAATGTACAAACTTGACTGTTACAGTATGAAAAAAAGACATCAAATTTTGCCTTCTCTATTACAACAAATCATCAAAGTTGTATTTCTCTAAAATATACATGTAGAACATTAAAAAAATATTTCAGCAAGAAATTATATTGACAAAAACTCTAAAAATATTTCCATCATGTAACATGCTAAAAATATTCTTTGTATATTCTTTTTAGTCATTAAAAGACAATATTTCTTTTTTAAGACTAGAAAATTTTAATTTTTCCTTCTTTTTATCTATTGTCAGAAGATATAATATTTTAAATGATTATTCTTTTAAATTTTATGTTTTAACTTGAATATGTTTATTTAAACTTTTGATATAAACACATAGATATATAATGCAGATATATATTTATGTGTGTGTGTTAAAATAGGCAAAACTCTCTCCATACAGTAGTGTCACTCAAAGCAAGACAGAGTAATCAATGGATGCCAGAAGGCTTGTGCATAAAATCTCTATCCAGTGCCTACTCATCCAATATCCTCAAGCTAGTTTCTGGGTTATGGCCTTCTCAGCGAGGAGCCTTGGATCTGAGAGCACTGCACCTAGATCTTAGGATCTAATGCAACCCTCAAGCATAAAAAATAATGATCATATATATATGTCTGTGTGCATAATATACATATAAACTTTATGCTCTATATAAAATCTTTATTAAATATAAACTTTATGCTCTAAATAAAAACGTTATAGAAAACAAGTATGTATATTTTGTCTATTCAATTATCAAATATTTTTTGGAATTGATTAAAAGTATAGATGTACCTGAAACATTTTATAATATTGAGTCTATTTTGTAGCACTTTTAGTCACAGAAAATCTATAAAACAAAAAAATATCACTTTGTAGCAGCTTACACAATGATTTTCAGATACAAAATTCTATCAATAGCTATGACCAGATTGTTTTTAATACATTCTTCTTATCCAATGCTGTTTTGTCCATATTGCCAGACTAGTTTCTAATTTGTGGCTTTTATCAATTAAAAATTTTGGATTTGAATAATGCTTCAAAATAAAAAAAAGCTTAGATCTAAAAACTTAATGCACTAATCTAGATCCAAACCCTTTCATTGATAAAGATGGTAAATGAGAAACTATTCTAGGATGTGAACAAATAGAGCATCAGGTAAAGATTTAGAAGGACAAACAAGTTTTCGTTATTTTATCTTCCATAAGGTAAGAATATTGAAGTGGAAAGTTAAATAATGGACTGTTTTAAATGTTGCTAATATTTTGGGATTTATTACCATTGTAACTAAAATTTTATATCATTAATGATATTTACAACATATATATAGCCAAAAGAGCTAAGAAATAATAATAAATACCTTATTTTGTTATAAGTACTTATCTTATATAGTTTACACATTATGGCTTGTTTATTATAAGATTACATTATATTTCAATTTACAAATTATCAAACTTTCTGCACTCACAATTTTGACTTCAAACATCACATATAGATAAATAAATTATTTTTACTAATCATTTATTTAATTAAAGATTTATATATACACACATACTTAACACACTTTGTTTAATTAATTAACGAAAGATTGTACAATTAAATGACAGATGAGTAGCTAGTCCCAAAGCAGCACTTCCAGAAAAAACATTAATTTATTAAAATTATGCTCAAAAATATCAATAATATAGCAGACATTCAATATTTTGCATAATTATTATGTAAATACAACGAATTAGACAATTTTTAAAAAGAATTATTTTAACAAATGCTTGAGATTCTGTTCAAAGATGCTGCAAAGTATAGCAGTGTCAGGATGTGACATTGCTTTTATCAATGTGTGTAAATAGTTATATTGGAACTGTTTGCTGCAGTATCATCAATAGTTATTTTGAATTTGGTATGTTTATCTATTCTCATTCCTCTTTAGAGAAAATAAATTTTGTTTTCATTTAGAATGAGCAATAAAATATATTTATACATTTAATAATTAAACAAAAGTATAGTATACATACTTTTAATCTCAATGTAATTATAAGGGTTCGAACCCAGACTTTAACCTGTTCATGTTTATGCCTGCACAATGTGGGCAATGGTTTTCAAATTATAAATATCCGGGTTGATGTTAAGATTAACAAAAATCTACATAGGGTACACACATGTTTATGCCTGCACAATGTGGGCAATGGTTTTCAAATTATAAATATCCAGGTTGAGGTTAAGATTAACAAAAATCTATATAGGGTACACATGCACTTTTTACACCTTCGTTTCAGCTGTCTCTCTACTTTCCAGAAAAATAAATTTTATTTTTCTATGATAAAAAATAAAAATTTTATAATTTTTGTGATCAAGTAGATTGAATTTTTTTGTCTTTCTGTCATTTTTTTGATAGTTACTAGAGAAGAGTTCAGCTTGAAAAATATATCGTAAATTTTTTTATTTTTTCCATTGTATTTTGAAGAAAACATTATGGGGGCTTAAGGGTAAGTACTTTTATTTTTCTATATTTTTTTAATTAATATTTTATTATATTTTTTTAATTATTGTTTTATATATATATATTTGCTAAAAAAAATTAAAAAAAAGACTATTGAAACTAACATAAAAAAAGATTGTGCATATTTTTTTATAATGTGAGCTTGGGTGGATGGAATATTTGAATTAATTGATATGCGACAAAAATAAATATATTTTGGAAATATAATGACCTGATTTAAATTTTTCTATAATTTTTTTGTCTGCATTTTAGTAATAGTAAAAAATACATAAATGCTGAAAGTAATGATTTTGATAAACTTATGCCAATTATATAGACTATTGCAATATAAATTTCAAAGCTGCATATTTTTTAATTATTATTTTATTTATATATATATATATTTGATAAAAAATATACGAAAAAATTATTATTGAAACTAACAGGGAAAAAAGCTCATGACTGTGTATATTTATATCATGAATTATCTGCATTTTTTGATATGATGTGAATTTAAATGAATATTTGAATTAATTGATATGAGACAAAGATGAACATATTTTGAAAATATTTAGAATTTTATAAAAAAAATTTTTTGCATTTTAATAATAGCAAAAAATAGGAAAATGCTAAAAGTAACTGTTTTGACAGTATATAAACTACAAACTTAAATACCTAAAGCTTAACTCTATAATGAATTTAGTATTTCATTTACATTTTATTTTGTATATATAGTGACTAGTTTAGTAGTACTTTTTAATAAATTACAAACTGCATTGAAGTTCTTTATTATAATGTTCAAATTATACTAATTATTGATCAATATTAACTACTTGTTATAATGGATGTTACTAGAAATGACTTATACATTGCAAACTCCTGTATGGAAATATATTTTGAAGGGATACTGAGAAAATTGATAGGTACTAACGTCTTTATTCTAAGAAGTTTTTGAGTGATTGATTACCTTAGGTAAGTGTTATTATATACTATGTTTTTAGAAATTTAATGATGAATCCAACTAACCTACTAACAAAAATATAATTTTAAGTTGTATGCATGATAATTTAGGGTTTATGAAATAATATGAAAATACTTATTAGAAATATTAACTTTTATTCTTTTTTTTTATTACTTTGAATATCGATGACTATATTTTTTTCACTTTAATTACATTCTTTGGTGTTTAATCTTTAAAACAATATTTATTATATTATTTTTTATTAATAAAACTGAAAGTTATGATAAAATGTGTGGCTTAGCATAATTTTTTTAAATATTCAATATGGCTGCTTGAAAGTGAAAAGGTTAAAGCTTTCTTTAGTCATTCACTTCTGTTTACACAACTGATACAGATGACCACATAAATGAAAAAAAAAATGATCTCAAATATTTTTTTTGTGCTAAACAGCATTCATCAGTTCATCCGGATCATCTACCACACATATATAATCAGTACTCGGTTTATATTAAGATAGCAATCTTCAAATTTTAATGGACAAACTTCAATACTTTCCACCTTTCAACTCCTCAGCCATCCATATCATTGAAAATCAGATGATGGAATGTTCAAAGCCCTTGTTTTCCAAATTTGTTGTCATACCCATGTTGGCCATAAATTCATTCTGATCTCATATATAGGACATTATCCCATTTATGTACACAAAAGAGAGCTTTGAATAAGTTATCACCAGATTTTTAATTATATGAATGGCTGAAGTGTTGGAAAGTGAAGAGGATTAGAAATGTGTCCATTAAAGTTTGAAGATTTACTACCTTAATATAAACTGAGCACTGATTATATGTGTGTGGGAGATGATCGAGAGCAACTGATGATTACTCATTCGGCATCAGCATGAAATATATTGGAGATCATTTATCTTTTGTGCATGTATGTGATCACGTGTATCAGTTCTATAAGATGGGAGTGGATAACCAAAGAACCTTGAAAGTCTTAGTTCAAATTCCTTTTAAACATATATACATAAATTTGTAATAAACATTTATACGTTAACATATGAATAATTATTACAGACAAATATATAAAAAATAATACTTATTATCATGCTTGTTAGCTTGACTATATATAAAAAATATATATCTTCCCAATTGACATTATATGAAAAATTTTAAATAAAAAGTAAAGGTCAATCTACTTTAGATATTATTTGTCCAACAGCAGATGGTAAAAATAAAAAAAATACATTAAATGTTTTAACACTGATGGATATAGAAAAATAAAATGGTTGTGTCATTGCAAAATTAGAAATGTTCTGCTTTGTTTTCTGTGCTTACTATATTTGCTGGAATATAGGACACACTTCTTTTTCTTCAAAATGTACCTAAAATATGAGATATGTCTTATGTGCCAGTAAACACAACTAGGTAAAATTTCAGTCAGTCTAAAATTTCTGGTTTATATTAATATACTGTACCGGATGTAGGACAGTGGTACAGAGACATGAGACTTGAATTAGGACTGTTGAGGATGAATCCCCGAATGAGATATATGAATTAGAATAGTATATAATTATATAAAACCTTTTTATATTTAAAAACTAATCAAAATAAAGATTCAAACTGTGGATAGGATTAAAAGATACTTTAATTTAATATTATAAAAAGAATTTATTCTAAATGTACATTATTTATATAGTTCACACTAGAATAGTTTCATTATGCTTAAATATGTGATCATTGTGGAATATCATGCTAATATATCTATAATGTGGTTTATTTATATGCCAATGTTTAAAAAAAAGGTTACATAATGGATTTAAGAAGAGAAATGCTATTTTGATTAAGTAATGACCTAGACAAAAGAATTCACAAGAGAGACACTTTAATGTTTGAATAAATTAATATTATGCATTTAACAAACTATGATCGAAGGCACTTCGATCACACAAGAAATCTACACGTATATAACTGCATTGCCAGGTAAATTGGTCTCTGACATTTGTTATACTTATTAAATATTAAACATAAAGTTATAAAACAGTGATTTTGAATATGCGAACATTTTTGTATTTAATAAGACTGACATTATAATTCAATTTTTGACTAATCAAATAATATAAGGAGAAATTCATTTACGCATGTGGGAGTCACTCGTCTAAGGGAAATAGCTCAATGCAAGCTTTTTGTGACATTCCAAATATAAATACATTAATAAATAACAAAATGGGTTAGTTATATCACATAGTTATGGCTTACAGATTAGTTTTAGGCATAATTTTAAAATACTGTAAAGAATGGTGGTGCGAGCATGGGATAACAAATATAACATTCGGTACATTTTGGCTGAGATGCTTCACCATTTATGTCAGAAAAAAAGAAATGGTATGCCCGATCTTCTGGAGAGCCACCATACCTAGGGGAGAAAGAAGGTAGGGGGATGCAATTGTCCACATAGGGTTACCAATGCAGAGCTTCCGCTACTCTTTCCGAAGCTGTCCTAGGGCACTGATGATGCCAGCTAAAACATATTAAGTGAAGGTGGAGGATTTGGAGTTCTTGATGATCCACAAATTATGATAAAGCAAATGACAATGGTGGCTGACCTATGCTGGCAATGCTATGAAATTATAATACGTCTTTAAATGACATCAAAATAACTGATGGCCTAAATATAAAGTCTTAACTGGGCATAATGGCATGACATGGATGCTAAACCAAATTAATTAACTGAAATATAAAATTAGATGAGTGTCTTAATGACATATGATTACATTTCTCTTCATTAAACTGGTCCCTCATGCATTTGGAATCAATAAGCATTATTTAAACTATAATGCTCAAGGCACTACATATAAATGATTATTACATAAAAAAATAAGATGGTCATTATTATTTAAAATACCTTAAGTGGTATTTAAGCAATAGCATTCTTGAATAACATTAAATTTATAATCAATAAATATATACTTATGGCAATATTAAAATAATATTCCTAGAAACAGAAAATATTATTTAACTAGTTCTCAACCCAGAGAGCAATGGCTTTAAAACAAATAATTTAAAGTAATTAAAATATCCCTGAAATTCTGGGGATTTAAGAGACTAATCTCAAATATAGCCTCATGGAGTTGAGTTGATTTGGCATATAAATTATATATAAAAATAAAAGGCAAATAATTATAATAATAAAATTTTCTGCACTAAATAAAATGTAAGATTTAAACTTAAATAGATGTAAGCATTTACATATATATTGCAATGGGCAGACAACCAGCCCCATACCATTTAACTATCTCCACACCACTACATATACTGTGACACAAAACCGGCCGTCCATGGAAGATTGGAAAAATCCAGTAACATTACAGTCAAAGTAGATCTTAACTACCATTCAATACCTTTCATTTGGTAACATTCACAGGATCCACCCACTCTCCACTTCACTCCATTAAATTCCCAGAATTCAAGCCCAATTGTCATCTGAGCAGCTACTCTTTCAGGTATGAGTTATGATAAGGAAATGTCTAGCCAATGTGAGCACTGACTTGGCATTTTGGTTTATATGGTACAGTTATTAGGTTCATGTTGCATGTATGTTCCCATATAAAATAGAGATATGTAAAATTAGTGATGCGTTATCAATAAATCATATACAACCCTTGATGTAAAATAAAATAAAATTAACAAATTTATTATAACTCAATATAAAATATTATAATGGACAAAATATGAACTTAAAAACATAATAACTATGAATTATAACACTTCCACATAATCTCATCAAAATAATAAAATCAAAATATCATCCACCACATATCCCTAATGGTATTCACCAGCACCTGCATTTCATGCCATCATCTTAAAATAATGATTTACGATCAGTAATACCATCTAACAAATGAATTTATGGTCTTCAAATTTGAAATAAATATGACATAACCATTATACAATGTAAATTGTTATCTTGTAATATATTTAAAATAATGGGTCCGTTTGTAACTCTACTACTATGTATAATAACTAAAATTGCCATTAATTTTATTAAAATTAACCACATGCACTTATAGGTTAGTAAGCAACTTATTAACAAATGGTTAATAATATTTTATTAACAATTAACTCTGTTTATAAGAATGTTGTACTATAATCTGTTAAAAGAATAAGTCTTACCTCCTTGTATGTTCAGTTTTTTCATAATTCAGTCCCTCTTTTCTTTCAAAAAAACCATTTATACCTTTTATATTAACAATACATTAATTGTAATCTAATTCATTTACATCATAAAATGCATAATGTTAAATTTCTTTGCACTTCCATCTCAAAATTCAAATATGGAAATAAAAGAATAAAGGAGAGAAAACCTTACAAAATTTACAAGATTAATGTGTTTAACAACAACAAACAAGCAATAACATGTCAACATAAATTTATGGATGATTCTGTACACAACTTGGGTAATAGGAGTATCTTCTTTCAGATGGTAAAATTCATTGTAGATTGGGAATTTTCAGCATCTCTGGTATAATTATTTATTCTTGCCTCATTTTACAGAATAGTGCCTTTAACAATTTATCCATCTCTCACAAACTGAGCAGGTAGTTTGGATAGCATCTGGTTTGGCAACTTTCACAGTTAATCTGGAAACCTTCAGCATAACATCTGGTAGCCATCGTATATATATATGTGATGGTGGGAACTCACACATATATGTAGTATACATCATCTTATGCAAACACATCTGAGGTGCCTTGACTCTTCACAATGATTGTTTAGCATACTTGCATAATTCTTTACACTAGTATATATTTATATCTAAAATTATTTTCTTTCTTCAATGGTTGGCACGTTATAGCTATATAATAAAAATCCTCTTAAAATTGATCTTTGATATTAACCGTTATTAAATCAAGTCTCAATATTTTTTATAATTACCAAATGCTCGATTACTTGAATAGATCTTTTCACATATCCTATAAAAAATAGTTCAATAGAATTATACAAAAAAAAAAAAAGTCTTGATGCTTATTAGGTTTCAATCAAACAACTATGATTTTTGTTTTTTAATGTACATAGTTTGTATAAAAGTTTGATTCCAATGAAAGCATAAAGATAATCTTGTGTTTTAGTTTTTATATATATATAAAAAATTAAATAACTTACAGTTCTAGATTTCCTTGTGCCTTAGTTTTTTTTTTTTAAATGCTGAATAATATTAAAAGAGGAGAAAAACTTTCTTATTTTTTTTCTGTACTTGTTTTTCCAGCCATCAAAAAAAAATTGTTGTTGTTGTCATGGTTGTTGTCAAGCACCTTCTACCAGGTTTTCTTTCCCCCTTCGATTCTAAAATTGCTTTTTTTTTTACAAATCGTTTCAATTGTTTAAACAATATCGTTTAGTCAAGTATGGTTATTTTAGAACATTAATAAAACGAAAATTAGTAACAAATTTTTATTAATTCCCTTTGCCATTATTATTTTTGTTTCAAGCATTTCCAGTTTGTAAAATATGAATATAATTTTATTAAAACCTTTATATCTAATAAACTTGAACTGTTCGATGGATGTATTAATTTTATAAATTAACACATACATGTGTATATCTACAGACATGCTTTATTACCTTCACAAATATTTAATTTTTTATGTTTTATGTTCTGTGTTTAATGCATGTTATTGTAAGGATCAGGATGAGACCTGTGGCAATCCTTACAATACCTCCAATTCAAAAAGGTTAAAAGTTTAATCCTTTTGAACTTTTGACATTTACTAAAATAGGAAATATACATTTAGATTCAGTGTCAAGTCATCACAGAGGGTTATTTTCCTTTTTCATATAGTAAGATATTTTTCGTAATTATCTATCTTTTCCTTTTTCTCAGTTGGTTTGGCTAAATTACAATTTTATGTCTATACGAAATTTTGACCTCTTTCAAAACTCATATTGAATAATTCAGTTTACTTTCTCTATTTGATTTCTACTTATATATATTACTGTCTATAGTATGATTTTATCATGATGGAGTGAAAAAGAATCTGACTGGTTCCATACTCCTATTTAGGCAGCATAAAAATTTGTCTCGTCGACTCTTTGTCCCACTCCACAAAATTTCAGGACCCTAGAATAATCTCATAGAGTATGGAGTGTATATACACAGTAAGACTCACCCTCATATCTCAAATCAGTTCCAAAAGTAGCCGATACATGCTCAATCATGAACTAGGATGTACCCTCATCACGAAGTGCTTTTCCATTTTCCCTATTTTCCATGTTGTCTCCTTTCAAAAACATAAATGGTTATGAGTGCCCTCTAAAATAATCCCCTTCCACTCCTCTTCATATTCACCCTGCACTATCCATTTTTACATATTCAAACTTGGTTGCTTTTGATCATTTTTTTTATTGACCTCAGATGTAGTATATTTCCTCTTTTCCTTCTTAACCAAAGCATGGTTTCAGACTTCTAGAATTGTAAATCCCTTTTATTTCTCCATTGACATTTAGCCAAAATGAATTAGAGTTATCTTGTTTGACAATAACAAATGGACCATCATATTTGGGGGAAAAATTATGATACTTATATTCGGTCGGTTTACTAATGGGATGCATTTTCACAAAAACTCTACCCCCTAATTCAAATTTATGTATTTTCCTCCTTCTATTTTTATTATTCCTTAAACACACTTGCTGTGCTAGTTGCTGTTGCACCAGGAAAATATTGGCTTCCTCATCATGTTGGTAAGGTCCAACAAGGGTTTGTATTTTTTAAATAAAGGCATATACGAGTTCATTAAAATGAAGTTTGCTGGGTGTGAATCCAGTAGATTCATTCACACTCCAGTTAATATAACACAATACTTTCTCAGTCTGTTTTGCTCCCACATTACGCATTGCAAGGGTTGGATTGTGGATTTTTAATAGATGTGAGAACATGTTTGATCTTCAACTTTTCCAACCATCCTTTCCATTGTTTAGATAGGAAAGGAGTGCCATGATCAGTTAGGATGACCTTTGGCTTCCCTATCCTAGGAAATTGTAAGATGTCTAATGCCTTGATGGGATATCTAGCATTAGCTTGAGGTATAGGGTATGCTAAGACATATTTTAAAACGAGATCATAGGCAACCAACAAGTACTTTTGCTTGTTGAATGAAGGCAAGGTCCATAGTAGTCGATTGTCAAGATCTCATTAGGTCTATTAGGAATGATGGACTTTCACATTTCACTATAGTTTTGGTTGACTGGCTTGGCTCTAAGGCATACTAGACAACCTTGAATTACTTTCAGGATGTCTCTATACATACCTGGCTAACAAAACCAATTTCTGATGGTATTGTTTTCCCAGCACCATAGTGTCTATATAAACAGGGAATATATATCATGAGTGGGATGTACAAAATGTCAGGTATTACTACCCTCCACTCTTCTGTATTTTCATTGATCCTATACAATAACACTTGATCCTTTAACTGGTATAATGTAAGATTTTCATGTGCATTCAAAAACCCCTCACCTTTCAAACCTTTTATAATAGGGCACAATCTCTGATCCATAAGTTGTAACTCAGGCAACATTTCCAATCCATCTTCTACATTGCTATCAATGGTCACATCAATATTTGCTATGTAGGCATTCTCTATGGATAGGTGGTTCTGTTCTGATCCACATGGATTCCAATTGAGTGCATCATCTACAACGTTCTCAGATCTCTTACAATACTGTATGGTGTAGTTAAATTCCTATAACAGCAAACTCCATCTAATAAGGTGGTCATTTGTTAGATAGCTGTGATTCAGGAATTCAGGGCTCTTATGATCTGTGATCACAATTACCTCCAATACAAAAAGTATTTGTTGGAACTTTTGGAAGGCCCACATTATTGCTAGTGCCTCCTCTGTCACAGTATAATTAATTTCAGGGTCTTTCAGGAGTCTGCTTTGGGATTGTTATATAGCTGTGATTCAGGATTCAGGGCTCTTATGATCTGTGATCACAATTACCTCCAATATGAGAAGTATTTGTCAGAACTTTTGTAAGGCCCACACTATGGCTAGTGCCTCCTTCTCTGTCATAGTATAATTAATTTCAGGGTCTTTCAGGAGTCTGCTTTGGGATAATGTTACCCCCAATCCAAAACTGCTGCTCTGTCTGGACCATGAAGGATTTGTCAAAATAAGGAAGGGCCAACGTAACCTGTTCCAAAAACCTGTTTTGATTTTTTTTCAAAAGCCCTATCCTGCTCTTGAGTCCACTTCCATTTCTCTTCCTTTCAGATTAGTTTCAATAATGGTTCCATATGGTTAGAAAAATTGTGGTAAAAATGATGGTAAAAATTACACAACCCTAGGAATGGTTGTATTTGTTTTTTATTAACAGGCCTATGAAAGTTTTGAATCGCACTAAATTTTGTCTGGGCGAGGCTTTATTCCATTACAACTCACAATATGGCCTAAAAAGACCACCTGGTTAGAAAATAAGGTATGTTTTTAAAGTCAATCTTAATCCCTTTTTGGAGGCATTCCTGGAAGAACACAATCAGATGTTGGTGTTCTTCAACCAATGTGGATGTGATGATTACATCATCATCTATGTATATAGTTATAATTCATTTAACATTAGGAGATAGAGTTCTATCCAGTCATCTGATCAGACTGGCTCCACTATTTATCACTCCAAATGGCATCCTATTAAACTGGTATGTGTAACCCTCATACCTACAGGAAGTGTATTGACAATCATCTGGGTGAAGCTCAATCTGCCAATAACTGGAGGTAAGATCAAAGGTGGAAAACATCTTATTTCCAAATCTTATGAAGGAAGTCATGTATGGGTGGTGGAATGTTCCTGTCAGGAACAGTAATCTTGTTTAGTGCTGGGCATCCAAACAAAATCTCATTCGACCCATCTTTCTTCTTCATCATTATGACTGGATAAGCTGTTTTGAAATTTCCTGCCTATACTGATAAGGTATAGGATACGATCTGGATTGAAATGGTGGATCATCCATCAATTTAATCCTTTGCTGGAAACCCTCAATAACTTCTGGAATTTCTGAAAAACTTGGGCTGAATTGATAAATTTTTCACATTCCCGCTTTTAATTAGATTTGAGTCTGTGAGTTTAGGGTCAACCAGTGCTTCTGGGACATTAGATATTATGCAATCGACCTCACATAGATCATACCTTGTAGGTAATGTCATTTTTAAGGTCTCTTCATTTTTATAATCCTACTTGAGAAATCAACAATACAAGAGTTCATGTGCAAGAAGTCTGACCCTAAGATTTCAACATGAATTAATCCATTGAGTATCAAGAAAACATGATAGAGTATAGTTTGGTTAAACTTGATCTCTACCCAGACCTGTTTTTGTACCAACTTTGCCTTTCTACTATTGGCCATTGTCACTTGCATAGACTTTAAAAGTAGTATCTTAATAATGGAATTTTTGCTCAGTATCCTTTTATAAAATTGATCAGAAATGACTGAAATTTGGCTACCTGAGTCCAATAGTGCTTTAACAGGCAAATTCTCAAAGAGCACCTCTATCATAGGGCAACTTTATTGAGCATAATTTGGCACTCTGTCTTCCAATGAACATGTCATATTGGTGATCTCCTGTTTTGTCAAAGGTCTTTTGTTTCTCAGAGTATTTATGGTTTCTTGAGGTGAAAAACTAGGCCTCAAGTACCCCTTTAGTTTGATTTTTTAAAATTTAAAGTGCAGAATTACTGCATCCAGGTTTTGGATAGAGCCTTCTCAACTCAGTGATGAGTCTCTTGTGGCTTTGCTCTTGTTTGGTCATGTGCACTTCCGAGACTATAAGTGTGGTGCGTTGGTTGGTGGCATCTTATCCTTTCAAAGATTTTCATTGGCATTATCCTTCCTTTTCCTATAGAATATAGCATTGACTGAAGGTTTGTCCTTCCTTTTTTCCAAACCTCATGTAGATAAATTGGTATTATTTAGATCTATAGTGGCCAAAAGTTCAGCCACCTGCTCTGTTTCTTGCACTAGTACTGTACTGGTCTAAAATGTATGTCCATCCAACAAGATTTAGAATCCAATCATGCCTGAGATACACAAGCCAGAAGCAATTATGAATTCTAACCTATTTGCCTATTCCCCAAATCTATAACACTATGGACAACCCCTATGATGATACCACATGAATTCATTCCATCCAGCCCGGTCGCTACATTGTTTTGCATGAGAAGTCAGCTGATGATGATGATGAGAGATTGAGTGAACCCAAGATATAAGTTAAAAACATACATAAATATAAAGATTATTAAGGAGATTCGAACAACTGGATTAAAGTTTAAAAATATAAATATTTATTTTGACAAAAATTCAAGATTTTATATTGTATCAGTCAAAATTGTATGCTCACTTAACAAGATTCAAATCCTAAGCAAAAGTACCTCGAGTTCGATCATGCATGAGATACACAGGTCTGGAGTAATTCTGAATTCTAACCTATTTGCCTATTCTATGAATCTCTGACCCAATGAACAATTCTGATGACACAGTAAAATTATTTTAAATCCGTGCCCAGAAGCAGAGCAGAAGAGCATAAGATCAGACTGATGATGATGATCGAGGTCAGAGTAGCCCAGGAATTACATTTATTATAGTTATTTATTAATGCTAAGCTATTATCTAAAGAAAATAGTTCTAAATATGAACTAGAAAATAATAATTCAAAAACAAACCAGGATTTACATGAAATAGATATATTTAATAAATATTAAACAAACGCATAGATATATTACAAAAGATTAAGGAAATGTATGTATATTTTACCAACTAGTTTCACGCTTGGGACAATATTATTTATTTACAAGACTTGGGAATTTGTTGTATAAAATCCTCTCTATCACTCATTTAATAAATACAATTTTACAAATAGTTTTTTATAACTTGTGCGGAGTTGATAAGCTAATTCAAGAAAACTTTTGCTACGAAACATTGTGGATGCCGAAAATAAATATAAAAGATTGTGACAGTTTTAACAGTAAATGATTTATTTGATAATGGGCAAAATATATGATTTCAGTCATGTATTTCTTAGGAGAACCATTATTTATACTTTTATTCGCATTGTTTGGCAAAGACATCTTTTAGAAATAAGAAACAAACAATGCACTTTATTTATGAGATTACATGATATAATAAATAATTTTCATTTGTCTACGTATATGGGAATCGATAACAGTTTTTCAAAGAAAGCATTTTAACTCAATGAACTGAATGTATTCTTTTACCAAATGAATCATTATCTTCAGCATATCATTGCGTCTTACTAAGATTAGGCGAATAGTGATTAAATTAAAGACAAGAGTAACGGTACTAGCATATAATTAAAGAAATCTGGCCTTCATGGCAATTGTGGATATTTTATCATTTTAAAATATTTGAAACGAACTTAGATTGGATATGTTCGCGCATTCTGGTGGAGCGATATCAAAATGAGAGGTTGAGTTTGAGAGCCCAGATCTGGATATGCTGTCATTCACAGCACATAAACCTCATAAACTTTACGTCCCACAGGAAGTATTGTCCCTGATTATGAACGATTTTTGAAAAGTAGGACGGGAACTTCAGGCTCGTCCCTAATGACAAAACAATCGAGAAATGGAGAAGATAAAATATCAGAATAAAAAAAGGTATGCCAGCAATGTTTATATAATTTTATACTATTACTTAAAGTTTGGAAAGGGTCTAACCTCTTGCCAATAATCTGTTTTCAATTCTGAGTCATTTAACAAATCATAATGAATAATAACTTTTATTTATATTATTAAGCTAATAAAATTTATATTTAAATTCCATTCCCATATACGTATTAATTAAAGAATTAGCCCTCTGGGAGATGGTAAGAAAAGGTAGAATTTTATATTAGGTGTCGCAATCTTTTATAAAGGCAACTAAACAACAAAATAAAATAAGAATCCACAATAAAATACTTTTAGGTATATAACCAACCTAGTGAACGATTTCTATTTTAAATAAACAAATGAATATAATTTTACTAATGAATTAAATTAAAGTCGCGAGATTGATTGATACCGACATATTAGGGAAAATAATATATATTAAACAAAATAAGTTGTATATATTTAGTTGAGCCGCATAAAGTTATATAAACATAAATTAAGCCTGAAAGCAAACGTATATTTAGAATTACCTAAGTAATAATAAAAGATTATAGAGAGAGAGTTTATGAGCAAAACTAGCAAAACATCATAAATAGATCTATGAATTAATTTAGCTACAAATTATAAATCACCCATGAAAATTCGTATTAAGGCAGTTCTAAATTACATGATTTTACCTAAAATATCAGCATAGTGGCAGGCAGGCAGGTTGGCAATTCTACGTCATCTCATATGGCTAGTAAGATGGAATTTTGACGGCTGGTAAACAGTCCTCCGAGAGGAAAAAGAAAGGCGGACGGCTCCACTACTCATGCTCCATTGCACTAAACTTCTCTTGACTTCTTAAATGATGGTCTGGCAACACTTTTTGAATCAGGAACGTAAAAGTAACCAACTGATCAAGCGAAAGTAACTAACTTATCAAGTGAAAATCACCGACTGACTTTAAAGGTCTTATGGGCTCTTTTTATACACTATCTCTATAATCCCCTTACAAAGAACATTTAATTAACAACATGTTTTTATACAGATAAGGCTCAAAATATCCTTTTTAGCTATTTTAAATCATTCGACAACAACTGATAAACGATTTATTTTCGATCTTAATTGCGATTGACAATTTTAATTAAAGGCAACAAGCTGAATTTAAACAAAGATTATTTTAGCATTTCAAGCCTCCCCCATTCTTCTTTGTTGTCACATTAAATACACACATGAAAAAATATCACAAATATATAAGCGAATCTATTTTCCAGCAATAAACATAGCAATAAAATTATTGCTTTAGTCATAATATATATACGCATCACTCAAACTACTGTTTCATTTTTACTAAACAAAAATTGTGAGCGAATAGCATATATTTATAGCAAGGTCTGAATTGCGGACTCCTAGGAGGTTAGTATAGATGGTGAAATATGAAGCATTGATGATGATTAGACATTGATTGCTTCAATATATGTAATCAACTTCTTGCATTTAAACTATTATCAATCTTTCACAATCTTTATACAATTATTTTCTTTTAATAGATATCAATTTAGTGAGGCAGTTACAATGTGAACGTATATTTAAAATAGGTTTTTATTCAATGTTACAAAATGGATCTGGGTGTTTTGGTGGACATTTATACATTAAGAATAAAATAGGCAAAACTCTCCATACAGTAGTGCCATTCTAAGCAAGATAGAGTAATCAATGGATGCAGAAGGCTTGTGCATAAAATCCCTATCTATTGCCTACTCATCCAATATTCCCAAACTAGTTTCTGGCTTATAACCTTTGTCAGTGAGGATCCTTGGATCTGAGAGCACTGCACCTAGATCTTAGGATCTAATGCAACCCTCCAGCAGCCACCTTTTTACTCTACATAACTACTAAACTATGAGAATAAAATTTAAAATACACAGATATTTTCAATCTAAGCTCAGTAGCTCAAATAGTCATATGGGTCTGAACTCAATTTAGCACCCATAATGCATTTTGGTGTCTTTGGATCTTTTACAACCACAGCCACCACCTTCCTATAAGGCATGATTGTATTAATCCTTAAAACATCACATGATCACTATCTTCCATACTTACTCATAACTGTTGTTAAAATAGGCAAAACTCTCTCCAATCACTAGTGCCACTCTAAGCAAGACAGAGTAATCAATGGATGCCAGAAGGCTTGTGCATAATATCTCTATCTAGTGCCTACTCATCCAATATCCCCAAACTAGTTTCTGGCTTATGGCCTTCATCAGTGAGGAGCCTTGCATCCACTTATTACTCTGTCTTGCTTAGAATGGCACTACTGGATGGAGAGTTTTGCCTATTTTAACAACAGTTATGAGCAAGCATGGAAGATAGTGATCAAGTGATGTTTTAAGGTTTAATACCAATCCTGCCTTATAGGAAGGTGGTGGCTATGGTTGTAAAAGAGTCAAAGACACCAAAATGTATGGGTGCTGAACTGAGTTCAGACCCATATGACTATTTGAGCTACTGATCTGAGTGTTTTCAATTTTATTCTCATAGTTTAGTAGTTATGTAGAGTAAAAAGGTGACTGCTGGAGGGTTGCATTACATCCTAAGATCTAGGTGCAGTGCTCTCAGATCCAAGGCTCCTCACTGATGAAGGCCATAAGCCAGAAACTAGTTTGTGGATATTGGATGAGTAGGCACAAGCCTTCTGGCATCCATTGATTACTCTGTCTTGCTTAGAGTGGCACTACTGTATGGAAAGAGTTTTGCCTATTTTAACAAGTTATGAGCAAGCATGGAAGATAGTGATCATGTGATATTTTAAGGTTTAATACCAAACCTGCCTTATACAAAGGTGGTGGCTATGGTTGTAAAAGAGCCAAAGACACCAAAAGGTATGGGTGCTGAACTGAGTTCAGACCCATATGACTATTTGAGCTACTGAGCTTAGATTGAAAATATCCGTGTTTACAATTTTATTCTCATAGTTTAGTAGTTACATAGAGTAAAATGGTGGCTGCTGGAGGATTGCATTAGATCAGTGCTCTCATATCCAAGGCTCCTCACTGATGAAGGCCATAAGCCAGAAACTAGTTTGGGGATATTGGATGAGCAGACACTAGATAGGGATTTTATGCACAACCCTTCTGGCATCCATTGATTACTCTGTCTTGCTTAGAGTGGCACTACTGTATGGAGAGTTTTGCCTATTTTAACAACAGTTATGAGCAAGTATGGAAGATAGTGATCATGTGATGTTTTAAGGTTTACATTAAGAATAATACCTATTAAGATACGATAGAGTCTCACTGTATTATACAATTTTAGAAGAATGCCCTTGGCATTTCATACAGAGTTTATTTTCATTTATAAACTTTATTTGTAACAATAAAATAAGGATACATTTTGATCAGTAAGTAGACCAAAAACATAATTTATTTCACATTTAATGGTCATATATTGCGAAACTCTATTAATACGGAATGGCTTATTTCAATAAAGGGGAGGGCAGCTTCATGAGAGGTTGAATTTAAACTCCAACTAAAAAAAGAGAAAAAAACATTTTATTATCACATATCATTACAATTTATTTTGTTAAAACAGGCTAGAAAACAAAACATAGGAAATTGCACTGCTAGTATTATGTCAATGAGGGAGGATGGCAACTTAGGGCTTTGAAAATGTCATTCTATTTGAAGGTGGTATGCCAGCTGCATGCTAGAGCGGTACCAAAAATTGAAAGGTCAGTGGGAAGTTGCTATGGATCCAGTTTACAGTAAGTCCATGCAGAGTTTCAACTACACTAACCGGCTTGTTTCAGGTAGACTTAGACCTCTGTTATGAATGAGAACAATAAAAAAAGACAGAAGGCTTCAAATCCCTGGAATGAGGTACAGGCAAATCAAAGCAATATATAAATATATATTTGGATGAGAAGAATGACAAACAAAGACGATCGTTACTCCCTGGAGTGAGGTACAGGTGAATCAGATCAAAGCCCTATGTGGCTTATTAATAATTTGACATATGCCAACAGTGCGATTATAAGACTATAAAAACATTGGATTTAAATACTAAATAAAGCCTTAAATGATATGTTAAAATAATGACCTATGTAAGATAAAGTCATTTATCAGAAGTATGTAATGATATGTTAAAATAATAACCTATGTAAGATAGTCATTTATCAGAAGTTAAACTATAATTACTGAAGCGTGCATTTCTCCCCCTTCTTGAATCAATACTATTTTGCTTAAATATATCAAACAATTAAAATTCATGCACTTAAAAGTGCGAACAAAATAAAATTTGTTCACCAGCCTTTTTGTTGAAGATGATGAATAAAGAATATCCACCCCAGATTGCAAAGTATTTATACATTTTGTATAATTTTGTGAATTATATGTTTTTTTAAAAAAGCATGTATTCATTTTACAAGAAAATTCACAAACTATTTAGAAATAAATAAGTCAGAACTTATTAATCCCCCCCTTCTATTCCACAGATAGAAGTTTATAAGAGTGGGTTTGATTAGCATTTACAAATAAAATTAAATGAAAAATATAAAAATATCATTTAAAATAAATTATAACCACACTAAATTATAAAAAAAAAGTAAGAAGCATGAGTTGGATAAAATATTTCATAGTAAAGAAAATAACTATTAATTTAACGTACCATTTAAAATAAATTATAACCGCACTAAATTATAAAAAAAGTAAGAAGCATGAGTTGGATGAAATATTTCATAGTAAAAAAAATAACTATTAATTTAACATACTCGCCAATTAGCGAGTTAAGAGATTCAAAATATACAGAAAACATTAATTTTAAAGATGTACAAGTTAGAGTTTAGGTAATATGATTATAACGTCTTTGGGCTGGTTACCTCAGGATTCTATGAAGTTCTGACGAATCTTCTGTGGCAGGCGGCATTCTTTGATGGCACAGGCACTTGTGGGGTAGGAGTTACATCTCTGCATAATAAAGAGTGGAGCTGAAGATGGAGGGAAAGGTGGCCCAAACCCATCTTTTTTAAAAATCAACAGATGTGAAGTCAGTTAATGACTATTGACCAAACTCTGACACAATAGATTTTTGGCCCTATTTATACAAACTTTGAGCTATTCAAAGAATCTTTTTAATTAAACTTCTTAACTCTTAATTAATATTTAATTTACAGAAATATTTTAGCTATTGTTAGTGGAGATGCAATCACTAGATAACTGTCCAAAAATAAATTCAAATCAATTCCCAGATTGGAAATAGATTTGATAAAAATGTTAACAGCTAACTAAAATCAATTAGCTTTGTTTTAAATTTTACTTTCATTAACTTTAATTAAAAAAATTTTTTAAAATCATGAATCCCACCTCTTTAATTGCTCTTGGGCAGTTAACAACTGCATCTTCCATCTTGAATATTTGTGTAATTATATGAAGAAAAATATTTGTAAAATAAATAGCATATAGTTAAGAAAAAAATACAAAATTATTTACAAGATTTGTTTGTGCTTTTATCTATATAAAAACTCCATTAATATATTATATATCTGAGTTGCATCCATAAAAGTTAATATTTAAAATTAAAAAAAAATTTTATGTGAGGATTATATTTAAAAAATTTTATAGATGCTTCTCAGAAATATACGTATAGTTTATATACATGTGACGAAAAAACAGGATGAATCATGGGTTAAGTGGTAGAACAGTGAAGCTTGATCTTGGCTAAGATTGACTGCTACAGTACATAGGAGGGATAGTTCTATTCACAAAGGCAAGTTTCTCTTGACTATCCGAATGATCAACTCAATGAAGTGGTGTGTATCCAGTGTGCATAATCTGGTAACCTATCATCAAAAAAACTTCACAAATGTTTCCCCAGGCATTGACTTGTACTTTTCCTGGAGTATATGGTAAAGGATGGCTTCTTGTTTATCCCAATTCCAGAAATTACATACTAATAAAGTCCAATATTCCTCAAATATGGATGGGGTTTGATACAGTGACTCCCACCACATTAATGCATCACCCTGGAGGTGACTATAAGCAATAATTACTCTTTCAGCTTCTGATAAACCTCTATTAACATAAAAATATAATTCTAAACTTCTAAGATGTTCTGTTGGTGCTTCATTCGAGAAGCCCTTAAGCACTTTAAGTTTCATGAACTGGCTTATCGCATTTATCTGAGAGATGGCCCCTTGGGTTTTATTCACTTCTTGAAAATCCATATGGTTTTACATCTGATACGGTTCATCAGCCATTTTCTGATCATTGGTGTGTTTCTCAGTCAAGTACAGATAAAGCAAATTCATGTCCTCTACCTCCGTAAATGTCTTGGAAGCAGATGTGCTCTCCCCATACTGATCTTGAGTTCCAAGATCATCCCTTGAGATCTGTCCCATGAGAACTATTATTTGGTTTCTTCCAACCCCGTCGATTCCTTCATTTCCCTTCAACACTTGCTTAGTTAACTTCATGTTCAGCTGATACATCTGGGTGTCTCCAGACTGTGATTTATATTGTAGGACCTTATTTAGGAAATTTAATCTCTCATGTGTTTCATTAGTAGACTCAATTAACTTCTGAATGATAGTCTTCCCAATCATTGTATAAGTCTTCATAGAGGCTACCTTGTTAACCAAATGAGTCACAAACAATGTGTGAAAGATCGAAGTGTATCTTCAAGGCCTTCATTTTTGACATTATGGGTCATGGAAAGGTTGTTCAGCTTCATTTGGACCAACTCAAGCTCAGCTCATAATTCTTTCTAAAAGTGTTCTGCTTACTCCATACCTCTTTATTTATGACTTCTTGTGTCTGGTAAACTTGTTTGATCTCTTGATCAATATGAGTAGTAATGTGTTCAGCAAATTTGTTGACACACTCTTGACACCTGGTACTTTCTTTTTCAACCCTGTGCCTTACTTCATAATTATTAGTTCATACCTTTCCCACATTCTGCAACAACTGTCTTACTCTTTCGGATAGTTGGGTGTCAACTTCCTGAATTCTCACCTCCAATTTCTCTTCAATCCCTACTAACCCCTTCCTCATGTCTTTTTGGACTTGAGATATATCCCCTTTCAAACCTACCTCAACTTGGTTGACAACAGCTTTTGTTGCCATGTTATCCAACCTACTATTTAAATCTACCTTTGAGATTGTTAATTCATATATACATCTCATTTCCCATATTGGCCATATTTGACTCTAACTTAGACTCGGATCTCGATTCCATGTTGGCCACATTTGACTCTAACTTAGACTTTAATCTCGATTCCATGTTGGCCATATTTGTTCCCAGAGCACTCATCTTCAGCATCATCTCCCACAGCATCTATAGTGTGATGGATTCACTTTCATTAGATGGCATCAATTGATCCCCTAGCATAGGAATCGCTTCTTGGGAAAGCGTCTCTGGGAGTTGAGTCATTGTTCGATCCTCTTTTAATGATTGAATATGTTGCCACATATCTTTTGTAAGCTTCTTAAATGCCTGTTGGCATACCGACCTTTTTTCTATACTTGTGTCTGTATCTAAAATTCCACTGTTTTGATTTACCCATGTCTCATCAACTCTTTCATCCATCTTTAAAATGACATGGCCACTTCTTAATAGCATAAAGGTCAATACATTAATATAATCATTAGGAGAGAATATTCCCTTATTTATTGCTTGTATAAAATAACTACATTCTCTACAATATGGATATTTGTCATGAGGTCTCAGCTGCCCCTTCTGGTTCTATGAAGATGATGAATCAGAAACAAAAAAAAATTTTTTTTACTACCATCACTTACTTGTACACTTACTAAGTTCCAATCTACTTCTAACTACAAATCAGTTCAACTATCATGATTAAGATACTAACATTTAATCATTTTACATATATATTTTTTTTACATCACTATTTCACAACCTATAACATTGATGTTAATTTTCTGATTGCTCACATTTGTCTAATGACTAGATTTCCTTTAAAACTAATATTTATGGACATAGTTGTTCTTGCCCCAACATGTTGCACACCATAAATGTAATGGGCAGATGACCAGCCCACTGCCATTTACTTATCCCCACACCACTACATATACCGTGACATGAAACTGGCCGGCCATGGAGGATTGGAAAAATCCAGCAAGGCAAAGTAGATCTTAACTACCATTCAATCCCTTTCATTTGGTAACATTCACAGGATCCACCCATTCTCCACTTTACAGTTAAATTTTCAGAATTCAAACCCAATCATAATCTGAGCAGCTACTCTCTTCAGGTATGAGTTATGATAAGAAGATATCTAGCCAACGTATGCACTGACTCGACATTCTGGTTCATATGGTACAGTTATTAGGTTCGGGCTGCATGTATGTTCCCATATAAAATAGAGATATGTAAAGTTAGTGATGTGTTATCAATAAATCATATATAACCCCTGATGTAAGATAAAATTAAATTAACAAATTTATTATAACTCAATATAAAATATTATAATGGACAAAATATAAACTTAAAAACATAATAACTATGAATTATAACACTTCCACATAATCTCATCAAAATAACAAAATCAAAATATCATCCATCACATCACTATAGGTATTTATCAGCATCTGCATTTCATGCCATCTTCTAATGATTTTTTGCACATGTGTCATAGCATCAGCTGGGAAGTGAACCTGCTAACCTGAAATAACTGCTTGTAAAGCAGCTGTCGCTGATGTTTTGACTACCAATGCTTGACAAAATAGTGATTTACAATTAGTAATGCCATCTAACAAATGAATTTGTGGTCTTTAAATATGAAATAAATATGACCTAACCATTATACAATGTAAAGTGTTATCTTGTAATATATTTAAAATAATAGGTCCGTTTGTAACTCTACTATGCCATTAATTTTATTAAAATTAACCACATGCAATTATAGGTAATGGTTAGTAAGCAACTTATTAACAAATGGTTAATAATGTTTTATTAACAATTAACTCTGTTTATAAGAATGTTGTATCTATAATCTGTCAAAAAAATAAGTCTTACCTCCCTGTATGCTCAGTTTTATCATAATTCATTCCCCCTTTTTTTTCAAAAGAACCATTTATACCTTTTATTTCAACAATACATTAACTGTAATCTAATTTATTTACATCATAAAATGCATAATGTTAAATTTCTGCACTTCCAGCTCAAAATTCAAATATGGAAGTAAATGAATAGAGGAGAGAAAACCTTACAAAATTTACAAGATTAATGTGTTTAACAACAACAAACAAGCAATAACATGTCAACATAAATTTATGGATAATTCTGTAGACATCTTGGGTAGCAAGAGTATCATCTTTCAGATGGTAAAATTCATTGTAGATTGAGAATTTTCAGCATCTCTGATATAATTATTTATTCTTGCCTCATTTTACAGAATAGTGCCTTTAACAATTTATCCATCTCTCACAAACTGAGCAGGTAGTTTGGAAAGCATCTGGTTTGGCAACTTTCACAGTTGATCTGGAAACCTTCAGCATAACATCTGGTAGCCATCATATATATACGTGATGGTGAGAACTCATACAACTGTAGTATACATTGTCTTCTTCAAACACATCTGAGATGCCTTGATCCTTCACAACAATTGTTTAGTACACCTGCATAATACTTTACACTAGTACATATATTTAAAATTATTTTCTTTCTTCAATGATTGGCACATTATAGCTATATAATAAAAATACTATTAAAATTGATCTTTGATATTAACCGTTATTAAATCAAAAGTCTCAATATTTTTTATAATTACCAAACAATCAATTACTTGAAAAGATCTTTTCACATATCCTATAATGAATAGTTCAATTGAATTATACAAAAATGATCAATTATTTGAAAAGATCTCTTCACATATCCTATAATGAATAGTTCAATAGAATTATACAAAAAAAAGTTTTGATGCTTATTAGATTTCAATCAAATGACTGATTTTTGTTTTTTAATGTACATAGTTAGTATAAAAGTTCGATTCCAATGAAAGCATAAAGATAATCTTGTTTTAGTTTTTTTATATTTTAACGGGCTCCAACTTTTACGTCTTATTCGACGTTGGTGAACTTAACTAAATGATATAGATTTAAAGAAGTGGACCAAAAAGCCTAACCGACGACTGGATGGAATTTCTATGGCTGTTTAGTTGCCATAACACCTGTAGGTAATAGTTAAATATTACCCACCAACGCGAATTCTGATGCGAATTCTTAGGCACGTATTGTTTACTTGATGCAAATTTTAAATATTGCATAATTAGAATTTAAGACTAATGAATACAATTTACGGAAGCCCTGGTGCCTTGAATAAAATCTAAATACCAAACAAAAAAAATGTCTACGGGAGAATATATTTATGAGCATCACTTTATCAATGACCTCAAGTGCCAAACCCACTATTACAATGAGAATTATATTTCCCGATTAATGAAGTGCCCGACCCAAGATAACTCACTCCCAGGGTGGGGAGGAAAACCTATCGGATGAATGGAGTTAACAATAAAAAATATATATATAGGTTTATACTTAACTGAAAATATACTATTATATATCTGCTTACCTCGGACATATTTGAATTATTGAAATTTATTTAGCGAATGAAGTGATAAAAAAATATGTAAACCATAATTATTAAATAATTCTCAGACAAAGATAAATTTGTATTAAAATTTATTATTACTTTCTCATTGCCATCTATGGAAATAAACTCTTACCCCTCCCCTCTAAAACATATAGTCAGTTTCCCCAAATTTATGAATGAAACGATATAACAGTAAATTTAAAATAAATACATATTAATTTTTATATATAAGAAAAAAAAATGTCTACTATACAATTGTGTACAATATTATGTTATAAAATGATTTAAGAAAGTTATTATTTTCGAGGGTAGCCATAAACAATTTTCAGAGACATAAAAACAGAGTTCACTTTACCTGACGAAAACCCCGGGGTCTGGGATCCAAATGTAACGAGGCATATCAAATGGATTTCTGCTATCCGGTAGTATTTGGAGTAGTTTATGAAAGCGCGAAGATATAATTTTTTCCTGACGAGTCTGATGTTTAAATTGCCATGAGTAATGTTGGAGTCGTAGTTGAAGTCTTGTTTAATGTAACTTTCAAATTAACTGAATTTATATTTTTATACGTACGATTCATTTCTATTTCTTTTCTGTTCCACTATCTGGAATATTCACTAGGTTCTGAGGTTCTTTGGCAGCAGGCAGCTTCTGGTCAGTTCGCATAGGCTATGGGTGAGTAAACCCTTTACATAAGGTTTTTACCCCGTCATGTTAGATATATCTTCTATAGCTTTTTAAGTCTATCTCTCTCAATAGTCAAGATCTAACTGAAATCCCTCTCTTTTTTATTTCCCAAATTCCCCTCAATAATTAATTTCTTTTTCTAATTAATTTTCATTTCTCATACAAAGGAAATTTTCTTTTTCTTATCAGATCTTCAATCTAAGTCTTTTTCTTTGAATAGTTTTGCCTTTCCAAATTACTTTTCTTTCTTTAAATTTTCATTTCCATTGTTTTGGTCAAACATTCTCTGGCTTTTTATTGGAATTTTATTTTCATAGTAATTAGCGATTGTGATTTCAACATAAAACTGCTTGAAGGCACAAACAACATTCTTTCTTCACTACCCTCGTTAATTTTAAATATAATTAAACTTAAATCAATAAACAATATATAACATATTTGCACACAACTGTAATTTTGTTAATTTGTATTATTTTAAAAGTAAACATTCTAAATAAATAATGTTTACTAATTAATCCCTTCCCCATTTATTTTTTTAAAAAAAAATACTAACAAAAAAGAGTTTAAAATTTATTTCATGCACGTATATATATATGAATAACTATATATATTTTAACCCTTTATTGCCCACTTGAATATATGCTGGTATTTGAGGGTAATGCATACGCGCTTTTCACCTTCTTGTAACAGGGTTTGAATTCCGCTACTGTTACAATGCCCCCCTGTCGGAAAGACTTCAAAATGGGGTATACTTATTTTGAGGTCTAAAATAATGATATCTATAAAAAATTCCCACGATTTCCCTTCTTTTTCTTTTTCCATACGTATATCTTTTGTCCACGCTTACTTCCATCTATGTTACTGGTAAAATACCTTTCGTACATCTTTTGTCCACACTTACTCCCCCCTACATCAAAGTTAAAATATCTTTCTATGCCTTCTAAGTTTTCACTTGGTGCTTCGCAATTTCTCTTCTTTTTCTTTTTCCATACATATATCCTTTGTTCGTGCTTACTCCCACATACATTAATGGTAAAATATCTTTCATGCATCTTTTGTCCCTGCTTACTTCCCCATTCGTCAAAATCAACATATCTTTCTAAGCCTTTTAAATTTTTCATTGGCGCATCGCCCATTTGCCCTGTGAACACTCTAATTGCCAGGAACTGGTTTACCTGCGACTGTGATACCGAGCATGTAACAGAATCATCCTGGTCTTCTACTATACTATTTTCTTCTACTTGGTCTTTCTTTTTTCTTACTTCCTCTTTCTTTTCTATCTCGACTTTCATTTTCCCTTCTTCTAGGTCGACTTCTCTTTGGGTTGGGCTTTCTTCCCTTTCGCCTTTCCCTACCTGCTTGTCTAATTTCTTTTCTAATGCTAATATTTTAATCTCGTGCTTTTTATACATTTCCCTCATTTCGTCAAATTTTAATTCCATTCTTTCTTCCATCTCCTGTAACTTTCTCATAATAATATTCAACATATCGATTTCCCCTGCTTTATCTGTGAGATACATAAATTTTTTTCTCTATATATATATAACGTGCCGGGCTCCTCACCCCAGCTTACAAAATACTATGCTGACCGTTACCTGCCTTACTGTTGAACCTCTACCTCTCACTCCTATTTTCTCCCCTGTCTAGTTCTTTATTTTTTTAAAGCAATATTTGCGAGGTAATATAATTAAACTCACGCAAAAAATGGAACAAATAATCAATTAATTTATCTTTATTAACCTGCCATTCTCCTACTTTCATGGCTCCATGTTGGGTGCCATTTTAACGGGCTCCACCTTTTACCATATCTTATTCGACGTTGGTGAACTTAACTAAATGATATAGATTTCAAGAAGTGGACCAAAGAGCCTAACTGATGACTGGATGGAATTTCTATGGCTGTTTAGTCACCATAACACCTGTAGGTAATAGTTAAATATTACCCACCAACGTGAATTCTGATGCGAATTCTTAGGCAAGTATTGTTTACTTGACGCAAATTTTAAATATTGCGTAATTAGAATTTAAGACTAATGAATACAATTTACGGTAGCCATGGTGCCTTGAATAAAATCTAAATACCAAACAAAAAAAAATGTCTACGGGAGAATATATTTATGAGCATCACTTTATCAATGACCTCAAGCGCCAAACCCACTATTACAATGAGAATTATATTTCCCGATCAATGAAGTGCCCGACCCAAGCTAACTCACTCCCAGGGTGGGTTTATACTTAACTGAAAATATACTATTATATATCCGCTTACCTCGGGCATATTTGAATTATTGGAATTTATTTAGCGAATGAAGTGATAAAAAAAATATGTAAACCATAATTATTAAATAATTCTCACGCAAAATAAATTTGTATTAAAATTTATTATTACTTTCTCATTGCCATCTATGGAAATAAACTCTTACCCCTCCCCTCTAAAACATATAGTCAGTTCCCCCAAATTATGAATGAAACGATATAACAGTAAATTTAAAATAAATACATATTAGTTTTTATATATAAGAAAAAAAATGTCTACTATACAGTTGTGCGCAATAATATTATGTTATAAAATGATTTAAGAAAGTTATTATTTTTGAGGGTAGCCATAAACAATTTTCAGAGACATAAAAACAGAGTTCACTTTACCTGACTAAAACTCCGGGGTCTGGGATCCGAATGTAACGAGGCATATCAAATGGATTTCTGCTATCCGGTAGTATTTGGAGTAGTTTTATGAAAGCGCAAAGTTATAATTTTTTCCTGACGAGTCCGATGTTTAAATTGCCACGAGTAATGTTGGAGTCGTAGTTGAAGTCTTGTTTAATGTAACTTTCAAATTAACTGAATTTATATTTTTATACGTATGATTCATTTCTATTGTTTTTCTGTTCCACTATCTGGAATATTCACTAGGTTCTGAGGTTCTTTGGCGGCAGGCAGCTTCTGGTCAGTTCGCATCAGCTATGGGTGAGTAAATCCTTTATGTAAGGTTTTTACCCTGTCATGTTAGATATATCTTCTATAGCCTTTTAAGTCTATCTCTCTCAACGGTCAAGATCTAACTGAAATCCCTCTCTTTTTTATTTCCCAAATTCCACTCAATAATTAATTTCTTTTTCTAATTAATTTTCATTTCTCATACAAAGGAAATTTTCTTTTTCTTATCGGATCTTCAATCTAAGTCTTTTTCTTTGAATAGTTTTGCCTTTCCAAATTACTTTTCTTTCTTTAAATTTTCATTTCCATTGTTTTGGTCAAACATTCTCTGGCTTTTTCTTGGAATTTTATTTTCATAGTAATTAGCGATTGTGATTTCAACATAAAACTGCTTGAAGGCACAAACAACATTCCTTCTTCGCTACCCTCGTTAATTTTAAATATAATTAACCTTAAATCAATAAACAATATATAACATATTTGCACACAACTGTAATTTTGTTAATTTGTACTATTTTAAAAGTAAAACATTCTAAATAAATAATGTTTACTAATTAATCCCTTCCCCATTTATTTTTTTTTAAAAAAAATACTAACGAAAAAGAGTTTAAAATTTATTTCATGCACGTATATATATATGAATAACTATATATATTTTAACCCTTTATCACCCGCTTGAATATATGCTAGTATTTGAGGGTAATGGGTACATGCTTTTCACTTTCTTGTGACAGGGTTTGAACCCCTCTACTGTTACAATATATATATATATAATTAAATAACTTACAGTTCTAGATTTCCTTGTGCGTTAGTTTTTTTTTTTTTAAATGCTGAAAAATGTTTTTATCAAAACATTGTACACCTGGGTCTCGTTTTATGCCGATTATTTTAATGTGATTTTGAAGTTATGCGATTTATGTTTCTTCTTAATATTTTTCATATTTCACTATATTTATTAGATATCAAGAAATTTTAAATTATTAATAACTTATTTTGACTTGAAATTTTTTTTTTTCAAAAATATAACGTTATATTAGCAGCTAATGTGAACAGGGCCTGAAGCTATATTTAGAATAAATAACATACTTATACTAATGAGTAAATAAAAATATCGCAATAAATATTCAAAATTTTTAAACTTTTAAAATGTATTTTATTAGGTATAACAGAAATAAATAATGTAGATTTTTTTAAAAATAAATAACGAAGATTTTATTGATTTTATAAACTGAAAATAATATTTTTAATGACAATGTTTAATCTTTTTGTTTTGATTGCGATCCTCATTTTTTTAATATAGAAACAAAATGTGAACATTTAAATTTTATTTCAGTAGTAAAAATCAGTTGTCAACAGAAAACCATTAACACAGCACAAGACTGAAATCGGCACTAGTTGTGTAAATGGGATGGAGCAGAATATGGTAAAAATTAGAGTGGGGAATAAAAAATAAAGTGGCTAACAAGTTTCTCTGGGCATAATTGCTGAGAGATTCTTGACTTTGTTCAAGAAGAAGCTACATCACATCACAACGATGAATCTGATTTCTTACCAGTTTACAAACGAATCATACATATGAAAATAGCGATAATGATTAAAATACGTATGAAAAAATGTCAAATTAAATACTGTAGTTAATAAAAAAAAGTAAAAAAAGTTTGTCTTGTACCAATTTTTTTCAAATATTTGATATTTTTTATTCTTCATACTTTATTTTCTTATTTTTTTAATGCGAATTTTAAAGTAATTTTCCCTTGTTGCTTTGCTTTTATGCGAATTCTGAAAACTACAGCCCCTGTCCCCCCTTTTTCAAGGTAAGTTGTCTATTTTTATGCGATTTTTTTAAATGCGGTTTTCTGTGGAACCTATCTACCACATAAATCGAGACCCAGGTGTATATAATTTTCAAATTATTTGATCTGTCATCGTTAAAGAATAAAGAAGAAAAAAACTTTCTTATATTTTTTTCTGTACTTGTTTTTAATTTTTCCAGCCATCAAAAAAAAAATTGTTGTTGTTGTCATGGTTGTTGTCAAACACATTCTACCAGGTTTTCTTTCCCCCTTCGTTTCACAACACTAGATTCTATAATTGCTTTTTTTATATATATAAAACCTTCTCAATTGTTTAAACAACATCGTTTAGTCAGGTAGGGTTATTTTAGAATATTAATAAAATGAAAATTAGTAACAAATTTTTATTAATTCCTTTTACCATTATTATTTTTGTTTCAAGAATTTTCAGTTTGTAAAATACGAATACAATTTTATTCAAACCTTTATATCTAATAAACTTGAACTGTTCGATGGATGTATTACTTTATAAATTAACACATACATGTGTATATCTACAGACATGCTTTATTACCTTCATAAATATTTAATTTTTTTATGTTTATGTTCTGTGTTCAATGCATGTTATTGTAAGGATAAGGATGAGACCTGTGGCGATCCTTACAATATATTTGATAGGATTATAGAAAAGTTTTTACAGGTAGAGATTATAAAAGAAAACAATTAATATTTATAGGCAAGCATAGACAACTTTAAATAGCTATTGGATTGTTACCTCGGCATACTTTGGGGTGAATGGTTAAATGGTTCATTCTCTGAACTTCAGTTACAAGGATCAGCTTGGTAGTCAGAAATCTCGGTCACTACTGCTTTTTCATCAGTGGTAGTCTTCTTCCATGGCAGGAGTTTCATGGCAGCATACCAGAGGCAGCTCCGAGAGGCCCAGGGAAAGACGGCTACCTACTCAAGACATTCTAAAAACTAAAAGCAAAGTTAGAGTAAAAGCCAATAATGTAAGACTGTATGACTGTAAGACCATAACGCTGTACCTTATCTCCAATCTATTCTATTTATACCATCCAAACTATTACAGCAATGCTTTGGCTCATTTGCCCAGAAGCAGATGAGACAATAAATTCCTGAGCAAATTACAGTCCCATTTAATTAAAAGTAAGATATAAGAAGATAAGGTTCAAATCACTTTCATTAGCAAACCTTTAATTAAAGTCTCTAAATTATTCAAGTAAAAACTACAATAAGACAATCTTTTGATTAAGGAAAATCAAGCTTTTAAAATATTTAATTAGTGAAGAAAACTTCACAATGGGTTGATTTGAACCTGCCATCTTGGTTGTATCTTCTTTCTTTTAAATTTTTACAAAATCGAAATTAAAAGCAATAAATTTTTACAAATGACAAACTTTATGTGATTATACAAATTCTCTTTTAAATTAAAAAAAAAAACACACACACACAAGTTTAAGATATTCAAAAGTATCAAAATTATAAAATATTTATTATAGAGTAAAATTTTAGCATATTTTAAATATACATATGTTTCCATGTAGTAGGTAATGGCAAGGTTAGTACATTAAATATAATTGCTGGTTTTGAACCCTTGTAGATGGTTAGTTTGTAGGAAGAAAACATGAAGCTCACTCTGACTACAGAATGATTGCTTCAATAGATATATAAGTACTTTATTGTTTTATGTGAGAAACAAATACTCATACACATTTATATAATTTATTAAGTCAATAAACATTTATAAAAGCATGCATGCATTTTGTCCTTTCACAAATAAAAAAAAAATTTATATATAAATACATGAGTGTGTGTGTATATATATATATAAGTATTCATCTACGCTATATAGCTACACAACATGTACTCATAATCTTATCAGTATCAGAACAAAACATTCAAGATAACTTAATACTCTCATAATTATATAAAAAAATACTTTAAAATTAAATGTTTAAAATATATATAAAGTCTTTAAAATATGTTTATCCACAAAATAAATACTATACAGTAAAAAAAGATGCAATCTTCAAAATATTTAGCTTTGGGGATGAATTTCTGCAGTTTGAGGATGAAGATTAAAACGTACTTAATTATAGTGATCCCTAGTTACACTTTTTGTTGACATAAATAACTATAACATTAGTATAGTAAATCATTACGGACATTCATGAAAAAATGTAGAAAATTATTTTTTTCCTTCAAAATGTGCATAAAAAAGGATATATGTCTTATACGCCTCTGCGTTCTATACGCCGTTAAAAATATAGTTTTTTGCTAGCGGTATTTCAAATTCATCACTCCTGTTTATTAAAACTTTTACTGGCTGTTGGCTCAAATAGAATATGTAAGAATAATATCCATGGATATTAGCATATTATATAATATTCAAAATAAGGATCAAAGGGTTCATGATGCCAAATGGTAAACTTAATAAATTTTGAATAGTTATAGTTAATGCTATAAAGAGAAACAAATCTTATTTTTTAAAGTAAAAAATGCATCTATTAAAAAAATATTTGAATCAACATTTTAAAAATTTCAAATGCACATTGAATAAAATATTTTGTGACTAAAAATATAGCAAACCAATGAATTTGACCTGTATTTCATCTTTCAGATATAAAAAATAAGAAATATAGTTTTAGAGGACTTTTTTCACTTTCGGTTTCTTAAAATTGTCGTTTACATTAACGTCATAAATCATACGTTTTTAAATTAGATTTCAAGGTAATAATTTAAACAATTGCATAACTCTCTTGAATGTATATCATAGATAATTTTGAAATACTAAAACATGAAACTTTAAAATAATGTAAGTGCAATTGTTTATCGATATTAGATCACGTGAACTTTAAAATAATGTAAGTGCAATTGTTTATCGATATTAGATCACGTGGTTATTTATCTAATTCATAAACTTAGAAACTTTTGCAATAAATTAATAATTTATCATATAACTTAAATTAATAATTGGCAAAACTAAACTGAAACGTGTAACGATATTTTTTTTTTTTTAAGATTACTATTTGGATTAGAAAAATTTATGTGCAATTAATTAAAATGAATTTTTGAACCATGGAAAAGATACAATTTTATCCGTGTGAAGTAGATCATGAAAGCCTGAATGCTAAAGGATTTTGTCTCCAAGGCAGTTGTGCCGATGGCTCTTTTTTAACTAGCAAAAACAAGTCTGATGTAGATATACTATATTCTCTTAATGATAAAATAAAACCATTTTTTGAAATAGATTCTTTACAAAGTAATCCTGACAGTCCAGCTCATGTCAAGATTAAAGGGAGAATGACTGCTCTTAGTAAAAATTGTAGCTTTATAAGATGTCAGGATGGAAAAGAGGCAGAATTAGATCTAGAAAAACTTCGTCAAGTATTGACTGCTGAAGTTAGAAAACAATTGGACCCTTTCTCACCTCATTTACTCATTCAAGCACAAATGGATAACCAAGTTTGTTATACAATTCAATTCTATAACTCTGTTCATAATGTTTATAGTTCTTATTTAAAATATATGATTGATATTTTTCAGAGATTGGAGAAAAGCATTAATAGTAAAGTTGAAATGGAACAATTGTTTACAGAAATGCCTGAACATTATATTGTAACCTTACCTGATATGGATACTTTTTTTAATGAATTAGAAGAATGTGACAATAATCCAGCTGAAGACAATCTTTATGAATTGTGTAATAAATCATTGAAATTTTTACTAAATACTATATATGATGAGAAAATTAGAGAAAAACTTAAAAATGAAATCATAGTTATTTTTAATATAATGTTAAAGTTCATTAGCAGAAAGGATGTAATAAAATCCATTAAATTAGTATTTGATATTATGGCTGATAAAATACTTCATAAAATACAAAATTATAAGAATTGTGATTTAAAAGTTATTATTCAAGCAGTATGGGATAAAAATAAAATAAAATTTTATGAACTTTATAAACAAAAACTGATTGACTCATTAAAAAAAGAAGTTCAGCAATCATCTATTTCAATTCTAGATATGTATGTAAAAAAAATAGACCTGAATGAAAAAAATAAAGAGAAAACAAACAGAGAAAGTATTCAAAAACAACTTTCTGCTGAAATTATACAGCTTATTATGGGTTATATTAAAAAACAAAAAAAAGATATCATGATGACCTGTATAAAAGTGATTGTAAAAAAAATAATTGTAGAAAGTAATAAAAGAATGGGAAATGATGAAGAAATGATGAATGTAGAGGAAAATGATGATGATAATATTGAAGATAGTCTTAAATTATTTATTAAAGATGTGAATGCAAAATTCAATAGTGATGAGATCAAATTTCATGTTGAAAAAATATTTATTAATACCATCACTAAAACAATAATAGACATTTTCCAGCAATGTTATGTTGCAATTATGCTTCAAGATGCTACAAATGTAAACCAAAAAGACGAACATCTTACATTACCACAAGACATCAAATCATATATCAAAGATATAATACATAATTACTGTTTAGAAAATTGTAAAAGCATTCAAACTCTGTTGAATAAATATTATTTTATGATTTTTAGCAAAACAAAAGTGTGTTTAAAATATATTAGTAATTACATTAATATTATCATAACATGTATAAAAAATGATGCAGAAAAAATAACAAATATTGTTTGCAAAAAAATAGAAATATTTTTAAAACAAAAAATAAATATAAATGTCAATCTTTCAAGATCAGTGGATAAGATAATATTTGGTTTATTTCCCATTGGATTTAAGATTAATATAAATAAGGAAACTACAATGCATAAAGAAAAAAATATTCAAGAAACTAAAACACTAAGTTTAATAGAACTGGATTGTAAAGAAGAAGAAATTTATAAGAATTTGTTTAATATAATAAACATATGCATTTTAAATATTTCTTTTTTAAGTAATAAATTTTTTGATGGAGAAATTCTTGCCAACAATAATAAACCAATTTTGAGTTTATTTGTGATTACAACTCATAAAATGCTAAAAATTCAAAAATGTGTTAGCAATAAAAAGTTGACAGATAATAATGTTACTGTTATAATTAATTTTAAAAATGAAGTTGCAAAAATCATTGATAATTTAAAATTTCTAACCGATTTTCAAAATGATAAATTTTACTTTCAGAATTGCTTTATAGCAAATTATATGGAAATGTGTATAAACAATGCAGAAGAAGAAACAATCTCAGAACATCTGGAGAGTAACTCCACTGCTTTGAATTTTAAACCAATATTAAATTTCATAAGCAAAGAATTTAAAAGTACATTAAATAATATAAATAAAAATTCATTTTTGTGTGAGCAAATAAATGAAAAACATCAATTCCAGACATTAATAAACCTTTTAACAAGAAATGACTTTATGAAATTAATAGCATTTATATTCTATGCAGATCATAAAAATAAAAAATCTATTTGTAATAATAAACATACTGTAAAAAGAAGAAAAATCAATATCAGTAACAATAAAAAGTTACAGTTAACTACTAATCTTGATAAACCAGGTAATAAAAGTGAAACTAGTAATCATAATGAAAAAGTGTCAAAAAATGTAAAGAATATAGCACGGAATCTCAAATATAGTGTAAAGAGAATAAAGAAAATTTTGCTTAAAGCAAAAGCTTGTTTTTATAATGGAGATGACACAGAAAGGTGTTATAAAAATATTGTTAAACTTGTTCTATTATATGAAATGGTGACACAACTTAATACAGTTTTTAAGGACAAAAATCTTGCTACACTGTTAAAAAGTTGCCATGATAATGTAGAACGTTTTTGTAATGTTTTAAGCTGTAAAATGAATGTAAATATTAAACAATTGGAAGCTATTGTTTGTAATTGTAAAATATATAGGAGCATCCAAGATGACACTTTCCAAACAGATACACAGAAGGTAAAATGTTTTAAAATTTCTGGAAAGAATGATACACATTATGACTCTTGTATCAATGATGATATCACAGCAGTAGATAAATATATTATCTTATGCAGAGATTTTAAAAATATATTAATGGCCTATAAAGATCATATTGTTAATAAAGAGAAATCATGGATTCACAATCTTGAAATAGTTCCTTCTTTAAGCTTTGATGGCTGGCCAGATGAGGCCAGAGAATGGGCTTTAAGAGAAAGATATTGGCCCAGACCTGAAACTGTTCAAAAAATTCTGACAAATGGATACAAGGTAGTCCTCAAGTCTTGTCGATCTAATAATACCTATAATGGTTATCTTTCTTTTTCAGTTGCTGAACAATTACTATATGGAGCCATGACTTACCCTCAGAGACAAATTTATAATTATACAAAATACAAATATAAAAATAAAAAAGTGCAGTCATATTATGTAAAAACATGCTGTTTTTGGATTTTTGAAACAACACCACTTGATTGTCAATATATAGGGAATAGATATGAAAAATACATCATCAAAAAGTTAAAAGATTCTTTTGCCAATGGGCTGTTACAACATTATTTTGTGATAACACACAATTTGTTGCAAAATGTTTCTAAAATGAATTTAGATGAAAGTTTAATATGGGTTAATGCATTTGAAAAATATTTTAATATAGATTCAATAAATTTAGATTATCGTCATTGTCGTGCCCATTTTAAAAATAGTTCTAATGTAGAACTTTTTTTACATTATAGTCACCCAATATTGAAAACATCCATTTGCCCTCTTTTTGAAAAATTGTCTTTCTATGATCAACCAAAAATAGTAAATAAGGAAGATAGTCAAAACCATAACATCAGTCTAAAATATAGTGATGAAAAAACTGAAAGAATGTGTAAATTGATATGATAAAACTTAGGGGTACAAAGAAATGATCAGAAAACTGTTCAATAATTTTCTTACAGCTTCAACTTGTGAATCTTTGCCAAAATTTCTTTGATAACAATGAAAAATGTTAAATCCTAGTGTAAAATGTATTTTAAAGCCATGTGAGTGTTTAAAATATGCATATATGTTTATGTATTAAGATGAAAATAAGAAGTTAATAAATTATTGCTCAAAATCAAAATGTAAATTTGTAAAACTTGTCAAAAGCTATTCTCTCAATGTTTGTTAATTCTATTTGTGATTATTCTAGTGTAACACTTTCTGCAAAAGTTGTATTCTAACTTTATATTGAAACATTAAATTAATTTTTAAAAAAGTGCTTTTGTAAATTATTTTATTATATAAAAGTTTAAACAATATAATATTCAAAGAAAAGATATTTTACTTATAGTCATTAAATTATTTCAACATGTTTAAATGAGTAACCAAAATATTTTTTTCTAACCCACCATTTTCTCAAAAGTTATAGTAGGAAAGAATAAATTAATTATTTATAACTTAAACCAAAGAATCAAATTTGTAACTGAAAAACTAAAAATTTGCATTTACAAATAAACTTAATATAAAAATGATATAAGATAATCTTCAAAATCTAATCAATGTTTTAGATAGGTTTAATGAGAATGAGTGAAGCAATCATAAAAATATATTATTGCTCTAAAAAGATAGATAATATTTTTCTGTAACTGAATGCATTTATTTAAGTAACATTAATAATTTTGACAAATTAGGAAGTCTTGATGAAATAAAAACATCTGAATCTTGACAATTAAATAAATATTTACTAAATAATACAAAAGTGGAAGCAAAAATAAAGAATTTTAAAATTTTAGCATTCAATTTTCAAAATCAAAAAGTCAAAAATATTGCTGAAGAGGAAAAACAATACTTACTAGGAATATATATATAACAATGTCTATATTTCATTAATTATATTGGTAATTTACATTATTTCTATGGTGGAAAAATACAATATTGCTAAATTGTGTTTTAGACATTTAATATAAATTATATCCTCAAGAATATTTTATCTAAACTCTTTAAGAGACCAAACAATCTTTGATCAATGAAAACTATAAATATTTAATGTGAATTTTAAAATTAAAAAGTAGACAAATAGTCACAAAAAACTTGATTAAAACAATCATCAAAAATCATATTAATGTTACCAAAAAGGAAATTCATTAGTAAAAAAATTGGGGGAATTTTCTTATTGTCCACTATAAGCATTTTTAAAAGTGCAGTTTCAATTTTTTCTATAAAGTGGTTTTTGCTAGTCACAAAAAGTATATTCGTCTAAAAGGTTATAATGGCTTTTAGTAATAACTTTATGTTAAACTAGTTACATCATATGTTAGTTTATACCACAACATTTTGAGTACTAATGCTTACAGTTGAATGTATTTGAAAAGTTTAAATAAAGTTTAAATTTGTCTAAAGACATTCAATATTTAATATTAGATTATGTAAATAGTTTAATATAATATTATTAAAATTATTAAATCGGAAGTCACTCTGATAATGCACTGTCATCACAAATCTTAATCCAAGCATTATATATTTATCATAGATTTAAAATTACATCAAACTACAGTACATTATGAAAAATTATATCTAAAACCAACCAGAATAGAAAGTTAGTTAACTTTTTTTTTAAATACATATAAGGCTTTAACCATAATACTATGCACCTTGAGTGTTTAATTTTACCATGAGAGGGACCTCTACAAATCTTAACTCAAGATTATAACTTTATAAAGATAAGAGCGGCCATCTTATCTTCAACCTACTTTCTAATTACATAGGCAAATGTAAAGAATTTTGATTTGAGAGCATGAAACTAGTAAATTCTTCACTGATTAAGTCCACTAACTCATTTAGAAATCAGCATTCATGAAATTTTTGATTCACAGTGAGTTAATATTTAGATCTTATAATTAGAAATATTTCAAATGAATTTAAAGTTGTAGGGAGCTGAGAAATTTACACAAAGAGCAATTGATACCCTGTTAAAAGAAAAAATAAATGCTTGTGGCTTTTCAGAGGAAACCTAATATCCTCTTAGTTATGCACAATGTTTTCTAAAAATTGGTAATTAAAACTGATAATATTTAATGTGCATTTTAAAATAAAAAATTACACTAATAGTGGTTTTTACTAGACACAAGATCTATATTTGTCTAAAGGGTTGTAATGGCATTTTAGTAGTAATATTATGTTAAATTAGTGACTTTATACATTAGTATATACTATAACATTATGAATAGTAATTATAGTTGAATGTAATTGAAAAGTTTAAATAAAGTTTGAATTTTTCTAAAAATATTCAGTATTTATTATTAGATTATGAAAATAGTTTAATATAAAATTATTAATAAATTGACACCATGGTAAATCTTTACACTATACATTCAACATGGTTCTAACATTATATCAAACTTTAATCATTATTAAAAATTATATTTAAAACCAACCAGTATAGAAAGTTAATTAACTTTCATTTGTAAATATGAAATGATTGTTCTTGAGGGTTTGCAACTAAAATATTCTATTCATTCTCAGGGAGCTGAGAAACTTATGCAAAGAGCAAGTGAGGTCCTATTAAAAGAAAAAGTAAATGCTCAAGACTTTTCTGAAGATCAAACCTAACATTCTATTAATTATGTAGAATGGTTTTTAAAAATGCATTTATTGATGAATGCTTCACAAATTTTTCAAGTATTAAAAAAATACTCCAAATTACATGAAACAATAAAAGAATATCAAAAGAAAAAACTTGTAACACTATATGGGCCTATCAAAATCACATTCCATAAAATAATCTATCAACTTCAACTGCTAAAAATCTCAGCTCTAAAAGTATAACAAATGCTAAAATTTGTTTTGTTATAAAATGACCATCATATCATCTAATATCTTTTTATTAGAGGTAGTAGCTGCTGTTGAGAAAATCTCTCAAAAATTGCCTTTAGAAGTAGCAGCAGAATTATGCTGAAGAATAAAAATAGTACTTGATAAGCAATAAAAACTGATATCAAATATTTTCTATGATGAAAGGAAAACTATTACATCTTTTAAACTATGTAAATCCATAATCATTCTCTCTGCTGTCAATGCTACAATTGCAGTGATTGCAACCCATTATATAACAAAATACAAAAAATCCTCACAGAAAGTCAAATATAAAAAAGTGGCTAAAAATCTGATATCAAATACAGAAAAAAGTTACAAACATTATACAGAATACTCCACAGATATTTCATTGGATTCAAAAAAGTAAATTAACATTATATTTCAACAAAATTTTTCATCTTTATAATTCACTAAAAAATTAAAGACCATTTCCTTTAAAATTAATTGTTAGCACTAGAAATTCACCTTTCAAAAATAAATTCAAGGATCATTCTGAATTTTTTAGTCCTTTGATATATAAGACAGTTCATAGTCTTGCATTGGTGGTCAAGAGGTCAGCGCGACTGCCTTGCACTTGCAGGCAGATGCCTGGGTTGCGGGTTCGCATCCCAGCTGATGCTATGACACTTAAAAAAAAAGACAGTTCATTGTGAGAATTTTTAAATATTTATTATCAAGAACAAAAGATATAATTGACATATTAGGCAAGCTTGATGTACGATATTTATTCACAAATGTAACATGTGATAACGCCTTGTCTATTATAAGAAAGTTTAAATAATGATAATAGTATATAAACAAGAACAACTGTTTCTATTGAAAATATAATGAAATTATTAACATTATGGATAAATAATAATTTACTTTCACTACAACATGGAATTCTTGAAACCAAATCAAGGGATGATTGGGGATTGACCACTGTCACCCCTGATTAGCAACATTTACATGCAAGAATTTAAAACAGATTTTATAAATACTACTCCATTTCTATTGAATATTTGTTTATGCTATGTTAATGATACATGGGTTATATGGCCACAGGGTGAAGCATAATTTTATATATTCTAGACATACATCTACAGCATATCATAAATGAAATTCACAGTAGAATCAGAACAATAATAATGATTGATATTCTTAGTATGTTCTTGTAACAAAATTCTATTTTGGCAAAATCAAAACTATTGTTACCAGAAAATCTACTCACTCAGAAAAAAAATTAGAATGGATATCCAATTACACCAAAAAACCAAAATGTGAAATTATTTTATTACCACAGAACAGAATAAAAGAAGTTTGTTTTAAAACAAGTTATTTCAAAAAGGAAAGATCCATATTTAACAAACTCTCATGAATATTGGTTATCCACATGTCATTAAGAAAACCTTAAAAAGGAAGCATATTAAAATGTCAAAGAAAATATTTGTTGGTATTGTAGTATATCCATATATACGATAAATAGCAGACAAACTAACAAAAATATGCGATCAATATAACAACAGAACAGCTTTTCAAACTTATATCACATTTCATAACTCTACAAAATCTAAATGTGAATTGTTAAAAACAAATGTACATCTATGAAATGCCTATAAATGTGGAAGGATATACATTGGTGAGATGAATGGTCCATTGAAAAGTGATTCAAAAAACACAAACTAATGATTAAAATCAGATGTATCTAAGACAGCAAACTATGTGTATATTAATGGGAATATGTTCAATTACGAAAAATACAAAAATATTCATAGAGAAGAAGAGGTACAAAAAAGAAATTCAGAGACACTGCTCACATGACAATGCTGAATAACTCTGTCAGTCAACCTAGTGTAATAATACATAATGTCTAAAAGATATTAACTAATATTGCCCTTAGAAGAAAGTAGAGAACTCAGAAGAACCCAAAAAAAGTAAATAATTGAAATTTTAACTGATTGTTGCCTTTGATAAAATAGCTTAGCTGGTTAGAGATGTACTCTGAATTCAATATTCATAATTTTAAAAGTCCAACTTTCATTTATACTTGAGGAAGAGAGAAAAATAATATCTGTCAAAATGTTGTGGGGAGTATCTAGTATAATATAACAATTTAATTACCAAATGATAAATTATAGTGTTCTTTTTAAAAAAGAGTAGGTAAAATGAGAAAAGAAAATTTGTCTAAAACATGCCCAGTTCATAAGGGAAGTGGTGGCTGATGGGAAGTCTAAAGAATGAAAAAGGAAAGTGAAAAATCCAATGATAAAACCATATAATGATCCAATTAATCAGGGAGTTAATACAAATATAGCAATGACAAAATCAGATGAAGCAAAATTTTAATAGAATAGAATGCATAAGGATATAATTGGAAAAAAATTTCAAGAAATGTGCAAACCTTTAATAAATACTTTAAAAAGATATGAGTAAATTTAGAGGAAAAATAAATAAAATAAGACAATAAGCAGATGAAGTACGTATATCAAATAATAAAAAAAAAAGGTATATAAAATATAGCAGAATTGAACAATACTATATAAAGGAGTCATAGTAATGCAAAGATAGACTAATAGATAAATTAAAAGTAATGGAAAAAGGGGTTGGTTGGCCCATCTAGAAATTTATGTGTTTGGGCTAAACAGTGCCATTAAAATTCTATCTCTCTACAACCTTATTTACTCATGTTGAGTTATTCTGGACATAGCTCAGGTGACATAATATTCCTGTGAACTAGTACATTAATTGATGAGTGATGTGGATTGAAACTGACAAGAAGTATTAGTTTTTTGTAATAATAATTTATTTAACAACAATATTTGGATACTAAGTTCTTTAAGAAAAGAAGAAAAAGTTTACTGACAATCTCTACTCTGGCTGCTGTTGTATCCATGTGTACATCATGGTTCTCCTCCTTAATCCTCAATGATCCTTCTTGATTGAAGTTCCATCATGTGCATAGATATATATCCATGTGTATAGAAGCATGTTTCATCTAAGTATATAGAAGCATTAGATTTTAAGCCAAGTTTATAAAAGCATTTAATTTTAATCCAGGTGTATGGAAGCATTTAATTTTAATCCATGGTCATAGAAGCATTTGATTTCATCCAAATATATAGAAGCATTTTATTTTAATCCAAGTTTATAGAAGCATTTAATTTCAATCCAGGTGTATAGAAGCCTTTTCAGTTCACATAAATATAAGCACACATTTACTGCAGGCATGTGAACATATATTTTGCAGAAGCATCTTTAATTTTACTTCACAGATTATTTGAGGCATTTTTTGGAGCATTTTTATTTTATTTCACATGTTATACAGGTGTAGGTTTGAACCACTTATTTAGAAGTATTTCATTTTATGCATATAGATGCTGTTTTGAGTCATTTATTTTGGAGCAATTCCATTTTATTTCACACATTATACAGGCACAGGTTTGAACCACTTATTTAGAAGTATTTCATCTTATATATTTGATAGATGTGGTTTTGAGTCACTTAGATGGAAGATTTTCATTTTATTTCAATATTATCCAGATGTGGGTTTGAACCACTTATTTAGAAGAATTTCATTTTACACATTATACAGATGCAGTTTTGAGTCACTTATATATATTTTATTTTATTTCACATATACAGGTGTGGGTTTGAACCACTTATTTAGAAGTACTTCATTTTGCATATTATGTAGATGCAGTTTTAAGTCATTTATTTGGAGCATTTCCATTTTATTTCACATATTATACAGGTGTGTGTTTGAACCACTTACTTAGAAGTATTATTAATCATTATATTTACTTTATAGCTTCTTAATTCACATCTATTACATATTCAGGTATGTGGGTACATATTCATTATTATTCATGTATATAATATATTAAATTTACTCTATAACTTTTTAATTCACGTATACAAACTTGAACATTTCTTTAATTTATGTGTGTATGGATTCAGATTTAATTCACTCTATCAAAGCATTTTATAAAATAATAAATGTCATTTTATATTCAATAATTTCATGTATGTAGACACATATTAGTATGGATTTCATTATAGAATTATTTTCAAATCAACAAAATCATTTTTGCATCTTCAGTTCATCTTTTAATAATGCCTATATGATCTTATTCCTCCAGTACACTCCATTTAGAAATTAGTCATTTAGAATAAATATATTTTCATATTGCATTATTTTATAAGCAATCAATCCAAAAAGTAACATTTCATCATTTTATAAATTAGCTAATAAATACATTTTACAAAATATTTTCAAGTATCATAAATGCGTATAAATTTCCTTACCCAAACCTTCATATGTTAGTGGTTCTCAGTAAATCTTCCAATTAATAAGGGGTTTTCTGAGAGCCAATGGGTCGATGGTCAGTTAACAGACCTTGTTTTCACCTTAACGTTAAATAGATTAATAACATTTGAAAAGGGCACCAAAGCAGGTGCTGAAAAAAAGCTTATGTATAAAATTATTATTATAGCTGTTGTGAAAAATTATTACTATTTTCTGATTATTATTTTGAGGAAGAGCAGCATAAAAATTTTTATTCCTTTCCAATTTTTAAAATAGAAATAAATGCAATACTTGATAGAACTATAAAGAATATTGAAATAATAGAAAAGATTAAAAATACAATTGATGGTAGTGATGAACTAATAGATGATGAATCTGAAGTTAAAACAAACATAGTAGAAAACATCGGCAATAGAAAACAAAGTAAATAAATATGAAAAAATAAAAAAGTTAATTAAAAAGCATAAACTTCAAAGATCTCAAATAGATTTAAAAGAAATATATGAGAGTTCAAGATTTTTAAAGATGAAAAAAATATTTTCCAGATGATAATTAAGATGCAGTAACACAACATGAAAATTATTTTACAAGTAAAAATGAAAAGAGTAGAATATAGGCAAAAGTACATGCATGTGAAAAAATATTTTAAAATAATGAATAGAAAACATAAATATATAAATCATTAAAAAAATCAATTAGAGAATTATTAATATATTGATAAAAATAAAACAATATTAATGTATCCAAACAGTAATAATAGTCAAGAGAAATAGAAAATAGGTGCTCATAAAATAAAAAGAAAAATATCTCATAGAGCTAAACCAAAAAAATAGGCTGTGGTTGGTAGGTTTTCCCAGAATACAAAAATGTATTTATTTTGTTATAGAATATTCTGTGCTTGCCCACAGAAAAATTTATTTGGTTTTAGGATTAAAATAATATATCATTCTATAAAGGAATAGATAATGTTAGGTTCAAAACATAAACAATAGCATTTGTATTTTGGCAAAATATTTTTAATTGTTGACAAAATTATTAAGCATGTTTGTGTAAATATTGTATAGGAAACATTATAATAGATAATAAAAGAAATTAAAGAGATTATATAGTATTTTTATTTAAATAGCTACATTACTAATTAATGAGTGGTGCTAACAGCTTTTACAAGCTTTATTGATAAGTAATCTTTATTGATAAATGCCACAAAACAAAACATTTAAAAATATTTATCTAGAAATTATCCCAATCCTCATTCTGTTTCATGTTTTGGCAATTCTCAGTGAGGTACTAGGATATTTCAGACCCTAGATCTAAAAATACCAACCCAAAATGGTCAGTATTTTTTATTTACAAGCTTATAAAATTGAGTCATATGATATATGACTTTGTTTTATTTACTAGGTATGTTATTAGTTTTAAAAAAAAATTATGTTGATAAAATTTAGTTGACAATAATGTTTGTATTTTAGTAGCAAAATAATGTCATTATTATAAAAAAGATTCTTACATTTAAATTAGGAAAAAATAAAAAACAAAGAAGAATAAAAGAAACAAAAAGACATTAATATTCAGTAAATAATTTTAGACGGACATTTTTTCTGTATTTTTTTTTTTGAAAAAATAAAAATTGAAACCTTTAATTCCACCTTAACAGTCAGATAGAAAATAATTATAAAAAATAATAATATAAAACAAAATATCATGATTAATGGGATTAGTTATGTAAGGGTGAGAATAAACATATGTGGATGTTGAATGAATATAAACACTTGCACATTACAGTTAATGTATTCATTTCTTTGAATATATAAAATGGTATTATTACTAATGATATATCTTAATAATTTGAAAAAAATTTAACAATAATTATTCCCATCAACTATACTTTTCTTTAAAAATATATTAAGAAATATACTTATCTTTTATTTACAATAAATAATTTTCTTGAATAGAACATCATATATCCTGAAATATAACAGTATAAGACATGAGGGGGGGGTTAAACCAACATCAAATTTATTCATTTACAATCTATACAGAATAAAATATTTTTATTTGGATAATTTGGAATAGAATGAATTTCTAGAGGAAACAAAGACAAATAACTTAAGTTAATTTTCATCAATCAGATATTTAATGAATTGGAAAAAAGTAACTTAAAACTCAAACATTTTTTACTGCATGATTGATATACTAAGTCTTCAACTACAAAAACAATGATGAAAACATCAAAAGACTCTAATCAAAATAGATGCTATTTAATTAAATAAATAATTTCTTCTGAAGCATAATTCTTATATAAAAAGTGCCTACAGAAAAGGCCATCAGACTGGGGAAAAATGAAAAACAAAGAAATCTCATATAATGAACCAATAGTTTATGGAAATATAATGCAAACTATGACATTATTTGTTTTTTTAAACAAACATAATTGTAGATTGATGACATTCTTTAGTAGTCACATTTCATTTTAGTTTAATGGCTAATATATATATTGAGATGATATTTTCTGCCATCTCATGTGTAAATATGTTAAAATTTAATTTGTCAGTTATTTTTAGGTGTTTTGTTATATTGTAGTTTAAAATTTTATTTAAAAATGCAATAAATGTGTTATCTTACATTAAATCAATTTAAAAAGTTCTTTATCTGGCCAATGGATCTGACTGCAAAATTTGATTTTTTTTTCATATGAATAATAATTATTCTATCTAAAAGACTTTTCTCTAATTATATGTTTTTTAAAAGTTTTTTTTATATAAATTTAATTCTTTAATACTATAAATAAGTGGGTTGGGGTAATTATAAAAAATGTTGTAATTAAATTCTGTTGTTGAATATCTGGGTAGATATTAATTTGGTAAATTAATGTATTGTGAATGAGTCTGTATTGTGTGTTCACTTAAATATTCAGGACATTTTAAAATTAAAAATTTTGAAACTAAAAGTAGGAAGCAAAAGAACAAAACAATTTAGTTGGAACTTTTTCTAAAAAGATTCCAAAAGGTGAGAATCCTATTTGGAAAGAAAAATTAATTAAAAGTGCAGTGGAGAGGTGGATAAATAATTAAAAAATATAAATTAAAGACATTTCTTTTATTAAGAGATGATTATTGCAATTATTGTAAGAATCTGCAGTTGTCTATTTTAAGATTGCTGAAAAATGTTCTCTGGCTAGGAAAATCAAAGACTTCTCTCCTGCAGACACTTTTTCACCTTAGCCATGCCTGATTTTATCCAAGGAATTGCTACTGAAAATTAGGATTCCAGTCAGCTAGCTATTGGTGTTTGAATATGAAAGAGACCAATTGAGAATCATGCAAGAAACTACAAAGGAATGTCAAACCCCATCAACTTGGCACTATCGATTAAATTTGATGGTCTGATACCCTCAATGTAATTTTGAAGAGGATGGTCAATGCCAATTTAATCTATTTTAACAACAGATTAATGAATGTGTAATTATAAACTATTTATAAAGTGAACTTTATTACTGTAATATAGTTAAATTCAAATATAGACTCAATCCATTGTGTTTTGAAAGTATAAGCTACTTTAGATTGTAAATGTTTCAACAATAAAGCATGGAGTTACTTTGAATAATCTATTTAGTAAAGCTGATGTTGAGAATAGAATAATTATTTTTGACATAATTTGAAGGGAGAGGTAGACTTTTTATATTTATTTATATATATTTCTCTTTATAATATGTGTTATGTATGGAAATTTTGGTTTTGCAAATGAAAAATAATCGTTTTTTACGAAAAATAGAGTAAGGTCAAGTTAAAATATGGCCATAAGACACAAATGTATTTATGCTATCAGTTAGTGATTAAGATTAATTTATTTAACCTTAGCAATGTAGAGGTTTTGAGTTAAGCTAGATACAGTTAGCTCATTAAGTATAATATGCATAGTCTTTCACTTCTATTTATATGGGATGCCAACTGGAAAGTTGGATCTTAGTTGTGTCATAGGTTAGTGAAGCACATATTTCCTTGGGAAAGATAATTGTTATAATTGTATTTTTATATTGGACTATTTCCATCATCTAATATGAGTATTGAATGTATTTAGAAAAATTTAACTTAAATACATTCACCTTTTAGTAATAGTACATCATACAGGTTAGTAAATGCACAAAGTTTGATTCTTTCCATTTCTTTAGGCGTTGCTGGCCTGACCAGTGACAGTACTTGCATGGGATATGAACCCGGACCCTTAGATTCTTGAATAATAAATTTCTAAGGTAACACTTTAATTAATTGAGCCATCCTGCCAAAGGCTACAGTAGAAATGTCATATATTTGTCTATGAGGTTTCTTCTGCTTTCTCCATTTTTTCCTAAGAGCAAAGTTGATTAATGGTTTCCATACATTATGTATAGTCACACTAAATTTTTGTTCTTGAAAGAGGATTAAACTTTGCCATAACACTGTGTAATATCCTTTTATTAGATATAATGGCAGCCACTGAGGAAGTCAGTCAAAATGGAGAAACAACAGTATTATGCTGGAGAATAAAAAGAACACATAAAAAGTAACAAAAATTGAAGTCAAGCATATCCTATGGTGAGAGGAAAGCAATGAAATTTCTCAAAATAAATAAATCTATAATTATTTCTGCTTACAAAGGCAATGCAACAGTTGTAATGGATACAACTGATTATGATAACAAAATACAAGAACTTCTCACAGCAGGCCATTATAGAAAAGTGGCAAAAAATCCAATACCGAATGTGGAAACAAAGTTACAAGCATTACTCAGAAATCATCACAGGTACTGCACTGATTCTGAATAAAGTAAAATAATATAATATTTTAGAAAAATTGCTCATCTTTATGGTCTACCTAAAATCCATAAGGATCACATTCCAATAAGACCCAATATTAGGTGTAGAGATTCACCTTGCCAAAATTTGACAAGATTTTTTTCAATGCTCAACGTCTTTTGGCACATAAGACTCAATTCTGTATCAGGAATCAAGACCCTTTGTAGAATTAATGAAGAACATGAAAATTGAAAGAACTGATTTACTGGTAAGCTATGATGTGGAAAGTGTTTTCACAAATTTACCATGTGAAGAAGCATTGTCTATTGTAAGGAAAATATTAAATGGTAATAATAGTTTACAAACCAGAACAGCTCTTCCTATTGATAGTATAATGGAACTATTATCATTCTGCATAAAAATAACCTATTTTCCATATAACACAGAATTCTTCCAACAAAATCAAGGAGTGACTATAGGCTCATCATTGTCTCCCCTCATTAGCAATATTTACAAAACCTTAACCATAAAAATAGCTTCATATCCTAAAATTTTACTCTGCTATGTGGATGATACATTTGTTGTATGGCCACATGGTCATCAACAACATATCCTCTTCAATTAAATTCACAATAAAATCAGAACAAGAACAAAAATTGGCATTCTTAGGTGTGACAAGACTCCCTCATTACAAAATCAAAACTACAATTTACCAAAACCACTTATAGGAAAATACCTAGCCTATACATCCAATCACATCAGAAACACAAAATATGGAGTTATACTATCACTATGAAACAGAGCAAAAGAAGTTTGTTCAGAAACCAGCAACTTGGAAGACCATATAGAACAAACTTATGAAAAACAGTTATCCATCAGCTTTTATTCAAGAAAACATTAAATAAACAAAAAAAGAAACAACAAAAGAAAATGGTGCTGTAGTGTATCCACACCTTCCAAAAATAGCAGACAAATTAAGGAAAATCTGCAATCAGTATAACAACAAAACAGCTTTCCAGAGCCATATTACATTACAAGGAATTCTAACCTTTACAAAGCCTAAGCTTAAAATGCTGAAAAGAAAAAACTGAATCTATTTAATACCATGTGAATGTGGAAGAACATATATTGGTGGACACATCCCATTGAAAAGCATTTGCAAGAACACAAACTGATTATTAGAGGAGAAAAAACATGTGTCTAAAATAGCAGATCATGCATGTGCCAATGAACATATGTTCAATTGGAAAAATACAAAAATATTGAATAGGGAAGAAAAGGTACAAAGAAAAAAATTTAAAAAATAGTGATCATGCATGTGCCAATGAAAATATGTTCAATTGGAAAAATACAAAAATATTGAATAGGGAAGAAAAGATACAAAGAAGAAAATTTTAAAAAGTTGCTCAAATGACAATGGCAAAAAGTTCCATAGACCAATGTGGTGTGACTATACATAATGTATGGTAATCTTTGATCAACTTTGATCTTAAGGAAAAAGTGGATAAATCAGGAGGAACTTCATAGATAATTATATGAATTTTCTACTAATAGTTGGCTTTGGCAGGATGACTCAGTTGCTTAGAGCATTACCTTAAAATTCATTACTCAAGAATCCAAGAGTCCAAATTTGAATCCCATTCTAGTACTGTCACTGGTCAGGCCAGCAACATCTGAAGAAGAGAGGAGAATAATACCTCTTGAAACATTGTGCATTTACTGACCTGTTTGATGTGCTATTACTAACAATTAAATGTATTTGGAATATTTAAATAAAGTTAAATTTTTCTAAAGACATTCAATACTCATATTACATGATGGAAATAGTCCAATATAAAAATACAACAAAAACACCATCATTACAAACCTTCAGAAAAACAATAGTTATAATGTTAGGAAAAAGTGTAAACCGGGTTAGATAAGAGAGGGAAGGGAAAACAAAAAAGGTATAATAAAGATTATTATATGTCTCTGTGGTTATTTTCATATATAACTATAATATTGAAAATTGTCGAGTCTTCTTGAGAGAGTGTTTGCCAAAATTATTAAGAGACCATAAAAGATTATGCTTCAAAAAGTTTGATACCATGTTACATAAATAAATTTCGTATTCCTGCACTTGCCTCTAAGAAAGAATACCCAATTAATAAAAGTTATAATATATATAGCATGCCAGCCTTAGCATAGCCATACTAAAGTGAAAACTACACATTAGGTATGTAGCTAAAAGTATAGCAAGAAATATTCATATGTGTGAACTATTAATACTGCAAAATAATGTCAGCTCAGTAAGTAACACTATTTAAAATTCATTATTAAATTTTCATCAATTTTCCTAAAAAATAAATATTTATGATGATTTGACATGGAAATGTTGTTGCCATGTGCCATATCATGATTACCTATATGTATAAGTGTAAACCTATCACACATTCTGGGGAATCTCTTTCTCAATTATAATTTAGAATTCACACAAATTAAAATAAAACACATGTCTACATAAATCCTGGATCCTACCAAAGTTTATTAACATGAATTCAAGCATTTTTTATTGTTATAGATTTGCAATTTACTATATGTAGATATTAAATTCACCCAAATAGCAATTAAATGTACATCTTAAAACTTAAAACACTATCATTGCCTTTTGTTATTACATAAACTTTTTATTTTAATAAATTACTATCATATATACTATATTAAGTTTTCTCATTTATGGTGTTTATTTTATATATTTTATTAACGGAATGTCAAATTTATTCCTAATTGTTTTATTTAACAAAGGAATCACATAACAAAAAGTCCAATTACTAAAAAAAAATATGAGTAGCATGGTAAGTAAAATATGACATTTATGCAATTTATAATTTTTCAGTATAAATTGCAAAAATTCAGTGTTACTATTATTTAAAAAGTATAGTCACCTAAATGCCATCTCACTGAGCATTTACTTCGTATAGTTGACTAATGAAAGCCATAGTCTAACACTCATGAAAACAAAAGAAAATTGAAAGCATAATAGAAAATAAATTTAAAGTATGATATATATTTATATAAAACATATGCATTAAATTAATGCAACCAAACGATATATATATATTGTAGTGATGAGCTACAACCTGCCACACCATCCAGTTATTTAAGACACTCTATCAATTGGAGCCTCCTAACATATTTGCTTAACCAATAAATTGCCAAGCAAATTGGCAAATTAACATTTTTTTCTTTCCAACATATACATAGGTATAAACATCTTTTTTATTTCTAAAGAAGTATTAAAAGCCATTAAATTACTAGGGAGAAACAGATAGTTATATTAACAATGGAATAAAACGTATTATATGTTAATAATTGGGGATGACTATAAAAAAAAAAGAAAACTTACACATAAACTTAAAAAAAATAAAAACAATGACTGAATTAAAATCTAAACACATAGCAACCATTTCTGGAGATGAAATTTGTGGAAATGAAATTTAAAATATTTATAAATTATTTTTTATTCATAATCCCATTTATTTATATTATGTCTGTTAAACAATAGGAAATGTCAAGGTTAAAATGCTTAAAATAACTTCACATGACATACAACTCAGTATCAATTGTTATAATTGTCTTCTGCTGTTGAAGATAAAACATTATTATTTTTTTCTGCTTAAAAAAATAAATTCAAATACAAAATGGATGTGAATGTTCAAATTTAAATATATAAATATTTTTTAAAATATTAATCAAAATGATCAAAAGCTGAAATTTTAAAGCAACCGTTTGAAGAGAAAGAAATAATTTGAAAGTAAGAAGATTTAAATTATTTGCTGATTAGACAAATTTTAATTAAACTTATGTGTTGCAGTAATATTCAATAATTAATTGTTTTGATATATAATAATATCATCATTGAAATCTTGAGAAGCAAATGAATCAATAAATATATATTATTTTTATATCATGATTGCTTGCTGAAAAGTTTGTACCATGGGGTAATAATACGTCATCAATAAAGCCATGAAAGTTTAAAGATTTTACCTGTCCATTTAGGAGAAACTTAAAAACCATCTTTGCTTTAAATAAAATGCCTAAACAAATCCAAGACAGGATAATTGGAGAACATTATTATTTTTTGACTCAGACAAGAAACTTCTATTCTTCGTGGGAGCAAAACTTCATCTTTATTTCCTAGGAATTTATTTAGCAAATGAACAATTTCCAGCAGACTTATCGAACTTTAATTAACATAATGGGATAAAAATTGTGATTTTTGTTTTATTATTTTGTCTATTGTAAATTTTATGTATTTTCGTTTCTACAAATGGAAGCTAATGTGTATAATTTTGGAGTTACTCTGTATAAGAGTAATAGGGGGGGGGGGAATTAGATTTATATATATATATTTATCATCTATAATTGTATAAGAATAAAAAAGTTAATAGTTTTGACCACCCCATCTGACTGACTTTTGACAACATATAGAAAATTAGGAGGTAAGAAATTTTAATATCATCTTATATTAAGAAAAACACAATGATAGATTTTTTTTTTTTATTTATTAAGCTTACTTTTGTATTGCTTTTATAAATCAATGATTTATAATCATTGATTTATCTAGACAACAAAGATTTTTTTTTGTTGTTATGTTTGTATACATATTTTAAATTAGCCAGCTAAAATCGAAATCACATATACATATTATAATTTTACATATTCGTTGTTGTAAATAATTAGTCAAGTACATGAACTTCGACCATTGGGTTTAGGGCAAGGGTTTTATTTTTATTAATATCATTACAGACATTGATGTGGTAGAGATTCATCCTAGACAAAATCAATTACATGTATCAGATTTAATTGTTATTCATATTTTTTTTTGTTAGTCAATAAATGTTTATATAATTTGGTCTCTAACTCATCATTATTTCAATATCCACCATCAGCTTTATAGTTCTTCATTAATCACATACCCATTATAAACATTATTATCTTATTTAGTTTTACACCTATTAATATTATTACTATGATAGAGGAAATACATATACATATTTAAGTCATTTATTATAATTTTTAATACATATATACTTATACTGCACATACATATTTTTTATATATCTTATGCTTAATTGATTTTTGGTAATTAATTATCACTTATATGGAAGTGCAATAACTACTATTAGTGTGATCTCCTTCCCTGATAAGAGAGCTCAGGCAATTACTTCCTGAGTTTGAATACTGTGATATAATGTGGCTAGAAAGAGGTGATAATTGAATGAACTGACCCAAATTGTATCTAGCTTAATAAAAATAGGTAAAGCTAGTCTATTGGAAGTAGGTACATTCATAGGTTATGTATTTCATTGTGTAATCACTTGCATCCTATCCAAAGACCCAAAGTCTGACCATAGTAAGATGCGCTCCCCCTATCTTTTCTGGAAACAACCAGCCCATTACAATATATATATAAACAATGAGGATTGCCAATTCCTCTACAAGCTTTGTGATACATGCTTAGCCAGAGATAACTTTTAGGTTTTGGGTTGGTATTTTTAGATCTAGTGTTTGAACCTACCTTGACACCTCTCTGAGGAGTGGCAAAGCATGAAACCATGGTCAGGGGTTTGGGGAGGGGTTCCTGACAGATATTTTAAGTGCTGGATCTGGCTAAGCATTTATCACAAAGCTTGTAGAGGAATTGGCAATCCTCATTGTTAATAACTTACAAGCTTAAGAGATAGGATCATGTGATCTATGAGTCTTATTTCGACTATTTATAGTCTCTGCCATAAGCCTTATGCAAATTTATATTGCTAAAACTACTAATATATGGTATGGCTGAAGATCTATCAACACCATATAGCTATTTGAGTTGGATAGCTGGGTTTGAAGACATGTAGATGTCTGAAAATTTCAGATTTTCCACTCAATAGATAACTTTTATATAAGTGCTTGGCTTTGGGTTGGTATTTTTAGATCAGTGTCTGAACCTATCCTGACACCTCTCTGAGAAGTGCCAAAGCACGAAACCATGATCAGGGGTTTGGGGAGGGGTTCCTAAGAGATATTTTAAGTGCTGGCTCTGGCTAAGCATTTATCACAAAGCTTGTAGAGGAATTGGCAATCCTCATTGCTTATAACTTACAAACTTAAGAGATAGGGTCATGTGATCTATGACTCTTATTTTGACTATTTATAGTCTCTCTCTCTATATATATATATATATATTATTTAATGACATTTTATCATGGTGATAATTCAAAATGATCAATCACATTCGGAAATCAGGTTTAAACATAGTTGTGTTTATGATTGGGTCATGCAGCTTCTAAAGTTTATTCTCTATTTTAGGATTTCTTTAGGACATCCATTTTAAAAACAGGACCTTCTTTTATGATTGGGTCATGCAGCTTCTAAAGTTTATTCTCTATTTTAGGATTTCTTTAGGACATCCTTCAATTACAAAACGATTTTATTTGCAGTGCATTTTTAATTCACTTCTCAACATATTTTTAAAGTACTTTATTTTACAGGTGGAATTTCAGAGTTTATTAATTATTTGATGTCTATTAATTTAGTTAACAATAAGGAAAACTTACGTTGTGGCAAAAATATTTCTGGATCATCATATTCTTTCTAGATTCTTTTGTTAAGATTATAATGAGTAGATAATATTTATTTTACATTACAAAAGCAAAAAGTTTTTTAAATGATAGGTAAATGACTGGTTTCTTAATAATAATAATTGGAAAGACTTCATGCTGAAAGTACCAGAACACGCTTGGTAAACAACTGATACGAAAGATCAATGGTTTTATTTCACTATTCTATGCATTGTTTTTTCTGGCCTACCAAGAATAGCTTCTAGCAGCATTGGGTTTTTATATTAGATTTAAACAAAGCTAACAGAAGATTCTTCAATTAAAAGTTTTTTTAAAAAAAATAATCAAAATTTTGAGGAAATCCAATTAAAATTTTGCTGATAATGACATGTAATTAGTTTATCTACTGTCTATTGTAATTACTTATCTTTACTAAAATATATCTCCCCCTTAATGAATTAATTCTTTTAGACACCTGTTGTTCACTTATTGCTTCAATAACTATGCTGGATTAGTTTTGTACATATTTTTACAAAATTAAAACATAGTAAGGATAGCAAAATTAACACAAAAGTAAATAATCTGCTAACAAAATTAAAAACTTTTAGTTTAAAATTATAAAAAAGAGGTTTTCTTTTAATAAAACATAAAAATCAATTTACAATTATTTTAAAATGGTTTCTTTCCTTTTTTAAAAAATATATTTAAACATATCCAATTTTAATTATTATCTATTAAACACATTTAATACATAAATTTTAAATTAAACATAGTTCAATGTTTACTTAATGTAGAACTAAAATAAAATAACCAAAATTAAAATGAAGTGAATTTATTATATGTTTAAATGTGTGGCTCCACTTATGTCCAAATACACACAATAGATAAGCTTCTAACCAAATTTATCACTTACAAAAGATGCAAATATATGTACACACCCATATTTGCTTTAATATATTGTGACAGACTGGTCATTCTCATGAAAAAGGTGAAAAGGAATCAACTATGGTCATACCTAGGATCTTCAGGTAGGATGCTGGAAAAGATGTGATGAGATACTTAACCTCAGATCACATCTATTTCCAATGGGCTAGCTCATGTTTACATTTTAAATCTAGTTATAATTTGGGCTAGTTAATCCTCATCTCATCCCACTTTCTGACTCCATTGGGACTCAGTATTTGATCTCAGGAAGAATTCACATTCGGCTCTATTTAGGTATGGACTTACTCAGGTAAATAACTACTGTGCCTCTATGACTTCTAATCTTAGTATATCTATAAGAAAAGAGTAGTTTTCGGTTAGCTGTACCCTGTCCACCGGGTGATGCTGCAGAACCTCCAAAAAGCCTGCAAGTGATAAATTTCTATTCAAAAATGACTGAAATAGTTTTTTAATTTTTATTTTTTCCCCGTCAATGATTTTAGCATTTTTATTTTTTGTTTGTCCATCAACGATTTGAGTAATTTTTAATTTTTATTTTTTTCTATCGATGATTTTAGCGGGTTTTTTTTTTTGTCCATCAACGATTTGAGCCATTTCTGAATAGAAATTTATCACTTGCAGGCTTCTTGAAGGTTCTGCAGCATCACCTGGTGGCCAAATACAGTTAAACAAAAACTACCGAAATTTGTAATAAGAACATATTTATTTACTTAATTTTTTTACAGAATAATACATTACATTTAACATCTATATTACTGTCACTCAAATGTGTATATTCTACCTTTTATAATTTAGCAACATTTTAAAAAATATTTTAATTTTTTACAGATTAATTTTTTCATTGCTAATTTATAATGACATATTATGGGTAGATCATAATATTTAAAATACATCACATATTATAAGAGTATTCCTTAATTGTGTAAAAGTATAATTTTAATCTCGTAAAATGGAGTTAAAATTATCACTAAAAATAATTATTCCTCTTATAAAGTATTGGAACTGTAATAATTTTAATTTTATTTTCATATGCTATTAGTTTCAAAAATTTATTCAGAAACATTTTGTCATAACTTTGGCTTTATGTTATCAGCAGAAAGTATAATATACTTCCTCTCAGAAATATCAAATAATAAATAAACATTTTAGAACAAAGTATTTTAATTTTGTTTAATTGTAAAGAAAAAAATGGACTATAAAAGGTATGTTTTATAAAAAGATCTTAGGTTTGTTTTTGCTATTCATTTGTTATTTCTTTTTATTTTAACAATAAAAGCTAAAGATTTTTTCAAGCATTTGTGAATGCTTTGGGAAGAAATAGTTGTTTCCTAAAGTTCCAAAGACAATAGATTCAGAAATTCTCATTTCCCTAAACCATTCATGGCATTATCTCTTAATGCACATGAACAAAAATTTTATAAAATTCTCAAATATTGGATTCTACTACAAATATTTTTACCCTGAAAGAATAATATTTATAAAACTATTATCTTTTCAAATATAAAATCATATTAATAGTTTCTGTTAAGATAACCTATAAGATAATTATTTTAAAAGGGACATTTATTGATTATTTAACTAAAAGCACTAAACATTTTCTAATAATGACTAAAAAATAAATTAAAAAAAATAAAAGAATAATATATAATTGTAATTAAAAATGGTATAACTTGTTTTTAACATACATTAGTAATAATTTTAAATTATTATTTGTTAATTCTAATATGTTATTATCATGCTCATATATATTAACATCTAATTACATAAATGATAATATTTTATTTTCTTTATGTAATAAATAATTTTTGTAACCATTGAGTTTAGATGTCTACTTTAGATGTCTACTTTTACTCATATTATTTCTATTAGAAATGATTATGTAAGCAAAATGTTTTAGAAAATAATTTCATAAATAAGAGATATATATTTTTATATACATAGAAAAACTATATTATAGTATATGACTTAATATGAATTTAATTTTGACTGTTAGAATAAATATAGAATAATAGATATCCCAGATCAAGCAAATAGACATGAAGAGTAATTTAGTGACTCTTTTTATTACAATTTAAAGAAAATTGAGAGAAAGTAGCTTTTTTTGTATGTGTGATATTATTCTGAAATGTATTTGAATTAGCAATGGCATAGAGGGAAGTTGGTTTTTGAAATGAATTATGGGAAGGTTTGTTTTTTTGTAAATATATATGTTGTTTCTTTAGTTTGATTTTCACTTGAGAAAGGTCTATTTGTTAATAGATAAAAACATGTTTCTGTACTGGTTAGATGTGTATGTTCATTCAACAAGACCTAGAATCTGAGCAAAAGTACCTCAACCAGACATGCCTGAGACACACATGAATTCTAACCTATTTGCCCATTCTCCAAATCTATAACACTATAAATAACATATCCAGTGATACAGACAAATTCAATTTATTCCAGTTCCAGAGACACAGTAGAGAAGCATAATATCTTAAGAGTGATAATAATTAACTAACTTGACAAAGAAAAAATGTCATAGGCTAACAATCAAATAAGGCTAAAAGATAAGTGAATTATTTAATGATGAAGTGAAAGGATGCAAAGTTCTAATACAATGGATCTAAATGGTAATGAGTATGATTTCAGGTAACCCAGCACAATAAATTCTCAAATATGAAATATTATAAACAAAACTAAGAATTAAATTAGTAAAGATTCAAACTAGGGAATAATTTGATATAAATATTTAATAAATATACATTAACATAATTGTCATGCAGATGTGGTATATTTGCAGATTTCAAGCAATGTGTGCTAAATTATTACTTATGGTTCTATTAGTCATCATTATAGAAATATCATAAAAGATATAATGTTATTGCACAATGAGTACACATATATAAGTGTACAATTTATATAGTGTGATTTTAAATACGCCAATGATAATTAAATAATCTTTCACATAATAATTTAAGCATAGGAACACTATTTAGAATCGAAAAAATAAATTATTAACGAACTTCATGAAATGTATTTAATAATCAGTCACTTTGTGGTCTGCAACTATAATCAAATTAATATATATATATTCTAACAAGATTTTCGCCAAGGGGCTTGCTGTTTATAAGCGTCCAAGTTGTAGCCAAATCTAACTAACGAATTTTCTAACTATCGGACTTATCATTGTATAAATTAAATATTTTCTAAGTATCAATTAAATATGCGATGTATAGATTAATATATTTCATACATATAAATTAAATATAATAATTTCTCGAGTACAATGCATAATCTCCTTCGTGCGACCGCGTTACAAGCCAATTGTAACTAAATACAAATCAATTCTAACAAATGACAAGTTATTCTTTATTTTATTAACTTTATAAAAACTTATTAAATAAACATGAAATGCATTTTGCAATCTCTCGATCGGTCATCCACATTGTGTTTCAAATAGAATTAAAATGATTGGGAGAGTTTACAACTATCACATATATTATTGGATAGCTTAAGCTCGTTCTAACTTTATTCTAACCAATGAGAATTTTTTATTCAAATGGCCGCACATCCACGTTATGGATTGATTATACTATATTTAAATCTATATGGCATTTAAACACTTGCAGTTAAATTGCATGCCAATTATAACATTTTAATGATGGATCGATGGACGCTTCATCATTCCCAGCTAACACTATTGCTCAAACCTACTGGGATGATGATGATGATGGATGCCTCTATAATTTTAATTGCCAGGGCGTCAAATTGCAACTTTCATAAAATATAACGGTTAAATCTCAATTCAATACTCTTAGTAATAATATTTCATGAGTGGGTTAATACATAATCGATTTAGAGAACACCGAAAATGCATTAAAATCTATAATATTAATATCTTTGGAAATTCTTGGTTATTCTCAGCGCACTCCCCATTCACTATGGTTAAAGCTACAATTAAATTTTATTCTAATTATAAAGTTCCATATCCATCTCCACCCTCCTGATCCACTACTCATCAACTTCACATCCATATGTCTATTACACTATTATTTATTAGACTATTAAAATTTACATTTTGCTAGCTCATTTGCCCTTATAATCTCTTCTCAGGGTTTTTAGAATAATTAGGTGTGGAAATCGAATAAGCTGCGATAGATTATTGGTGATAAACACTCATCTCATGATCGCCTCCAAGGTGATCTTGGTTGTCTTTAATGCAGTTAATATCTATTGACGTTAAAGCTCGGAATAATTTAAGCTTATTAAATTTTTTTATAGAAACACATCATAAACCTATTCACTATTATAACAAAATTATAAAGAAGTGCGTCTAGAGAGGGTTTGAATACAACGGATGGAGAAAGGATTTTATGCCCACCCCACTGCACTCGCTATCACTCAATAACTATCTCTATTCACAGTCTATACTTCAATAATATTAAATTATTTGGTACTTTTAAGTATCTGAAATTAATAATTTTACTGAATATTAGTTACGTACATGATAATTCAAATATTAATAATAATATATTGATGTATGATTGGATTGGAAATATCTAGATAATAATAACCCACAAAAACATTGAGACATACGCAAATTTTATTTAAAACAAATAACAAATTTTATTTGACAAACTACAATTCAATACAAAAACATATACATTATATTTACGCTTTCATTTTATCTTAAATATAGTGAATACCAATTTCTTCCTGTGTTCAATGCTTTCTCTTTTATTACTGATTTGTTTTAGAGCTAATTTCTCCCCTAATTAAATTTAATAATTTTATTTAACGAATTTAAAATTAATATTCCTTCGCAAATTTCTTAATCTTATCCTATCATTCTGGTTGAACATTCTTTTGCCCTAATCTTTACAACAGAGATATCTTAAGAATAGTGAGACTAAGTCATTGCAAATAAATCGGCATCTATATCAATCATCATCATAGTGCACACACTCTATGCTCATGTTCTTATGACATAATAATATTTTAACAATATTACCTTTCCAGCGAAGTTCTCAGCTGGCTATGTAAATATTTATTAAATAATATTTATATACGCATTGCTTAAGCCTACGCTTAAACATTCGTAAGTTTTATTTAACCCTTAATTTCACATTTATCAACTTTATTATTTTTGGCTTGAATGATAAATTAAATCTACAAAACAATATTCAAATACACCAATCGCACATACATTATCTGCATTCATTCTGACATTAAATTGAGTTTGCGACCTTGTATCGACACTTATAATAATGCTTATCATGGCTATTTCTCATACACTCTTAAGGAATATCAAACATTAATATGAGGCAGGCAGTGACCCGAATAAGAGAGAACCTTTTCACTAAGGTTGAGATATGCTAGGATTTTTATCGCTAGTCATACAAAAACATAGGTATACCAATTACCTCTGGCCATCAAAATAAGAAACCTTCTTACGGTGTAGAGAATACTCAAGTGGGAAAACTCTTCCACTAGGTTCAAATACTTTATGAATATAGCATACATATCTTAGTGAGCTAGACTTCACTGGCTTTGTGGAGATCTTTGTCTATCCACACACATACAGGTTGAAACATCAAATTATACAAGTAAAACTTTCATCTCTTTAATATTCTTGCAAACTAGTGCACTGGAACATGAGCCCATAATTTTTCCAAGCATAAATCAGCTTGTTTCTGGCCTTAAATCTATGATAACAATAATAATAAATAATAAGAAATGCGTATAAAATTCTCAAAACTATTTCCATGCACTTTTATAAGAAAATGATGATGTTATAGCTCAATAGACACACAATTTTATTTATAAGTCTAAGCATTTGACAATAACTTCTGATACCAATAATAATATCTCTAAGTGTTTTTTTTTTTTTAAAAAAATTGTTTGTAAAGCATTTTAAATAAGGCATATCAGAACGACATGATATCAATTTCACCTACCCCCAAAATGACAATAATAGCAAAAGCATTTAAAAATAAACACATTCAAAATTATCTAATATCCATATCTCTACCCCCAAAATAATACAATTGTAATTATAACATGAATTAATTTTTAAATAGATGATATACATGATACACTACAAAGAAAGAAATTCTTTTTTTTTTAAAGTAAATGTTCTACACACATAAAAAGCGAATAATAAAAAAAATTATACTTATATAAAGTTCTTTGGAAGTGTCCTCCAAGTTCCTAGTTTCCATTTTTCCCTTTTCCATTCCTCCTTGATCGGTTTATAAGAGCACATAAGTCTTTGTATCAAAAAGTTCTTTGGATGGGGTTTGATTCCTCTCCCATCAGATATGCAAATTTTATTTTGCTGAACTGCGTTCCTCATTTCCAATTCTATGCAGAATACAGTTAAACTTTTTAATTTTTTGCAGAATACAGTTAAACTTTTTAATTTTATGCAGAATACCATTAAACTTTTTAATTTTATGCAGATTAAAGTTAAATAGCATTTGTTTAACTTTTTCACAATATAAGTCCTTTTCTGGTCATCTTTTTCTGTCTTTAGATTCATTTTATATTTAAATTGGTTGCATATATAAACAATATCAAACTCAAAGTTTAATTTCGGTGGTTTAAATTTTTATTACCATTTGTTGATCCAGTGATGACTATCAGTTAACCTCTGGAGGTTAAAAATGTGTGCCCACTTAAAATTTATTCACTACACATTGTCTTTTCCTAAGACAATGTTAGATTTAGCCAAGTTATTCTTAAGAGACAAAAAGTAACAAAAAATGATTTTAAAATTTTATAACACTGTTTCTCTCTAAGTCAAAAAGAAAAACTTGCAAAAAGAAAGTTTCAAATATAAAGGCCCCTCCCTCTGCTAACACAGAGATTTTATAGAGAAATGTCCGGCCATCTGGCCCTTCTCTTTCTTAATTAATTGACTTGTTCCCCTTTTCTCTAGTTAATTTTTAACCTTTTTGCTCTTTTAGAAAACCAGGCCCACTTCACATCTGTATTTTAACAGATGACCACAATTAATTTTACAATTCAACAGCTATAATTGCCAATTAATTTTTGACATTTCACAGACTATCATAGTTAATTACACACTTAAATTCCTTGGTGAGACTGATATCATTTAAAGACTCTGATAATTACTTTTTGATATAATGTGCTTGAAACCTACACTAAAAGTAAACAACAGACAGTTATCTTATCCCCCCTTTTACTTTTTTCCATTAAATAATAAAACAAAATATATATTTGCAGTCCAATTTCAAACCCAGACCTTTAAATTAAATTTGGCTGCTAATATTAAACTTATTAAAATGATTTAATTTTTTATTTAAAGATTGCTTTACAACATGACAAGGAATGATTATTAATTGTGAATTTTACAATTAAGATCCACAATTAGATTATATACACACACATCGCAGGTATATAATTTTTGAATTAACCTTTAATACTTTAATCCTTAATTATAATCCCCAATTATTATACCTATATTATTATTATTTTTTCATTTACTTTCATGAACTATTTATTTCTAACTTAGTATAAAATAATGACCATTCATCATCACTCTCTAACACAGTTTTAAGAGTCACACATCTCCTCTCTTTTCTCAGTCAACTTCTCAACAAATGTATAAATTTTGCTTTTCTAAATATGTTCTTAATATTAACTTGACCCATAAATCAAACTAAAATAATTTTTTGGTTATAAACATATTAATAATAAATTTTCAGATTGTTTACCAAGTCAAACACATGCAATCCTTATAAATATGGGTTCGAACTTGGTCTTGGCTAAAAATTTTCTTATTAAAGGGGGAAAAAATACATACATTATGAGGAAAATTTTGATTGAATCTTCTCTTTCATAGTTAACTTTAAAAAAATGGAGTCTTGGACAAATCCAAGGGCTACAATATGTATATATAATCATGATATGATCAATTCCACTTCAATCATTTGTGAAACATATACATATAGCTATAATACAATCGATACCCTTTCTGAAATTTGTTAATTCTAGGGAACAAAAGACAGCAATATTGTTTACAATAAAATGAAATGAATATGCAGTTGTTGTGTATTTAATATAACAAGACTTTGTGCATCAAATTGTTGGATTTAAAATCATAAATAAGAAAACAAATTATTAATGCATCTGGGAATTGTAAACTTAAAGGGTAAATAGTTTAAATGCAAGCTTTCTCTTGACATTTATAAATACAATAAATTAACGAGTAACAAAAAGGTTTAGTCTTATCACAGCAGTATGACTTATAGACATTGCTTAGGCATGAATATAAAATATTAATAAATGGTGGTGCTAGCATGTATGGTGGCAGTAATAAAAGTTTGGCTCATTTTTAGCCAATGAGATGCTTCATTATTTAATAAAAGTAGAAAGTATGTCCACTCGTGTGGCAGAGTGATACCTGGAGAGGTGGAAAGTAAGAAGATATGATGGGCTGGCTGTCCTGGGGTCATCCCACCCAGAGCATTCACTACTCAATCCAAAAGTTCTACAGTGAGACCAACACCCTTTTGGAACTCGGAGTTTCCAACAATCCAAAATGATAAAGCAAAATATAATTATGATGACTCACCTATGCTAGCAATGCTGAGAATAAAATATGTACATTTCTAATTATGTTTAAATACTAAAGCCTAAATATAAATTAAGATCAAGCATAATGACATGATTTATATATTAAACCAACTATAAAATAACTATTATTTAAATAACTAAGTGAATGTCATAATAATAAAATGAAATATATTATTCCTTCATTAAGCAGATCCCATATGAATTTGAAATAAATAAAACAATATTCAATAATATCATACTCAAAGGCACTGTAAATCAATGGTTGTTTTATTCTAATAATAGAAGTGATGGTCATCAATATTATTTTAAATATTACAAGTAGAAATTTATTAATAGCATTTATACTAACAGTGAATCAATATTACTAATAAATATAGCCGTATTATAACAATCTGCCCTTAAACATGTAGCATTATTTAATCATTATGCAACCAAGTGAGCGAGTGCACTTATAATAAATGACTTAAATTAATTAAACATTTCTGGTTTAATGGGATTTCTAATACTTGTAAACATGCTAACGAGGTTGGGTTAGATTGGCATATTAATTACAATTCAGATTAAAATACATAAACATAAAATAATAACAATTAAGGAAATTTACCTATTAAAAAAGTAACTACTTTTTTTTAAATGTATTTATGTAAAAAATTCTAGAAATGGAAGATAATTTGTTAGTATGTTTTTTTATTATTGGAAAATGAAAAACTAAAAATGTAGAATATGTTCATAGTTAACGTTTAGTTATTCTGTGTGTTTCTGTGTGCGTGGATGTGTGTGTATATATATTAAGTTCTTTGTCCGAGATAAATAATCAACAATTATCTTCTTTTGCTTTGTTATGGTTCTAAAATATGCAATAGTGTAATTTTAGGATCACTGACATCGTACAGAAATTGTCTTTAATTTGTTTTATAAATTTATTCCATATGGAGTATTAATATTTTGATATTTTTTATTTAACTAAATAATTTGTTGTTATTACATTTCTTTTATAATTGTTTTCTGTCTTGTTTTTCAATTATTTAAGATTTTTTAATTTTTTACTGGTAAATCCATCAAAATACATATTTGTGTAACTCTTTGATTTGCCATCCACAAACTTTAAATCGGCCTTTCATATCACCCTGCTGCAATATTGTATAATCTATAAAAGTATATCCCGCATTTAACAGCCATAAGATATTTTTTCTTTAAAATTATTCATTTTCTTTGATTTATTTTCCTCACTCTATCTACAATGTCTTCCAGTCTATCTTTTATCATTGTGTTTCTAAATATTTTCAATCCAGTTTTTCTTTTTTTCATAATTTTTTTAAAAGCAAATAGAAATCTACTCTAATTAATATGAAATGTAGATAATATCATTTAATTCACGATTAGTTATCTCAAATAGTTAAAATGTGAAGGGGTAGCTGTATAAAAATGCTATTCCATGGGACTTGTAGTTAATTAAATTTCTAAGCAATAGTTGTGTTTAAAATGTTTGATCTAATGAATTACAATAAATTTTATTGAATTAATTATGAAAGCTTAAAAGCCTTCAGCTCTCAGCTATCGAGGTTGGGTTAGATTGGCATATTAATTACAATTCAAATTAAAATACATAAACATAAAATAATAACAATTAAGGAAATTTACCTACTAAAATATAGAATGAAAATAAAGGGTGAAATGGAAATGAAAGGTTACAGGTAGATTTTATAGAGTTATAAAGAGTCATAAATGAGAAATTAAATATAAATAAATATGACTGGTATTATATCAGCAGTGTATTATAGAGACAAAATTACATTAATGAAGTTAAATAGAGCTTATACAAAATTAAATAAAGTTAGTAAATCTCTCAAGTGATATTCAACGGTTACGTTCTGATGATGGCTCGAGATCCATATTCTTGCAAGGCATTTCATCTCAAAGCATGGGTAATCTTTATTTCACTACTTTGGAGATAGCATTTTGTTCCTAGATCACTTTCAGTTGCATTACAGGCAGTCCATCAGTTTGTGATTAGAGTATGGCATCATGGCATGGAGATGATTTTGAAAAGATCAGGAAAAGGTGAACTCTGTCCCTCTACTCAACTATCACAATATTGAAATTTGAGTAGCGTGGATTCAGTGAGCTCCTGCATTTAAAAAATAATGTTATTGATCATCTGTATTAAATTTAGCCTCATTTATACTCATTTACACAATACTAGAAATGCTGTTAGAAAATCATTTGTGGCAATGCAGATAACAACTTACCTCATGTGATCTCTATCAGCAGGAAATGTGCCTTTGTCTATATATAACAGAAGATACAATTTATTGATAAATCCTCAAAGGTACTGTTTGAATCTATTTCTAGTTTTAGAAACAGATTCAAATAAATATAGTCTCCATTAACTATTTATAACTAAAATTAATTGAATAGAGCGATTTTGTTAAATCATACTAATGGATTGCTCTATTGTTTACTAAAGCTTACATTCTCTAATTATCTTCTAGAACCTTCTTAAATATTGCATCAGCTTCTACAAACATTTTTTATTAAATAAATATTGTAAAGAAATAAAATATTAAAATATAACATTAATATTTATGTAGTATATATGTATCCACTATATATATGAAATGCACCTACATGACCCTTGATTATTGAAAGGATTTAAGTTATAATTACTTATATAAAGTTTATATTTAAAATACATTAAAATTATTATTAGAGGTTGGGAAGAGTTACGTGGATGTGCTGGCAGAATCTGTATATTACCCAAGCATGTAAATGGATTGGTTTGAAGCGTACTTGGTGGTTAGTAATATCATTAAGCAGTGAAGCATAAATCTGGATCACAGATTTATCACTTCATATTCCCCAGTTAGAATAAGAGAAAAAAACATTCTATTTTGGGTTATGAGGTGGCAATAGAACAACTTGGGTTGTCAATTTCTATTTTGAATGTACATAAACTCAGGCCTACCTATCTCCATTAACCTTCAAAGACTTCATAAATATTTCTACTTCATTGCTATATGTTATGAAGACAGTTATTGAGTACTATATAAATGTTAATACTGAAGAGAAGAAAAAAATTGAAATTGTTACCATAACAGTCATGGTCATCCAAGGTCATTTTCCAATTTCAAATCCTTGGGTATCTTCTAGTCAGTCCATTGGCCTTATGAGTTGACATCTTATCCTTCCCCAGAATCTGAGGGTATATATGATTTGAAGTAGCACTTCCCTGCAACAGCCATTACCTGGAGGATTTGATCTTGGATTCCCAGATTTTGGAACTGTATCTGTATTGATTGATGGCTTAGTAGGTCAGCTACCACATTCTCAAGACCTGGGCAATACATCACATTATAGTTAAACTTTTGTAAAGTCAAGCTCCATTTTTTAAGTCTGTCATCTGTTAATAAGCTCTTATTAAAAAGTTTTGAACACTTGTGGTCCATAATGATGATGACTTTATTGCTTTCTGGAAAATCCTTAAAATTTACACAGATCTGATCTAATGTCAAAGGTGACTTCACTTCAATTAAAATATCTGATTCTTTTAACTGTGCTTGATTTTCATGGGGTAATTCAGGGAGCCCTTGAAATCCATCTTTCTCTATTCTTATTGTTCGAATCCCCAGTTTATCCAGTTGATTCAAATCTTGTTGAACTTCTTGTCTTGTTGTATCTACTAACTCATTCACCACCTCCACATACTAAGGATTTCTCTGCAAAAGCTGCCTTATTTTCACTTGCATTAATGATCTCCTTTTGTTTAGAAATTTGACTACAATCTAGTTGAAGTTTTTTTCTTTGTAACATCTACTTATTCATTTACAACATCCACAACTCACATCGCAATGTCTACTAATACTTCTCTGCAACATTTCTTTTATCTCCAATTGCATCATGGATCTGTTTTTGCTTGGGAGCAAGCACATCTTTGAACCCATCAGCTTGTATATTTAGCATAGTATTAACATGATCAATCTCTAATTTTATTTGATTTGCATCCTCCATTTGTAATTACATCAGTTGGTGTATTTAGAGAATTATCTTCATCAAACTCTTGCTTTATTTCTATTGATTTACATGCTGCATCTGCAATCACATCATCAGCACAGCCATTTATCACACTTAAGACCACATTCCCCACCTTACTCCATTTAGTTTCAGTAGCCAGAACAGTCTTTTTCTGCTATCTGTATTTCACTTAACATCAATCAGCAGCAGGGTTAGTTTTTTCAACATTCTTGATAAATAACATGACTCTGTCACAAATCCTGGTATTCTAGATTGTTCCTACGTGGGCTCCAGCCTTATTTTTATTAGTTCAAATTCCTGGTGGTCTTCTACAGTCTCTCTGAAATCCAGATGTATTTTCCTTTGTGACTCTTGTAAGCTAATCTTGATATCTTGCATCTGCTTCTGGGATGTCTCCTGTTCATGCTTGGCATTTTCTTCTAATGTGTATATCTTTCTATGCATGTCATATTGTGATTCTTGGAGTTCTCTTAATTTGTCCTCCTGGTTCATAATGTTTTGTGAATCTCCTCTAAAATAGTCTCACAATGTTAAACCTGATATTGAACTTGGTAGCAATCATCTTTAACATCCCATATAATTGACACTGTTTCTTTGAAAGTCTGCTTTACCCAATCTTCTGTCTTTTGACTTTATTCTTCGATTCTCAGAAATCTTTCATTGATATTTCTTTCTATTTCATCAAATTGTAATCTGGCTTCAGCCCTTCCTTTTTCTATTTCCTCAGTTTGTGTCTTTGTTATTTTTTTCATTTGTTTCTCAGATTTTTTTTTCATTTCCACCATCCCTTGTACTAGTCTCTGCATTATGGTTATCATATTTTGATTAATCTCTGACACATTTTGTCCCAGGTCTATGTCATATAACAATTTTTCTGAGTCCTTGACCATGATCTCTGGACTTGGTTATACCCAGTGGGTTCATATTTGTCATCACCCTTTGATCACACACCATACTGTTGCTTTCCTTATTGTTCTCCAATAAAATAATATCTCTTACTTAGATTTTTTCACTGTCCTTACTTTCTGTTTCTTGGTCCAATTTCAAATTCACAATGGGATATCCACCTTTCCACTTTCCCTCCATAATTTTCTGTCTGCCACTCTGTCATCCCCAAATCTTTTTAATATCTGCAATGCTCCTTCCTTATAATCCTTCCTTATAGTGCTACCTTATCTTAGTTATTACTTATAACAATATATAATACTATAACTTATACCCCTTAGTTACAATAATAATCAATCAAAAAAAATTTTTTTAGTACTACATATATATATATGTGTGTGTGTCATATTATTATTACTATTTGCGGGATATTCCGTGTAGTGAAAAAGCTAAATGCTGACGTTTCAGTACAATATCAAGTACCTTCCTCAGAGCGTCCTCTTTCTCAAATCATAAGAATGCATGTGAGATTTAAAATCGTTTTCTTTCTCCTCATATTTAAATTCTATTGGTTGAGAAGTTTTAAAATTTATTTTCTCTTCCAATAGTTTCTTCCAAATGTTGTTAATCTTCTTTAACTCACACCTTTCATTTATGCTCTTGGGCCTTTTAAAAATCTCTATAGCTTCTCTTAGCAATCTCTGGTCATATTGTTCAATTTTTGCTAAAATATTTGTTTTTTCAAAATTGATATCATGATTTGTTAATTTAATATGAGAATAAATAGCTGATGAATTGGATTTTTCTCTCACTGCCAGAATGTGTTCTTCCTTTCTAATATTTATTCTACGATTAGTCTGTCCTATATATATATATATATGTATGTGGACAGACCCTACATGGAATTTCATACACACCATGACACTCCAAAGCAATTTTATCTTTAGGAAGAGGAAATATTTCACTAATTTTTTTATAAGTAGTGTAAATTGTGTGAATATTATTATTCTTTAAAATGTTACCAATTCTATCAGTTACTCCTTTAATATATGGCAAAATTGTCTTAATTTTTGATGTATCAAAATCTTTTTTTTTTAATATGTATAAGCCCTATTAATAATTTTGTAATTAAAAAAAAAAAGAAAATCAAAAGAAAAAAGATTTTGATACATCAAAAATTAAGACAATTTTGCCATATATTAAAGGAGTAACTGATAGAATTGGTAACATTTTAAAGAATAATAATATTCACACAATTTACACTACTTATAAAAAAATTAGTGAAATATTTCCTCTTCCTAAAGATAAAATTGCTTTGGAGTGTCATAGTGTGTATGAAATTCCATGTAGGGTCTGTCCACATACATATATAGGACAGACTAATCGTAGAATAAATATTAGAAAGGAAGAACACATTCTGGCAGTGAGAGAAAAATCCAATTCATCAGCTATTTATTCTCATATTAAATTAACAAATCATGATATCAATTTTGAAAAAACAAATATTTTAGCAAAAATTGAACAATATGACCAGAGATTGCTAAGAGAAGCTATAGAGATTTTTAAAAGGCCCAAGAGCATAAATGAAAGGTGTGAGTTAAAGAAGATTAACAACATTTGGAAGAAACTATTGGAAGAGAAAATAAATTTTAAAACTTCTCAACCAATAGAATTTAAATATGAGGAGAAAGAAAACGATTTTAAATCTCACATGCATTCTTATGATTTGAGAAAGAGGACGCTCTGAGGAAGGTACTTGATATTGTACTGAAACGTCAGCATTTAGCTTTTTCACTACACGGAATATCCCGCAAATAGTAATAATAATATGACATCTTTTATCCGTGAAAACATTAGAATTAATATATATATATATAAATTTTACTCTTGCTTTCCTTCCTTTGACTCATACACTATATTATCCAATTATCCAAGCTTAAACCTTAAGCTTATATGAATCATGTTGTTTGGTCAAGTACCTGTTAGCAAATTTATATTAAGGGTGCCATCCAATACATTATGACTAATAATTTACAAAATAATCTCTGGGCCATCCATGCTCATATACATGTAATGAATAAATGATTGAAGTGAGAGAAAAAAAATTACACATTAAAAAAAATAAAATTTAACATCTAAAATGTCACAGTTAGAATGGATAATGGTATTCAGGCTTATGTAGGATATATATATATCAAAGTTTCACTGTGGTGTCCAAAGCACAGGAAGAAGAAAAAAACCTCTATCATTATTGAGGTATGTGGGTTATATATATTGAAGGCCCACATTGTGGTGCCAAGCCTGGGGAAAAAACCCTGTACCAGTCAGATTTGTATGTTCCTTCAACAAGACCTAGAATCTGAGCAAATGTACATAAAATTCTGTCATGGCTGAGATACACAGGTTAGGAGTAATCATGAATTCTAACCTATTTGCCCATTCCCTAAATCTATAACACTATGACAACATCTCCTCTGATACAGATAAATTAAATTCATTCCAGTGCAAGAGACTCAGCAGGGAAGCATGATATCTTAATAGTGATAATTAACTAGCATGACAAAAAAGGAATGTCATAGACTAAGAATCAAATAAGGCTAAAAGATATGTGAGTTAATTAATGATGAAGCAAAGGGATGCATAATTTCTAATACAATGGATCTAAATGGTAATGAGTATGATTTCAGGTAAGATTTCAAGCAATGTGCTTAATTATTAATTATGGTTATTTTAGTTATCATTATGAGAATATTATGATAATATCATCCAAACTTAAAGAAAAGTGTGATTTTGGTAATATTTATTATGAGAATATCATAATGATATAATGTTATTGTATAATGGGTACATATATATGTGTACAATTTTTATAGTGGGATTTTAAATAAGCCCATGATAATTAAATAAGCTTTCACATAATAATTTAACAATAGGAACTCTATTTAGAATCTAGAAAATAAATCATTAATGTGGTCAGCAACTATAATCAAATTAATATATATAGAAATATATTATTATAAAAGTTGTCTGATTAAATAATTTTTATTGAATTACTATTTCTAATATATATATTGTGATGATCGCACATACTGTGGTCATACATATAGATATTTGACATTTAACAAATGTTAAATATTGTGCTTGGGTTATAAAAAAAGTGAGTTTAAAAAAAATTTACAAAACAAAGAAATGTTTAATTAAAAAAAGAGGGGGGAATTGGAAATGAAACGATTCTTATCTTTTACCCTTCAAAGTTCAGATTTTAGAAAGAATAGAAATGTTAAGGTTAAAAAATATCGATATCATGTGTTTAGTGTAAGATTAAAAAAAATGAGAAATGAAATATAAATAAAATAAAAAACTTAATGATATAAAAACAAAAGCAATAGTTGGGGAAGTTTAAATAAAATATAAGTAAAATTTAGAATGCAACGAAAAGATAAAGATCTGTTTTTAAAATTACACATTTTGACGAAAATGAAATGCATGTGTGAATGTATGAATAAAGAGAGTACAAATTATTTCATGTCAAAATGAAATAATTTATTTAAAGAAAATGATTGAGAAATAAATGTAAAATATTATATTATAAAATTATAAAAAATTTTGTATAAGTTGTTGAAAGCATTTTTAAAGTAAAAAGGTGTGAAATAACCCCCCCCCCCCGCAAGAGATCAAGTTAAGGAAGGAATTTGAAAAATAAAGGTCATTAATTAATTAATTGAAAAACAGTATTGGTCGAGACTTCAGTGAGGACACTGCTCTGATAAGAAGGAGAGAAATATAATAGAAAGCAGACATGAAAAGTTAAATTTTGGGAACATGAAAACAAACTATAACATAAGGGAAGCTTCTAGGATGTGTGGCTAAGGGCCAGTCGCGATCGCCAGTCGATCCAGACTTCCATGCTATAATGGTTCGCATCTCGATGTAACAACTGCCGACATAGCGCCTGCTGAGGAGTTCATTTTTGCCTTGCCTTGATGCCCACAATACGGAGGAGTTCCAACAATCAAATATAACCGAAGAGCGACTGTTCCCTATTAAAGAAGTGGGAAAAATTCTATGGGACGGTCAGCAAGATGCCAAGTTTATTTGAAGACTTTATCACCTAGGTAATTATGAATAAGACATTTTATATAATTATGTGCACAACCTTTAAATTTAATGCAATTGCCAATCCCACATATAATGAGATAGACATTAATTAGACTCTTTGAATATTTGAAATGACTATAAAGGGATAAGTTATTTCCACAGATTGCAATCATTTATAGAATCTTCTATTGTATTTTATTTATTTTTTGTAGTGTTATAGCATAATCTGTTTTTTATGTTGAGTGCTTATAATTTTGAGTGTTTCTTTGATTATAATTTATTGTATTAAATATCTTTTATTTATGTAAAATCTGTTTCGTCTCTTTCTTCGCCACTTCCAAAATAATAGAATCTTTGGGTTGGGAAATAATTATTATGCATTTGAGTACTTAATTAATACATGAAGCTAGTGGTGCAGTATTTGATCCCATTAAATTTATAATTATCCAAGTGCTGTAACTCTGTTAAATCTTACAGCAATCGGGAGAAGGTTGACCAGGAAATATAACTTGGGCTATACCTGTATAGCATACAAGTTCAGTCAAGTACGGGTATAGACTCGTTTATGTCCGTATTTTCTCTCTGCTTGCGGTAACGGAAAGTGGGCGATCTTGAATTATAAGAATTCCCCATTATATCTATATAAAAGGGAAGTTTAAGCCTTTCGATCCGCCGGGTTTCCGTTACATTTTGGGGGCCACAGTCCAGGATTTCTATTGCTGTGCAATTAGTGATCACTTGTTGAATAATTTTGTAAGATAACGAAAATATTTTCTGAAATAATATATGTGTTTTTAAATATATATAAAATTTGTGTTGTAAATCAGAGTGGTTAGAAGCGAAGATGAAGGGGATAAATTTTTGCTTTATACTACTTCATATAGGTGTTTCATTGTCAAGTGTGTATGAAGAATAGAAAGAAGGGAAGATTTTAATATTAAGAAAGTTTCGAAATGCATTGTGACGTATTTAATAAAAGACTAGAAGTATTTCAATATAATCGTCATGAACAAAGGATTGATTATCTCAAATAATTGCTAGTAATGAAATATAAATCATTTCAGGAAAGAGAAAAAAAAGAATAAAACATAGTTTCATGAAAGTTTTAATGCTAAATAGTAAAAAATAGTCGCATATTCCAGTTAAGTTAAAAATAAATAAATGTGTGTATGAATTCATCATCGTAATAATAAAGTGTATTCAGCTATAATTATAGCGATCAAATATAGATTATCTAGATGTTTGTTGTAACGAAAATAGAGTAGTTTAAGTTAAAAGGAATAAAGCAGTTTTAGGAGGGTTTTAATCATAAATGATAGATTCTAAAATATTCACGTATCTCAGTTAAGTTGAAGAAGAAATATATATGTTGAACTTTAGAATAATCGCATGTATAAGCGAAGTTGAGAAGATATATGTGTGAATTTATAATAATAGTGTATCTCGGTCAAGCTGAAAATAAAATATTTATAATGATAAATGATAAAAATGTTCGAGTGTATTTGTTAGGTTGAAGAAAAATATATACGTATGATTTTAAAGATTCGAGAAGGGGAAGTAATCGATAAATTACAAAAGATAGTAAGTATAACGAAGTATATTAATTAATGGAAGGAAAAATATGTGTATGATTTTAAAATAGTAAAGAGATAATATAAATTACAAACATAGTGTGTGTAACGAAGGAGGTTAGTCCGTTAAAAAAATATATATGTGTATGATTTGGTTTTAAAACAACCGTGACCTTCGATCGAATTTATAAATGGAATATTAAAAATATATAAGTGCAACATTAATTGAAGTATAGTGAGGCAGAGTTGGATAAGTTGGGAAAAAAAATATCAGACAATCATCAAGGTCAGGCAGGCAGTCAAACAAGTCTAAGGCAGGCGAACAAGAGAATGAACCAGAGTGCGGATGTTTGGGTTGGCTAGCGATCTAAGTGCTAACTCATAGAGAACAAATAACAAATATATTAAAAGTTAATCAAAGCGGAAAGCATAGAGTCAGTAGAAAGAAATTTTGTTTTTACATAAATATATTCGGAAGAGTTTAGTAAAACAATAATAAATACAGATATCAAGAAGTGTTAAATAAAATTATATCTATGCGTACAAGGTCCCAAACTAAAATGGACAAACAAGAAAAGGAAGTAAGAGAAGGGGATGAAGATAAGGAGATGAAAGTAAAGTATAAAATAAACCATAGTGATATCATGGATATGCTAATGCAAATGAGGGTTGAGCAAGAGCAATTCATGAAGGACTACATGGACAGACAAGAAAGAAGGATGGAAGAATGGCTGGTAAAGATAGAAATAGACAACCAGAAAAGAATTGCTGAAGCCAGGGAAGAAATTAATGATGTCATCCAGCAATCAGAGGCTAAGAACACAAGAAATGGATTTTACAGAGAAATAGAGTGGGATAAACAAAAGAGTATGGAGCCATGTGTATAAGATGAAGTAGAAAGGGCTGAGAGTATAGGTAGAGAGTCAGCTGAGTTTGATCTGAGAGAAGACATAGGGTGCCCAGAAAGGGAAATAAGAAAGTTAGATGAAGAAGGGGAAGTAATAAAAGTAGAGGATAGTAGGACACTGACAAGCATGCAGGAAAATATAATTCAGATAGCGAAGGCAGTAGAAAGGTTGAACACAAAATTCGAAGAGAGGATAAGGAGGTCAGCCAATAACAGTGCCGATACTGAAGTAAAGGGCATAGGACCAAGAATCACTGGAGAATGTAGAGATAAGGACTATGGAAGTCACATGGATTATCCTATCAGCTTCCCCCAATTTCTCAAAATACAAGTTTTCACTGGAGACCCTGGAGAAAGCCCTATGGAGCACTTGGAAAGCCTGGAGTGGTATTTCAAGTTTAGTAGGATGCACGAAGAGGCCAAGATAGCAGTTTCCTGCAGTCATTTGCAGGGCGAATCTCAAGTCTGGTGGAACTCCCTGTTCCAGAAGCCCACAACATTTGCAGGATACCATAAAGCATTGAGGACCAGTTATTGGAGTGAGGAACTCCAAGAAGACATGCTGCATCAGATAGCACAGAAGAAATGGAGACCGGAGGAATCATTTATAACCTTCTTCCACCATCAAGTAGCCAAGTTGCGGATGATGACCGCAAACCCATTATGAGATGCAAATACTCCGGATAACTAGGCATGGGTTCCCAAAAGATATAGAACAGATTCTAATCAGTACAGAGAGGAGGATGGTGCACTATGTGGCCAAGTTGCTGAGTGCATTGGATACCACCAGGGACGACCAGAAGGAGGATGGATATAAACCTAGACTGCCTCCAAAAGAACCTCTTATAATAAAAAATGGATGGGATCCTAGTGAAGGACTATGGCAAGAAAACCGGAGATATTTTACAAAGTGGAACCCAAGGAGGCAGGAAAATGGACGACAAAGATTGGAGATGGAATGTAAGCATCCATTTGACAGGACTGAAGACCGAGAACTTAGGGATTAAAATCCACATCCCAGAGGAGGCAGAGGTGAGATCAATAGAGAAAGACAACCACCAGATAAAATATAAACACCAGCATCAATAAAGAAAGGATTCACTGATACCAGATTGGAAATGGAATTGGATCAAGAGTAATGGAGAATGGACTTTAACATTAATCATGATAATATAAAGAAATGAGATGCCAGTAAATAAAAAAAGGATAAAAGACTTTAGTATAAACTGAGAAAAACATATGATAGATACTAGTGTGAGATCATAGATAGAGGCTGAAGGTGTGTAGGTCTAGATATTTGTAGATGGATCTTAGCAGTATATGGTGTGCCTTCTCTGTTATGCATTCATGTGTGTTCTGCGGTTACCAAATCTTATTATATAGAGAAGACAGGGACAGAGATCCCCTTCTCAGAATGACTCACTGGATTAAGATATTTGATAAATATTGTGAGTCAATGGTTTAAAAACCAATCTATGGAGAAAGAACCTCTTTATAAAAAAAATATGAGTTATCAGTAAAATATTCTGAGCTCATGGATGAGCTGGACAAAAAGATGCCAGCCTCCTAACCCCCCTCGGTAATAGTGACCAAAGTTGGCACTTAGAGAGTTATCATTTGTAAAGTGTGAGGTATGAACAGGTTTAATCGAGTTACAGAGATATCCTGTGGACTCGAACCTGTATATACAAGTAGGAGGCAGAAATAAATTTATGTAATATTTTAGCAAGATTAAATTGGTTTAACAATGCTGGTTGGGTCATCAGAGTAGGTTGTAATTTGCCTGGTTGCCTCTCTAGGAATAATCTCATCACTAAGTCATAGTAGGAGTAAATAGATATAAAATGGTTCTAACAGTAGTTAGGAGCATCTAGCTTGAAGTGCAGTAAGTTAAAATTTTTTAAGAAAAAATTTTAAAGGAGGGGAACGGTGTAAGGTGATGATCGCACATACTGCGGTCACACATACAGATATTTGACATTTAATGAATGTTAAATATTGTGCTTGGGTTATAAAAAAAGTGAGTTTAAAAAAAATTTACAAAACAAAGAAATGTTTAATCAAAAAAAGAGGGAAAATTAGAATCGAAATGATTCTTATCTTTTACCCTTCAAAGTTCAGATTTTAGAAAGAATAGAAATGTTAAGGTTAAAAAATATTGATATCATGTGTTTAGTGTAAGATTAAAAAAAATGAAAAATGAAATATAAATAAAATAAAAAACTTAATGATATAAAAACAAAAGCGATAGTTGGGGAAGTTTAAATAAAATATAAGTAAAATTTAGAATGCAACGAAAAGATAAAGATCTGTTCTTAAAATTACACATTTTGACAAAAATGAAATGCATGTGTGAATGTATGAATAAAGAGAGTACAAATTATTTCATGTCAAAATGAAATAATTTATTTAAAGAAAATGATTGAGAAATAAATTTAAAATATTATATTATAAAATTATATCAAATTATAAAAAATTTTGTATAAGTTGTTGAAAGCATTTTTAAAGTAAAAAGGTGTGAAATAAAAAAAACCCTGCAAGAGATCAAGATAAGGAAAGAATTTGAAAAATAAAGATCATTAATTAATTAATTGAAAAACAGTATTGGTCGAGACTTCAGTGAGGACACTGCTCTGATAAGAAGGAGAGAAATATAATAGAAAGCAGGCATGAAAAGTTAAATTTTGGGAACATGAAAACAAACTATAACATAAGGGAAGATTTGAGGATGTGTGGCTAAGGGCCAGTCATGATAGCCGGTCGATCCAGACTTCCATGCTATAATGGTTCGTGTCTCGATGTAACAACTGCCGACATAGCGCCTGCCGAGGAGTTCGTTTTTGCCTTGCCTTGATGCCCACAATATGGAGGAGTTCCAACAATCAAATATAACCGAAGAGCGACCGTTCCCTACTAAAGAAGTGGGAAAAATTCCACGGGACGGTCAGCAAGATGCCAAGTTTATTCGAAGACTTTATCACCTAGGTAATTATGAATAAGACATTTTATATAATTATGTGCACATACCTTTAAATTTAATGCAATTGCCAATCCCACATACAATAAGATAGACATTAATTAGACTCTTTGAATATTTGAAATGACTATAAAGGGATAAGTTATTTCCACAGATTGCAATCATTTATAGAATCTTCTATTGTATTTTATTTATTTTTTGTAGTGTTATAGCATAATCTGTTTTTTATATTGAGTGTTTATAATTTTGAGTGTTTCTTTGATTATAATTTATTGTATTAAATATCTTTTATTTATGTAAAATCTATTTCGTCTCTTTCTTCGCCACTTCCAAAATAATAGAATCTTAGGGTTGGGAAATAATTATTATGCATTTGAGCACTTAATTAACACGTGAAGCTAGTGGTGCAGTATTTGATCCCATTAAATTTATAATTATCCAAGTGCTGTAACTCTGTTAAATCTTACAGCAGTCGGGAGAAGGTTGACCGAGAAATATAACTTGAGCTATACCTGTATAGCATACAAGTTCGGTCAAGTACGGGTATAGACTCGTTTATGACCGTATTTTCTCTCTGCTTGTGGTAGAGGAAAGTGGGCGATCTTGAATTATAAGAATTCCCCATTATATCTATATAAAAGGGAAGTTTAAGCCTTTCGATCCACTGGGTTTCCGTTACAATATATATATATATAATCACGATATGATCGATGCCACTTCAATCATACGTGAAACATATACATATAGCTATAATAAATCAATGCCCTTTCTCTCATTTGTTAATTCTAGGGAACAAAAGACAGAAAGATTGTTTACAATAAAGTAAAATTAATATGCAATTGTCACATATTTAATATAACAAGACGTTGTGCATCAAATTTTTGAATTTATAATCAAAAATAAGAAAACAAATTTAATGCATCTGAGAATCATTAACTTAAAGGGTAAATAGCTTATATGCAAGCTTTCTCATGATATTCTAAATGCAATAAATTAATGAGTAACAAAAAGGTTGTCTTATCACAGCATTATGACTTATAGACCTTGCTTAGGCATGAATCTAAAATACTAATAATGAAGGGTGGTGCTAATGAATGGCAGTGCTAGCATGGATGGCAGTAAGAAAAGAAGTTTGGTCCATTTTTGGCTGATGAGATGATCATTTAATAAAAGTAGAAAGTACGCCCACTCTTCTGATGGAGTAATACCTGGAGAGGAGGAATGTAGGAAGATGTTATGGGCTGGCTGTCCCAGGATCATTCCATGCAGAGCATTTACTACTCAATCCAAAAGTTCTAGGGCAAGATCAATGCTCTTTCAGAACTAAAACAATGAAGGAGTAGATTTGGAGTTTCTGACAATCTAAAATGACAAAGCAAAATATAATTATGAAGGCTGACTTATGCCAGCAATGCTGAGTAAAATAAGTACATCTCTAATGACATTTGAATACTAAAGTCTAAATATAAAGATCAAGCATAATGACAGATTTATAAAATAAACCAACTATAAAATAACTATTATTTAAATAACTAAGTGAATGTCATAATAATAAAATGAATATATTATCTCTTCATCAAACAGATCCTATATGCAATCATGCTTGAAGGCACTGCAAATCAATGGTTGTTATATTATAAGTAGAAATTTATTAATAGCATTTATACTGACAGTGAATCAATATTACTAATAAATACTGCAGTATTATAACAATCTGCCCTTAAACATATAGCATTATTTGATTGTTACTCAACCTAATGAGTGAGTGCATTGATAATAAAGTAACTTAAATTAATTCGACATCCCTGATTTAATGGAATTTATAATACTCAAAAACATGCTTATGAGATTGGGTTGGATTGGCATATTAATTACAATTCAATTAAAATACATAAAATAATAATAATTGAGGAAATTATTTACCATGCGAAAATTTACAATAAAAATAAAGCATGAAATTGAAATAGAAGATTACAGGTAGATTTCATAGGGTTATAGAGTTGTAAATGAGATATTAAATATAAATAAATATCACTGGTATTACACCACCAGTGTGTTACAGTGAGAAAATTATATTAAGGAAGTTAAATAGAGTTTATAATGAATTAAATAAAGTTAATGAATCTCTAGGGCAATATTGAAGTTATCTTCCAATGATATTGGGTGATGGCTTGGGAGATCCATATTCTTGAGAGGCATTTCATCTTAAAGCATGGGAGGTCTTTATTTCACTACATAGGAGGTTGCATTTTGTTCCTAGATTACTTTCAGTTGCATTATAGGCAGTCCATCAGTTTGTAAGAGAGTATGGCATCATACTCCCTCTATTCAACTCAGTTTGTGAGAGAGTATGGCATCATACTCCCTCTATTCAACTGTTATAATATTGAAATTCTAAGTTGCATAGATTTCGATTAGCTGCTGTACTTAGAAAATAACCTTATTGATCATCTGTATTAAATTTAACCTCATTTATGCTCATTTACAATATTCTAGGAATGCTTTTAAAAAATCACCCAGGTAGTGGATACCAACTTACATCATGTGATCTCTATCAGCAGGAAATGTACCTTTGTCTATACATAGTAGAAGATACAATTTATTAATAAGTCCTTGACGGTATTGTTTGAATCTATTTCTAATTTTAGAAACAAATTCGAATATAGTTTCCACTAACTATTTATAACTAAAATTAATTAACTTATTAGTTAATAATATAGTAATTTAAAATTAATTGAGTGATTTTGTTAAATCTTACTAATGGATTGCTCTATTGTTCACTAAAGCTTACAATCTCTAATTGCCTTCTAGAATTTTTTTAATATTGCATCAGCTTCTACAACCATTTTGTATTGAATAAATATTATAAAGAAACAAAATATTAAAATAAATATAACATTAATATTTACATAGTATATATGAATCCGCTATATATGTAAAATGCACATACATGATTCTTGATTATTGTGGGGATTAGAGTTAGTTACTTATATAAAGTTTATATTTAAAATACATATTTAAAATTATTATTAGAGACTGAGAAGTTACATGGAGGTGTGGGCTGTCTCTCTATGTTACTCAAGCGCATGAATGAAAGGGTTTGAATCCTACTGAGTTGGTAGTAATGTGGGTAAACAATGAAGTATAAATCTGGATCACAGATGTATTGCTTCTATATATATAGAATAAGCAAGTATGTAAATACATTTAGGCCATTTATTTAAAACTTCTTAATATAATGGGAAAAAGTGCAATGATACAACATTATTTTTCTCTGTATAAAAAAGACATCAAGTTTTGGATTCAATATTACAGTAAATCTCATCAAAATTTTATTTCTTTAAATTTTGAACATAGAATATTTAAAAAAAAAGCAAGAAATTATGTTGACAAGGACTCTAAAAATATTTCCATCTTATAATAAAACATGGATACATTTGGTCATTTCTAACCATCCACTATCTAAAAATATTTGTATATGTCAAGTGATGATGGTCAAGAGGTCAGCACAGCTGCTTACAAACAGTTGTCCTGAGTTAGCAGGTTCACTTCCCAGTCGAAGCTATAACACATGAAAAAAATTTGTATATTCATTATATTTATTATACATTATTTATTATTTTTATATGACTGGCTTTATTATTTCCTTTTTTTGCACATTCAAGCAGAGGGAAGGAATATGATTGATAGCTTGACCATCAATCATACTTATGGCCAGATTGAGGTTACATAAATGCACAGTGCTGACCATATTTTCTGACAATAGCGCCCCTCTATACTACTGAGACAAAATCCACCATCCAAAGCATTTTATTTGTTTGAGAACAAGTGTCAGACACCACCTGGCCATATAGGTTATATATAACCAGCATGCCAGGCCAATGAGCATAAAAACTCAGCACTTGAAATATACTCAGGCTGACTCAAACATCTTGATCAGGGGATTCAGTGCAAAATTAACTCATACATAAAATATTTCTCAACTTAAACTTCTGGTGACACAGTTAAAAGTGAGTATAGATAAGCAACATTTAAATAAACACATTTTATTTTTACACACATGTATTCAAATAAATATTATAGTAAAATTAAACAAAAATAAATAAATAAGTAGACAATAATTATTAGTAACTCAATATCACTGACTCTCTTTCATTATAGTTTATTTCTTTTAAAAATATCTAGCCATTTTATTTACTACAGAAAAATGTCATCTCACCGTAAATAAAAACCTAGGTAAATATAACTTGTCAATATAGACACATTTCCTTTGGCTCTGGATTTATTTCCATTCTTCTGATGAACAGTGAGAGATTGTGTGGTAGCATCTATACTATGGTTTGAGGCATTGATTCCAGGTGAGAGAAGTTGATGAAGCTGAGGATCCAAAACATGAAGCACAGATAAACACCTCACCATCTTTAGCAACACATGTTGCTACTTCTACAGCCTCTATGTTTCAATTTTCCACAAGTAACTAACATATTCTCTGCAGATGTCATTGACTATTCTCTTGATGAACTGGAACTCGAACTGGATTTTGAATTGATTTTTTGAGAAAGAAATAATTTACTGGATAACAATTAATGAGCTACCACTTTCATACTTAACTCTCCCATTGCCTAATTTTTATCATAATTTTAATTTGATTTTTTAATTGCATTTTACATTTTATTTAATCTTTGTTTAGATTTATTTGCTATCTTATTGGCCAGGAAACTTTCCAAATTTAGGTGCACTCCTGCTGATGTGATAGTTTGCAAGACTAATTTATTTTATTGACAATTTTATCTTAAAATTGTTTGCGTTCATTTATTTTTTTAACATTTACTTATTGTTTTTAAAGTACAAAAAGAAGAGAGTGAGTTTTAAATCTTTATTTTACCTTATGCTTTCGCCACCTCCTTTACTTTTAATAAAAACAATTTATTCTTGGAAAACATGATGCAATTCTTCATTTTCATTAATTAGATTTTTTAACTATTTTTCTTTTCTCTTTTTCTTAATAATATAGATTTCCCTTACATACAAATATATCTACAATAAAACTAAAACCAAGTATGAAAGCAATTCTGTCTTCTGTGAACACAAAAAAACATCCAGCCATAAATTTGAACCCACCTCTGCCAGCATTGTGTGCTCTGAAAGACATGCTATCCCATGCAAGATTAGAGAGGCATATCATAAAGCTAATGAAGCAGTCAATCTTAGCTTAAGATTGAGCTTCATGGTGCCATCTACTAACCCATATTCAAACCCTATATCCCATCCCACTCCTTTTGTCATGTATATATATTTTATGTATATATCTGAGATGCGAACCTAAAAATTTATAAATTTTAACTTTCAATAACATTTTTTAAAATTATTATTAATTCTTTTTTATTAATTATTAGTTCTTTTTTATTAAAGTATTATAGGTGTGGCTCATATATATATATATATATAGGAGCAAAATACTAACAAAATATTGATTTTTTGTAAATATTTTATTATACATCATTTTTAAACTTTTTCTTTTTAAAGTACTTTTTTTTCCTATTAAAATGTATATTTTTATAAAATCCAATATGGAAGATGCAACTGTTTATTATCCAAAAATAATTAAAGGGTTGGAAACACTATTGTTTTAATCTGGGGAAGGTATTTTTAATTAAAGTTTTTACTTAAAATGGGATTAAGATTAAAGATTTTCTTTTGTTATAAACATTTTGTCAAATCTATTTCTAATCTGGAAATATATTTGAATTTATTTTGGACATTATCTTAAAGTTGCATCTTTCAAAAACAATGAACAAAGGAAACTTAAGATTTTAGATGAGAGATTAGATTTTTAAACTAAAACTATGTAATTAAAAGCATTCTTCAAATACCTGGGCAGGAGTATAAAATGGGCAGATTTTAAATCACAGATAGATTAGCTACTATTGAGAGAACTGTACAGTTAACTGAATCCAAGCTGTTTTGAAATGTAAGCATAGAAAGCTCATCACCTTTCTGACCTGTGAGGGTCATCTTCTGCTGCTGTTATATCATGCTCCCATAGTAATGAAGTAAAAGCTTGACTGGAGAATTGTGGAATGCTGAATAAAATCTTGCTGTTATTTAAGAACCAATTGCCATGCATGAGCAGACTTTAAAATATGGACTCTTAAAAATAGTGCTAGGTAAATTTTCAAGCAGCAAGTAAAACTAGTCTAACTAATCTCAAACTCTACTATAAATTTCTCCTAATGTATAATTTAATTTTGTAACTTTTCTAATAATTTCTATAAATTTAATTCTCTCTCATATGCTCTTTCTTTAACTCTGGTGTGATCATTTATTTATATGTATTATTTTTATTATTAATATGCCTGTCTCAAGCAATCTGATGAGTTGAATTTTTAATATCTTCTCTTGTTTTAAGTAGACTTTCATGAATTGAGATTATTAACGTTCTCTTAAAACATAAAGCATTATTAATTAATAAGCTCACCATATTGTTTTACGAGTCAATATTTTATTTATGTTTTAATATAAAAAGTATATTTGTTTAACTCTGGATTTTCTACCTGGGGTGAATTCAGAGCTTAAACTAATTAATGCTTTGAAACCTTATTTATTTTATAAATGTTATTATTCAATTCTGAAAAGGTGACCATTATTTGTTTTCTATATAACTGCTAGTTTTTTATTTACTCTTACAATATCAGTAAAATCCATGAAGATGGGATTGAATTTATTAAAATAGCAGAAAAGGGAAGGGGGTAAATCTTCATGTTTCTTTTACTAAATAAAATCTTAACATATTAGGGAAATCTCTCTCTCTCTCTCTCTCTATATATATATATATATATATATATGTATATATATATAACTGCATAGCATATTATTTGTCTAAATCATGGCATTCACATTTATTTTTAAAGCAGAAAATCTTAGTCATTGTTGTTAGAGACATTTATCCATACTGTGTTACTGACATTTGGCCTTATCTTCATGTTTATATATATGTGCTTCTTAATCTGGGGGTTACAACAAGTTTGAACCCATAGATTTATTTCTGAACCCTTGTTCTGAGGATAGTTAATCTTTCCAGGACCATTTATTTCGTATAAAATGCCTCTGGTGGTGATTCCCATAAGTTTGGCACATGCTATGCATATCCACATTTTTCGTATAAAAGGGCCTCTGGCAATGATTCCCTATGTCTGGCACATGCTATGCCTATCCACTTTCCTCATACAAAAAGGCCTACATGTTGGCAATGTCTGCGGCATGCCTATCCACTTCGTCTTTTGTCTAGTAGCAGGATTTTTCCTATTATTTTTGGCCATTATGTCAGCACTGCAAACTTGTTCATATTATTATTTCTTTTGCTTCATGACCCAGTTTTAATGCTCTAATATTAAAATTGCACTCTGCTCAAAATATATATAAATGCCAGCTACTTCTAGTTTTATTAATTAAATTTATTTCATTCTTATACAATCCCACCATTGTAACTTCTTCCTGTATTTAAGAGTATCTATTTGCCTTGGGGAAAACAAAGCTTTCTTCTTACCAGTGCTAATTAAAAGAATTGTCATTAAGTATTTTATCATATAATCAAATATGTTTTCAAATGTATTTTATGTATTTTCACGACCATAATGGCATGAAAATAGTTTATATTATATATGTAATGAATCTTGGAATGCTCCCCTAAATAATGTTAGTCATCACGTTTCAGAACCATAATCCAAAGCGTTAATAGCAATATTATGTAATTCTTTCTAATAATCGATTGACATCTTAATATTGGACCCACCAAAGATGTGTGTTTATGCATAGTATATATTATTTAGCTAATAAAAGAGCATATGAGAAATAATAGCATGAATGCCACTATGTAATCATCTACTGCTTTGCTTATTTTTGCACACACTAATGTAGACCATTAAGTCATAATGTATAATAATTTGTCATTATATTAAACTATATTTTTATTGTCTAAGTTATTTAAGTAGTTTGAATTCCTTTTCTCCACTTCCAAAAGCACAGCCATGCTTATATATATTTTAGTTTATATCATAGTTAATAGATGTCTCATTGTTTTCTCCACATTACTAGTGGGGCAGATTAAAATTAATTCTCATGTGCCATCACTATTATGTTATTTATTAGGTGTTAGATCTGGGGCTTCGAGAATGGGTTCGAACTCAGGCTTGTTCCAGACCTAAATCTCAGGCTTGACTGGGTTTGAAGTACATTTTGTGAGTTCCAGCTCATGTTAGATGGATAAACATGTTTTGACCGGTACACTAGTGACCCCAGGTCCATCAATAGAAAAGCAGCATGCTTTGCACTGTCTCAGAAATGGCAATTATAACTCATTTGCATCAATTTGCATACATTTCCATTTCTACAATGCAGTTATAACAACAATAGCTACGAGTATGAGAGCAAGTAGTCTCTTGAAAGTGCTAAGCTCTATAATTTAATATTTTTATATTTTAGTAAAATTTTGCTTTTAAACGTATATTTTCAAGCTTCATTATCTGGGTATACAGCACATATATATATATATATTTGTTTAAATTATTAACATATATATATATTGTAACAGTTTATTCCGGCGTAAACATGTATATATGTGGTATACGTTTATTATGTATTTCAAACCTGAATTTTTGCTCTTTTATTTAATAAAAATTATAATATGAACACATATATATGTAGTTGGTTTTGCATTGTTGTCTAATTACTCACCCAGCATATTTATGAGCATCAATGATGACCTAAGCACCTATCTTACCTATGAATAAATAAAAATTATGCTGGGAGATGATGAGTATCTATTTCTGGTGATTAGAGCTTGTACCTCTGGCTAGCTCACTCAGGGGTAGTAGTCATTAACTGTGGGAAAGAGGTGGAGGGAACATATAAAAAATGCACATGTAGCGCATGAACGATTTATTTGCTTTCCTACTTTTTGCTTTTTAATACTATTCTAAGAAATTAACACGGACACCCACAATTAAATTTATAACACTACTTAATATTTATTAATACAAAACAAATAATAAAAAAACCCATAGAACCTTGTAATTGGATATTGGTTTGTGCCCGAATAATTAAATAACCTGCATGTAAAATATACTCGCATAATTTCATAAATGCAATACACAAAAATACAGATCATAGCTTGAAAACAATTTCAATCAGGCATTGTCTATTAAGGCATATCTTTATACAGGGTATTATTTCAACTTTCTCTTCATTTACTTTTAACCCTTTTACGCATTATTTAATAGGATGTGCTTTCATTCAAAATAGTTACTATCATTTACGAAAAATGCTTGGTTTACCTTGTTTATCTCACCTGGGTGTAGATTATTAGCAATTTTCCACTGGCTTCATGCTGTGCTGTATGATTAAAGGATTTCTTTCTTTGGTAAGATTCCATGAGGCAATCAATGGCATTCGGTGAATGCTGTTTTTTTTATAGCTTTAGGAAGGGCTTCACTTCTACATTGACAGTGACAGTAGTATCTCTGCAGGATGGATGGCATAGCCTGGCCTGTTCTGTTCTTCTACCCCAACCTGTTCATGATTTTTTGATTATAAACTTTTTTCTTTTTACTAATTTTTCCTGCGACCTGCTCATGGCAGTCACAGCTCTAGAAGTCCTCTAAGTTCAGCTTTCTCGACTCTCATTAATTATACTATTGTTTTTTCTTCTTTCATTAAACCACATGGTTTGTGAAATGAAAATCTTTTCAATAACTTCTTTTCTTTGTTTCTTTTATCTATGCTTAGGAATTTCCAATTTAGCTTGTGATCTACACTATGGACTATTCATTGTCTCTTACTTTTAACATTTTATTTTATTAATTAAAATGTCTTTGTCTCAACATAGCGATTTGCAACTTTTCGGGTCCTTTCTTTGCAATTAATTAATTTTTTTATAATTTGTAGCATTCTTCCTTTAATCGACCATCTTGGAATATTTCTTTTTAAATTAAAATAACTTTATTTCTTTTTATGAAATTATTACATTTACTCACTCATGCAGCAATATAAACATGCATATAAGTAAATATCAGAGCACAAACCATATAATCCCTGTCTCTCTTACAATCTGTTTTTTATTTACTTACTTAAATATATCTATATGCATCCGCATACAAGAACACAATGAAAAAGAAAACTAACAATTTACTTAATATTACACTTGATTTAATTAGATATGTATGCTCGGTAGTATTAGCCTCTGCCTTAGAACAGGGTTTGAACTCAGCCCTGTTATAATACCCCCCTTCGAAAGCCTTTAAATACCGTTTTAGTATTTAAATGGCTCACTCCTGAAACCCCAAAATAATTCTACTTATTAAAAAAAAAATAATATCTTCTTAAATCGACTTGCCTTGCCTCTTTCTCTTTTTCTTCTGCAACTTTACCAAAAAATAAAACGATCAGCAACCCTGCGATACACAGTGAATCCGACCACCACTCATGCACACACTGCCTGTGATGCACAACATATAGCTAGCCCCATTCTGTCTGTATTCACACGACCCCGAAAAAAAAACTTTTTATTTAAAAAAAACGATTATTATTATTATTATTATTATTATTATTATTATTATTATTATTATTATTATTATTATTATTATTATTATTATTATTATTATTATTATTATTTTATTAAAAGAAGGACTTTTCTGTATGGGTTGCCCTCTACCTTGCTCACTTCTGGAGTCTTACAGGTGGGGCTGTATGTAATTGCCATGCTCACTTTGGAGTCTTGTTGGTTTGAATAAACAGACTTGTAGCGCCTGAATCCTACGTTAGGTCAACCATGTCAGAAATAGCAGCAGCCACACACAACACACAATGTGATCGATCCAGCAGCAAAACTCACCCTCCACTGACAGATTTACGAGACCGCTCCACTAACTCTCTACACTTACCTGCACAAAACAAAACAAAAAAAAAATGCTACTCTTCTTTTCTACTTAATTTCATGTAAAATCCCATATAATAATATTATAAATGTTAACCCACCACCTAGTAATAATACTATAAACAAAATAAATAATAAAAAAAAAACTTTCCAAAATCAGTGTCCATTTTCGTGATTTGTTTATTTGCCCTCCTTTGTCATTTGTGAAATTTGAATACTTTTCTTGACTATAATTTGGCTTGCTCAGCGGTCTCTGCTCTTCATAATCATACTGCCATTTTGATGGGGTACTACTATCTTCTTTCTTGGGATCCGGTGGGTTCGGATCTGACCCCATTCTCTTTCCCCAAATCTGATGACTCGTGCTCCATGAGGCTCTTCTTCTCGATCCATCGGCCTGTCATAATCATAGGCCCTCATGTCTAGTGCCTCTAGCATCTCGGCCATTTCCTCAATCGACGCTTTTCTCATCCCAAACATAATTTGTTCCACTTTCATCGGCAGATTATGCCTTATGATTCGTACAATGTTACTTTCAGTTAAATTACATACGTCTAATGTCTGCAGCTTTGCCACCTGCTGATAAAAGAATTGGGAATAGCTTTCTTGGCCCCCTTCTCTATATTTCTCTTGCATGACCTGATATTTGGTTAGCTCTTGACAATCCTCAGACCAAAAAATACCTTTTACTTCTTGCTGATATCCTTCGAAAGTTGTGGAATGTTGCAACATCAACTCCCACCAGCTATGTGCGTTTTCAGTTAAATGGGCAGACGCTATAGCAATTTTGCTTTCTTCATCCATTGGGTTTATACTGAAGTATCTCCTCAAGCTCTGCAGGTGCTCTATGGGAGCTTCACCCATTTGACCATTGAATGGCCGAATCTTTAAAAATTGGCTGACGTTAGCTGCACAGTTACGTATTTTGTATTAGTTTCCCTTGTTCCCGCTACCTTTACCTTATCTCCCTGTTTTTCTTTCTCTTCACACTCCATTCTGATTTTCTTCTACTCTCTTTTTACTAGACTCACATTATCTATAATTTCTCCCTCTACTGGCTCTTCCTCGCTCTCTTTCGTTATACACTTATCTGCTTTCCCTTCTAATTTCCGTTCTATCTCTTGAAACCTTTTTTCAATCCTTTCCTCTAATTCCTGAAATCTCCTGTCTAGTCTTTCCACAATCATTTCAATCATATTCTCTTACCTTTTATTCCTTCTGCTGATCCATTTTTTTTTGATCTGGTTATCATTCGCTTTCTTTTACTCTCTTTTTGGATATTTATCATTATTTCTAATAATGACCAATTACAACAATTTTGTATTACTATTTCATATCAGATGCACCAGACCTGCTCTCCATCCCTGAAGTACTGTGTTCTGTGTCTAATTTTTCTATCTAGCCCTTTTCACCCTATTCCTTAATCTCTTTCTTTCTATTTTTCACTGAGATGATTACTATTTCCTTGTTACTTTGCCTATCAAACCAAAATATTAACTTGTTCAAAATGAATCCATAGATTTCTAGCACTAGCAGTATTTTATAATATGCCCTTTTATGGGTAAAACTGTTCCACAAATATCAATCTCCTAATCGCATACACATATATGAAACGGATCCAAAAAAAAATTGTATGTATTGTTTAGATGTATATATATACGAGTTCATATAGAATGTAGTCAATATACTGCTTTCCAAAATTAATCACTCTTAATTATATCAAATAAAAAATTATGAAAGTTTTATTTATTCACTTTTGTACATGTCGAAGCAGTTAAATATTTAACACAATAAGAAAACTCTTAAATGGAAAATAAAACTCGCATATATAATATTATTTCTCTTTGAATCAAACAACAAAATTTCCATGGACTGTTCAGTACATACATATATATATACTAAAATATTAACTTGAATGCGATTTTAACCTAATTAATTTCAATACAGACAAAGTAAAACTACCAGCAATAATTCATCTACACAAGCTATATTTTATAGCTCTTATACTGTATTTCTTTCCTTTTTTATATAAAAAAAACATATAAAGCAAAACTCCATAGTAAACTGTCTTTTCTAACTTATAGTTTATTCCCCTCCCCTACTTTCTGCTCTTCGAAAGCTCCTTCGTTGGTGCACCATTGTAACGATTTATTCCGGCGTAAACACGTATATATGTGGTATACATTTATTACGTATTTCAAACTTAAGTTTTTGCTCTTTTATTTAATAATAATTATAATATGAACACATATATATGTAGTTGGTTTTGCAATGTACTCTAATTACTTGCCCAGAATATTTGTGAGCATCAATGATAACCTCAAGCGCCAATCTTACCTACAAATAAATAAGAATTACACTGGGAGAGGATGAGTATCTATTTCTGGTGATTAGAGCTTGTACCTCTGGTTAGCTCACTCAGGTGTAGTAGGCATTGACTGTGGGAAAGTGGTGGAGGGAACATATAAAAAAATGTGCATGTAGCACATGAATGATTCGTTTGCTTTCCTACTTTTTGCTTTTTAATACTATTCTAAGAAATTAACATGGACACCCACAATTAAATTTATAATACTACTTAATATTTATTAATACAAAACAAATAATAAAAAACCCCATAGAACCCCATAATTGGATATTGGTTTGTGCCCAAATAATTAAATAACCCACATGTAAAATACACTTGCATAAGTTCATAAATGCAATACACAAAAATACAGATCATAACTTGAAAACAATTTCAATAAGGCATTGTCTATTAAGGCATATCTTTATACAGGGTATTATTTCAACTTTCTCTTCATTTACTTTTAACCCTTTTACACATTATTTAATAGGATGTGCTTTCATTCAAAATAGTTACTATCATTTACAAAAAATGTTTGGTTTACCTTGATTATCTCACCCGGGTATAGATTATTAGCAATTTTCCACTGGCTTCATGCTGCGCTGTAGGATTAAAGGATTTCTTTCTTTGGTGAGATTCCATGAGGCAAGCAATGGCGTCCGGTGAATGCTGTTCTTTTCATAGCTTTAGGAAGGGCTTCACTCCTACATTGACAGTGATGGTAATATCTTTGCAGGATGGATGGCATAGCCTGGCCCATTCTGTTCTTCTACCCCAGCCTGTTCATGATTTTTAGATTATAAACTTTTTTCTTTTTACTAATTTTTCCTGCGATCCTGCTCATGGCAGTCACAGCTCTAGAAGTCCTCTAAGTTCAGCTTTCTGGACTCTCATTAATTATACTATTGTTCTTTCTTCTTTCATTAAATCACGTGGTTTGTGAAACAAAAATCTTTTCAATAACTTTTCTTTTCTTTGTTTCTTTTATCTATACTTAGGAATTTCCAATTTACCTTGCGATCTACACTTGACCGTTCATTGTCTCTTATTTTTAAAATTTTATTTTATTAATTAAAATGTCTTTGTCTCAAGATAGCGATCTGCAACTTTTCATGTCCTTTCTTTGCAATTAATTAATTTTTTTTATAATTTGTAGCATTCTACCTTTAATCGACCATCTTGGAATATTTCTTTTTAAGTTAAAATAACTTTATTTCTTTTTACGAAATTATTACATTTACTCACTCATTCAGCAATATAAACAAGCGTATAAATAAATATCAGAGCACAAACCGTATAATCCCCCGTCCCTCTTATATTTCAATCTGTTTTTTTATTTACTTACTTAAATATATATATATATATATATGCACCTGCATACAAGACCACAACGAAAAAGAAAAATAACAATTTACTTAATATTACATTTGATTTAATTAGATGTGTATGCTCGGTAGTATTACCCTCTGACTTAAAACAGGGTTTGAACTCAGCCCTGTTATAATATATATATATATTGTAACCCAGTGCTTTTGGCACTTGGATTTATTTAGCATTATTTCTGCAAGAAAACAATGCTATTATTTAAAAAAAAAAGATAAAATAGAAAATAGTAATAATTGGTTAATAAAGTGTGCTATTCATCACCTAGACATGGTTTGTGTGAATAACTAATATATTCCTAATGCAATATCATGTTTTTAAAAGAACATCAATAATTTAATTAAAATATTGTTTATTAGAGCAAATTAAGATAAGATAAAACAAATACAATAAACTGTAATTAATTCTTAGATGGTTATAGAAAGAAGAAAAAACCATAAATGTCAATTAAATAATTTTAAGATATCTTATTCTAAGGAACAGTAACTTCTGATAAATTCATTTGTAGAAAATAATTTATGTACAATTGAAATCACTGAGAATTATTGTTGGTTTTAAATGTATTTATTATTTTCATTATTAAACTACTTTGTAATACATTTTAAATAATACTGAATACTATATGATTGTAATAAGTTTTTTCTTTCTTTTGTTTATGTCATAACCAAGTGATTATTTTTTTTCTTGGAAGAGGTCGCTAGAGTTAAAGGAATGACCAATTTCATACTCAAAATCATTTTCTTTAGAAATTGTCTGCCGTCTGTATTTCAAGGAGAGAACAGTGCTGAAATTTGAGTAACCCAATTTTTTTTAAAATTTTGCAGAAATAAATGTACAATCAGAGGAAAACTCTATTCATAATGTGTTGCTGAATTTTTTAGTAAGAGATCCTGAATTTCTATGCCATCTATCTATTTCAAAAACTTTCTATATTAAATAATTATCATGTCTTAAAAGTTGGAAATTTTTTTTATTAACAAAACCAAGAAAAATGAAGAAATTAGCTAAGAATATTAAGCAATTTATTATTTTGTCTAAATTAAGGAAAACAAATAATTTCCAAGTGGGAAATATTTATTTAGTAACTTATTATTTATTAATATTTTCTTGGTGTAGGAGAAAAATAATTAAAAGGAATATTAAAAGAAAAGAAAGAAAAACTAGAAACATTTTAGCGCTCATTCTAAGGAAATCGTCTGCATTTTTAAATCATGCCATTTTATACATTAAAATATGTTTTTGTTTGCTAAGAATTGTCTAAAAAGAAAAAAATTAATAATCATAATAATACTAAGCTATCATACACCTGCATGTTTTTTTTAATAGAAAAAAAACAACTCTTCTGAAATAAATGTGAAATTATATACGTGCATTCTTAAGGTAAAAATTACTATTGGAAAATAAAATTCTAAGATTATGAATGAGAACTAAATATCTTTAGTGACTTAATAATAAAACCAAATTATATATTATACTATATGCAAGGTGAGATTCTTAAAACTTCATATATACTATAAGTCAACTGCAGTTATTATCATCCTAATCTACAAAAAAAGTGTGCATTTTTCTCAATACATAAGCTAGCTAATTATATGTGTAGTCAATAAATAATGTGTGTGTTTATCATCTCATATTTTGTTGTTTGAGTTATATTTTGGAATTAATGTGTGTATTTATTTTAACAGATTTAAATTTTACATCTATGTTAGAATATTCATTTTTCTTTCCTTGGATACAAATTTTATTAGTTTAATTCAAGTGAGAATTAATCTTCAGTTCTACTATAATTTTCTTTACATGATTATTATGAGAATTGCTAAATAAAAAAAACTTTTCATTAAAAAAAATGTGTTTATTATTTTCATTGCTTTGTAAAATTGGACGGGATGAAAACTCTTCACCTGGACAAACCACTCACAGAAAAATAGTTCTGTTAATGAGATAATATGCATTTGTTTATTTAATGTTTTTTTTTTTTTTAGAAAAACTAATTTGTAAAATTTTATTTTGTGTTATAATATTAATGTATGCTAAGGTTTATATCTGTCATGTAATATTTTAATGATCTTGTAATGATAAGTATAGGTCTTATTATCATTACCCCAGATTCAGTTTGTATTTAATATGAAGTAATACCTATGAAGTGCATCAGATTTATTAAATGCAATTGGAGATATAAACTTTACATGTTAGGTACTTAAAAGAAAAATATTTTATATTTATTTAATGGGTAAAATAAATATTGAAAATTATCAGAAGTAACTCTAAAAAAAAAAGCTCTAACAAAATATTTCTTGTTTAATGTTTGAACAGAATTTATATTATACTAATTAAGTAATTTAGTAACAGTTATTCTTTAATAACACATCCACTTTATTTAGTTTAAGCTGATATGCTACCCATTGTTTTTTAGTATTCCTTCATTAGAATTAAAATTTTTATACTTTTATGCTGCCATGTCCATTGGTTTCAGATATTGATCAAAGTATACATTGTAACATAGCTTTATTATGATTAGTGTGTTTTCTTATCTTGCCTAAGTGTAGGATAGATATATGCTTAATATCAGCATATGTAATACTTATAATGTATTTTATTTTGTGGGATGAAAATGATCTCCCCAAGATACTTTATTTTCCATGAGAGGATTAGTTTTGATACAATGTTATGGTAGGTTTGATAGTCCATGTGATCAATTCTCATAAATAGAACGATCCATAGTTGATCTAATATTTAGATACTTAAGGTATTTTAAATCCCAAGAGAGGATTATACTTGGTGCGTGTTCGTTTTATGCCCGAGTAATAGGCAAGAAACCACCAAAATACTTCAGTGTAGGATTTTAATCTGCAGACATTCATTGTTATTCTGCATTCCTCATGTGAATATAAAGATACTTCTACCATAGAAGGTGTTGATTATTTGTGCTTTGTTTTAATGTTAGGGTAAGGATAAATGTTGGGTGAGGTGTTAGTTCCTCAAGGTGCACTTTAGTATCAATAGTGCCTTAATAATTGAGATCAATATCTGTATTGTGCTACTGAATCTTGATAGTAGTTGACAAGCAAACCAATGGAGAAAGTTAAAACTGCGTATTTTAAAATGCTTATTTGTTGGAGGAATATTCAAACACAACATTTAATTAAGAAATATCCATAGTTTGAATTACACTTATAATTAAAATATTTATCGTAAATGTGAGATGGTGAGTGGGACTTCTGATAAATGACCCATAATTAGAAATAGGTTGTTCAATTATAAATCATAATTTGATTAACTTTATTAGGAATAAATTTAAGATTTTGCGTACTTCATATCATAGTATTAATCAATAAAAACAAAACTAGTTAGTAAGTAACTTTAAGTAAAAGCTTTATAGAAAGTTTACCAAAATCATAGATTAGTATATTAGTAAATGAGATGCATTTTTAGCTAGTCAATCCAATGCAATAGCATGATTGCAAACATGTGAATTTATAATTTTAATCTATACCTAAACAATAGACAGATTAATGTTGATTTATATTTCATATCAATGTGATATTATTCAATAAATTTGTATATATATATATATATATTTTAGTTCTGTGATAGTAATAAATTATAGTCTTGTCAATATTCGTTGTGAATTTTTTTTTTTGGTATGCTAAATATAAGTGTGTTTGCACAATATTTGTAAAACATTTTCTTGAGTCCGAAATCATTTCAAACTCTCAAAAGCTTAATATAGCAGATAGACAAACTTTATGCAGATTTGAATATTTCAGTTCATTTTCTTTTAATAATAATTATTTATAGGGTTGCAAACTTCAGACTAAACATCATTTAATTGTAAGAATGAATTTATTCCCAAGTTATTAACTCTGACTGCACATTATTCCAGTTATATCTAGTTAAATTGTTGAATTAATTAGTCTTAGTTAATCTATTGTGTTGTCATGGATGATGGAAGGACACAAAAAGCACCCTTGTCTCTTTATTATTCTGACTGAGATTCTGGATAAAAGGCTATATTATTCAAAATTTTATGTGATTATTCATGTCATTGTTGATCATATTTATCACCCCTTTTAAATAGTTATAATAGTTGTTAAGATATATGAGGACACATTAACTTTGAAGTAAAGTGAATGTTTCCTATAACTTACCAGAATACCAGTCATATGTGATGGCACAGTACTGTATAGTTTTTTTTTTTTAAAGTAGACAAAGAAACCCTGAGATTATTATTGTCATTATAATTATTCTTTAATTAAGAAGTGATCAATTATTGGTGATATTACAATTGTGGTGCGGCTTAAAAGAGTTTAACTTACAATTGTGCTATAAGAAAAGTATTTTCAGATCATATTGGCAAATGATTTACATAATGGATATTTTTTTTTGGGGGGTAACATTAACAAGAACATGAGAAGTTATCATCATTGTTGAAAAGTGCAAATTCTTATAGCTCAGATAATGTGTTTTTGATAAGAAGAGGATGTTATTTTATTCTAAATTATTAATTAGGGAATGAGTGCATTTCTCTTTCTTCCCAATATATTTATTTTACTGACGATAATTTATTTTATAATTTAAATTTCTTTTCTTGTCTTAACTGCATATATCTGTTGCTAAATTGTTTTATAACTAACCGACCACTGAGCTAGGCTGAGGATGCACATTGGTGAATTTGCATGTCACCGAGAACATACTTTATTAGGTTAGAAAATGAGACGCCTAATTATAGGGGCGATTGATGTATGTAGATAGAACTAAATATATTATAGATAGAGACTCTTAAAGAAGGTTAGAATATATATATATATATAACAATGAGGATTGCCAGTTCCTCTACAAGCATTGTGATAAATGCTTAGCCAGAGCCAGCAAATAAAATATCTCTGTCAGGAACCCCTCCCCAAATCCCTGACCATGGTTTCATGCTTTGGCACTCCTCAGAGAGGTGTCAGGGTAGGTTTGGACACTAGATCTAAAAATACCGACCCAAAGCTAGCATTTAACTAAAAGTTATCTATTGAGTGGAAAATCTAAAATTTTCAAACATCTACATGTCTTCAAACCCAGCTATCCAACTCAAATAGCTATATGGGGCTGATAGATCTTCAGCCATACCATATAGTAGTAGTCTTAGCAATATAAAAATTACATAAGACTTATGGCAGAGACTATAAATAGTCAAAATAAGAGTCATAGATCACATAACCCTATCTCTTAAGCTTGTAAGTTATAAAACAATGAGGATTGCCAGTTGCTCTACAAGCTTTGTGATAAATGCTTAGCCAGAGCCAGCACTTAAAATATCTCTGTCAGGAACCCCTCCCCAAACCCTTGACCATGGTTTCATGCTTTGGAACTCCTCAGAAAGGTGTCAGGATAGGTTTAGACACTAGATATAAAAATACCAACCCAAAACCAGCATTTAACTAAAAGTTATCTATTGAGTGGAAAATCTGAAATTTTCAGCCCCATATAGCTATTTGAGTTGGATAGCTGGGTTTGAAGACATGTAGATGTCTGAAATTTTCAGATTTTCCACCAATAGATAACTTTTAGTTAAATGCTGGCTTTGGGTTGGTATTTTTAGATCTAGTGTCTGAACCTACCCTGACACCTCTCTGAGGAGTGCCAAAGCATGAAACCATGGTCAGGGGTTTGGGGAGGGGTTCCTGACAGAGATATTTTAAGTGCTGTCTCTGGCTAAGTATATATATATAAATTATTAAAAAACAAATATATACCATAATTTAATAGAAGTACTTTCGACTATCCAGTTGATAATGACTACATAGATAGTTGAAAGTACTTCTATTAAATTATGGTATATATTTGTTTTTAAAATATTTTTTACTGTATTATATATATATAACAGGTCTGTTATATATCAAATTGAAAGGAAAAGTAGAAATAAGCACTGATATAAATTTTTGTAGATATTTTTCTACATTTTACCTGCAATAAAAATAGTAAATAAAGGATTAAATAATTCTGAATTTAAACAGAGTTTTATTATAGATTAAAACATTTTAAAAAGATCTAAATATTATTTGTAATTCTGATTTTGAAATTTAAAAACAAGCATGTTTTCTGATAATGTGTATTTTTGAAATTTTTTAATTAATTGAACAAAATTTCTATCTATTGGAAATCCATTAAGTGGAAATATGTATATCAGACGTTGATAAAAATTTGAAGCTTGTTTTTAAAAAGGATTAGAGATAAAAACCAACTGTTTTTAAATTTAGTGTTATTATCACCTCACCAAGACTATAAAAGGACTGACAAAAACATTAGCTGTAGTCTGAATTGTAGTTTTTGTAAGAGCTGGACAGAACAGTTTGGCTAGTAAATTTTATTTTGGATAAATGGCAGCAATTAGCTGCCTGAAATAGATAGCTGCAATGTGTTATTAGGTGTAGCAGAGAGTTGGAAGAATAGGTACCATGAACTGATATACCTGAAGGCAGGACAGTAGATCCAGGAGCTGCTGCTATTTTCCTTTGCTGGAGTTTGAATTCACGTAAAGAAAAATGACCCACTTCTTTGTGTTGAAATTCATAGCCTTTAATGTGGGGAGGACAGTTGCTTTCCTGAAATCCATCAAACCAAGACAGCTAATTTACTTGAAGCCTAATCCAAGACAGCTTACTTGCTGAAATTTATCAGGTAGTTTTATAATAGCATGTTGAAACTGCCTGAGGATGTCATTTCTATGATAGTGCACAGAAATATACTGTTTAGGTGGCCTCTGCTATCGAACGTTTTATTTCTAATGCATAAGCCTAGAAATAGTCCATTGTACATGGTGGCTGTGTCTATTCCTATGCTAATGCACAGAAACATGACATTTAATCTGATGCAGAAGCTATTGTGTCAGCTTACAGCTCAGATTTGTGTTACACATTTTTGATGTGCGATCACATTTCATTTTTGGATATTGTGTGAGGGTGGCTGGAATTCTGAATGTCAAAACTATTTTAATATTCATTAAGACATCTCCTCCTATATCTCCCATGTTTTCTGAATGTCTACAACAATCATGAGCATAGTCTCATGCTTCCATAGCCTGGATTTCCTGCTCAAAAAATTCGGCAAGTGTAGGTGCAAGCGTGATTTTGATCAAATCACACTCAAAGTCAAGTTTCTGTGAGAACTGCAAGCTTAATAAAATGGCTGAAATCGTAACATTTCCAAATGTCAAAGTTCTCTGACTGCTGGAAGGGTTATCAAACAAAAGAGCTTGAAGCTGCATGTGTGCTGTTCCTGAAGAGCCAAAAAAGTTGGTTTTAAATGCTGTATATATTTGTTTCAGTAATTACCATAAAAAGTTAGTCAACATTCGAGTTGCATTCCATTTTGTTAAGAATTGTAATTCCCTCCCCCCAAAAAAGTTTGACTTTTTGTTGTAAATGTATTTATTGATTTCATCGAATAACCGTTAAAAAAATGTAAATATATTTATTTGTAATTTTTTTTTTAAAAAGTTGATTTTGTAGAATACCAAGTCAAAAATATAAGTAATGAAAAGAATAAAAAGTAACTATTTTTTAAAAATAATTTTGATTTATGTATTTTTTTGTAAAAAATTTATTTGATATTACTTTTAAATGTGATAAACAAACCAAACCAAAAAACACCCCAGCCCGAAAATATAAGTAATGAAAAGAATAAAAAGTAAGTACTTTTTAAAATTCATTTTGCTTTATGCATTTTTTTTTAAAAAATTATTTTATATTACTTTTTTAAATGTGTTAAACCAAAAAAAAAAAAACCTGGCCCCGGCAACATTATATTTATTTTTGTTTACAAACAAACCACACTCTCAAGTGGTTTCAACATGTTATTATAAAACTACCATTTATCACATCCCAGACAGAAGGGAACTGATTCAATGCCAAGGTTTAACTGATTATAACTTCCTGATTATGTCTTTTCAAAACATGTCACCACCAAAAGAAACCATCAGTTGATGAATAAGTAGTTATATGTATGCAGCTGTGTCTATATCCAGAGAAGCACAGATAAATGTATATACAGTGAATTGTATTTTTTTAAAATATTCCATAAAAAAGACATTTTAACTTAGCAACTTAAAAGTAAAATTTGCTTGAGTCAAATGTCTAAAGGAAAAACAATTTGCTATGTATATTTTGTAAAGAAATAATTTTCATATTCATTAAAAATGACATTCTAAAAGTGAGATATATAATCTATAGCAATTATTTTAAATCATTTATTGAGAGGGCAGAAAAACATTTTGAAATTTATATTTTTTAATTCTATAAAACATTTTATCTTTTGTTTATTAAAATGAAAAGAGACATTTTAAAAGTGAACAAACAAGCAAATAATTTTGTCTGGATTTAAAAAATTAAAAAAAGTAAAGAATAATTTAAATTTAAAAATGCTGATAATTAATCAACAAGTACTTGTCAAAAATTTACTATACTTTTTTTAAGAAAAAAAAAGATAACTTATAAACTGATAACTAATTTTAAATTATATCTATATATTCTTTACAGGCATGTATATGTGTGAAATTTATGTATGTTTTCCAAATGGAATCAATTAGGAAAATATTTTTGTAACAAATTAAAATAAAACATATATGTAAAATTTAATCATTTTTTGTCATTATTGAATATCAATTGAAATATATTAATCATATGTTATAAATCATGTGTCTGTGTGCATATATGTATAAACTAATGTAATAACTTAAATTTTGTATTAATCTTATAAATCACAATACAATAACTTTTACTATTGTATATTATTCAAAACCAGAAGCCTGATTCTATAGACCTTAATTTTAATTTTTTGTTATCATTGTTAATAAACTTGAATTCAATTGTTAAAAATTGCATTGCATCATCTCTTGGTCACATAGCAGTAATGAGCTTATGTTCTCTGAGCTAGATTTAAGCATGGGATGAATATATAAATGATGTATATTAGTGCTTTTGGGGACATCCATTGATGATCAATCATCATCATCATGATTGGCACATAAGATTATATTCTTTAAAGCTCCTGCACTACATTTTGTTTTAGTTCAGTCTTAGAAATTAAGTTTATAGTTGGCCAGTACGTTAATGATGCTAAGTGGCCAGAACATTGATGATGATCAGATTTTAATATTCCAGCATTAATGTTTAGACTTTTCTAGTTATGTATTCTAATGGATTAGCACTTAAGTGGTGTATCCAAATAATGGTTTCAATAATCTGCCACAAGCTGGCAAGGGCTCAATAGTTAGCCTGGTCTATAGAAGACCCATTTCCAATCCAGTCACAAGTTTGACTGTTGATTTTATTTTATATTGTTGATCATTAATAATGATGAATGGTTTCTTTTTGGTATTTCTTTCAAGTATTACTTATACTTATTGATAATGCTGGTTGATGTATGGTGGATTTATAATTATACTTATAATTGATCTTCTGTGTCAGCTGGCTGATCTCTTAGAGATTCTCTAATCTCATGCTGTCTTGTAAGATATAACATTGCTTATATATTTTTAGATATTAAAAATTACTTAATATCCATATTACTTAATTACATTAATATTTTTCATCAAATCTCTTACTTTTGATATTTAATATTTTAAATTTTGAATTGACTGGGAGTGATGATGATTTTGCCATCACCCTAGGTGTGACCATGGTCAACCTTTCAATTCCTTCCACTCCCATCTCCCCATCCTGTTGCAATATATATACATGTGTGTGCACGTGCGTGTGTGTGTGTGATTTTACAACATATATATTGCAAGTGTTACAATATATATAAAACATTTTAAATATTAAGTCTATATTGTTGCACTTTTATAAACAGAAAACTTATAAAACAAAGAAACATCATTTTGTACCAGCTTACACAATGATTTTCAGAAGCAAAATTCTATCTCAGTTTTTTCATTTATAGTAAGCTTAGGGAATATAATATAATAAGCTTAGGAAATCAATAGATGTGACAAGATCATGTTTAATACATTCTTCTTCTCCAATGCTGTTTTGTCCATATTCCCAAACTTGTTTCTAATATGTGGCTTTTATCAGTTAAAAATTGTAGATTTGAATAATGCTTCAAAATAAAAAATGCATTACATCTAAAAAATTCAATACACTAACCTAGATCCAAAACCTTTTATTGATTAAGACCATAAATGAGAAACTATTTTAGAATAAGGACAGGCAGAGTATCAGATAAAGATTTAGAAGGACAAACATGTTTTCATTATTTTATCTTACATAAGATAAGAAAATTGAAGTGGAAAGTTAAATAATGGGCTGTTTTAAATGTTGAAATATTTTGAGATTTATTACCATCATAACTAAAATTCTGTGTCTTTAATAATAATTACACAATTTATATAACTGAAATAAATAAAAAATTGTATTTAATATTTTGTTTTGTTATTTAAATATTTATCTTACATAGTTTACTCATTATGGTTTATTATAAGATTATATTTTAATTTACAAATTATCAAACTTTCTGCACTCACAATTTTGGGAACCATTCTATTAGATCATGTCAACTGCTTTACGCCACTATTTATATGTAAAAGCATATAAATATGCTGTTTATGTGGCCATCATCTTCTAGGCCTATATATCTATGCAAAAAAGCACAGAAAGAGGCCATTTAAAAGGTGGCACAGACGATGGCATTATTTTTATGCTATAAAGCAAAGAAAAGATGCCCTTTATTGGTGGGCATTAGTGTTATGCAATTTACCACAATGCTCACAGTTCAATGTTCTCTAAAGTATCATGTGAGAGTGTTTGGACTTTAGACTGCCACAACTCTTCAAATATGCATGTCAAAGGAATTATCCTACAAGTCATTTGACCTACTATTACCTCCTAACAATTGTCAACCCATCACCACGCTTTCCTACTCAACATGGAACCTTCAAAAATTTCAGAAAGAGTACATCCAAGCAAGATTTCAACCAGCTCACATGAAAAGTCATGTTTGTGCAAGAACATGACTGCAACAAAAACAATGGCTGACAGGTCAAAATCAGGCCAACTGCCATCCACAGAAGCTGGCATACATAGGGAATTTCATTAATTTTACTTAATAGAATCTTTGCAATAAGGTAGATCAATTGATAAAGTTTTAATTCTTGTGGATATGAAAAGGCATACCATCTGCCCTATATTGCAGGACTAAGATGAAATTTTTGGCCACTTGTGGTTAAAGCTTTTTAAATTTTTGGTAGCTTAAAATTGTTCTCAACTTAATGACAGAAATTGATTAAGGAAATCAATGAATTATATTAAGTCTTTGGGAAATAATGTATGACTGTGAAAAATTTTGTATTTCTATCTAGAGACCAAAAGAAATTGTCCAAAGAATACATTTATTAATCATTAAAATAAACAAAAAACCAATCAAGTTGGAAATTAGTAATCATTTTTAATAAGTGTGCCATTAATATCTATACACATATTCTTTCAAAGATAGATATTGTAATAAATCAACCAATAAATAAATAATTATTTTTTCTTTTCAAAAATGACTGAAAAAAGTAAAATACAGCTCAGTAATTAGAGCATTATCGGCATTTTTTTGTCACCATGATGAGTTAGTTATGTCTCAAGCAATGCTAGTAGGCATTGTAAAGTTTGTGGGGAGGGGGAGGATGGTTTTGCCAGACAGAGCTGGCATACATGGGGAATTATACTATAATAGAATATTTGCAATAACATATGTTTACTTAAATTATTCCAGTAAGTGTTATTAAGGAAATATATGAATTACGTTAACCCGTATGATTATTATTCTTTTACAAAGAATGGGATGGGCCCAGTAACATTATATTGATGTGTTTTTGCAAAGCAACAATGCCATCAAGCAGCTGGCACAATCTATTGGAATAGTACCCAATTTTGACATCAAACATTGCAGATAAATACATTATTATTATGACTAATCATTTATTCAATTAAGGATTTATATATATACAGACATACTTACCATACTTTGTTTAAATAATTAACAAAAGATTGCACAATACAATGTTAGTTAGATATGTAGTCCATAAGTATGGTGATGTTGCAGCATTTCCATAAAAAAATATGAAAATTAATTATTAAAATTATACTCAAAAATATCAATAATATACCAAACATTCAATATACTGCATAATTATTATGGAAATACAATTAAATAAACCGTTTTTTAAAAAAAAAATTACTTTAACAGATGCTTGATATTATGTTCAAAGATGCAGCTAATTATTTTATCATCTGGATGCCACATTGCTTTTATCAATGTGTCAAACTAGTGCTATTGGAACTGTTTTCTGCAGTATCATCAATAGTTGTTTCGAACATGGTATGCTTATCTATTCTCATTCCCTTTTACAGTAAATAAATTTTGTTTCCATTTAGGATGAGCAATAAATATATAAATACATATTTAATATTTAATAAATAATAATGTAGCTTAAACCATGGCACATGCGCTTTACAGATGGAACACAATTTCAACTGAATAATTCTTTCCAAACACAAGATAAAGTCTTTTTAAAAGACAGAATGGATCACTCTATCTTTTTTTACCCAAGCTATATATATGGGCCAATCTGAAACATTTAGAACTGAGAGCATGAAAATTTTGATTAATCACTTTAAATTGTAATCATATGATTTCTATTAATGACATTTACGAAATTTTAACAATTTGCAATACGTCATTATTATATGGAAACTGAAACATATGTAAATATTTATGTAGCATGATGTTTTTATATAAATTATAAATAATAATGTAGCTTGAAGTACGGCATATGCACTTTACAGATGGAACACTATTTAAACTGAATACACTCCTTTCCAAACACAGGATAGTCTTTTTAAAAGACAGAATGGATCACTCTATCTTTTTTCACCCAAGATATATGTATGGGCCAATCTGAAGCATTTGGAACTGAGAACATGAAGATTCTGATTAATCACTTTAAATTACTAATCATGTACAGTATATATACTTTTAATCTAGATGTAATTGTATGGTATTCAAATTAAGACTTTCAAGCTCTCTTTAGTCATCCATTTCATCATATACAACTGATGCACATGACCACAATGCAAAAAAGATAAATGATCTCCAATATATGTATTTTGTGCTGAACTAGCATTCATCAGTTCTCACCCACTCCCCATATATATATATATATATATTGTACGAGATGTCACACAGTGGTACAGAGATATGAGACTCGAACTAGGGTTTTTGATGATGAATCCCCGAATAAGATAAGAGAGCTAGAATAATACATAATTATATAACCTTTTTATATTTAAAAACTAATCAAAATAAAGATTCGAATTCTGGATAGGATTAAAAGATACTTTAATTTAATATTACTGGATAGGATTAAAAGATACTTTAATTTAATATTACTGGATAGGATTAAAAGATACTTTAATTTAATATTATATAAAAACAATTTATTCTAAATGTACATTATTTATATATTTCACACTAGAATAGTTTCATTATGCTTACATCTGTGATTATTATATAGTGCGGTTTATTTATATGCCAATGTTTGAAAAAAAATTACATAATGAGTTTAAGAAGAGAAACGCTATTTTAAAAGATGATTAATTAATGACCTAGACAAAAGAAGTCACAAGAGAGACACTTTAATGTTTGAATAAATTAACATAATGTATTTAACAAACTGTAATCGATGCCACTTCGACCACACAAGAAAACTATATGTATTTAACTGCGATGCCAGGTAAATTGGTCTCTGACATCCGTTATATTTACTAAATATAAAACACCAAAGTTTTAAAACAAATGTCAATATAACAAACGTTATATTTTAGTTCTTGAATTAAAATAAAATAAAGAGAATTCATTTACGCATGTGGGAGTCATTCATCTAAGGAAAATAGCTTAATGCAAGCTTTTCGTGACATTCTAAATATAAATACATTAATAATAACAAAATGGTTTAGTTATATCACAGCGTTATGGCTTATAGAATAGTTTTAGGCATGATTCTAAAATACTATAATGAATGGCAGTGTGAGGATGAGGCAACAAGATATAAGATTCTGTCCATTTTGGCCGAGTAGATGCTTCATCATTTAAGTGGGAATAAGAGAAATGGTACACCCGTTCTTCTGATGGGCCATACCTGGAGAAAAAAGAAGAAGGTAGGGAGATGCAATTGTTCATGTAGGGTATCAATGCAGAACTTCCGCTACTCTTTCCAAAGGTGTCCTAGGGCACTTCCAATGCCAACTAAAATATAAGTGAAGATGGAGGATTCAGAGTTCCTGATGATCCTCAAGTTATGACAAAGCAAATAACGATGATGGCTGACCTATGCTGGCAACGCTATGACTTTGATACGAGCTTTAACGATGTCAAAATAACTAATAGCCTAAATATAAAGTTTTAATGGGGCATAACGGCATGACTTGTAAACTAAACCAAATTATATAACTGAAATCTAAAACTAGATGAATGACTTAAAGACATACAATTACATTTCCCTTCATTAAATGGATCCCACATGCATTTGGAATCAATAAGCATTATTTAATACCATAATGCTAAAAGTGCTACATATAAATAAATGATCATTACATAAAAAAATATCAGTCATTAGTATTTAAAATATCTTGACTAGAATTCAAGCAATAGCGTTCTTGAATAACATTAAATTTACATTTAATAAATATATACATATGACAGTATTAAAATAATAATAACCTGCCTAGAAACAGAAATGATATTGTTTAACTATTTCTCAACCCAGGGAGCAATGGCTTTAAAACAAATAATTTAAAGTAATTAAAAATATCCCAGAAGTGCGGGGGATTTAAAAGACTAATCTAAAATAGAGGCTCACGGAATTGAGTTGATTTGGCATATAAATGTCATATAACAACAAAAAGCAAATAATTATAATAATAAATTTTCCTCACTAAATAAAATGTAAGATTTAAACTTAAGTAGATGTAAGCATTTGCTTATATATAATGGATAGGATTATAGAGAGACTTTCAAGCAGAGATTAGGTATAAATATATAACAAAAAGAAAAAACATTAATTATTAATACAGATATAGGTAAGCATGGAACTGTTACCTCGGCAATGTTACAATAGTTAGGTGGTTCATTCTTTGAACTTTAGTTTACATGGATAGCTGGGTGGTCAGCAATCTCGGTCACTATGGCTTTTTCATCAGTAGCAGCCTTCTTCTATGGCAGGAGTTTCGCGACAGCATACTAGAGGCAGCCCCGAGAGGCACAGGGAAAGACGGTTGGTGACCTACCCAGTAGACATTCTAAAAACTAAGAGAGTAAAAGCAAATACTGCAAGACTGTCAGACTAAGACTCAGATTAAGACTGTCTCTTATCTCTAATCTATTCTATTTATACCACCCAAGCTATTACATGAATGCTTTGGCTCATTTGCCCAGAGGCAGATGAGACAATTATTAAATTCCTGAACAAATTACAGTCCATTTTAATTAAAAGTAAGATATAAGAAGATATGGTTCAAATCACTATCATTAGCAAAACTTTTAATTAAAGTCTTTAAATTATAAAAGTAAAACTATGATAAGACATATTTTGATTAATTAAAATCAAGCATTTAAAATATTTAATTAATGAAGAAAATTTCACAATGGGTTGATTTGAACCTGCCATCTTGGTTCCATCCTCTTTTAAATTTTTACAAATGTGAAATTAAATGCAAATAATTTTTACAAAAATGACAAATTTTATGTGATTAACAAATTCTCTTTTAAAATTAAAAAAAAACAAACCACAAGCTTAATTAAAATATTCAAAAGTATGAAAATATCAAAATCAAAATTATAAAATATTTGTCATAATAGTTTGTAATATATAGAAATACATATATATGATGGCACTGTCAGTAATTTAAATATCACTGGGTTTGAACCCTTGTAAATGTTAGTTTATTTTAGATAGGAAAACATGAAGCTCACTCTGACTACAGAGTGATTGCTTCAATATATATATTTAATCAGTGCTTATTTTATATTAAGATAGCAAATCTTCAAATTTTAATGGATAGGATTCAATCATTGAAAATCAGGGATGACATGTTTAAAGTCCTTGTTTATGAACTTTGTTGTTATACCCATGTTGGCCTTAAATCATTCTGACCCCTCATATGTAGATCTTGAAGTCCATTCAAATACACAGAGAAGGTCATCAGATTTTCAATTATATGGATGGTTGAAGTGTTGGAGGGTGGAGAGTATTAAAGCCTATCCATTAAAGTTTAAAGATTTGCTATCCTAATATAAACTGAGCACTAATTATATATATATGTAAGAGATAATAATTCAGCCCAAATGATGACTGCTGATTCAGCATGAAATATGTATGTTGATCATCATTTATTTTTTTTGTATGTATGTGGTTATGTGTATGAGTTCTATAAGATGGAATGAATGTGGGTTTGAATCTCCTTTAAATATATATATAAATACTAATAAAAACACATAATTACTTCTCTATAAAGCTGCTTTAATATTTCAAACAGCAGACTGATTTTCATCAGAAAGAACAGCAAAATGGCTATTTCCAGAACTTAAAGACTAAAATATTACAAATCATTAAATATCAGATAACAAAATTAATTCCTATAAGCTAAAATTCATTACACAACAATTCTTATCAATCAACCAACTGATAAAAATCTCATATTTTTTTAACACAAAAAACACCAGTTGGTTGATTGATAAGAATTGCTGCATAAAGAATTTTAGCATTTAGGAATTAATTTTATTATCTGATATGTAAATGTTTGTCATATATTAGTGCTTAAATTCTCAGATTTTCATTAGTATGGATGGCTGAAGAGTTGGAATGTATTTGAAGTCTGTCCATTATGATTTTCTATCCTAATATAAACTGAGCACTGATTATTTATATGTGTGGGAGATAATCTGGACCAACTGATGAGTGCTGGTTCAGCACAAAATATGTACATCAGTAACTATTTATCTTTTCTACATGTGTGTGGTCATGTGTATCAGTAGTATGAGATAGTATGGTTCATTGAAGGATGCTTGAAAGTCTGAGCTCAAATCCCGTATACTTACAATTAAGCGGCAGGTATATGAAGAATGCCTGCATTTCAAATACTAATAAACATTTATATAATTTACTAAAACAATTAACATGTATATAAGCATGCATGCATATTATCCTTTTACAAAACAAAAAAAAAAAATATTTATAAATACACAATTATATAAATAAATATGCATGTAAGCTATATATAGCTATACAAACATATTCTCATAATCATATCAGTATCAGAACAAAACATTTAAAATAACTTAATACTCTTATAATTTTTAAAATAATATTTTAAAATTAAATGGTTAAAATATATATGAAAAGTCCTTCAAAAATATAAGTCTATCCACAGGATAAATAGTATACAGTGAAAAAAGACAATCTTTCAAATGTTTAGCTCTGGAAATGAATTTCTAGGTTTCGAGGTTGGAGATTAAAACGTACTTAATTATAGTGCTCCCTAGTTACATTTTTGTAGACATAAATAACTATAAAATTAGCATAGTAAATCATTATAAAAATTCAAGTAAAAATATAGAATTTTTTTTTAAAAAAAAAAATGTGTATAAAAAAGGGTGTTTGTCTTATACGCTGTTGCGTCCTATATGCCGGTAAAACAATAGTTTTTTTTTACCGGCGATACTTCTAATAAATTATCCTCGTTTAAAACTTTTATTGGCTGCCTCTAGTAGAATATATAACAATAATATCCATGAATAATATTCAAAATATAGATCAAATGATTCATCATAACAAATGGTAAACTTAATAATTTTTCAATAGTTACAGTTAATGCCATTAAGAAAAAAATTTTTCTTACTTTTAAAAGTTAAAAAATGCATCTATTAAAAATATTTTAATCAACATTTTCAAAACCACAGTGAATGAAATATTTTGTGATTAAAAATAAAGCAAACCAATGAATTTGATTTCTATTTTGACCTTGCTAACATAAAAAATAAGAGAGAATTTATAGTTTTAAGACTGACTTTTTTCACTTTCGGTATCTCTTAAAATAGTCATTACGTTAACTTCATAAATCATGCGTTTTAAAATTTGATTCCAAGGTAATAATTTAAAAAAATTGCACAACTCTCTTGAATATACTATATAATTTTGAAATATTAAAACGTGAAACTTTAAAGTAATGTATCAGCAATTGTTATCTATATTAGATCACGTGATTGTTTATCTAATTCAAAAACAAACAATTTATTTTATATAGCGCGATGTATATAAACTGTAATATAAATAATCAGCATTTAAGTTATTGCACATGCGCTTTGTAAATTTTAAACAATAAATGAATACTCCCACTTCAAACACAAGATAAGTCTTTAAAAAAGATAGAATGAATCCATCTATCTTTTCGAACCCAAACGCTTATGTATGGGCAAATCTAAAGTATTTGAAAGTGAGAACATGAAGATATTAAAGAAACACTTTAATTACTTTTACATGCTTGAATGAATGACACTGGCGAAATTTACTAGAATTTACGATACGTCAGTTTCATTTGAAATTAAATGTATATAAACAATATATTTTATATAGCGCGATGTATATAAATAATAAAGATAAGTAATTTAAAGTATTTGTTTAATATCTTCATGCTCTCACTTTCAAATACTTGATATTTGCTCATACAAAAGCGTTTGGGTTCGAAAAGTTGGATGGATTCATTCTATCTTTTCTAAAGACTTATCTTGTATTTGAAGTGGGAGTATTCATTTATTGTTTAAAATCTACAAAGCGCATGTTCAATAGCTTAATGCTGATTATTTCTAATTCAAAAACGTAGAAACTTTTGCAATAAATTAATAATAATCAGCAAAACTAAGTGAAACGGGTAACAATATTTGTTTTTGTTTATAGATTACTATTTGGATTACAAAATTGGATGTGCAAATAATTAAAAGCAATTATAAAAAATATGGAACACATAGAATTTTATCCGTGTGAAGTAGATCATGAAAACCTGAATACTAAAGGATTTTGTCTCCAAGGCAGTTGTCCCGATGGCTCTTTTTTAATTGATGCTGAGGGGAAGTCTGATGTGGACATACTATACTCTCTTAATGATAAAATACAACCATTTTTCCAAATAGATTCTTTACAAAGTAATCCTGACAGTCCAGCTCATGTCAAGATTAAAGGAAGAATAACTGCTTTTAGTAAAAACTGCAGCTTTATAAGATGTCAGGACGGAACAGAAGCAGAGCTAGATCTAGAAAAACTTCGACAAGTATTGACCAATGAAGTTAGAAAACAATTGGACCCTTTCTCACCTCATTTACTCGTTCAAGCACAAATGGATAACCAAGTTTGTTATACAATTCAATTCTATAACTCTGTTCATAATGTTTATAGTTCTTATCTAAAATATATGATTAATATTTTTCAGAGATTGGAGAAAAACATTAATAATAAAGTTGAAATAGAGCAATTGCTTGTGGAAATGCCTAAAAATTATATTGTAACCGTACCTAAAAAATATAATTTTTTTCATGATGTAGAGGAATGTGATAATATTCCAACTGATGATGATCTTTATGAATTGTATAATAAGTCAATGAAATCTTTACTAAATACTGTTTATGATGAGAAAGTTAAATATTTTGATATAATAAACATTAAGACCATCTCCTTAGAAGTAAAAGAAAATTTTAAAAAAGAAATCATAGATATCTTTAACAGAATGTTAAATTTCATTAGCAGAAAGGATGTAATAAAATCCATTAAATTGGTATTTGATATTATGGCTGATAAAATATTTCATAAAATGCAAAACTATAAGAATTGTGATTTAAGAGTTATTATTCAAGAAGTATGGGACAAAAAAAAAATAGAATTTTATGAACTTTATAAACGAAAACTGATTGACTTCTTAACAATAAAAGTTCAGCAATCATCTATTTCAATTCTAGATATGTATGTAAAGGAAATAAAATGGAATGAAAAAAATAACAAGAAAACAAACAGAGAAAGTATTCAAAAGCGATTTTCTGCTGAAATTATACAGCTTATTATGGGTTATATTAAAAAACAAAAAAAAGATATCATGATGATCTGTATAAAAGTGATTGTAAAAAAAATAATTGTAGAAAGTAATAAAAGAATGGGAAATGATGAAGAAATGATGAATGTAGATGACAGTAGTGATGATAATATTAAAGATAATCTTAAATTATTTGTTAAAGATGTGAATGGAAGATTCAATAGTGATGAGATCAAATTTCATGTTGAAAAAATATTTATTGATACTGTAACTAAAACATTATTAGACATTTTCCAGCAATGTTATGTTGCAATTATGCTTCAAGATGCTACAGATGAAAATCCAAAAGATGAACATCTTACATTACCACAAAACATCAAATCGTATGTCAAAGATATAATACACAATTACTATTTAGAAAATTGTAAAAGCATTCAAACTCTGATGAATAAATATTTTATGATTTTTGGCAAAACAAAAGTGTGTTTTAAATATATTACTAACTACATTAATATTATCCTAACTTGCATAAAAAATGATGCAGAAAAAATAAAAAATATTGTTTGCAAAAAAATAGAAGTATTTCTAAAACAAAACATAAATATAAATGTCAATCTTTCAAGACCAGCTGATAAAATAACATTTGGTTTATTTCCCATTGGATTTAAGATTAATATAAATAAGGAAACTACATTGCATAAAGAAAAAATTATTCAAGAAACTAAAACATTAACTTTAATAGAACTAGATTATAAAGAAGAAGAAATTTATAAGAACCTGTTTAAAATAATAGACAGTTGTTTTTTAAATATTTCTTTTCTCAATGATGAATTTTTTGATAAACAAATTCTTGATAACAATAATAAACCAATTTTGACTTTATTGATGATTACAGCACATAAAATGCTAAAAATTCAAAAACATATTACCACAGAAAAATTTTATAATAATGTTCCTATTATAATTAATTTTAAAAATGAAGTTGCAAAAATCATTGATAATTTAAAATTTCTAACCAATTTTCAAAATGATAAATTTTACTTTCAGAATTGCTTTATAGCAAATTATATGGAAATGTGTATAAACAATGCAGAAGAAGAAACAATCTCAGAACATCTGGAGAGTAACTCCACTGCTTTGAATTTTAAACCAATATTGAATTTCATAAGCAAAGAATTTAAAAGTACATTAAATAATATAAATAAAAATTCATTTTTGTGTGAGCAAATAAATGAAAAACATCAATTCCAGACATTAATAAACCTTTTAACAAGAAATGACTTTATGAAATTAATAGCATTTATATTCTATGCAGATCATAAAAATAAAAAATCTATTTGTAATAATAAACATACTGTAAAAAGAAGAAAAATCAATATCAGTAACAATAAAAAGTTACAGTTAACTACTAATCTTGATAAACCAGGTAATAAAAGTGAAACTAGTAATCATAATGAAAAAGTGTCAAAAAATGTAAAGAATATAGCACGGAATCTCAAATATAGTGTAAAGAGAATAAAGAAAATTTTGCTTAAAGCAAAAGCTTGTTTTTATAATGGAGATGACACAGAAAGGTGTTATAAAAATATTGTTAAACTTGTTCTATTATATGAAATGGTGACACAACTTAATACAGTTTTTAAGGACAAAAATCTTGCTACACTGTTAAAAAGTTGCCATGATAATGTAGAATGTTTTTGTAATGTTTTAAGCTGTAAAATGAATGTAAATATTAAACAATTGGAAGCTATTGTTTGTAATTGTAAAATATATAGGAGCATCCAAGATAACACTTTCCAAACAGATGCACAGAAAGTAAAATGTTTTAAAATTTCTGGTGACAATGATACAGATTATGACTCCTCTACCAATGATGACATTCCTTCAGTAGATAAATATATTATTTTATGCAGACATTTTAAAAATATATTAATGACTTATAAAAATCATATTATTAATAAACAGAAACCATGGATCCACAATCTTAAAATAGTTCCTTTCTTAAGCATTGATGGCTGGCCAAATGAGGCCAGGGAATGGGCTTCAAGAAAACGATATTGGCCCAGTCCTGAAATGGTTCAGAAAATTTTTACAAATGGATACAAGGTGGTGCTTAAGTCTTGTCAATCTAATCATATCTATGATGGTTATCTTTCTTTTTCAACTGCTGAACAATTTTTGCATGAAGCCATGACTTATTCCCAGAGACAAATTTATAATTATATAAAATATTATTATAAAGATGAAATTATGCAGGCTTATTATATAAAAACATGTTGTTTGTGGATTTTTGAAACCACACCACTTGATTGTCAATATATAGGAAAAAGATATCAAAATGACATTGTCAAAAAGTTAAAAGATTCACTTGCCAATGGGATGTTAGAACATTATTTTGTAGTAACACACAATTTGTTACAAAATGTTTCTAAGATAAATTTAGATGATTGTTTAATAAATATAAACACTCATGAAAAATATAATACTTTACATTTTAGAGATTTAGATTATGGTCATAGTCGTGCCTTTATTGAAAATAGTTCTAATGTAGAACTTTTTTTACATTATAGTAACCCAATATTAAAAACATCCATTTGCCCACTTTTTGAAAAATTGTCTTTCTATGATGATGAAAAAACTGAAAGTATAAATTGATGTGATGAAACTTAGGAACACAAGGAAGATCAGAAAGACTGTTCAATGATTTTCTTACAGCTTCAACTTGTGTATTTTCAGCAAAATAATTTGATAACAATCAAAAATAAAAATCCTAGTGAAAAATGTATTTTAAATCCATGAGTGTTTAAAATATGCATAAATGTTTATATATTAATAAGGAAATAAAAATTTAATTAATTATTGCTCAAAATCAAAATGTAAATTTATAAAACTTTAAAAAGCTATTTTGTCAATGTTTGTTAATTCTGTTGGTGATTATTATAGTTTGACATTTTCTATAAAAGTTGTGTTGTAACTTTATATTAAAACATTAAATTAATTTTAAAAAAGGCTTTTGTAAAGTATTTCATTACATAAGAGTTTAAGCAATATAATATTCAAAGGAAAGATATTTTACTTGTAGTCATTAAATTATTTTGGTAAGAGAAATAATTTTTTCTCACCCACCATTTTTTCAAAGTTATAGTAGGTAAGAATAAATTAATTATTTACAACTCAAACTGAAGAATCAAATTTGTAACTTCAAAACTACAAATTTTCATTTAAAAATAAACATAATATCAAAAGAATATAAGAAAATCTTCAAAATCTAATAAATGTTTTAGACAGGTTCAATGAGATTTAGCGATGAAATCATTAAAAAACACCACTTTTCTAATAGATAGTGAACAGTTTTCCATAACTAAATGCATTTATTTAAGTAACAATAATAATTTTGATACATGAGTAAATCTTGATAAAATAAAACAACTGCATCTTCACTGTTAAATATGTACTAAGTAATACACAAGTGGAAGTAAAAAAATAGAAAATTTTAAAATGTTAGCATTCAATTTCCAAAGTCAAAAAATTCAAAAATATTGCTCAAGAGGAAAAAGAATACTTAGACAGAATATATATGCATATAACCATTTTTATATTTAATTCAGGATATTGGTAATTTACATCAATTCTATGATGAAAAAATACAATTTTTCTAAATTGTGGTGTTTTTGACATTTAAAATAAATTGTATCCTCAAGAATATTTTCTAAACTCTTTAAAAGACTAAACAATCTTTGATCAATAATTGATTGTCTTAAAGATTAAAGCTACCAATATTTTCAAGTGCATTTTAAAATTAAAAAGTAGACAAATTGTTATAAAAATTTGATTAAAACAATCATTAAAAATCACATTAATTTTACCAACAATTCATTAGTACAGATTTTTGTGGGTTTTTTTCTATTTTTTACTATAATGCATTTTTAAAAGTGCAGTTTCAATTTTCTTTTTGTCAACCGGTTATTGCTAAACCCAACAATTATATTGTAATGGTTTGTGATGATGGCATTTTAATAGTAACTTCATATTAAACTATTTACATTATAGGTCAGTTTATGCCAAAACATTTTGAATACTAAAGCTAACAGTGAAATGTATTTAAAAAGTTTAAATAAAATTTAAATTTGCTAAAGATATTCAATATTTAATATTAGATTATGAAAATAGTTTAATATAAAATTATTACTAAAATGTCATCATGACAAATCTTAAGGCAAACACTATATATTCTTCATGGTTTTAACATTATGTCAATCATGAGACATTATGAAAAAATATATCAGAAACCAACCAGAGTAGAAAATTAATTACCTTTTTTTATAAATATGAAATGATTGTTTCTGAGGGTTCGCAATTAAAATCTTTAATTCATTCTCATGGAACTGTGAAACTTATACAGAGAGCAACTAAGGTCCTGTTAAAAGAAAAAGTAAATGCTCAAGACTTTTCTAAGGATCAAACTTTACATTCTATTAATTATATAGAATATTTTCTAAAAATACATTTGCTAATGATTACTTCACACAAGTTTCTCAAGTAGTAAAAAACCTCTTAATTATATGAAATTATAAAATAATACCAAAACAAATAACTTGTAACCCTACATGGGACTATCAAAATCAGACTCCATCAAACAAGCTACTAACTTCAACTGCTAAAAATGTCAGTTTTAAATATATAATAAATGCTAAAATTTCCTTTGTTGAAAAATGATTAAACAGTTCCATCACAACATCTAATATCACTTTGTTAGATATAATAGCTGCTACTGGGGAAGTCACTCAAATATTCCTCTTAAAAGTAACATCAAAATTATGCTAAAGAATAAACATAATACTTGATAGGCAATAAAAACTAATATCAAATATTTCCTATGATGAAAAAAAAGCTGTTACATCTCTCAAACTAGATAAATCCATAATCATAGTCTCTGCTGTCAATGCTACAATTGCAATGTTACAAAATACAAAACCCTCTCACAGAAAGTCAATATCAAAAAGTGGTTACAAATCTGATATCAAGTGCAGGAAAAAATTACAAACATTAATACAATGCTCCACAGATATTTCATTGATTCAGAAAAAGTAAATTAACACTGTAGTTCAACAAAATTCCTCATCTTTATGGTTCCATTAAAACTTATAGTTGGCTCTAAAAATTTACCTTTCCAAAACTATTCAATGTTTATTCTCAAATGTTTAAGTTCTTTAATATATAAGACATAGTTTATTGTGAGAATTTCTAAATAGTATCAAGAACATAAATACTGAAATAAGTGACATAAGGGCAAGCTTGATATGGAATATTTATTCACAAATGTAACATGTGATAAAGCATTGTTTATTGCAAAAAAGGCTAAATGATGATAATAGCTTATAAACCAGAACAACTGTTTCTATTGAAAAAATAATGAAATCATTAACATTCTGAATAAACAATAACATACTTTCAATACAACATGGAATTCTTCTAAACAAATCAAGTAATGGTTGTGGGTTGACCACTGCTACCCCTGATTAGCAACATTTATATGTAATAAGTTGAAACAGGTGCCATAAATACTACTCTCTATATATGTAAAATTTGTTTATGCTATGTTAATGATACATGTATTGTATGGGAGCAGGATAAAGCACAATTACATATATTCTAGATGCACACCAACTACATATCAATAAAATTCATAATAGAATCAGAACAATAACAATGAATGACAATCTTAAATGTACTTGTAAGAAGATTCTGTGATGGCAAAATCAAAACTACATTTACAAAAAATCCACAAACTCAGAAAAAAAATTGCATGTATATCCAGTTACACCAGAAAAATAAAATGTGAATTTATTTTATCACTGTGGCTATGGAACAGAATAAAAAAAGTTTGTTTTGAAACTTGTGATTTGAAAAAAGGAAAGCTCTATATTGAATAAACTCTCATAAATATTGGTTATCCAAACATCATTAAGGAAACTTTAAATAGGAAATATATTAGAATGTTAGAAGAAAACATTTGTTGGTACTGTAGTGTATCTATACATACCAGAAATAGCAGACAAACTAACAAAAATATGCAATCAATAAACATCAGTATAGTTTTTCAAAATTATATCACACTTTATAAATCTACAAAATCTAAACTTGATTTGTTAAAAACAAAAGCTGATATATGAAATATTACATAAATGTGGAAAGATATATGTTGGTGAAACCAATTGTCCATTGAAAGGTGATATAAAAAACACAAAGTAATGATTAAAAAAGAGACATAAGATGTATCTAAAGTAGCAGACTATGTGTGTAAACATGGGAATACATTCAATTAGGGGAAATACAAAAATATTCATAGAGAAGAGGTATAAAGAAAAAAATTCAAAGAAACTGCTTGCATGACAATGCTGAATAACTCTGTAAGTCAACCTAGAATAGTACTACATAATGCCTAGAAGATACCAATTAATCTTGCTCTCAGAGCAAAGAAATCAAGAGAACAAATATTTGAAATTTTTACTAATTGTTGCCTTTGACAGAATAGTTTAGTTACTTGGATATTTATTTTAATTCAATATCCATGAATCTAAAAATTCAAGTTTGATTCATACCTGAAGAAGAGAAAAATAATACATCTCAAAATGTTATGGAAAGTATCTTGTATAATATAAGAAACAATTTAATTACTAAAAAATAAATTATAGTTTTTTTTAAAAAAATGTAGAATACGTAAGATGAAAAAAGTAAACTTGTCTCAAACATATCCAGTTCATAATAGAAGTGATGGTTGATGGGAAAAAATAGATTCCAGAAACAATTTAATTACTAAAAAATAAATTATAGTTTTTTTAAAAAAAAATGTAGAATACGTAAGATGAGAAAAGTAAACTTGTCTAAAACATATCCAGTTCATAATAGAAGTGATGGTTGATGGGAAAAAATAGATTCCATTCTTTTTTTCACCCCAAAATATTTTTTTATGAAATAGGGAAAAATAAAAGAAGTAAAGCCTGTAGTCTAAAGAATGAAAAAGTAAAGTGGATAAATCCATGATAAATGCATATAATGAGCCAGTTAATGGGGGAGTTAATACAAATACAGCAATAATATAATCAGATGAAGCAAAATTTTAATAGAATTAAAAATAAATAAGAAAGTGGCCACAAATTCATAAGGATATAATTGGAAAGAAATGTCAAAAATTATACAAACTGTTAATAAATACTTTAAAAAGATATGAGTAAATTTAGAGAAAAAAAAGACAATAAATAAAGTGAGATAATAAATGAAGTAAGTATGTCAAATTAAAGAATTTGACATACAAAATATAGCAGAATTGAACAATACTATAGAAATGAGTTATTGTAATGCAAAGATAGACTCATTGATAAATTAAAAGTTATGGAAAATAAAACATATTGAACAAGCATTGATAGTATCTAATAAAAAAAACTATAGATATAACAAATGACTTAAAGATATTATTTCCTTCAAAAGATGTTAAAAAAATAATTTTGAATAAGAATTTCTAAATATCAAGGAAATGACATTCAATAATATATTAATATTCACTATATAAAGTCAGAGAAGAATGTAGATAAAATAGAAATAAATGGCACTTGACAAAAATATAAAAAATATTGAAATAATAGAAAAGTTTAAAAAGAAAATTGATGTTAGTGATAACCTAAAAGTTGATGAATATGAACTTAAAACAAACATGAAAATATCTGTGAAGGAAAACAAAGAAAAATAAATATGAGAATATAAGAAAAGTTAAATTAAAAAGCATAAAATTCAAAAACCTTAAATGTACTTAAAAGAAATATATGAGAGTTCAAGATTTTAATGATGAAAAAAATATTTTTCATTTGGTAATTAAGATGCAGTGAAATAACATGAAAAGTATTTTGAAAGTAAAATTGAAAAAAGTAGAATCTAGGCAAGAGTACATACATGTGAAAAAATATTTCATGAACAGAAAATAAATTTAAAAATTCTTCAGCATTATCATCAAGGATATATTGTGTGAAGGCAATATTGCAATATTATCTAAATATCTGTACCACATTACCTATATACACTATATGCTATGTAAATTAAAACACTTGTTGTAAATAGGAAATGTGAACATGAGCTGCAAGCTATCAGCCACATTATGAGTGATAGTACCCCCATATATTCTATATTATGATATTAAAGACTCTAAGTTAAGATTTATTAATGAATATTATTTGTGAGCAGGTGAGGAGTATATCTGAACTCTGTGATTATCCAGGGTGACTTTAGTTAATAAAAATGAATTCATAATAGTTTGTAGTGTGGGTGGAAGATTTATCTCATTATGATTATTATTACTATACTTATTTACAATTTTGCATTCCTGCTCTCTAACTTTGCTGTTTTGGTTTATCATCATTATTACACCTTCATTACCATTGTATCCCCTGTATGGATCAGACATCATATGGTCAAACTACATAAGGGGAGACCAGACACCACATGCCTTGATTCCTAATCCATGTATTAGTGTAGGATTAGATTCTGCAGGGAGCTGTAGACTCCTTGTGACCCCAAATCCTAGATTTAGCACATCTCCACTCTCTCCTCTGGAATATGCCCATGGTCAGAAGCAAAAGCATCTCTGCAGCCAGAGACATCCATTCTTAGTGGTGAACCATACCATTTGATCACCAAGCTGATCTTAAAGCCTATTAGTACTCCATATGACTGTGGATAGAGATTATAGTGAAAGTAGAACTGCAATATTTAAATTATTCATTTACTTTAATCTTCACCTATATGTGTGTACCTCTGCATGACTGAAGAATCAAACCTGTGCACAATGGCCATTGTCATAATACACTTCTACTAATTGGTATCTCAAAAGCCATAATGACTGATAGTTATTTGTTAAGATTAATCACTGTTCAATTTGGGCACATACTAATATGTAAACTGCTATTACTTCTGTTTATAATAATGTAAAAAATAATGAAATCATTTTATTAAATTAACTTTTAAGCTACCTATATAAGCATTTATTATTATGATTAATTTGAAGTGTGTTTTCTATATGTTGGAACTATAAAATAACTACAGAGAATTAAGTATATTGTTAAGTATAAAAAAATGGGCATTCTGAGATGCAAACCTAATTCATAGAAAGTCATGTCTAATCACATCTGTAAAATTAATATAAAGTTTGATTTAGTAGTATACCTAAATAGGGTCATGATTAATAATGCAATTCCAATGTGTAAAATTGTGGGCTAAGGTGCACCAATCCCAAGTCAAGAGAAGAACTCTGAGAGATTATCTGTTAGTACTCTGAGCTAGGTCATGCTGTATGAAGAACAAAAACTATGTGACATAATTGATGTCAATTAGGTGGTTGAGACTAGAAAGCCTAGGTAGAGGTTTATCTGCTGATTGAGAGTTCCTGCTTGGTCTTTCAGTCTTATTGATTTGACTGTTACAATATTATATTATAAAAATAGTTTAATATAAAATTATTACTAAAATGCCATCATCACAAATCTTAGGGCAAACCCTATATATTCTTCATGATTCTAATATTATGACAAACTTTAGACATTATGAAAAAATATATCAGAAATCAACCAGAGTAAGAAAATTTGTTAACTTTCTTTTATAAATATGAAGTGATTGTTCCTGAGGAATTGCAACTAAAATCTTCAATTCATTATCAGGAAACTGAGAAACTTATGAAAAGAGCAAGTGAGGTCCTATTAAAGGAAAAAATAAATGCTCAAGTGTTTCTGAGGATCAAACCTTACATTCTATTAGTTATGAGAATGTTTTCTAAAAATGCATTTACTAATAAGTACTTCACAAAAGTTTAAAGAAATATTCTAAATTACATGAAAGAATAAAAAATATTAAAAGAAAAAACCTATAACCCTACATGGAACTATAAAAATCAGACTCCATCAAACAACCTATCAACTTCAACTGCTAAAAATCTCAGTTCTAAACATATAACAAATGCTAAAAATTATTTTGCTGAAAAAGAATAAAACATTGCTATCACATTATCTAATATCACTTTATTATATATAATAGCCATCACTAAGGAGCTGCAGAATTATGCTGAAAAATAAAAATAATACTTGATAGGCAATAAATACTGATATCACATAGTTTGTATGGTGAGACAAGCTAATAAGTCTCAAATTATATAAATCAATAATCATTCTCTCTACTGGCAATACTACAGTTATAATGACTGCAACTCATTATATAACAAAATACTAAAAGTCATTACAGAAATTCAGTATCAGAAAGTGGCTAAAAGTCTGATATCAAGTATAGGAAAAAGTTAAAAACATTATACAGAATGCTCCACAGATATTTCATTGATTCAGCAATGGTAAATTAACATTGTATTTCAATAAAATTTCTCATATTTATAGTTTACTAAAAAATTAAAAATTATTTTCAGTAAAACTTATTGTTAATTCTAAAAATGCACCTTTCCAAGATTATTTAAGATTTATTCTCAATTTTTTTAGTTCTTTCATATAAAACACAGTTCATTGTGAGGATTTATTTCTAAATATTTACTATCAAACAAAAACATAAAAATTGAAATAATTGACATATTGGCAGGCTTGATATGGAATGTTTATCCACAAATGTAATGTGTAATAAAGCATTGTTTGTTATAAGAAAGTTTAAATGATGATAATAGTTTATAAACCAGAACAACTGTTTCTATTGAAATTATTAACATTCTCGATAGACAGTAACACATTCAATACAACATGTAATTCTTCCAACCAAATGAAAGAATGGTTGTTGGTTGACCACTATCATCACTGATTAGCAACATTTACATGCAAGAAATTGAAATCAGTTTCATAAATACTACTCCATATTTACTTAAAATTTGTTTATACTATGTTAATAGTACATGTCATATGGCCACAGAGTGAAACACAATTACATATATTCTAGACATACACCTACAACATATCAAAAAAATTCACAATAGAATCAGAACAATAACAATGATTGATATTCTTAAAGGTTCTTTTAACAAGATTCTATCATGGCAAAATCAAAATTACAGTTTACAGAAAATCCACACACTCAGAAAAAAAATTAGCATGTATATACAATTATATCAGAAAAACAAATATGAAGTTATTTTATTGCTATGGAACAGAATGAAAGATGTTTGTTCTAAAACCAGTGATTTGGAAAAATGAAAGATCTGTATTAAATAAACTCTGATGAATATTTGTTATCCAGATGGCATTAAAAAGCCTTAAAGAGGCAGCAGATTAAAATGTCAAAAGAAAACACTTATTGGTACTGTAGTTTATTTATATATACCATAAATGGCAAATAAACTAACAAAACTATGCAATTAATAAAGCATCAGAACAGCTGTTAAATGTTATATAATACTTGATAACTCTACAAAATCTAAAATTGAATTGTTAAAACAAATGTACATCTATGAAATACCACATAAATGTGGAAGTATATTGGTGAGACCAATTATCCATTGAAAAGTAATTCAAAATACACAAACTACTGATTTGAAAAGCGAAATCAGATGTATCTAAAGCAGCAAACTATGTGTGTAATAATGGGAATATATGTTCAATTAGGGAAAATACAAAAATATTGATAGAGAAGAAGAGGTAAAAAAAAGAATGTTCAAAAAAACTGCTCACATGACAATGTTAAATAATTCTGTAAGTCAACCTACTGTAATAATACATAATGCCTGGAAGACACTAACTAATCTTGCTCTTTAAAAAATATGGAGAAATCAGAAGAATCCACAAAAATAAATATTTGAAATTTTTCTGACTGATGCCTTTGACAGAATATCTTAGTTGGTTAGGAATTTACCCTAAATTCAATATTCATAATTCTAAAAGTCCAAGTTTTATTCATATCTGAAGAAGAGAGAAAAATAATACCACTCAAAATGTTGTGGGCAGTATCTAGTATAATATAAAAAAACAATTTAATTACTAAAATAAGAGGAATATGTAAGATGAGAAAAGTAGTCTTGTCTAAAACATATCCAGTTCATAATGGAAATAGCTGGCTGATGGAAAGAAATAAATTTTATTATTTTTTTCATCCCAAAATATTTGTTTTCATGAAATAAAAAAAAAAAGTAAAATCTGTAGTCTAAAGAATTAAAAAGTAAAGTGGAAAATCCAATGATAAATGCATATAATAAGCCAGTTAATGGAGGAGTTAATACTAATACAGCATCACATAATCACCATTTCTTATGCTTGCTCATAATTGTTATTAAAACAGGCAAAACTTTATACAGTAGTGCCACTCAGTGCAAGCCAGAGTAATCAATGGATGCCAGAAGGCTTGTGCATAAAATCCCTATCGAGTGCCTACTTATCCAATATCCCCAGACCAGATTCTAACTGGTGACTTTCATCAGTGAGGAAAGTCCTCACTGATGAAAACCACTAGCTAGAATCTAGTCTGGGGGTGTTGGATAAGTAGGCACTAGATAGCGATTTTATGCATAAGCCTTCTGGCATCCATTAATTACTGTGGTTTCCTCACTAATGAAAGTCACAAACTAGAATCTAGTCTGGGGATATTGGATGAGTAGGCACTAGATAGGGATTTTATGCACAAGCCTTTTGGGATCCATTGATTACTCTGGATTGCACTGAGTGGGACTACTGTTATGGAGAGTCTTGCCTGTTTTATTAATACAGCAATGATATAATCAGATGAAGCAAAATTTTAATAGAATGGAAAATAAATAAGAATATGGCAACAAATTCACAAGTATAATGTCTTTTAAAACAACATTCTTACATCAAAGGTGCCTAAAGAAAAAGACAGTAGTGTGGGAAATATGGATAGAAAAAAAGCTCATGATTATGGAAATATCAAGCAAACTATATTATTTATTTTTTAACAAACCTAATTGTAGATTAATCATATTCTTTGGCCAGTCACATTACATTTTAGTTTAATGGCTAATATTTATGTATATATTGAGATGATATTTTCTGCCATCTCATATGTAAATAAATACCTTAAAATTTAATATCTTGGTTATTTTTAGTAGTTTCATTATTTTGTAGTTTAAAATTTTATAAGAATATAAAATAAATGTGTTATTTTACATTTAATCAATTTAAAAGTTCTTTATCTGCCCAAAGGATTAGACTGCAATGTTTGACTTTTTTTTTTTTTTTTGGTTGAGAATTATTCTAGCTAAAATATTTTTTATTAATTATAGGTTTTTTAAACGTTTTCTGCCGCTAAAATTAGGAAACAAAAGAATAAAACATTTTAGTTGCAACTTTTTCGAAAAATATCCAAAAAGTGAGAATCCTATTTGGAAAAGAAAAATTAATTAAAAGTGTGTATGGGGAGTGAAAAAAGAAAAAAAAGGGATAAATTAAAGAGATTTTTTTTTGTTAAGGGATGATTATTGCAATTATTGTGAGAATCTATAGTTGCTTATTTTAAAAGTATTGAAATCAAGGGCTTATCTCCTGGGGACATGTTATCATCTTAGCCATACCTGATGTTAGCTGATGATGTTTGAATATGAGAGGACAGCTGTGATTTACACAAGCTAAGAAGAAATGTCAAACCCACGAATGTTGCACTGTTGATTAAATTTGATAGCTGCCAAATAATGTTGAAGCAGAGTGTCAATGCCAATTTAATCAATTTTAACAACAGATTAATGAGTAAGTAATTATAAACTGTTTATAAAGTGATCTTTATTACTGTAAATAGCGAAATACAATTATAGACTCAATGAGTTATGTTTTGTGTATAAGTTACTTTAGACTGTAAATGTTTCAACAATATTGCATAGGCTTACTATGAATAATCTATTTAGTAAAATAGATATTTAGAATAGAATGATTATTGTTTATTTTTGACATAATGTGTGGTGGGAGTAAGTTTTTATATTTATTTTTTATATATATCATTTTATCTTTATTATATGAGTGCATATGTAAAATTTTGCTTTCACAAATGTGAAATGATGGATCTTTAAGAAATAAAAGTAGGTTAATGTTAACTTAAAGTAACATATGAAGTTAAAAAAAGTATAATACTATTAATTTTATCCATGACATTTTCTTATATGATGACAAATATATTTTAAAAAGTGAAAAGAATATTTTAATAATCTTTTGAGTAAAGTTACAGGAATTAAAATTACATCTTTTAATGTTATATCTACTTTAGCTACTCAGTACATTTGGACAAAAATATCCAATTTAGTGAAATCAAAGCATCTTTTTATAATCTTAAAAATGGAAGGACTGTAGTCACTGATAAAAATATCTGGAGAAATGTTAAAATATGCTGATAACATATTCATTTTAAAAATATTGAAATATTTTAAGTAGATATGGACTCATAAAATTTTGTCATCTGAAAGAAGTAAATAAAATTGCAATAATTACTATAAAATAGCATTATTATCCACTACATGCAGCAAAGGTACTTTGAAATATATTGTTGAATACATTGCTATCAGTCATCAGTAAATAGTTACTAGAGAATCAATATAGTTTTTAAAAATCAAAAACACTATAGATATATTTTTTATTTTCAGAATGTATCAGAATAAAAAAAAATATTTGTATATTGCTTTTCTTTTTAGTTCAACAACTCAATTAATAAAAGAAGTTTGTGCTACTATTTGAAATTACTTGTTTGTTTTTTATTGTTTATTTATTTTATATATCTTCTATATAATGAAATAAGAGAAAATATTATTACATGCAAAAAAAAAAAATCTAAGGCATTTGAAATAAAAACTTATAATGAATAATGATTGTTACTCATAACAATTTTGTTCCCAATTATAACAATCTTACAATTGTTTATGGGCAGCTTCAAGATTGAAAATAAGTTTGATGGTGGACTATTTAATTTGAACTAATGGAAAGCTAAAAATAATGTTTTTATCTCCTTGAATTTTACATTTATAGTAAAGTGATAGTTTCTCTATTCTTGATTTAAAAGGTCATTTACAGTATAATGGATTTAAATGGCAACAGGTATCATAAACTCAGTGTGCTGTTGCTGCTTTTAAAAAATTAAGGTAGTTATTGATTTGATTTTTTGGTTGATACTTACAGCTTCTTCTTCAGTGGGTAAATCGCTTTTATATGCTATTACATTGAAATAAATAAAATGATTATGAAGCTGTTATTTTACTTAATTTATATGAAAATAAGATTTGGATCCCCTATTGATATACCATAAAGGCATTATAAAAATTTCATTTAAAGATGCATCACACAATTCTAAAAATATAATGGCAAATTCGTAAAACTAATAAATATATTATTCAATTTCGTAGATATGATCCTATTGTAAAATAACATCATTGGGTGAAACATGAGAAATAAATGAACAATACAATTCTTTCTACAAAAAATTTTATGATAAACTTGAGGATATTTTTCATGAAAAAGGCAGACTTCAATTATGTTATAAAGATTAACTTGAAGATATTCTAAAAAATTACATTACTGATTATTTTAGTGGAAAAATACAGTTAAAAATAGAAAATAATGAAGAATTACAATTGGGCAGAATGTTGAAGCCTTTCAGAAAGAAGGGTTTACTGAAGAAGAATTTAAAAACAATGTGATGTCTTTATTTTCATTTTCCAAATACAAAGATTGATTTTGTATCAATAATCAAGATAAATTGTCAAATATGCTCAGAATCAATATTTTTACCAGTTTTTTTGACTTGGTAATCTATAAATAAGTTTCTTCATTCAGTGAAAGATATTTTTCAAGGATCAAGAAATAAAATGAATTGAAAGTACTGACATTTACTTAAATAAAAAAATAAAAAAATCAAGATTAAATTGTAATTTCAAAGAAACAGTAGTCAATAAACCATTTTTTTTTTTTTATAATGAGTTTAATGGAATTATTATAATTATGCTAATTTTATTAAGATATTGTTTTTTTAAACCATTTTTAAATATTTAAATGTTAAAGTTGAATTTGAGATAGGAATTTTAGTTGGGTGACAATTAAATGTTTAAGCAGCCATATTAAAAAAAATTATTACCTACTTCAGAAGTGGAAAGTACCAAGAAATGTGGTCCAAAATGCCTGTTTTATACAATCTAAATATTATTATTCGTAATGAATAAGTCATTTAAAGTGATAAAAATAATAATATTATCAATAAATATTTAAATGAGATAATTTATATAAAAATGATTACCTAATTACAATTTAAATAAAACAGCAGCAGTAATATAATTTAAGAGAGCTATGGTTATGGTCAACTTTATCAAAAGTGCAGTTAACATTAGATTATAGAAAAGAAAGAAATCACTTTATTACACAAACAAACATTTGCAAATTTGAATTAGAAATACAAACAAACCGAAAAATCAATATTATAATATTAGTAACATTAAAACAGGAATTAATAATGGTACTAAATGTAAGTATTATAAATCTGTTTTTTTTTTTCAAATATAGATATATGAAATATGTTATCATTGCATGATACAAAAATGGAGATCTGTACTTATTTTTAAGGTTTTAAGATCAACACATCTGCTCTTAGTGAAATTCATATTCCAGAAGAAGATTAATAGACTAGGTAGATGACTACATGTATTTTTGAAAAGACAGATCAATTAGAAAAAGAGAATATATAATGCTCGATTTGCTGTGAAATCTAATTTAATATTCTTGGAATTCTTCATTGTAACAAATTAAAAATTTGATTTGCACAATGACATCAATGCCTATTTTGTTAATATCTATGCTTCAACATTAGATTCAGAGAACACAGATAAAGCTTTTATTCCTCACTGGTTGACCTTATTACAAGAATATCATTTTAAAGGCTTAAATTTTTCTTTCCGATGATTTAAATTACATCTTACTACAAATAATAGACTTTTTTTGGTCAGATTTGTTAGAAATAGTAATATTAGTGCTATAAATCAAATAGTCTGAAGTTATTGAATTTTGGCACAATTGTTGAGGCAAGAAATTGCCATAAAGGAAAATGAATATATCCACATTCAAAACAATGATATTAATAAATTATATTTTACTTAGGAGTCAGAATGCAAGAGTTTGTATTATGTAAGAACTTACATCACAGATTAGTATGTTTCAAAGTTAAAATTGTAAGAACATTTTTATCATTATAAAAATGCCTTAATTCAAATCATGTTTATAGAAAATTGTTTTCATTCTTTAGAATTTATCTATACATACTCCATTTTAGCAGCTATAAAACATTAAATGTGCTAATTTAGATCTTCATGACATTCACATTACTCCCTTAAAGAATGTGTTATGGATACAAGTAAATCCATTCTTTGGTTTGCTAAAAAAAAACAATTAAGACTAGTTTTCTGGCAATGCCCTTATTATTTTCTGTTTGTCAGATTAAATATGGAATTTCATACTAAATATAAACATGTGAAAGTATAAGTTAAAGAAAGAACAGGAGGCTTAAATATGACTGGTGGATTAAACTAAAAAAAAGACAAGCATTTTCTGGCTGTGGTCCTTTTATGGCGCCTAATGAATATCTCATGTGTACATCGTATAGCAAGAAAAAAGCAGAAATTAATAATTATATTAAAAAAGTGTTCCAATATGAGCCTAGAAATAGTCAAGGTAAGTGTTTTTTATTGTGGTTATTTATTTAAACATCAAAAATGAGAAGACTACCTTTTCTAGAACAACAAAGTCTAGGGCCATCCCCCCTTACTAGATCTAGAACTGAGAGTAATGTTAGAGACAACTCAACTAAGCTTTCCACGAGCCCTCCACTTAGGGAAAGTGTAAGCTCTTGGTATCAATTTAAGCCCTGCAAAACAGATCAAATAGATAATTCTAGTAACAATATGCCAGGATTTAAACAGCCAAATCAAAAAGAAATCGCTACTGGCTGTAAACAGAAAATTACAGCGATAACAAATTCTAATAAAAAGATCGCTATTCCAAGTTCAACAAAAACGAACTTTGCCAATGAAATCACAACTTTAAACAATGTAAAACACGAAAATATCACCAAAAATAACCTACTAATTACAGAAATCGGTATTGCAAAAGAAGTTACTGTGAGCTATAAAAATGCAGGTGGCACTACACCGAAAGCACCTAACGTTCACCGTAACGAAACTATTTGGAGCCAGAAAACTGAGGTGGATCAGGCTTTAACGCGAGACCCTAAAGAATTAAATAAAAACACACCTAATAAAACTAAATCTAATACAATTAAGTCAATAAACAAACCGCTCTATTGGAAATTTAATCGCAGAAACTCAGGTTCAAAACAGTGATAAAAATAAAACAATACATTTAAATCACGACAAAGTGCCTATGTTACGAGGAGCACAAAATCTTCACAACAATGATTTTCCAACACTAAACACATCAAAATAAATCCAAAGTTACACAAGTTAATGACCATACAGCATCAAAAAAAGACACCTGTTTATTAAATCAATCTCAAAGTAAATCGAACGTTTCAGAGCAAACAAACAGTAAGAGCTATGCAGCAGTACTCAATAATAAAGTTTCAAATGTAACAATCTCAACAACTAACGATCCAAAACAGCACTATAACATCTTGGACTTTGTAACAGATGATAACAATACAACTATAAATGATGAAATCACAACCCAATACACCTATAAATGATGAAATCACAACCCAACTGAAATATCTAAATTCACTCACCCCACTTGATAATTATGAGGCAGTAAATCTAGAATTCAACTCGCGAATCCCACCACACTTGTTCGACTCATTTTTACACTATCATAGTGAAAATACCCTTATTCTAAGTACAACTAATAACGAGTGCAACTTGTTCCCTTTTCCAACAGACGACTTTTTCGAGCTACTTAAAACTCAGCAGCTGGGAGATGCTATTAAACGCATCTACCATCACCCGAACCAAAGATATATTATAGTTGAGTTCTTTAACCTCATCCAAAATGAACTGTTTAAGAGAAGTCAGCTTTACCTGAAACAACGATAACTCATTAAAATTGAGATGAACAGGCCAAGAGTAGCTTATGGACTAGCCAGAAATTGCTATTTCAACTTCGCAAAAACAGACTTACAAAGACTTTTGGCCAAGTTTGGAACAATTACCAGTTTCAAATATCTTACAGAAAAAAGAAGGGATCTTGAGCTGCCCTCCAATAATGCAGCTTTTACACTAAAATTAAACAAAGAATACACTCTACTAGATATACCTTCAACTCTGGAAGAAAGAAAGTGTCCTATCTTCATCTCCATCTGGGGTGTCCAGCCATAATGTTTCTTTTGTGGTGAGTGCACACACTTGTTCAAAGCCTGTCCAAAAAGAATTTGTGAGATCTGCAATGTGAAGAAAGCTAGATACCATAAATATAACATAACTTCACAAAGCTCAACACACTCAACAGTTTTATATAATTCCAAAGCTATAGACACTACATTCCAATCAACAACTGAAATACACTTAAATACAATGCAGCAAAGTAAACAAGAAAACAGAACTGAACCCAGAAGGAATATACCAGAATCTACACTCTTTTCCCAAAAAACAAAAAAAAAAAAACACCTCTCCCCCCCTATGGGGGGAAAAAACAAACAACCAACTTGGTTAAAACAAAAACCACAAAAAAAAAAAAAACAACACCCCACCCCCCAACACAAAAACACAAAAAAAAAAAAAAAAAAAAAAAAAAAAAAAAACCCCCCCCCCCAAAACCCCAAAAACAAAATTTACCCCCACTAAAAAAAACACCAAAACCCCAAAACACAGATAAAACACCGAAACCGAAAAGGAAGAAAGAGAAAAGATCTAAAATAACAGAAACAACACCTTGTCACAACAGCTTTTCTTTGGAACGAAATACTTTAGCAGCATCAATAGCTGAAATAAATCATCACATAGCTGAAATAAATCATCACACAAAACAAATTAAATCCAATAAAAATCCCAATGTAGCCAGCTGTCAAATAGAAGATTCAATCATATCAGAAGATCAAATAGATCGACTGGACTTTGTCAACATGGAAGAACAACTAGACCTTGAAACTTAAAAACTCCCTAAACATACTACCAACTATGTTATTAAAATTTGGAGGAATAAATGTAAGGGGACTAAACTCACTAGATCAAGTGTTTGCTGTTAAAAAATGGCTGGAGATGATAAACATACATACTGCCTGTCTCTCTGAGATGAAACTGCACATAAACTCAAACTCGAAAATAAATGAATTAATGCAACACTTCAGCATATTTCACTTTGCTCCATCCACATCTGCATCATCTGGAGTAGCATTCTTGATTAACAAAAACCTAAATTATAATAAGTTTAGAATGCTATATCTAAGCAAGGAGTTAGTAATATTAAATATCAGCCTGGGTAATTTCTCAATTAACTTGGTATACCTATATGTCAAAAATGACTCTAATATAATACTCTCAGTAATATACAAGATAAATGCTCTTCTTTCTTCAGACCCTGGACCAATAATCTGTTTTGGTGATTTTAACATGAGCTATGGCAATTTCAATAGCAAATATCTACATTTCATCAACAGAGTTCTTCTGTGTGGAGAAGGATTTTCCTCTCCAGATGCCTTCTCTTTCTACACACAGCAAAAAAGGTCACTGATAGACTTTTTTTAATACATGCCTGACCTTCATTACAATCTAAATGCCAAGTTAAAATTAGTTCCCTTCTCAGATAATCTAGCTCTGTTAATCTCACTACAGATTCACCCCAAGGTACCCACACACTCAACTTACCATAGCACAATTTGTCTACTAAACAAATCTGCCACTCCTGAGTCAGTGTTCTCTGAGGCATACATTTTGTTCAACAAAATAGCCATTTTATCACTTCCACCTCTTCAGGCATGGTCATCATTAGTGGGAATACTCAGCATGCTGAAAGACTCGCATACCAGAAAAACTAAAGGGCTGAATCAAATGCTAAAAGAACTTGACACTATCAATAACAGATTAAGTTTACTTTCACCAACTGATACCACCATTCAGGAAATAATGACTTTAAAAACACAATACCATGAAAAACAAAGAGTTCTTGCTCAGTACATCTCCACAAAGAGATCCAAAATATTCCTGTCCACACAGCATAACTGGACTTGAAGCTATATAAGGTGGGCCCTTGGATCTTCAAAGCATCCAACTCCAATCATGACACAGGTCAAGGGAGAACTATATAGTGGACCAGAGATGCTTACAAAAATTCATAAGTATTTCAGGACTAAAACAGCAGATCAATATGTGACAGCTCATAAAAATTGGAAGGCTTCAAATGAATGTCTGGTGTCTGGAAAAATTGGAAGGCTTCAAATGAATGTCTGGTACATGATGTTACTGAGCTGCAGATAGTTCAAAAACTCCAATCATATACTGATAACACTCATCCAGGACTCCATGGCATTCCTAGGTTTGTGCTATTACACCTTAGTAAAATTACAGCCTCCATTATTCATGGAATAATTGACACATTGGCTGAAGATTTTCAACACATCCTGGATTTGTACCCGGTAGCACTGGTTCCACTCCTTAAAAAAATGAAAACTCATCCAGCTTGCTAAATCAGCATCCGATATCAATGATACCTTTATTAATAAAACCAATCGAATCAATATTAAAGGACAAATTTCAAGATCAGCTACTTCCCCAGATCTCCAGGCACCAATTTGCTCAGAAGGGAATCTCAGCCCTAGATGCCATTGAGTGTTTTTTACTCACAAAAGAATATGTACACACACACACAGAAAGTCCAAGCCTCTAGTGATTCAATTAGATTTAACCTCGGCATTCGACTCTGTCATACCATCTGTCCTGCTACACACCCCAAAACACTATCAGGTTCCAGAAGTCTATATAAACATTATAGCAAATCTCTCAAATTGATCCTGTTTTACCACCCTTGATGGGAGACTATCAGATGGTTTTAAGCCACAACTGTCCATTCCCCAGGGATCCCCTCTCACAACACTATCCTTCATTACATACATAAATCTCTTTCTCATTGAAGTCGAATGCAAACTACCTGGAATCTATATATCATCCTTACAATGTCAAGTATACTATATATCCTATACAGATGATGTCTCAATTTTCCTGCCTGACCAAAGTCATCTCCAACCATTGTTGCAAATTATTAATAAATACTCCAAGAAATTGAATCTAAGATAAACTACAACAAATCTTCCATGTGGAACATTAGGTCTGGCAAAACAATACCATCTATGTTTACTGCCCAACCTCAAAAGTTTTTAGGCTTCCTCATGGCCAAGACTAGACTTGCCATGGCCAAGGAATTACAGAGCTCTATCCTTGAAAAAAACAAGGAAAATTACTATACAGCTCTCTAACGTTACTTTCTCTCTGCCAGGCAGGACTACATTGTTAAATATGTTAGTTTTCCCCAGGCTCAGCTACTTTCTACCCATAATAAAGCCTACCAAGGCTTTCGAGACCTCATTGAACTCTCTTTCCTCTAAGCTGTTTTGGAAGACCAAGGTGGTTGCCATAAGCATAAGAAAAGCACATATGCTGAGACAACTAAATGGGCTTGGTCTCCACACAGTGCTCATATTGTATTTACAGAAGGCAATTGCAGTTGTTAGGTTGACTCACTTTAAACATGCCAATCTGACTTCAGCACTGCCTTTAACTCCCACTGACACCCCTCCTCATTCATGTAGCAAGTGGTTAACTGATCTATCCGACTATGTGACTTCCACTACAAATTTGATAGATCCTGTTCTAGAAAGAAAGACCACTTACTGGGAGACATACAAACTGAAACATCCAGATCTATGGCCACTGCATAATGCTCTAGGACTAACTAATAAACTACTAATAAAGAAATCAAAAGGGTGGTTCCTAGAATCCAAATTCATAGACTTCTTGCTGAAATGCAACCTCTCTTCTCTATCAATGAACCACTTTCTTGTGTGGCAAAGAGGCTTCAACAATCTCAACCCCCAAGGTTAGCTGTGTTCTTTGGCAGATGAAACCATCACTCATATCATCCATACAAGTCCAGCTCTTGGTCAAGTTAGGATGTTCATCAATGAAAAGATCTCCCATGATCACAGAGATGTCCTATTTATACAAAATGCCATAAAGTCAGGTATTTTTTAAAAAATCAGACTATCTGTGTTTTTTCTTTTGCAATCTGGCCTGTCAGATGTAAATACATTTTCAGTGACTCTGGAATACTTTTTCAGTGACTCTGGAATACTTTATAAAGCTTTTAAAAGGGTTTTGCCTCAGAGATCACATGTTAGTCCCCAAATGGCTACATATGGAATTCTGGACATTGGTGAATTTTACAGGACTGAATTTTCCATAGACTTTTAACTGAAATAACCAACTCTCCAATGGATTAGAGACCACTAGCTCCACAGTTTTAAGACAGTCGGGTTTTCTGTAATTTTTTTGTATCTAAAGTTCTAATAAATATATTTTTTGAAAAAAAAAAAACTTTTATTTTCAATTTTATTTATTAGAATGTAACGGCATGTGTGCCCGTTACAATATATTTATATATATGAAAAACAAAAAACAAGTTAAATTTGCTAATGCTTGTATTTATGATCAATAGATGGCATTTTACCAAAAACACTGTCAAAGTGTATGTTTGTTTACATAAATATCAGAGTAAGCATTCACTATCTTTTTCATTAGTTCCACCTTCAGTTCATGATTTCAAGCTGATTTGATATCATCAGTGAAGGATAGGAATAAGAAACTAGATCTAAACACTAACTCCGAGCATTTATGAAAATTTCTATTCAGCTTGCAAGCGTGAATCTTTTAGACATGTAATGTCTTCAAACTCAGCATAGCAAGCCAGATAGCTATATGGGTCTGATATCAGTCCAGTTTTACCACATAGTAGAAGCCTCTGCAATATATATCATTGCAAGAAAAACTTCAAAGGTACATTTATGAAAAACAAAAAACAAGTTAAACTTGCTAATGCTTGTATTTATGATCAATAGATGGCATTTTACCAAAAACACTGTCAAAGCGTATGTTTGTTTACATAAACATCAGAGTAAGCATTCACTATCTCTTTCATTAGTTCTACCTTCAGATCATCATTTCAAGCTGATTTGCTATCATCGGTGAAGGATAGGAATAAGAAACTAGATCTGCACACTAGCGTTTATGAAACAATTACTATTGAGCTTGCAAGTGTGAATCTTTTAGACATGTCATGTCTTCAAACTCAGCATAGTAAGCCAGATAGCTATATGGGTCTGATATCAGTTCAGTTTCACCATTTAGTAAAAGCCTCTGCAATATATATCATTGCAAGAAAGACCTCAAAGGTACATTTATGAAAAACAAAAAACAAGTTAAACTTGCTAATGCATGTATTTATGATCACTGATGATAGCAAATCAGCTTGAAATCATTATCTAAAGGTGGAACTAATGAAAGAGATAGTGAATGCTTACTCTGACGTTTATGTAAACAAACATATGCTTTGACAGTGTTTTTGGTAAAATGCCATCTATTGATCATAAATACAAGCATTAGCAAGTTTAACTTGTTTTTTGTTTTTCATAAATGTATCTTTGAAGTTTTTCTTGCAATGATATATATTGCAGAGGCATCTACTATGTAGTGAAGCTGAACTGATATTGGACCCATATAGCTATCTGGCTTGCTATGGTGAGTTTGAAGACATTATGTGTCTAAAAGATTCACGCTTGCAAGCTGAATAGAAATTGTTTCATAAATGCTCAGAGTTAGTGTTTAGATCTAGTTTCTTATTCCTATCCTTCACTGATGATAGCAAATCAGCTTGAAATCATGATCTGAAGGTGGAACTAACAAAAGAGATAGTGAATGCTTACTCTGACATTTATGTAAACAAACATATGCTTTGATGGTGTTTTTGGTAAACACCATCTATTGATCATATATATATATATAGCTCCACATCAGAAATTGTAATTTCTGAAGTCTCACATAGTCTTTCAGATAGCTCAGTTTTTTCTTGGTTTTTTGAAGTCTATGCAGAATTTTTTTTCTTTTCATCAGTAATGTCCTTATCTACTTTGTGCCCTTCATTTACTTCCAGCAAGTCTGATTTCTCTAGAAAATTTGGAATGTCTGGCATTATATTATTACCAAATCACTCAATTTTTTCTTTCTGATGATTTATGTGATTTACATGTTTTTGCATGTTTTTTTCTATTTCTATTTCAATGAGTACCATTTGCTTTGACAGATGTTCTTTAATTATGCCTTTGACCCAGTACTTTTCAAGAACACCTCTCAAACAGACTTTTTATCCCTCTGTGTACTGCAATTTTATGCTCCTGTTTTCATTATTTGAAAAATTTTGATCTGGGTGAATTAGTAATAACTTTGTGTGGATTTTTTATCCAAATATTATATCAGCTGGAGATTTACTTATGTTACTCATTAGTATACTGTGCTGATACAATAAAATGTAATACAGTGTTTCTTGTATGTTTGCAGTACCTTCCTTTTGTAGCATTTGTACAGACTTTTCTGCAATACCATTGGACTCAGGTGATATGGTAGTCTGGTTATATGTCTGATTACTGATTCCTTAAGAAAATCCTCGAATTTAATGGATGTAAAACTGGTTCCATTGTCAGATACTACTGTTTTGGGAAAACCATGAAAAGCAAAAATTTCCTTGAAGTTTTCAGATTGCTTCTTTGATGTTTGTATTTTTTACATCCACTTTGAGTATGAGTCAATCACTACTAAAAATTGTAGCCATGGAATGGTCTGGCATGATCAATGTGAATACAGTTCCAAGCTTTTTCAACTACAGGCCAAGTAATATAATTTCTTTTTGAACATTTGCATTCACTTGACAATTCTTTAGATTTTCACAAATTGTTCTATCTCAGAATTAATTCCAGGCCACCATACATAAGTTTGAGCAAGTGCTTTAGCACATATAATACCATGGTGACCTTGATAAATGAAAAATCTGATGATGACCACTACTAGGTATTAATACTCTATCATCCATTAATATGTATCCTTATTTGTAGAGTTTTCTTTAACATCCCATATAACTTTATGAAATATCTCAGCCTGCCTTCTAGGTCAGCTTTGCTGATCCACTTGATCAAAATTTTATGACCTTGCTTAGCTTTTTGTCCAACCTGCTACCTTTCTACTGTCTGTTACTACATTATTCCAATGGTCTATGTAGTTAATGGTGGGATCAAGTTCCTGTGGAGCTGATTTAATTGGAATTCTCAACAGCACATCCGCATGCTCAATGACATCTCCTTTTTTAAAATTTAGCTCAAAATCATAAGCTACTTCTATTTCCAGAGCAACAAACCATTATCTACCTATATAGTGCTAATACCACCTCACACTATATATAATAATAACCTATAGACAGTTTTTAAATTTCTATGCTTACATTTATTTTCCCTCATAATATTACGACTAACATCATTCATGCTCAAACTATTTCTCATCAATATAAGGGTGTTCATACAATTTTTTATAACTTTATCTCATTCTATGACTGCCATCATTGACACACCTGATTCACTGTGACTGGAATTGTATTTAGTAATTTTACTGATATCATAATTTGATGGCCATGAGTAATCTGGATAATTTCTTCTTGTTTCTTTTTGGAAAAGTTGACAAAAAGCTATAATCTTTTTTCCCATTAGCCCTACATACTTTCTCTAAATGAGTTATTTTGCTACAGGCTATACAATGACCTTTATTAAATCTATTCAATGCCATGTGATCTTTTTGCACAACAGTAGCAAACAATTTTCTTCATTTATTAGCAGACTGATATTTATTTTGTTTTTTTATATAAATGCATTCATTATTATTAGTAAAGTTCCCAAACTCCTTTGATTTGTCAATCACAATCTCAAGGGTTACTTTAATTTTGATTGCCTCCTCATGGAACAAGTCTCTCGAGAACAATAATTTCTGTCTAAGCCTACCATTGAATATCCCTCAAAGTAATTGTCCAAGAAGATTATCCTCTAATGCATCACTATAACTACAACTCATAGAAAGTTTCATGTTGATCATAATCACTTGTGTTCCCTTTTATTTTGTCATATATTCCTCACATGTAGCTATGCTACATGCTTAGAAGTCTTGGGGCTGAAATAATTATTTAGTTTTTTAATTACTATTCTGGTTGGTAATTTCTCTGTTTCTTGGTGATTGCATAGCTAATTTGTCATTTCTATCACTTGTTGCCCTGCATAATAAAATGTGGCAACATTAATGGGGTCACTGATAAATCCATTAATAAAAAAAATTTTCAATCCTCTTGAGGCAAATTGGCCAATCAACAGGACTATTAATATTAAACTCATTTATTGTCACTTGTGGCATAGCCATCATCTTAACTCTAATCCAAATTAGTAACTACTAAATAAAATATATATTTGCCCCACAATTACTGAACTACTTTACAATAAATAAAATATATATTTGCCCCACAATTACTGAACTACTTTCCAATAGGTTGACTTATCCAGCCAGTTTAACCTTATTATGCCTATAAACTTCTGGCTACTAATCAAAATCCTGTTTCTGATTACTACTAGACAAACTTGAACTCATATGAATAGTATATTTTGATAAATTTATATCTATTATTTTTATATATTGTAACTTGTATTAAAGTGCACAAAGAAATTGAACAACTATGGTTTTTATTTTCTTTATATCTAAATAAAATTCCTAAAATATTTTGTTATTCTTATTTGGGGATTATACACCCTAAGACATAGCAAAACTGGTGCAGTAGCTTCAACAAATGCAAGTGTATAGATTAAATCTTGATTCCCCTTATCTATGAGCTTTCATATCTTTCTGCTGATAGTGGTATGCTCTAGAACAGGGATGCCCAACCCGTAGCTCGCGAGTCACATGTGGCTCGCGTAACTGTTTAATGTGGCTCGAATTGCACTCTTCAAAAAAATTGATAAAATATTTTATGTTCCTTGATGGCACATGCACACACTAAAAAATAAACATTTTTACAATACAAACAATAACGATATGCAGTGTCAGGTTTCACATTAAATAAAATATATTTTTCCTGTAATTGTAATTTATATGTATGTTACCAAATTTTTAATAAATAAAATGTATTTACATTTTTTTTTTCTTTTTAACATATTACACCATTTTTTTTTTTTTTGCTGTACACGTTTGGTTTGGTGCTATATATATATATTGTGTTTAGTGCTCTTGTATATATTGTTGTTTTTATCGAGAAAGATCCTTGTAGACGTTTGGTTTGGTGCTGTATATATATTGTGTTTAGTGCTGGAAATAGTTTTTATCGAGATAGATCCATGTACACGTATATATTTTGCTGTATATATCGATGTTTAGTGCTGTAAACAGTTGTTTTTATCCGTGTACACGTATATATTTTGCTGTATATATATATATTGATGTTTAGTGCTGTAAATAGTTGTTTTTATCGAGATAGATTCGTGTACACATATATATTTTGCTGTATATATTGATGTTTTCATCGAGAAAGATCCGTGTACACGTTATTTTGGCCACATTAGAAACGGCGGATTGATACCAATGTGAATAGGCCATCCCCCCCCCCCCACCTATCTCCCTACATTGCAGGTTTAGTACCCAAGTACCATGTTTATAAATGTAATATGAAAAATGTAATATATTATTGTGGCTCCCCAAATTTTTTTAAATTCTCAACTGGCTCGCGTCAAGTTAAATGTTGGGCACCACTGCTCTAGAACATAATTATTATTGTTTCTAATCTTTTTAAGTAATTATTTTTTAATCCGGAACTTTATCGACATTTTGATCTTTAACATTTGTAACTTTGTAATACTTTATTTCTTTTAACTTTAGCACACATTTAACATCTACTTATACTATCTCTTTACATTCTAAACATATATATGACACTAAATATCTATATATAGCAAATACATTTTTGTTTTTTGTTGTCAGATAAAGGCAAGAAAAGTGTTGGAAGCAAAAGTGATTTAACACTTAGGTTGAAATCTATTTATTCTTTCCTATCCAGGATGTCACTTTTGGTAGTCAAACTTCTAATAAACTTCTGAGTAATGATACCATTTGAAAATGCTTACATGATTTAGTATACTTAAAAGAATGATAAACTTTGGCACTCAAGTTTTATGGATACCAATACAGTCACCTCTTTACATGCTCAAACATTTTATGAGCTGAGAAATAAACTACTAGATTATTAATTTATTTTAAATGTTCTTCAATGAACAGATTACCATTCAACCACTAATGTTGAAAGTATTAGCTTAAGTCTTAAAATGTAAAAGTAAATAAATTTAAATAATTCTGTAATAGGACAAGTATTTTGATAAGTATATATATTTTACAAGGAATAAAATATATTATTCAATAAATAAAGTATAATGGCGATTTTTTTCTGCATGTACTAATATAAAGAAAAGCCTTGCACCTACAATGAGCTTCCCTTAATCTTTTTCATCATTATCAAATCATTGGATTATATAAGAAATCAAACAGAATAGTTGTTAAGTATTGAAGATTAAAAAAGTTTAATATATAAGCCGATTTGAAAACTCCTTGGTAGAGGATTTGAATTCAAATATTTACAATGGAAATTATGTTAGCTACCATGATCCCCACATGCAAAATAAAATTACATTTGCATGCAGAAACTATGAAAGCCTGAAAATTATTGCTTCAAAATGATGGAAGAAAGCATACTGATAATGTAAATAATTATTTTGGTAAAATGTAAATCGGATTGCAAGATTTCATACAACAACAATGAATGATCTTATTAAATTACACCTACTAATGGATACATCACAAAAGCTTATCAACATAATGGATGGAGAAAAGTTTGAGCAGAATTTCGAAGACCTTCAATGCAATAATACCTAAAAAATCTTTTTTTTCATTTATATTTTTTTTACCTATAGCTTGATTAGTCTAGCAATTACAGATATAAATTACACAATCTACAGATTTCCAAAAAAATTATATGAAGCAATTAGTATAAATAACATATGGGATTCCATATTATGGGTTTCTGATCACCCAAATTTCAGATATATTATTATTGAAATTTGTGACTAAGGACAAAGAAATAATTTCAAAAAAACAATTTACATGCTGGATAAATATGTATTAATTAAGATAGATTGGAATACAGAAAATTATGTAACTCAAATTCTAAAACACATTTAAATTAGGACATTAATGACTTTAAAAACTTAGAGAAGCTTTTTGGATCACTAATAGCATTTCAACCGACATATTTAAAAGATATACCTGTACCAGTCTTGAATAAATAAAAATGGTAATTCAAATGACAACCTTATGCTAATTACTGATCTTGAAACCACAGTCTTCTTAATTTCATATTGAATCAAACCACAATGTTTTCACTGTAAGCAAAGACATTGCATCCCAACTGCATGTTCAAAATTGTTGAAACTTTGAAATGAGAGCCACATGAACACATCACTGTGGGAAAAATAATTGTAAGATAATGCTATTCAGTGAAAAAAAATTCATTGGTTAAGAGTTGCTTAGAAAATTGTGTGAAAAGAAAAAAGACATTAAAGATAAAAATACAAAGGAAAGACACAGAAGAATAATGGAAATCTTGGTGAAAGAAAAGAAGAATATAAAGGAAGATTTGTTACAAATAAAATTAGGATATGTAATTTAATTAATACTGAACTAAAAAAGGAAGAGATGGAGATAATTAAAAAAGGAATAAAATGTGTACCATAGGATATGTGGTAAGAGAGATGTTTTAGAGATACTGATATTAATAGAAAAATTGTCACAAAAATGTATATTATTATGAAAATAAGGATATTAATAAAATAAGTAAAAAAGATAAAATATTGATGGAAAACTTAAAAGAAAAAGTAAATAATATGATATATCAGATGAAAAAATTCAATAATAAAAAAAAGAAATAAAGAAAATTGGATTAAGAATGTAGATAAAATAATAGTAAAAGAAGTTAAAAAATTAAATATGAAGAGAAGAAAATAATATTTATAAAATCAGATACAGGTAATAAAGTAGTATTAATGAAAAAAAGAATATATAGAAAACATGAAAAAAATGTTAACAGAATAATTTTTTATAAAAGTAAAGAAAGATGATACTAAAATAAAAAATGTATGAATTGATAAAAGGGATGTATAATAATAGGTAAAAAAACCTTAGAAGATTTATGAAATAAAGATTGTGAAATAGCAAAAAATTATTAAGCACCAAAAATATTTAAAGAAGGAATAAATACCATTAAGATCAATAATAAATGGTAAAAGTTCATATTTTGATAAGATGTTGAAGTGATTAGCAAATAATATTCTAAAAATATATATTAATAAGAAAAGTAGTTGCATATATAAAAAATAATAAAAAATAAATAAAAGAGATTAAAGAAAAAATAAGGAAATATGATAAATATAGGTTGGCAATGATTAAAATAGATATAGTATCAATGTATACAAATATGGATGTAGAAAAATGATAGAAATGACAATTAATAAATATAAAGAAGATAAAGACATAGAAATACTGATAATAAAATTAAAATAGATTATGTAGATATGCTGTAAAGAGATAACATTTGAGTTTAATGGGGAATATTTTAAGCAGAAAAAAGGATTGTTGATAGAAGGAGCATTAAGGGGGAGGGGGATTAAGGAATATATATATATTGTGCCCTTTTCTATAGGTCGGTAATAGTTCATAACAGTCAATTACTAAAAATTTTAAATTTTAGAATATGTTCTTTTAATACATTAATTATAGTTTGTCGGTTATATTTTTGAAGTACAATTTAAAGCTAAAGAAAATACGTGGTATATAAAATTATAGCAAATTATTTAAAAAGTAGTTAAGTAAAGTTTAAAATATTGTTTCATATGGTTGTAAAAGCTGGCCATATTAAATAACACAGCTATAAAAATTAAAAGTATATTTAATAAATTCGATTTTAATAGTTTAAAACCGATAAGTTAATAAATACAGTGTTTAATCATATTTAATAGTCAAAATTAATATAGTATATTTTAAAAATAAACTTTATGATGGTGAGAATTGTATTTAATTCTATATTTTCTAAATTGTTCTTCCAAATTTTATAATTATATTATATAATATAATAAGTGTATCAATTTTATTAGTCTAGGCAGAGAAATAGATTGAAAATCGTCTGACAAAGTTAGTGATCATGTGACTTGTATATTATATACGTTCACACACACGCTTGTTTGAATTAATAACAAAGTTTAAAATATTTTAAAAGTTATATTATAGAATTGGATAGAATTATTGCCTATCATAAAAGCAAATAATAATAAATATTAAGTTAACTATCGTATAACATGCTTAAATGATGTAATAAAGATGAATACAGTTAATAAAAAAATTAAATATTTTGTTTAAATAAAAATAGATAAATGGAATAAGTTATTAAAATTGTTTTAAAAGTTCTTTTAAATGTTTAAATAGTTTTAATAAAATAATAATTTATTCAAAAGTAATATTTTAAATAATATTTTAAGTTCATTATGTCATAATTTTCTGTTTTCAAATATAATTCTGCTATAAACTGAAAATATGTAAATTTGTTCTCAAGTTAAAGTAAGAATCAACCAATCAAATGAGGTATTATTACAGACTATAAATATGAATTGCACGGGGGTATAAGGGGAGATTAATAATGAATTGAAACCGGAGAAAGGTAAATTATAACTATCAAAAAGATAGTATTTTTAAAATTTTTATTTTAGTCAATTTTTTTTTGGTACTTTCTTATCATTTTATTTGCAAAAACTAATTGATAATTTTTAAAAGTATGTTTGCAAAAGGAAAGTTTAGAAAAAAAATTATATATTTAGAAACTTCGTGGAGATGATTTTCTAATTTTTTAAAAGTTACTTGCCAGTAGTATTTTATCTGAAATTTAACCTAGACTACACAATAGAGATGGATATATTACGAAATAAAATGGATATAAATTGTAATACTGTAAAAATGTTTGGAATATTTGTTGATACAGCTTTATTAATGCATAACCGAAGAACTGTTTTGGTACATAAAAACCACAGCTCGGACATTATACGGAGTCTAAAAAATGTATTGAAACGTATTATTTATAAGTTTATCCAAGATTTATTTTTAAATAGTAATAAGACAATTATATCTCATGAATCATTTTATAGAATATTATATTCAAAGGAGTAAAATGTTATATACTTTCTGAAGGTAACATTTTTAAAAAATATTTTCAAGAATTAAAGAAAGCACCCAGGAAAATATGTTACAGAAGCGTTTTTGATATTAAAATATCCGGTCTTAGAATTTATTTAGAAAAGATTTGTTTAAAAGTACTTGAAGTTTTTTTTTTTATTTTTAAAAGAGATTTATAAAAAATACCAAATGAAAGTTTAAATGTATCAAGAGGGAAACATATATAAAAAAGTGAACACAGTTGAATAAAAGATGGATCCATGGAAATACAAATATTACTTAAAAGTTTATCGAATATTTTTAAAGTTAAATTAGCTGGATTGATGCATCGGATATGCAGAGAATATTGGCAGAGAAAATACTTAAAAAACTTCATGGGATTAATTAATATTATGATTTAATAATTATTGTCCTAAATACTAAAACAAAGGATTATTTTCTATAAATTTTACTAAATGGATTAATAATTATTTTTATTTTAAACTTTAACGCGCTTGGAGGAGAACATTTTTAAAAACTCTAGAGAAAATAATAAACATTTTGGACTTATCAGGAACTATCGTCAAGAAAATATGTAATTATAGTTTTGATTCCTTTTATTTTGTTAACCTAGTTTAAATCTAAATTTTTATATAAGATTAGGAAAAACATAAAAACATTAATTTATTAATATTAAAATTTTATAATATAACAATCTAATAATTTAGCTAAAAATATTTTAATATAAAGTGTATGGGTGTGAATTTTTTTGTATCTGCAATGCTCAAGTGGATAAAGGAAGCCTACTGAACACGATGACTAGATAAAGATTATTGGTAATAATAATAACTATTGATAATTTATAGTGCATATTTTTTTTTGTTTTCTTTAGATCATCCATAAATTGGAAGAATGAAGTGTAAAAGTTTTTTACTTATATGTACTGCATTTCATACAACATTTTTAAAAACATTATGAGATAGGCATTGATTTGAAAATATGCATACGACGATTTTTTTTTATTAGTGATATAATCTAACATAACAAATAATTATGTGATTCTTTTAAAATTTTCATGTTATTGGATATTTGAATATTGTCTAAGTAGATTGTATATGATTAGACATATAGAATAATGAAGTAAGCAGACTTTTCTTGTGGAACAGCTAGATTGTTTAACTATTAATGAATTTTATTTATTGTTTTGTAAATGCAGATAGTTATTTATCGATGTAAGATGTGAAAAATCTTGAGAAATAATGTTGAGATAGTGGCTTGGAAGTACTTAGTGAACAGGAAACCAAGATGATGTTTTTAAGAAATAGGATGTTATAAGGAATGGAAATAATATTTGGTCTTTATGTGAATATCAGTATAGTTAACAAAGCCCTATGACTGATACACATTTTATTTGGACAGTGTTTATATTTCTTTAAATATTTGATGTTCTAATAAAGCTGAAGAAATAGCAAGATATTAGGCAGGTAAATGTCATACCTCTTCGCACTGTGCCATGATTTTGAGATATGTTAAGAGTAATACTCTAGCTTTCTTCCTTAATCCTATGCATCTGTTTTTGCTATCTTTATTTCTTGTAACTGCATCGTTCAGTAAGATATGTTTAAGAGAAATGATAAATAATTAAGAACTTAGGTTATGCTATCGTTTTTGTATAAGATTGGTTTATTTGCTTAGAAGGAATAGGACGTTATAACTTAAAATTGAAGATCCAAAGTATCCTAAGGAAAGAAAAGAATCATAGAATATATTTTGAATTTTATTTCGGAAATGAAATATAAACTTTTTTAAAATAAAGTATCTAAACAAAGATATTTCCTTTAAAGTGATAATAATTTTAAATGCTTTAGTATTATTTTTTTAAGAGAAAAATAAGTACTGCATATTTTTAAAATACAATAGTACAAAGTAAATTATGTAAACAATATGCATAGTATATTTTTTGTTTATTGATTAACAGAAATATATTGATGATTACACTTATGTCATGCTAAAGTAAGGCTTAAAGAAGAATATATTATAATTAGTAAACATTGTGTGATAAATACTAAAATCTAGTACTGAATTTTGGATAATATTTTGTGTAACATCTTTGACTTTGCAAGATGAAATTTTTTTTAATATTTTGAGAATTCCATACTCATTATAAAATTTTGTTTTCTATAGAATGTTTTCTAAGTATAAATTTTTTTAAAATAAGATAGTTTAATAATATTAAGGATAAAATGCTGTTGCTAATAAAGTAGATAAATATATTTGTAATAAGTTAACCATAATGAGAAACCAAATAGTAACATTTTTTTAAAATTTTGTCCTAAATCTAAATAAAGATATAATTGAAATATAAATTATTTTTTTATAACACGGTAGATCAAACTGTAAAGTAAAAAAGTTAAGGATATCCGCTGTAAATAGTGTAAATAAATTGTTTATTTATTTGTTGTTAGTAATAAACTTTGTTAAATTTTGTTATTTCAAAAATTTTGTGTCCGAGTTATTTATTTCTCCACATCGTTGCATGAAATCACGATATATGCATAATAATTGAAACAAATATATAATTTTGCACAAAAGATAAATAGAGAATTATTTTAAAAATTTTAAATATTTTATTGGTATTCATTATAATTAAATAATCATAATCTTACATTATTTTATTGGTCATAAATCAGTTATCACAATATTATATTAAATTATATGCTATCAGTTGCCACACATATTTTGTTTGTCAGATTATTAAAATGCTACCACGTATTTATTATATCATTACATGAAGATATAAGATCATATTATATTATTTCATTATTTTATTATGGTAATAAAATTATAGTAAAAAGAAAAGATATACAGAATTAGTTAAACAATGAAGAATATTATTACTGTTATTTATTATTATTAGTTTCAGTGTAGTAGATTATGACATAAAATCCCTTCTCATATTTTACTACCGTATTTTTAAATTAACTTAGAATAAACTTTATGAACCTGAGATTATTTTATTTGAGCTAGATTATTATTAAATAGAAGATTAAGATTTAATTATTAGTTTAATCTTAGTGAGTAGAAGTTATTAAAGTCGTAAGAATACTATGAGTTTGTTATTTGAAATAGTAATAAAGGGGGATAGTGTTCTTATGCCATTGAGGTAGTATCCTATGGGATATTGACTCAATGTAATCTATCTTGTCACCTGTATTTTCACTTCAAGTCTCATGAAAATATTAAATATTTATTTAATTTATTTTTATAAACTAAACCTTATTCGTATTTTAAATTTGAGCTAGTGAAACATTTTAATTTTAATGCTGAATATTTTATTTATTAATTATTAACTGAGCTAGAACCCATTTTATTTTATATCATATATTATCTGGAAGTGAGGATGCATGAGATGAAGGTTAGAATATATATATATATATATATATATATGTGTGTGTGTGTGTAAGAAATGGAAAAGATACATAAAAAATGGTCCAATATTGTTAAAAATCTTATGTGGATGATTATTTAATTTTTAATAAGAGTGAAAGGTAAATAAATAAGTATTTAAAAAGAATTAGTAAATTGAATGAGAATATAAAATTTACAATAGAAAGAAAAAATAATAAATTGTCATATTGGATATATTGTTAAAAAACTCACATGAAAAAATAAAAATGTAAAAAAAAACATCAGTATATAAGAAAATAAAATAAATAGTAATATAACGAATTGGAATTCTAATATAGATATAAAATATAAAATGAATAGTATTAGTTCAAGAGAATATAGAGCTAATAATTATTGTTCAAATGCAGAAGAATGTAATAAATCAAATTAATTTTTAAAAAGTTTAAAGAAACTGAATATCCACAAAAAAATAATAGAAAAATTATAAAAATAGCAAAAAGATATAAAGGGGAAGAAAAAAAGAAAGGAAAGAGTAAGAAAGATAGGATGAAAAAGAGCAATATCTAGGTATTAAAACATATTGTAAAAAACAAAATTATTAAAAAAATTAATAAAAAATATAATAATGTAATTAAGTATAAAATAAAAAAGGAAAAGCATAATGAATATATTAGATAATAAATATATTACAAGAATGGAAAAATATATAAATGGGATAGAATGCAAACCATGTAAAAATAATAAGATAACTAAATATGTAGGAGAGACTAATAATTCAATGTATGCAAGATTAGATCAATATAGGTATGATAAGAGATCACTAATTTATATGCATTATTTAGAAACAACATATATTTGAAAAAAAATAGTATAAGAATGATTGATTATACTAATAGCAGAAGAGATAGAAAAATAAAAGAAGCTACAATAACTAAGAAGCTAAAGCCAAATCTAAATCAAAATGGCAGGGTAAGAACATTATTTTTATAGAATTTATTAAATTTTAGACATATAAAAAGTTTTTTAAAAATAAAATTTAGAAAATAAGATAAAACCTTAAACAAATTGATAATAGAGGGAGGTACATAAAAAAAATATGAAAAAAAAGGCTAATTTTTTTTTTAAAAAAAAGGCAGTTATGATTGTAAAAAGGGAAAGGTGAAGGTTATCAAGAGGTAATTAAAATAAAATAATAGTCAGTAAAAAGAAAGATAAATATAAAATAAAAAGAAATTATGAATAATAAAATCAAGTATAAAAAAGATGAAGAAAGATATATAAAATTATAAAAAAAAATAAAAATTAGAGTAAAAAATAAAAAAGTGGAATAGAAATGTTATAATGGTAAATTAATGAATAAAAAATAAAAGTAAAAAGAGATTAAAAAATAATAAAATAATGATATTAATATATATATAAAGTTTAAATGTGTGTTAGATACTTCTTGATAATGAAGGTTATGCCTTCGAAAACATTTGAAGATTCAACAAAATTTATTATTATTTATATAATTGTTCAATATATTATATTATTTTAAAGTTTTGATTTATATATATTTTGCTTTGAATTATCAACACATATTAAAGTTTTACATAATGATATTAATTAAAAGATGTAAAAGTGTATAGATAAAATTATATATGATTATGAATAATAATGTATCTGTATATAAAATAATGATTATATATTTAAATGTTATACCTCTGATAAAGACTGCAGGATAGTTGAAACTGTAAAGAAAATAAAGTAGTAATTATATAAAAAATTGCATTAATGTGTATATGAGAAGGAGAATATAAGTTTAATAAATATGAATATCAGATAATAATATACAGAATATATTAGCAGATGATTTTATTCAAAGGTAAGGTCAATTCTCTGTTTAAAACATGTCTGTACCACAACCAGATGTAAGTGAAATAAAGAAACAAATTTTTCTACAAGCAGTTGTAATAAACAATACTTCACAAGATATTATAGATGCAACAATATCTAGTCAATTACACACAGACATACTTGGTCCATCACATACTGACATGGATATAAGTACAGTGGCTATCAAATGCAAACCAGCTCATGCACCACGTAAGAAAAGAAAAATAAAGTGTGAATTGCAAATCCCAGGATTAAGTGAAGAGGATGTACCACAGACTCTAGAACATCTATAAACTCTTCACATTTTTCATGAAATATATTATTAACATATCTTTATGCATTGACAAAATTAAAAAAAATCAAACAAATCCATCTTATTACTTTTTCAATGCTTATTTTATTAAAATCAATCCATCTGATATAATTATGATAGTCCAGCAACCTTCCTCAAAGAAAGAAACATATATTAAGTAAACAGATTAAGTATGTTCCTTATGAATATAACTATAAAAATGATTGAATAGAATTAAAAACTTTGGAAAAAAATTTGCACAAAAGTATGTAGAGGAAAAATATAATGTTTATTATTATTACCAGAACAATAACAATAGGATTATTTGAAATAAAGATAAAATATGGATAGAAGAATTTAAAAGTGAAATTGATAACATGATATATAGAATAAAAAGATATAAAATAAATAAATAGATAAAAATAATAGAGGTTCATCATATGATATAGTGACAATAGAAAAAATTAAAGAAATAAAAATTAAATGTCAAGATAAGATAATATTCACAGTCAGATAAAGGGAATAAAATGCCTATGTTAGATAAGAAATAATATATAGGAAAAATGAATAAAATGTTAGATGATAACATTTTAGAGAAAAGAAGATGACACTAATTTAAAGTATAAAAATATATACTCACTTAAAAGAAATATTTATAAATAAAAGGTTTAATTAATTATAATACATTTGAATATCTAAGAATTAAAGATTGTGTAACAGTTAAAATGTATGAGCCAAAATTTTTAAAGAAAAGGTACCATTAAAACCACCTATTAATGGTTTCAATTCCTATTTTAATAAAATGTCAATGGTTGGTAAATAATGTTTTAAAAATATATACTGACTGTAAGTCATATATTAAGAATAATGTTTTAATAAATGAATATAATAATTATATATTAACAATGGTAAAAATTAATGTTTCAATATATCCAAATGTCAATATGGCAAAAGTTATTAATTTAGTAATTAGTACATATGAAAATAAAAATATACATTTACCTATAGTACAATTAAAAGAGATGGAAATTTTTTGCAAAGAAATAACGTTTGAATTTAATGATAAATATTACCCTAAAAGGATGGCTTGTTAATGGGAGGGACATTTAGTGGAGTGTTAAGCAGTATTTATATAGGCTATTTAGAAGAGGCATGTTAAAAAATAAAAATACTCAAATTTTTATGAAAAGATATGTGGATAATTTTTTATTTAAGATATTAATAATTTAGATAGAAATATTACATTTACTATTGAAAAAGAGGAAAATAATAAGCTTGCATATTTGGATATAATGTTAATTAAATTTTATATAAATGTTAGATGTAGTATAGAAATAATATATAGGAATAGGGATAATAATAAGAAATATAAAGTTAATACTGTAAATTTTAAAATTCACAGAGCAATAAATTATTGTTCAAATATGGATGATTATAATAAAGTTAAAGCAAGTAAAAATCTCAATACAGTAGTGACACTCAGTGCAATCCAGAGTAATCAGTGGATGCAAGAAGGTTTGCATAAAATCCCTATCTAGTGCCTACTCATCCAATACCCCCAGACTAATTTCTAGCTTGTGGCTTTTATCAGTGAAGAACCTTGGATATGACAGCACTGCACCTACATCTTAGAATCTAATGCAACCCTACAGCAGCCACATTTTAAAGATTCTAAGATCTAGGTGCAGTGCTCTCAGATCCAAGGCACCTCACTGATGAAAGTCACAAGCTAGAAACTAGTCTGGGGATATTGGATGAGTAGACATTAGATAGGGATTTTATGTACAAATCTATCATCCATTGATAACTCTGACTTGCACTGAGTGGCACTACTGTATAGAAAGTTTTGCTTGTTTTAACAGCTTGAGCAAGCATAAGAAATGGTGATCATGTGATGTTTAGTAGTTTAATATACAAAGTTAATAAAGAAGTATACTCTTATTCTTCTCCTTTACTTTCTTTGCATTTCTTCATATATTCATATATATTTCTTATAACAACTCCTCTCATATAAACTAAGATGATATCCCAAGCATAGTCTGTCATAATTCTAAATATATGACAGAAATCTAATAAAGATGGTAATTTTTAATATAGTTAAGTACTACCATAATCCTGTTTGATTATTTGTTAATTAATTGTTAAATCACCATAGAATGTCCACCCTTGAGATTATTGACATATAAAGCCTATACTCCCCCTTCCATGTAAATTAGTGATAATTAAGCTGTTTTTTTAATTACTAATTGTTTTTTAATTTGCAACAAACTCAATAATATGAAATCTAAATCTAATCATATGAACTTTTAATTTACTTTTCTTTTGTTGTTAGCAATAATTTTTTTTCTTTACACATTGCCTCCTGCATTTTGTGGGTTGTTTATCACAATTAATTTTTTCAATAAGAGTTTAAGAGTTTCTTAGTGGGCTATAAGAAAAAGAGCATATATACTAACATCAGATGCATTGGTCACATGGAATTATTAAGGGGGATAAGTGATGATGTTTAACTTTGTACTATTTGTAGTAATGTTTATATCAATCTTACACACAGACATGTGAGTTAGTGGTCATTGATTGCTTCCTAGGCTTTATCCTGCTGACTATACAAATCTGACCATTATAATATATTGTAACAGGAACCAGGTTTGAGCCCTGTTACAAGTTAAAGGGACTATAGATGGTCACATTTATATGTAGATGTGGTAATCACATATATTTGATTGAGGCAAAATAAATAAATAGTTAACCAAGATAGGCTTAAGAGGTGGGTGATAATCAGATATATTTGATTGAGGCAAAATAAATAAATAGTTAACCAATGATAGGCTTAAGGGGGGGGGGGGGTGCTTGTTGTGTTAATGGAGTGTGTGCATATATATTATATAATCAAATGTAGAAAAAAAGAACTTTCTGGAAAATGTACAATTTATATATTTTTATGTATAATTTTTTTAATTAAAAATAAAAATATGTTATTGCTAAAAAAAAAAATGAAACAGATGTTTATCTAGAAAATGCTATTTGCATTAGTTATTGTGTATATTTTTAAGTTTCTAATGAACTGTTAAAATAAAACTTGCTAAAAGGTTTTCTTTTGTGAAAAGAAATGAGAACACAAAAGAAACTGAATCTGAAACAGTGGTGTGCTAGACTAAGTAGATCACATATAGAAAATTTTGAAGATTTATGGAACAAATTACATCAAAAAAAGGATTGATAGAATAAGAAAATATATTTATATATATAAAGAAACAGAAATCAGGAAATAATTTATGAATTTATGGATTATTATTGACTGATAATTACTGCTTGTTGTTTACTGACTGCTGTTTTAATCATTATGATTCTGAGTAATCAAATTAAATTATTGAAAGAAAATTATATAGGCACTAGCATAATGATGTGGGGGTAAAGTCCTAAATGTGTGGGGCTTTTATCCCACTGCTCCTCAAATAAAGAAAAATATGTTACTTTATCTTGTTAGCTATTGAAATCAAAGTTCATGTCCAAACACATTTCTCTTGTCAAATAATATTGTTCATCATTGTTTCATCGAAGGCATTTTTAAATAATCTTTATGGCCATAGCTTTATCAAGTAAGCTTACTTTATGTCTTTATATAAACAATTTCATTTCCCTGGAATCTAAAGGTAATTTATGTTATTTTTAATTTATATTTGTATGAGTTATAAATTATATATCTTTACAATTTGTCATTTCTTTTTACTCAAAATCATGAAACAATATTAAATTCAAATAATTAATTTTTGTATTAAATAATAATTTTTATTTATTTAAAAATATATATATGCATGCTTTATTAAACAATTGAGCACTCTTATTTAGTTAGCCTTTATTTTCATGATTATTCATTAGTCTAAATATGTGTATGTATTTTCAAATAGTTCAGTGTGATCTATCCTTATTATTAACATATATCTGTCAGTTTAAATATTGATTGCCCTGGGTGAGTTAGCTAGTGAAGCTGGAAATATAGTACATATTTCTGCTTCACCTAGTGCCAATGTCATCAGCACTAGTATGGGTTTGAACCCAATCTTGTATATTAACTGACACCCATCTCATAATAGATGGTAGTATATTTATAATCAATATTATAATCTTTTATCTAATTTATATTTCATTAATTTATATTTTATGATTAAAACTAACCTTTTTATAATAGTTTATTTATTTTATAATATTTGTAGAAATGTATATTGTGTTTATTTTATTAAATTGGCATTGAGTAAATAATTGAATCCTAGATATCTATAAAATGTTACAAATATTTTAAATTCTTTCATTAAAGTCCATTTTTTTCAATTAATCAGTTGGTAACATTTTATATTTATCTTTTGATAAATGTACATTAAAGGATCAATTATGTAAACAATCTAATATTTGTAAGGAATATTTTGTAAATTTGTATTTATGTTTTATATCAAATATCAGATTTGAAAGCCATCCTATTATTTATAGAATGTACCAAATTCCTAAAATTTTTGTGAATAAAATTTACATTTTCTTTAATCTAAATCTTAATTAAATAGGCTTTGTTAATACGATGACTGATCAACTTAATCATACTTATTGCTGTTTTCTTTTAATTAGCAAAATGAACCCTTGGGGCATGTTAATGCAAGATTGTAGATTTCCCACCCAGGCAGACCCTGACCACAGAGAAAGTTACCAGCAAACATCATGTAGATTGAATCCTATAGATAAGACTGGATCAGATAAATAGTAAAAATTTTGAATAGATTAGAGGATTAAAGAACAGTTCACTGAAAAAAGTATTTATAGTACTTTGTGCCTAAAGAATGAGGGGATAAAAAGATCGGCTGTTTGCTTTTCAGAGCTCTGTTTTCACCAGCTCATCAATGTCATTCCAGTGCTCTCAACACCTAGCCCGAGACTGTACTGTGTCAAGAAAGCCTGCTAAATGATCTGATTTTATAACTGCCTGTTTCAAGCCATGGAATGTCTATCGATTGGTTGAGATAACCTCCAATTTGCTGCAAGCCTCTGATTCTAGCTTACTTTGTTTTTTTTAAATCAACATTAATTTGTATTTTATATATCTGTAATGTTTATACAACAATTTTAAAATGCGTCTTTTAATTTTTTCTTTAAATTTAAAATTATTAATTCCTATAAAAATCCCACATTACTTTGATGTGGCAAATTTATCTTAAAATTTTTGTTGGTTTATTTATAATATTGGTGTACTGAAACTGCCAAGTATAAAACTCAATGAGCAACTAACTTTAAACCCTCTCCCTCTTATTTTCTCCATTTAAAAATCATTACAGGAGACTTATTTCCCTTAAATTAATTAATAGAGAAAGCTCATTTAGTTTTGTACCTCATATTATAAATTTATTTTAAATGATTGAAATTATTTTAAAAGTTAGATATCTTATTATTATCTCCAACTTAAAAGTGCCCTCGTAATTATCTCAGAGAGAATAATGTATTTTATTAAATCAGTTAAGTAAAATCTATCACAATTTCTGTAAAGCAAATGTCTTGAAAGAAAATCATTGAAAGCACATCTGTCATGGCATTTTATCAGTACATGTTTCATACACATATATTTTTATTTGTCAGTAAAATATTAAGATTGGGATTTATCAGTTATTATGCTATATGTTGTCAAACTTCACCAGATGTGAGTTTGATATTTAATGCACAGTCTGTCTATGTTGATTAAAAGACTGACTTATTTTGTAATCTTTGGTGATGAATTATTTGATAACTTATTAATACATGAAATACTTAGAAAGTGTGGAAGACAATTTATTTTAAGTTTAGTTTTAACACTTGCCTTTCCTTTTTTATATTATGGTCCATTCATTAATGGCCTGAGGTTTCTGGGGACTTTCTATTATGTCAGGGAGCTGATTATTTTAATCGGGAATTAAGTTATGATCGTTAGTGATCCACTATATATATATGTCTGGGGCATTATGTAATTTAGACATGTAATTTATAATTGCAACCATTCATTTAGTATTATTGTTCTTGCTTTGCTAATTACCTCTTAGGACCTTCAGAAGTTTAAATATGACCAGTCCAATCCTTGACTTTCCCTTAATAGTAAACATATTTTCCTACTAGGGATCCTTTCCAGGCATTGCCATTAAGATGTGTATGGGAAGTCCAGCACATCAAATCTATTATTATTATTATTATTATTATTATTATTATTATTATTATTATTCAGAGACATGTTTTGGCTGGAGAGCCAGCATTTCTCATCATCTACCTATATATACCAGGGATTTCTTTTAGCAAAGCCACCCAGAAGTTCATAACAGACCTCATTTATTCTTTTGTTGTAATCTATAATATCATACTGCCTTTATCATTATATATATGTATATTTATTTACAAACCTGAAATCCTCTCTGCCGTGATGGCACATCCTTCACAAACCAATCCTGTTAATTAGTTAAATCTGATTATCTAATTTAAAATGAACTATTTTGCTTTCCACACTCATTATAGACAACTGATTTACTGTAATAGTGTTTTAAATACACATTGCTCATGTTTTGTTATTTATATATAAAATAGATTTATTTGTAATCTCTTAAAGAGGGCTAATGATATTTTATTGCTGATTGGTTCTTGGCCGACCAATTAACAAATTTTTACTTTGTTATCAAATGCCTTGTATTTAGTCACATCAAAACGAATTCAAGAAGTATAATAACCTAGTTGTATAAACAAAACTCAACTTATTTTGTATAACAATAACTCAATTTCTTAATAAATCCCTGTAATATTATTTTAAATTAGCTTAGTTTGTCATCACTCTGAATCTCTAATATTAATTACCCTAGTTATTTATATTTCTTTGATTTAAATTCAATTCTTTGTAATGTTGCCATAAAGAATTATAATTATTATGGTTCAAACCATTAGTAATTGATATCAAATCACATCTGTACCATTCTGCAATTGTCAAAATTCACTAAATCATTAATTTCTCATATAAACCCATTATTATTTTGAGTCTCTTTGTGAACCATGACCTCCAGCTGGGATGAAATAAAACCAAGACTGCTAGTGTCATCACAAATGTTGTACATTAGTCAGAGAGGCAATATTTCAGGCAAAGAGGTTAGGATTCACCATTCCCCTGACATCTGTATCTTGTGTGTGTATGGTTGGATTCGAGGTACTTTTGCTTGAATTATTGGTCTTGTTGAATGAATACATGATTTTGACCAGCACACTAATGGTCAGGCTTTCCTTTAATGCACCATTATCAATCTTATTAATCAATTAGCATAATTCTTTATGTTGTAAACTATAGGATTGGTGCTTGGAATCAGAGAATGTCAATGTTCATAAATATGCTAATCAGTAAATATTGATTAGAGAGTTGGAAAGATTAATGCCAAATATAAGTATGTATATTATTATATTTACATTTATTTATTTTTGGGGATATGAGCTTTATAACACCTCCACATCTATGGCTACTATAAATCCTTCTTGGTAGATTAAAGATAATAGGTTTTGTTCATAAATAAATCTCATTAATTTATAAATATGTTTAATACAGATAGTGTGCAATCAACTGTTGAGAATTGACTGAAATATAGTTGGTGGAATTAGAAAAAGGGGCTCCCACCCATTACAATGGTATTCCAATGATGGGGCTATGAACATTGGAGAGTGTTAGGGATAGATAATAATAGTAATCAAAAAATATTAATATTAAAGTGTTGTGGTATAATTGTGTTTGAAGAAAGAAAAGAGGAAATTTTGTTTTTTTAAAAATTAGAATCAAGGAATATATGAAAGTGGACTGTAAATAGAATAATGATTAAAAATAAAATATGAGAGGTAGCATAATACTTCGTGGGCTGGGAAGTCAAGCCTGGCACTTTTGTTGTTTGAAATAGACAGTTTAATAGATAAAAGAAAAGGAAGGAGAAGCAAGAATGATGGAGGTTATCATGAGGAAATTTAGAGGAGTTAGAACAAAAAATGGAATCAAGATGTCAGGAAATACAAGATAGAATCAACAGAAAGTTTCAGGAATTAGAGCAGATATTAGAGAGAGATAGAGAGTAGTCAGGGGAGAGAGGTAGTGATATGGAGAAAGAATAAAGTTTAGCCAAAATTAAAGATAAGTTGAATAAAGAAAGAATAAAAGTAGTAACATTAAAAAGCAAGGAATCTGAGGGTAAAGTAATTTAAAATGTAAATATTGACAGTAGGGAACAGAAGTATGTATGCATATTTAAATAATAGCCCTGCTAATGTAAAGAAGTTTATAAAAATATGTGCTAAAAGGAAAGTGGTCAAGAAAATGGCCCAGTTACTTGGTGCATTTCATAGCACAAAGCCAAATAATGAAAATAAAGGAAGGGGATTCAAACTCCTAGAAAGGGAAAAAAATATGAATATTATGAATATTCACTTGGATAGAAATGATTGGAATAAAAGGAATATAGAGAATCGTATAGTCATAGAAGAAGGGGGCATGATAAATATAATAGCAGCAATACAAAACCCAACCACCAAGAACACCAAGTCAGGCCTAGAAGTAGGCCACAAATTCCTGGTCTGAGCAGATATGTAAGAATACTAAAAGAACCACCTGACAAAATTTAAGTAGGATTATAGTAATCGGACAAACTTTTATGCAAAGAAATTTTTTTTATTTGTACATGAATTATGAAAATAATGAAAATAGAGTTAAATAAATAAATAAAGTTTTTTTTATAGAATCAATACTTGATAATGTAAATAAAAGAGAATATAATAAAACAAAATAAGAATTTTTTTATTTAGAGTTAATATATGATAATGGAAATGAAATAAAGGATAGATATATAAGAAAGAAAAAAAATATGTGTTTATATTTGTTTGTTTTTTGGAGTTTGGAGAGTTAGATAACTTGTGACTGTGGAGCTTTGGGAGAGGAGTGGTCTCTCCATTTTTGACAATGGAAGGTGAAGTTTTGGCTACTGTGTTGTGTACGATGCATGGTGGCTCCTGTTTTTGGATGTGATTTTGACCCTAGGTGAGAACCTATGTAATCCTCCATGATGCAGATGATGAAATTCTGACATAACCTAAAACTTTTAAGTCTCTGAAAACAGCACAGCATAGATATTGCCCCACCTATAAGACTCCAGAAGTGAGTAGGGTCTTGGGTGATACATATTTAACCCTAAATCTCATAACAAAAGTCAGGTATCATTCCTGAATTTTTTACCCACTCCTAAAACTTGGAAGCAGCAGTGTGGTAAAGACATTTTTTTTGTTCATTTCATTATATATATTTTTGGGGGTCATGTGACCAAATTTAAGCTGGTGAAGAGTTGATTGTATATTGTACATGACACATCATCTACTTGTTGTTTGTGGTCAAATCCAGTGTGTATTGTTTGTGGTCAAATCCATTGTGTATTGTTTGTGGTTAAACTTGTTGTGTATTGTCAGGTCATTTTCTCTCTTTTGGTCTTGGAGCTGCCAGGGTGTAGATGAATATAGACAAAGAATAATGGTTTAAATCAGTGGTCTTCAACCTTTTCATACCTGCGGACCAGTAAAAATAAGGATAAGGTTCCGCAGACCAGCAAAAATAAGGATAAGATTTTCTTAAAGATAAGCATAATTGTTATAACTGATCAAAACAACAATGTTAAATATATAAGATAAAGTTTTATATATATATACATGGAGTTTATATAATAAAAAACTTTTTTTTAAATTTTTTTAGTAATAAAAAATTTAATTCTACCCCCCCCCCCTCATAAACATCTGTGATGACTAGAAAAACAAATTAATTTATGAATGATTGATTAGATTTTGTTTTCGTTCTGTTTTCTTTTTTTTTTTAATTGGGTAAAAATGAGATGAAAAAATAAATAAAAATTGGCTATATTAATTAAAAGTTTAAACTCTTATTATTTAATATTACAAACTTTTTACTGCCCGTCTAGCACGAGGACCAAGGGTTGAAGAACACTGGTTTAAATGATGAATATTTATCCTAAAAAAAAGGAAATATTAAAGATTTTTTTTTGTTTTTGCTGAAGTTAAAGCCATCCAAATACATAGACCATGTTTGAAGGCTTCTAAATGGAGACATATTGTAACAGGAAGTAGGTTTGAACCCTATTACAAGTTAAAGGGACTATAGATTGCCACATATATATGTAAATATGATAATCAGATGTACATACTTAATTGGGGCAAAATAAATGAATAGTTAACACAGATAGGCTTAAGGGGGGATTGTGCTCATTGTTTTAATGGAGTGTGTACATATATATTATTATATAATCAAATGTAAAAAAAAAAAAAAAAAGACAACTTTCTGGAAAATGTATAATTTATATATATTTTTTTAATCAAAATTACCTGCTTTATGCTTATATTTTTATATATTTTTAATTAAAAATAAAAATATGTCACTAAAAAAAAATGTAACAGATGTTTATCTATAAAATGCTATTTGCATTAGTTATTTTTAAAAGTTTCTAATGAACTGTTAAGATAAAACTTGCTAAAAGGTTTTTTTTTTGTAAAAAGAAATGAGAAGACAAAAGAAACCGGATCTGAAACAGTGGTATGCTGGAGTAAGTAGATCACATAAGATAAGAGTAAAAATATAGAACATTTTGAGGATTTATGGGAAGGATTATATCAGAAAAAGGATCGATGAATTTTTAGAATAAGATATATATATATATAATGAAACAGAAATGATTATTGATTGATTATTATTGACTGATAACCATTATTGCTTGTTGATTACTGACTGCTGTTTTAGTCATTATGATTCTAAGTAATCAAATTATATTATTGAAAGAAAATTATATGCACATCAGCGTGATGATGTGGGAGTAAAGTCCTATATATGTGGGGCTTTTATCCACTGCTCCACGAAGAAAGAAAAATATGCTACGTTATTCTGTCAACTACCAAAATTGAAGTCCATGGCCAAACAAATTCGTCTCATTAAATAATATAGTTCATCATTGTTTCATCGAAAGTTTCCAAGGAAAGACATTTGTTTAGCAATCTTTATGGCTATAGTTTTATCAAGTAAGCTTACTGTCAGTGTGTATATGAATGATTTCCTTTCCCTGGAGACTAAAGTTAATTTATATGTATTTTTAATTTATAACTATATGAGTTATAAATTATATATTTTTACAATTTGTCATTTCTTTATACTTAAAATCATGTAAATAATATATTCAAATAATTATTTTTTGTATTAAATAATTTCTTATATAAATTTATTAAACAATTGAGTACTCTTATTTAGTTAGTCTATTTCTATTATTGTTTATTAGTCAAAATATATGTATGCATTTTCAAATAGTTCAGTGTAATTTATCCTTATTATTAACACATGAATGAGGTAGCTAGTGGTTGGGCTTTCCATTAGTGGGCTATTATCAATCTTATTAATCCAGTTAGCATAATTATTATGTAAACCATAGGATTGGCACTTGGAATCAGAGATTGTTGATATCTATGAATATGCTAATTGGTGAATATTGGTTAGAGAGTTGGAAAGGTTAATGCCGAGTATAAATATGTATATCACTGTATTTACACTTTTTTTTTTTGGAAGATGAGTTTTAGAATAACTTACCTCCGGGTCTATGGCTACTATAAGTCTATCTTGGTAAATTAAAGGTAATAGTTTTCATTCATGAATAAATCTTCATTATTTATAAATATGTCTAATACAAATAGCATACAATCAAACATTGAGAGTTGACCCAAATATAGTTGAAGGAATTAGAAGGGGCTCTCATGTGTTACAATATATTGTACTGGTCAAAATTGTATGTTAACTCAACACGATTCACAGCTTGGGTAAAAGTAGCTCGAATCCAACCATACACAAGATCAAAGATAAAGAATACTTATGGATTCTGCTCTGTTTACTGACTCTCTAAATCTGCAAACTAATTAACAACATTTTCGAGGCAAGCAATTAATCTTTTCCACACTCTGGCCCACTAGCATCAATGGTAACATGAGCCTCAACTAATTCGTATGTCTAACTCTAATTATTAACTTTAATTAGACTATCTATTTATTTAAATATAAAATGGTATGTGTGTGACCTTGAGTCATCAGATAGCAGCACAATAATTAATTAGAAAATACTAATTTTAGAGTGAATGAATAGAGACGAACCAGAGGTAGCTTAAATTCACATATATATATTTAATAAAACATTTTTATAATTTATCTAATATCTCTGATTTGATTTCATAAAATTATTTAATACAAATTTCTATTCTGTCGTTTATTATGCCTCTGGTGAGAGAGCGGTATAGTTTATATGCCAATATAACAAATGTCATGATTAGTGATTTATGGAAGACACCCAACCAAGTCTGAGATGTTGGAATGAATATTTTAAAAAGCTATTTTAAACATAATTTTATTATGATTGAATTTATTTTAAGAGAGAAATGATTAACTCAAACTATAGGAACTGGTGTCAGAGCGAGTGACACATTTAAAATATAAATGGATCGTGATATTGGCACATAAATATTTCAAGATTTAAAATACATAAATTAGTCAGATCGTGGTCAATCCACCATAATGTGCTTAGACAAAGGAAAGTGAATGAATCCCAGCATTTGATATTACATTACAGCATAGACTCAATTCACCTGCCCCCATTCCTGTGATGCCAAGAAATAAAAGAAAGAATAGTCTGCACCATTGGCAAACCTAAAATATTTCAGGTGAAAGAAATGAGAATCGCCCAGGCTAGCTAAGCTCTGCCTGCCCTGGGTCTTTCCATTTTAGCTTTCATATCCTGATAAATCATGGCCAGTGAAATTATCATGTGGTCTAGTTTTGATCTAGCGATCACAAAGAACAAAAGACAAGTAATCAAGCCAAATGTTGGCCAGGCAAAATATGAGTACTGGAAAATATATTTTCACAATTAAATATAGAATTGTGCTGAGCTAAAGATTACACAAATGTTATACGGATTGACCAAAATCAGACAAACAAGAATAAAATAAACATTAATTATTATTACGAATATTTGTAATGAGCGACACGTCTCTCCAACACAAAATCCCACTAACATTTCAAATGACATTCTATTTCTCTCTTATTATTTAACATGAATATAATTTATAAACTTGAATCTCACATCTCCCCACAACTAAACCGTGTACGTATAAATATAAAAAACACATAATATAAAATGGTTTCATCTTGACAAAACAAAGGTTGCTCCAAAATCTTCAGAGCTAGGGAATTAATTATTTTTATTTACTGACAAACATTGGACAGGAAATAGGCAGCAAAATATTTATTTAAGTAAAGCTTTTGTCAAAATAGAACAAAAATTGGCATATATTCATTTCATTTTAAGTAATTAATAATAATATTTTCTAAACTGCAATTAGAAGAAAGTTTAGCATTAAGAAGAGGCATAATTTTAAAACAGAAAGAGAGCAAAGACATTAGATTTTAAGTAATAGGAAGTATATTTTTATAGAATATTAAGTTACAATTAAATTACGTTATGGGGATTACATTTTTAGAAGACATTACAATTAGCAGGATTTACATTATTGGGTCACTGGAGTTTTAGAAGAATAAATTAGATGGTTAGAAATAACAAATTGGAAACATATTACCTAATTTATTATGAGTATGAATGGAAGTTGGAATCCCATGATGAAAACTGAATTTCCACACAGGCATAGCTAGCTATGAATTAAATAAAGGAGTTCAACAGTTCATTTTATGAGGTTTCTCCAGCTTATGGTATTATGATCATATTTAGGACATGTTAATGCTGTCTACTCTGCTATCATACTTCAGAACACTTATCATTATTTTAAAAATTTCACTGACATAGATTTGCCAAGCAATTGCTGACACAAACTGGGACTGGCTGCTCTATTATTCTTTTTGGCTATTTATACGTTTTTCAACTATTTTTGGAAAATTCCCTTTTTCATATGCTCCAGGGTAAGTGGCTATGTTGGAATACCTAAAGTATATTTGTATTGTATTCTTGAGATCAACTCTCCCAATAAAGCCAATGATTTAATTGTTTCAAATCTATTTTTAATTAAATGTAGATTTGCAGAATTTATATTTCAAATTATCTTTTCTAATTTAATTTAACTTTAACTTGAAAATCCATTACCATTTTGTTAATGGATTTTCTTTTGTTCAAATGCTACAGAATGTTAGTAGGGTTTATTGTGAAAGCAAATCTCCAGAATAAAATACTTAAAAAAAATATATTAAAAATTTATATATTGATTTTTATATAAGTTTCTGTCTGTAATTCTATATATATGTATTTGCATATATATCTATCTATCTGGGCCACTCTAATATTTATAATACAACATTTTAATAGAAAATTAATACTTTAATAACTTGTTTACTGGCCTAAAATTTAAATGTAGATAAAATGGCAGATGGAAAGTTTTACAAACATCGTAACACGTGTGGATCAGGTTTGATCCTTGGCTAGTAATCTAGAAAAATGTGAAGCATGGATCTGGCTTACAGATTCATCTGCTTCAATATATAATTTTATTTTTGAAACAAATAAAAAACATATAAGATTACAAATAATAATGAATGTGGATTTAACTGTATTTATTTTACATTTATAATTTGTTATACAAGACAATAAAACATAAAAATATTTATCTTTCCTATCGCATTGCCAAATCCATATAATATTAATATCATCTATGTTTTTTATTACTTTTACTATGCTTTTTTACTACCTAATATGACAGTTTTGATTGCACCAGCAATATTCTTCAGAATTTCTCCTTATGAGAGATATAAGTAGAAGTTCTGAAGATTGCTGCGAAAATGTCATATTAGGTTGTAAAACAAAGTACTGTAAAAGTAATAAAGAACATAGGTGATATTAATACTATATTTAAAGATATTTATTTTATTGTACAATATAGTTTTTTGTTAGTATTAAATTGTACATAATAAAAATTTTATATCTCAAATATTTTACAAGATCAAATTTTTTATTGACTGTTACACCTCAGAAAACTAGTTCATGGAATAGCTGAAATTTAATGATATAAATTCCTAAACATATTTTTAATAAAGAAAAAATATAATAAAATACAACACTGCCAGAAATAATCACACAAACATTTATTTACATACATATATAAAAGTAAATTTGAGGAATAAATGATCTAACATTGCTTTAGGTTTTATTATTATTATTTTTAACTTTAAATTTTAATATCTGGGTAAGTTTGCACAGATGGAGAGTTTAAATAATTTGATACTTTAGAATGTTGAGCATAGATAAACTGCATAGGTTATGCAATTAAAAACTTTCAAAACATCTAACCCCAGGCTAAAAGTTCACAGTTAAGTCAACACTAGCTTCCTGATATACAGATGTAACCAATGCAACATGAAGACATTAGCATAAAACCATGCCCACAGGAATGTACATCTGTGGCATGATATTAATAATAGTGATCTTTGACCAGCACAGAAATGTGCATCTGTCTGGCAAAGAGGATAAAGAAAAATGTAAAATAAAATGCTCCAGTATGGAGGGAGAGCAGTCTTCACTGACTTATAGACCCAATCCATAGAACAAAATGAAATCAATGGCATGGGAAATACCTCCACATCCATTGCAACATGGTGGCTACACCTCTGGGCCATGCATTCATTTGGGCATGGTGCCCTATATGCTAACATGCTTCATATTACATTGATAAAAACACCCATACATTACTCCACCAGCCTTAACTCAATTACGAAACAAATAATCCAAAATTAACCTCCCTTAAACTAACATAAACTTTAACAAATCTATGCAGCCACCTACACCCAACTTAAATTTAATACAATTTAATAATTTAGTCCACAATCAAAAATATAATAGAAATAAAAATTATTGATTAGCAAACTTAATACATAAGTAAAAGTTTAACTGATTTAGAGTCCTATTGCTGGTCAGATAAGAGTTCACTTATTAGTCATATTTTCTTACAAATTAAACAATTATTGAATATTTAAAAAGTTCAATTGACAAAAGTTCATACTTCCATTTGTCGCTGATTATATTATTCGCTTATATTTTTTTGGAGACACAACCACTACAAATCATTCTTTTGGGAACATTGGTCAGGGAGATCACCTCAGCCACCACAAATGAAAACTAAACCTTGTGTAAGACTCCTACATCATGGAGTCTACACTACAGCTAGCTGTAATTCGAAAGTTAATAGATTATTAAATTCAATTATTTTTTTATAATTTATGTCCTTTCTTATTATTAATTCTCCAGATCAATTGCAAATAAACATCACATGATCACCATTTCTTATGCTTGCTCTTAACTGTTACTAAAACAGGCAAAACTCTATACGTTGTACCGGTCAGAATTTTATGTTTGTCTAACAAGAGCTAGCATCTAGGCAAAAGTATCTTGAGTCCAATCATGTGCAAGATACATAAGTCAGGAACAATCAAGAACTCTGCCCTATTGCCTATTTTCCAGATCTATAACATTACGAACAACATTTCTGATGATAACAAATGAAATTTTATTCATTCCTGTCCTGGAGCAACAGCGGAGAAACAAGAGATCTACAGGGAATGATAATACTACTAGGCTTCGAACCCTCACCCCCAATAGAATGAAATAGCTTAAGATTATAATTAGACTTTTCATCAAAATTCATTAATAAATCTAAGTTGGCCTAAGGTCAATGGAAATGAGCTATATATAACACAATCTAATTAACGATGTGTATGCATAAATCAAGAGGCAAAGCAGAATTAAATACTAATTATATGGTTAATAATTTATTAATATTAATTAGAAAAATGAATAAACAAATTTATTTAATTTGACAAACATTCACGAATCTATTTACATATAACACTAATAGAATTTTGGGTTTCACCTGATTATGAATGCTGATTTGCATATTTGAAAAATTACATAATAATAGAACATAAGTTAATGATTAAATAATACGCAAATCCGCAATTGAATACGATGATTCAAAAAAATGTACAGATAGTCAAAAGATGCGGCTTAATATGCTAACAGTAGATACCAATTTTACCATATTATAACTTGGATGCTATGATTATTTTATGAAAAATGAATGACCTTAAAAACAGATAAATGGGATATAAGTTACATCAATTTACTATGGTTCATTTGAAACACACATGAAAATATTTTATAATTTACATTATTCACTTAAATAGTCATTAGACCTTAAAATGTTCAAACAGAAAAGTTATCTGTATTTTATTCTATTTTCTAACTGGAGAGGATTTATTTAACATTGTTTGTTAGTGCACTCAAACATTGTCTCAATGAGAGGGTGGGCAGCTTAAATAAGCTTTAAAATGACATTCCCTAACTTATAATATAAACAAAAATATGAGACGGATTTAGAAATCATGGCATTACATCTTACAGATTTAAAATGGGCAGATATAAGAATATTAAACAAGAATTGCGGTGTTGACTAAATCATAATGCTAGAAAAGGTCGAGTCCATTTTAGGATGAACGCTTCATCAATTATATAAGAATATGAAATGTGCCTGCACATGTGACAGGTCAGCATTTGAAAAAGGTGATTGTGTACAGATTCCATGGTCTGATTTTCCAGTGTTAACCCATGCAGAGCCTAAATGACAACCTGACAGTATCCTGGAGTCAGTGCTTCCAAACCCCATTCAAGGATATGCCATAAGTAAAATAATCCGGCCTCCGGGTTTTAAGTTCGACAAAGCAAAATGAGGAAATTTTGTAACATTATCTAAGCCAAGCAATGCTAATAATAAAAAATAAATCAGGTTCTTAATGATGCTGATATGTGAATTAAGGCCCTCGTAATTTAATAGAATCTACTGTAATGATATGACATAATTTGATCCCTCTCGAAAGGTACGCAAATGACCTTTAATATTAGTTAGGATGTCAAAACATAAAAGAGGGAATATTGTTCCCTTCATTAAACAAATATTAATATGCTAACTAGTAATTAATTCCATAAAATAATTACCATGCTAGATGGCATAATGGGCAAATGATTGACCATATAATAAAAAAAAAACAGCAAAGGTAAGGTCATTAAGTTTACTTTAAAATATAATATGAAAATAAAATCAATAGCATGAACATGGTAATAAAGTGATATATTAAATGTAGCAGTGAATAATCTGCCACTAAGCAAATAGAATAACTTAAAAATATTATTCAATCGAGTGAAACTTTTAGTTAGGTAAGAAAGCTTACATTTATGATTTAACATCCCATAATATCGAGGATATCTAATAAGAAAATTTAGGATCGGTTCGCTAGATTGAACTATTAGCATATTAAATTAAATCATACAAAATTTATAATATTGAAATTAAAAGTTTGCCACATTTAAAATATTAAAAATAGAAATTGTGAAACCCAGTAAAGAAATTCAATAAAAAAAAATAAAGTTATAGATAGATTCATGCATTAGATTTGTATGAAAGAAAGAGAAAGTCATTACTTTGTAGAATTGTTACAATTAGCATTGCAATGCCATGTTTAAATAAAAAGAGAATTACATTACAAATAGTTTAGATTTTGAAAGTAAAAGTTTAAAAGAGTTCATATTAGTGGCATGATTAGGATTTACCTTCCGTTACTTGATGACTTGAGGTCCATATGGATTGGTAAGCGTAAAATTATAAAATGAGGAAAACAAAGTTAGCAATGCAAAGTTTGGAAAAATAATGGCTGGCATCTTGAGATAGTTAGTTCAGCATTTAATTTAGGCAGTCCATAAGTGGAGATGGCATGTTAGCATAGCAGTATGGAAATGATTTTTGGAGAAGAAAGGGGAAGCAAATTTAGTCCCTCTACTCTGGATTCATATTTCAAAATTTAAATTGACGTGGATCCATTCTGCAACACTGATTAAAATGGTGCACCAAGATTTAGCCTAAAATTTCAGCTCTATTTATATGTTAGCAAGACCTTCTCGAATATTCTCTCTTTCTGCTTGATGAGGCCCGGATGTCCATTAAGTGGCCTGAATGCACCTATTCTTTATTTTCAATGATAATGCAACAAGTTCTAGAGAGTATTGTTTTAATCTATTTCGAGAATGGAAATAGATTCAAAAGATATAATTTCCATTAACATTGTTTGCTAAGGAATTTATTAATTACCCTTTTTAAATTAAATCTAGAATATTCTTTTATTTATAAGTTTCAGAGTTATTTTAATTACTCTCTAGAACTTTCTTTGGTATTGCATCATAAAATAAAATACGCGAACTATAAAATAAATATACATATTTCATATTTAATTACGAAAAATATTTTTTTAGTAATATTGAACACACATACATGATTATTTAATGGGAATGGAAATTTAAATATTTCTGACTTAAAATTATTAAATATTCTTTTATAATAAAATGTTTAATTTGAGTACAAAAACAAAGGAGGGTTTTAAAACTTGTGTGTCCTTTCACTCTCTAGTGATTTAACACATATATAGCTGGGTTTAAACCTCTGATTCAAGGTTTTAAATCACCAGACAGTGAAGCAAAAATGTGTGTAACATATTTTCTGCTTCAACATATTGTCACTCGGTGCATGCCAGAGTAATCAGTGGATGCCAGAAGGTTTGTTCATAAAATCCCTGTCTAGTGCCTACTCATCCAATATCCCCAGACTAGTTTCTGGCTTGTGGCTTTCATTAGTGAGGAGACTTGCATTAGATCCTAAGATCTATGTGCAGTGTTCTCAGATCCAAGGCTCCTCACTGACGAAGGCCACAAGCCAAAAACTAGTCTGAGGAGCTTTCTGGCATCCATTGATTACTCTGGCTTGCACTGAGTCGCAATATGTATAGAGTTTTGCCTGTTTTACTAACAGATCGATTGCACTTTTTTTTTTCTTATTGGTCCTGATGTTTCCTTTCTGGCCTGTGCCTGGGCTTGGTTGATCTGTTCCAGAGTGGGAAAAACATAATCTTTAATTTTTTTCTCTCTTATCTGACCTTTACATTACAAAATGCCCAAGGGATTATTTACTTTAGATTCAATTAATAGAATAATCATTTCCATTCACTAAGATTTAAACATGATCATTTTAAATAGAAACTAATTAACATTTGTTTTTATTTTCTTTTATATTACTTTTTAACAAAAATATTAATATTTAGATCTTTACTTCTTTTTTTTTTTAACTCTCTTTCAAATAATTTTTTTAAGTTTTCCATCTGTGCGATTACATATATGTTAAAATAACTTTTAATTTTCTTTTATGTTTTTAATAAATCAATTTTATTTATGATTCATTTTCCATTTTTATTTTAATTTTAAAATAATGTAACAGCATCTGTATACCATTATAACATAAATACAAAATGATCACTAAAGGATGATATCTCTCAATATAAATATTATTTTACAATTTTTATGAGAAATGTTACAGCAAAATATCAGAAACATTTAATAAAAAAATGTAAAACTTTCTAAATAACCTGTATTTAAACTATTATTTTTATAGTCACAACATTATTGCAAAACTTAGCCACTAAAATGTAATTTTAATAAAATGTTCATTGCAAAACAAATCCTGAATTAGAAAGTTTCTACACCAAATTACAAACACATATATATTTAAAAATTAATGAGTAATATTTTTCTTACTTATTCTCAAATTACCAATTTTTATATTATGTAAATGTTTCAGTAGCTATGTTAATAGTCAAAATCATTTTACACATTTACTTTTTAAAGTCTGAAGATCTGTAAAACAAAAATGTCTGTCCAAGAGAAGATGAAATACTTCTGACAGAATATTGAAAATAATTATACTGAGAACATTGTTTAAGAGAAATCAAAATATATCTAAGCAGGACATAACATACTGACTAAATGCAATAAAAACTTACTAAATAATAAAAATTAAGGACAAAAATTGAAAATATCTTTTAAGAGATGTGGTATATATGAAAAACACAATATTCACAAATTAATTTTAGTTTAAGGAAATTAAAGATATCTTACAGGTGACTGTGTACATGGTGGAGTGACTATACACATTTTAATTGTCTAATTTATAGTCACAGATAACAAGCCTCTATGCTAATTCAATCAAATGTCCTGATCGCTACTTCCCTTCATCTTAATACTATTATTAAATGATAAAATAAATATTCGGCTTGAACTTCATATGACAAATAATCAAGCAACAAAATTATTAATAACAACAATAACTTTTAATTAAAAAATAGAATAAAAAATTTATATTTAAAATTATATAGAGCATGTGTGAGAGAAAAAAAATCTTTGTGGGTTTATAATTCATTAAGAAAAAGCTTATAGTAAGTTGATTTAATTACCTTGATATCTTTGTGAGCTCACACTTCATTAACTTGTGAAAATAGATAGATATATAGTCATTATTTAATTGTCTGCAAACACTATTCACATTTTAACTTCTTGTGATTTATTCCATTGTAGTTTTTCCTACAAGATTTTTCCAGATAATTAGAGCATCAAAATTGAGTAGATTTATAAAGAATATTTTTACCTTTTACGATTCATTAGAGGCACATTTTTTTATATTGGAAGTATCACATATTTTTAGCTTTAGTTTTAAACAATAATTAACAGACTGATAGATTTGCATTTAATTTTAAGGCATTCCTTTGTTTGCAGCGTCATAGTCAGCTACACCATTAGAAAGATCAGGGAAGGTATTCTGAAGTTTTATCTCTGCAAAATATTTTCTTAAATAATCATTACAATTTTTATGGACTTTTACCCAGTAAGTGACATGTTGAAGTAACAATAATTCTTACCTTTTATGGAAAAGCAGATAATCAAATAGTCCTTCTGCAACTGGTTTCTATAGCAACACTTTTTTTTTAAACTAATTTTATTTTAAAATAAAAATTATAATACTTTTTACAATTATTATTATCACTTTCAAAACACTTGATAATTTATTTTATGCACACGACTTTTACATATTCTAAAATAAAATAAAAATTTATATAACATTATAATACTTGCCCAAAAAACTAAACTTTACTAAAATTCTTCCCTAATCATGGTTTCATCTGTTAATAAATAGACTTTAATAGATGAAACCATGGTTGAGGAAGAATTTTAATAAAGTTTACTTTGCTAGTATTGTAATGTTATAAGAATTTTTATTTTATTTATTATTACTAGAATAGCATTAGGCAATATTTAATATTCTAAAATATATAATAAAAACAAATGCACATAAAAGCTTTGCCTGAAAACTCAGCCATGAGGTTTACAATATATAAAACAATGTGATGTTATTTACTTATATACAATACTTACTATATATTATTGTATGTGGATGTTTTTGTTTCAATGCATATATATGTATTGCTGTATTATGTGCATATGAATGTATACATGATTGTGTAATTATATATTAATAATGTTTATAAAAAAGTAATAAAGATAATAAAAAGAATAAAAATATTTAATAGCTTTTTCGTACATAAAAATTACTTACTGATATCTCTCATTATTGAACTATATATTGAAAATATTTTTATAGTATAAAATATAATAATAACAATAACTAAAGGATAAAATAACCTTAGCTCTTCTTAGCCACAATATCCTACAATCAATGATCAGCATATTATTCAGTGCTTTCTTAAATACAATCCTTAGCGAGCTTTTGTCATTCAATAATTGATGTTTGAAGCTTTAATCAAAAAACTCATATCTTTGAAAAACAGAGTATAGTTTATAATTTGATTGGAAGATTAGAAATTCATGTTAAAAAGATGATAAAACATACAATCAAGATGATTCTTCTGCAGTCAAAATGAACCCATAGCCAACACAAAATAATTGAGCCAATTAAATAAATGTTTGATTAATTACTTGGGATTCACATAGCATATTGAATGAACATTTAATAATTTCATTTATTAAATGTAAAAAAAAGATTCTCTTTTTAGTTATAATACTCAGTTGAAAATTGATTTTGTACAACTTAACTCAAAGTGCTATCCTATCACTACATTAAATTACACAGGACATTGGTTCTACTGATCATGTCTATTCATATTTTCATACAATATTTGGACTATGCACAGCAGACTGATATACAAATGATTTATCTAATTGATTTACATGTTCTATACTAGCTTTAAAAAAGTACCATAGTACTACTGAGTCTGATCAAAATAAATTTATCCAATTTAAATATGACAAGTATTCACATTAGATTCTATCATGGTCAAAGACAAATAAGCTAATGTGTGATACATTAATCTCAGATACTTATATAATTTTTTAACTAGTAACCACTACAGGAGCTAATTGTGAAACAATTATTTACAAGAATAATGAATATGGTTTTTGTATACTATAACCACATTACCATAAAAAAAATTTGTTTCTACATTTTTAGAATTTAATCTATAAATTAAGTTTATAACTCAGGCCTTTGTAAACTGATGTGTGCTCTCTAGTAGAGCATTATTTATTTTAAACCAACAGAATATATATGCTTCCAAGAATAGTTTTTCTCTATTCCAGAGTCATTTATTGCAAGCTTGAATAATCAATGAACATAAAATAGTATAGTGTTACAAATCCCTATCTCCAGCTTAGCATTTAGCTATTGTCTTCATCAGTAAAAACTATAACTCAAAATTGGACCTAGTGCACTTATACTTCTAGCAATCATCCTTTATTCTTTTTGCAACATTCAAGCTAATAATATAAACGTTTTAAAAAATGCTAAATTTTAGATCAAAGACAGCTCAGTAACATACATCTGACCCAAGTCAGTTTCTATACATTGCAGTTATGTTCACCCTATTCTAAAACTATCTATTTTGTGTCAGAGTAATCATTAGCTATAAAATTTACATTTTTTTTTTTTTTTTAACATTCAGCTTAATAACTTGAAATTTGAAAAACTGTAAGGTTTTAAAACCAGGCTATCTCACTTTATATCTGTCTTTACTAATAAGTAAAAACTAGAAAACTGTTTGGATCATTTATTGTGTTATAGAAACTGATATATACTGACTATTCAAATTTACTTAAGAGTAGATGGTTCTTGGAAGTATGACAGTGTGATATTGTTTGGTATTAATCTTCTTAATGATAGGATGGGTAGGATCTATAGTTGTTATATAAGTGAGTTCTCTAAAATATATAAATAAATAAACTGGTATCAAATCTATATATTATGGGAGTCAGACAATTTAAAATCTTTGCGTTTTTTAACATTTCAAATTACTAATTTAAATAGTACATAGGAGCAATTGGTAGCTATTAAAAACATAAGCACATTAGATCCATTTTTGAATATAAATCTTCACTAACGAAGCTAAAGTCAAAATCTGGTCTGAAAATGAGGATTTTATTATATTATGCTGTCAGAGGTCTGTTCATTATTCAAAGTTACTGGATATGGCTCTAGACTAGGGTAAAGTTAACCATTATTTCTTTTATCTATATTAGTAGATAATGAAAATACTAAATGGTAGTCCTTTCTTCATTTTGTTTTATTGTTATTAATACCACATTTAATATGTCTATTAGTTTAATAATAATTTTATACAAATTCATTGCTTTTCTGAATATATTTGAACCCAATAAAATGCTATTAATTTAAAAAATGAAATAGAAAGGCAAGATCAGCATAAAGGTATAAAAGGAATCATTGCACAATAATAAACATAAACATATAAAGGTAGCAATAAACTTAGGTCTCTCTTATTGAAGCTATCAAAAAATATAAAAACATGAAAAGTCATAAATACTTTTGTTATTAAAGATCAAGTGTCTTAATTCTATTTTTTATTCTTATCAGTAAAGGTAGATATAAAAAAAAAAAACATCATATACATATTTGTAAAATTATATAAAAATTATATCTATTAAAAATGTGAATATTCTTTCATTTTAAGATCTTCAATTTTTCTTTAATCTTTTTGCAATATTTTAAATAAAAGACTAAATTCTGCACTTTGAATAAGGCTTTTTATTATGGTATTTCTGACAGTTTTGACTGTCCAGCAGCCTTCTTCAGTTCTTTTTCATTTTAATTACCAATGAATAGTTTATTTATTAAACAAAAGTTTGAAAAACACTACTGGATCAATAAAATTGTGAGAAACAACTTAACAAAAAGTACCATTATTTGGAAGTTTCCTTAAGAAAAAGAAACATTTTAAAGATTGCTGAATAGCTAAAACTTGCAAATACCCTAATAAAAAGTATTCTTAAAAGTGCAAGAGTAATTTATTGTTTCATTCTTAACACTACATAATTTCCATTCTCATCAAGACTGAAATGATAATTAAGTCAGATAGAAAATAGTGTAGTAAATCTCAATCAAGCATTTAAGCAGATATTGAAGGTTTTCAGATGAAAGATAAGTTATATTAATACTTACAACAAAACAATCTTCAAAATCCTATATTTATCATCATACACAATGATTCATCATTAAAGATGAGCTATGGTTTTAATGGTTAATTTTTTTTAAAAAATGTTATTACATTCATGTGAAATAACTAGATTTCTTAAAATCTTAGATGAAATAATTAGAAACATAACAAATTAAACATTGCTTTTTTGACAACTTAAGATTCTTTGTGAGAAGGTGACAAAAATTACAATTTATGAAAAGTTTAAACCAATTAAAAAATGATATAATAATATTAAACACAAATGAATGCAATTTAAATGTTTCTGATATAGAAAGACAAATCTCTTTTAGACTTCCATCTGCTTTTATATTAAACTTATTTTATTTCAAAATAATATGGCCAAAGAAAATATGATCAAAGATATATTATATTTAAACCACATTAAAAAACTCAATCAAGTTTATGTGAAAGTTCAGAAAATGGAATAGTCATATCTTTCTAAGCTTATAGAAAAAGCTGATTCAAAACCCTTTTATATATTTGTTTACATTTAAATATTCTGACATTCCATTAACATATTGAATGCAATTAAGTCAAAATATACTCTTTAATACTAAATTTGAAAATTACCAATAATATATGTGACATTTCATCTTATATTACTGCTTCAGTAAAAGGCAGTGATATTTTATGAGTGTAATATCATAGCAATAACTGTTCTATGTATTTATTATTTTTAAAGAAACAAGATAATATATAAATGATAATTTATTTATAAAAAGTTCATATAGTAATTAAATATACAATTCAATACAGAAGTTTTAAATTACAAAAAAGTATCAAAATACTTCGGTTTTTAGATATGATCAAAGGAATAAGTTGAAAACTACATTTAAAGTAGTGCTTTTAGAGAAAAAAAAGTCTTTCAAGATATCAGATTCAATTATTAAACTAATTTATTAAAAAATTTTCACCAATGAATCGTATGAAAATCTCAAGAGTATCCTGATCAGTAAAATGATTTGCTTCATGAATTTCCAATACATTTTTTTTTGTAGTTTTGTAATCACATAAGTAACATGTAAAAACTTCATTACTAATAAGAGACAAGTTTTGGATATGTGTTTTAATTTTATTTAAATGTAAATTTAAGGGTGACTGTTTTATATGTGTACACTTTTTATCACCTACAAGAGTACTTTGAGAAGTTGTGTTGCATTCACACAAGCTGCAGTGGTAAGGCTGGTCTTCAATATGGCTACTTTCATGTATCCTTAATTGTTTTTTATAACAAGTCTTGTAATCACATAAATTACATGTATAATTTTTTGCTCTCATATGACGTCTTTCATGCGATTTTAGAAAACATTTTACAGCAGTCTTGTACTCACAAAAACTGCAATGGAAACGTTTTTCTCCTGTATGTTGACTTTTTTCATGTAATTTTAGATAACCTTTCACAGCACATTTATAATCACAAAATCTGCATTGGAAAGGTTTTTCACCTGTATGAGTTTTTTCATGTCGTTTTAGATAACTTTCTGCAACACATTTATAATCACAAAATTCACAAGAGAAAGGTTTTTCACCTACATGGTTTCTTTCATGTCTTATTAAATGATACTTTTGAACAGCACTATAATCACAAAAATTGCATTGAAAAGGTTTTTTCTCAGAATGGATTGTTTCATGTATTTTCAGATTACCTTTTGTAGCAGCTTTATAATGGCAGAAAAAGCATTGGAATGCTTTTACTATGGAAGGAGTTGCTTCATATGACTTTATGCAACTTTTTACAATAGGCTTATAATCATGCCCTTTTTCATGAAATTTCAAATTACTTTTTGCAGCACGCTTATAATCACAAAAACTGCATTTTTCATCTTTATGACATTTTTCATATTCTTTTGGGCAACTTTTTGTAGCAGGTTTGTAATCACTTGCATGACAAGGGAAAAGTTTTTCATTTGTATGGGTTATTTCATGTGATATTAAGATATCTTTTTGAACTGTAGTATAATCACAAAATCTGCAGTGGACAAGCTTTTTTCCTTCATGATTTTTTTCATGTAATTTTAAATAGATTTTTTCAACAGTCTTGTAATCACACAATCTGCAAACAAAGGACTTATCTCCTCTATGAGTTTTTTTATGTAAAGCAAAAGAAGTTTTTGTAGCAGATTTATAGTCACACAAGTTGCACTGAAAATGTTTTTTTTCTAAATGAAGTGATTCGTGTATTTTTAAAGAACTTTTTCTAGCTGTTCTGTAATGACAGAAACTACATTTGAATGGTTTTTGTATTGAATGAGTTATTTCATGTGATTTTAGACAACTTTTTACATCAGACTTGTAATCACAAAGACTGCATTGGAAAGTTTTTACCCTTATATGATGAGTTTTTTCATGCACCTTTAAACTAGTTTTAACAATGCATTTGTAATCACAAAAACTGCATTTGTAAGGTTTCACTCCTGCATGTCGTTTTTCATGTATTAGTAAAGTATCTTTTGCAACAGACTTGTAATCACACATACTACAAGAAAAAGGTTTTTCTCCAGTGTGGCGCCTTTCATGGATTAGTAAATGATTTTTTTGAGAAGTACTGTAATCACATAAAGTGCATTTGAATGGTTTTTCTCCAGTGTGGATTCTTTCATGTATTATAACATGAGTCTTTCTAACAGATTTATATTCACAAAAGCTACACTGAAAGCTCTTTTCCCCTATATGAACCTTTTCATGTATTTTCAAGTATCCCTTTGTGCGACTTTTATAATCACAGAAACTGCAATTAAATGGTTTTTCTACAGTATGATTTTTTATTGACATTTCTGATTTTTCATTATCAACATTGTAGACAAAGTTACATTAGAAAGACATTTTCTCTGTGAGATTTTTTCATACAGTTTTTGTATTTTTTATTGATTTGTAGTCACACAAACTGCATTAAAAATTGTTTTCTCTTAATTTTTTCATTTTTTTCTAATTTTTTAGGAGACTTATAATCACATAAAATAAACTAAAAATCATTTCCCCCCTATATTGCTTTTTATGACTGGTGTTTTTCCTGTATATTGCTTTATTATAATATTTACATAACTTTTTAAAATATTTGTAAAATTAAAAGTATGAAAGATTTTCTGCTGTGTGAATTCTTCCCTAGTTATTTTAATTTTATTTCAATTTGATAAAAATGCTAACTATAACAATAATACTTTTCTCTTGTACAATTCTTTATAGAAAGATTTTTATTGCAATCTCCTAATCATTTTTTCATAGCAGTTTTATAATAACAAAATTGCAAAGAAAATTTTTTCTTTTGGGTAACTTTTTTCATGCATTAATATATACTTTCAGTAATAAGGGTTTGATCAAAAATTTCAATTAAATTACAAATGAACTCTTTCTACTTCTTCCATGCATTTTTTGACAGCTTTTTCAAAATTTTGTAAACATTCAATCTGTAGAGACAATAAAAATTTGATTTTTTAATGTCTGTTGAAATAATTTTGTCAACTGTCTTGCAAAAGCCCATGTTGCATTGGTAGCTCATTTGTAAGAGAGGTTTACCATATATCTTTTACTTTCATTTTAATAGACTATCTTGTACAACAATTGTAGATTGAAACACATTGGAATTAAATTTTTTTGCATTCTTGTGTACATAAATTACAATGTAATTTTTTTTTTCTTACATTGAATTAGTTTTATGAACGTTTTGACCAACTAATTTTGTTCTTATTAATAATTTATGATAAAATAATTCCATAAGTAATCTAATATTTCATAAGTATTAAAATCAATTCATTAAAAGTTTATTCAGATATTACTAAAATAATTTTCATGGCAATCTATTATTCAGCATGATTTTTTGTAGTGATAGACCCTGGAGTTTTAAGTCCATGAATTGAAGCACTAGCTCTGTCATGCCAGGCTTGAACCTCAAACTCCTGAGAAAAAAGACCATTCAATTACTATTATGACAGTTTAGTGATTTTGTATATCTATAAAATCTTTTAACAATTTTTCAATAACTTTCTGAAAAAGTGGCAAATTATATAACAATTTTTTATTTAAGATATACTTTTACTTTTGTGTAAATTCTATTTACACATTGGTCCACATATAAAAAGTAAATAAAATATATTGATTCTCTTCCATCATTCAATTATAACTTAAATATCTTTTTTTAACCTAAAAATTATCAGAAATTTATAGTAAAAATTTTTTGATAAATTTCTACTGCAAGTTCTGATTGAAACAATTAAGAATTAAAATCTATGACAGGAAGATAAAGTGGTTTGGAACAAAATGAAAAATAGGGCAAAGTTACACTCATGTTTATTTTCTAATTTAGAGATTTTTAATATAATGGAGATCTGTGACACAACAAACAAACATCATATATTTTTAATTAAAAGAAGCTTTGAATCGATAAAATAATAAATTATTAGGGATTATTTTTAAAAAATTTAGGCAATGGTATATTTCACTTAACAATCAATTTCAAATTAATTCACAAAATCAAATTGCTGCCATGTTAAAATCCATTAATATATATATATATTTGAGGACATTTTAAAACTAAAATAATTACTTATTTATTATCTATAAAGTTGGTATATAAAACTTCTCTTCAAAAGATAGTTCTGCAACAGGAAACTAAAACTTAACAATAATACTAGATCATTTCCAATGACAGTTTTGAAACTGCTCATCAATCTATTAAGTCAATCTCTTAAAAATTCAATATTTACTGCTGCTTTAAAATTATAAAGGATTTTCACTATTACAATGTGACACAACTCTAAGTTTTCATTTGTTTCATTGGTTCTTGTCAATATCAGAAACATGTTATCTCTATAGATCCTCTCCTTCTACAATTTTGTTGTTTTCTAAATCTCTTCATTGTGATTATTTGTTCAATGATCATTTAGAAAGCATATTCGATTGTACTTTTCCAAAAAGTCACAACAAATATATTCAACATTTTGTAAAGAGATAGTTTTTATGTAATAATAACTCTATGATTATATAATACCATGGAACAGGTTTTATTAGTAATGACAATAAATAATAATCAATTGTAAATTAATAAATCACAAAAATATTATAATTCATAGTTTGTCAAATGGTAGATCATCATGATGTTCAATATCCAGAAATAGCAGATTGAGTTGACATACAAGAAATTTTAGTAATTCAATAAATTACATTTACATCCCATAAATTTAAGTGTGGGGCATTTTTTTTTTATGAATCTCCTTACAATACTGCTGGAACATTTTTTTTACTTTTAGAAACAAAAAAAAATGAAGTTCTTCAGCTGCTACTGTCTGTACACCTACAAAAAAAAAACGAAAAAAAAATAAATAAATACAGAAAATTGTTTACAAGGCATTTTTTCATAATTTGATTAAAAATATTATTCATTAGTCTAAGTTTAATAAACAATAAATATTTTTTTCTTAAAACTGCAAAAACAACTAAAAAATTTTAAATATTAGATATATTTGGGCAAATGCAACATTAAATACTATAAAGCTTAGAAACACATTTGATGATACAATTTTTACTTAAAAAAATTATGAGAAGCAGTTTTCTTCAGTTTACTTATGAATAATCTACTAAAGTCAGTGGACATTCGATGGTTATGCTATTAAATCCATTTTCCCAGGTCCTTTCTATAATAATCCAGCAATATGATCCATTAAACGACACTTATATTAATAGGTGAGAAACCTAAAGACTGAATTGATCACAGTAGAAATTGGAGCCTATGTAAAATTAAAACGTGGGAGAAGTGCGGCTATATGGTCTCCACTATATAGAAAATGCAACTATAAACTTTCATCCCAACATCTTCAAGCCAAGAGAATCCATTATTATCTACCAAGATGATGAACTATTATAATCAAAGACCCAATAAAATTCTTTATATCTTTGTTGCTTGATAGTAATATTGTTAACATAGCTATACTTATGATGTGATTATACACTACAAAGACTGCTGCATGTGTGAGTATAACTTTGCCACAGCTTACTATGCAATCAACTTGATCTGGGATGTTTGTTGATAGCATTATCATTTGTCAAAAATCATACAAGCTAATATCTGCTGGAATGAACATAAAAACAACTATAATTACAAAAAAAAACCTTTTCTGTATATAATTATGCCAATTTGTGCAACTTTTGTCATACCTTGATGTGGAAGAGCTATGACTTGACAAAATGGCTGATTGCAGAAAAGCTTAATATCATTCTTTTGAAAAAAGACAACAATGTTGTTAATAATCTATGCATATTTGGTTCTATGATATATTGTAACAATTTAGATTTTCCACACTTCTCCAATAGCATTTCTAAAAATTTCAATCCTTTTCAATTTCCTATTTATCCATATGTCTCCTTTCTGTCAACCATAGCATTTAATAATTTTCTCAAATTTAATTCAATGATCATGAAATTATGTCATATATTGGTCAAACTTATTTGGGCATTGCAATTTTCACTCCAGTTAATTATTTTACAAATGTTTAAAGATGCAATCTGTTCTATAACACTGTTTGATGTTTATTCTTAAACTTATTTTCATCTATTTACAGCTTTACTTTTATTTGTAATTACTTTTGTAGTACTTCTGTCAAGCTTATTCAATTCTACATATCATTTTATTAATCTCATCCCTTCCATTTCCAAATGCCACAATTTTATCTATAAACTTGACAGAATAATCCTATCAACTTCTAACTTTATTTTCAACTTTATTATAGCAATACTTATTAAATTTTAATATTTACCTACATATTGAATAAAACAAGGAATATTCAATATCTCAATCTGAAATTTATGTAAAACAATATTTATGTTTACAATTAGCTTCTATTTGATTTACAAATTTCTTAATAAATGTATCTTATTTTAATCTATACCTTCCTCTTTCAGTATGTTTTAATAAATATCTTATTCAATCTATCAGATGCTCTTTCAATAACAATAAAACATATTAATTTCTATATATTTCTTAGTAATAGCTCTCAATACTTCAATTACATTTTCAGAACATGTCTTTTACAAATTGACATGATTCTTCAGTTTAAAAAAATGGTAGTTGAGGAGGGAGTGTACTGCCGCCATCTGATGGCGGCAGTACACTCCCTCCTCAAGTACTAAAAAAATTATCTTTTATAAATATTTTTATTGAAGTCCCTCAATATCACTAATTGCACAAGAGATTAAGATAATTCATCTATTATCTTCAACTTCACAGAATTAGGTTTTTTGTAGAATCATAAATATTAAAAAAAAATAACACTTTTATTGAGCTCATAAATTATACTACAAATATTTAATTCTTTAAAATACCTTTCCTAATCACCATCAATTCCTTGTATTAAGCCAATTTTGCATTCCAAAAGTTTTAAAATTATACAATCTATTTCATTTTTATCTACCGGACATTGTTTTCAATTAGTATTAAAGATCATACAAATTCTTTAAATATATAATTTTCACTTTTTGAATGCATGCTATATTTTTATTAATAATTTATTATTTTTAATCATCACTTTATTTATGTGGCTTTACTTTATGTATCCTGACTATTTTATTCTAAAGTATATTAAAGCAAACTTCTCTCTCTCCCTTATTTCTTTAGAACAATTTGATATTTTGCTTCTGTTCCATCAATTAATTTCTGCAAATTTAATTTTCAGTCCATATAATATCATTCAATGTCACTGAAATATTTAATTTCTAACAAAATAATATCCCATAATGATATTAACTAATTTCTATCACTAATATAACTCAGACACTTTCTGAAAAATATTGGACTTAATATAATAAAAAAAACAGTCTCTTATACCTAATATATTCCAGTAATGACTAAATACATTGTAAAAAAAAATAAAAATAATAGATTTGAAAACTGCTTGGCAGAACAAATGTGATATCCATTATATTTCGAGATAATAGTGATTCTCCTCAAGCTAGTATTGCATAATCCTTCTATATCACAAATAAAAAAAAGCTCATCTAATTTGATACTCAGATTTGCGTTTAAAACTAACATCGTCAGAATTTCTATATAAATATTGGATTAATATATAAGGCCTCTTAATATAGTGACTTATAATTTTGCTTTTAAGCAAGCAGCCAATAGCCAAACCTAGATAATTATCTAATTTTGACCAGTAATCGAATAATAATCTAAATTTAGTTAGAAAATAAAAAGAATGAAAAAAAAAACTGAAATTCTAACTATCAGACAACTGGAAAACCTGGAGAATAATGGCTTCTTCATTCAAATAATTCTGTATTGGACTATATAACAATTCTTTCCCTACTAAATTAACTTGCTTCAGAAATGTTCATTGACTTTCGATATTTTGATAATGGCTGGGTAGAATTTGTTGTATTTAGTGGATTAAATTTTGCAGATTAGTTTCTAATTGATAATCAAAGGTCATACTTAATTAACTAAATTTCTACTAGCTTTATCTTTGAAAATTGAATTTTTCCAACTCTGCAGAACATTGGCTTATTGTAAAATTTTTGTGCCAGTCAATTTATTTAACATCTTTTTCTTTTCCAAAATTGTAAGCTTGTATTAATTAACTCTTCCATACTGATTAATATGTTACTTGGTATACTATCTCTAGTTCTCCTACTTTTTCTTTTTGGAATCTATTGTGCAATTCTGAGTTCATCATCATCCATCTTTCATTGAATCAATGTAATGAATCCTATTAATTTTCCAACTCACTGTTGCACAAATTTTTATTATAATGTTTTGAAAGAACTTTTTACAAATTTCTAAACATTTAATTGTTTACTTCTAGTGATAGATTGAACTCAAGTAATGAACCTAAAGTGTTTCTTTGTTTACTCAGATTAATTTAACTCTTGAATCCATTATTCTACCACTGCATTTAGTCACTTAGTATTACTATTTTTTAGGTTTATTAGTAACTTCCCTTATTGTTTGTTTGCTATATCTTTTAATATATTTATAAACTTAATTGTGATTTTTCTTTCTCATCAAAAACTATAATTCTACAAATGTTTTCTATAGTCCCATGTTGTAAATTTAATGAGCCTTTGATGACTAGAATTATATTTAAAATAATAAAGCTCTTTATAACATATAATCATTAGCTTAATGGAAAATAATTTTTTTTAAATAAAATGGTTTTTCCAGTATTATAAAGAATTAACAAAATCATATATGTATTTTACATTATCTGACTGAAGCAGAAAGACGAATTAGATAACAGAATAATTATGCCCAAGGAATAACTCTTTATCATGTTCAGATTTATATTATTTAATAGTTATTGTATAGTAAATAATTCACGCTAGACATCAGCAGTAATGGTATCACTTAGTAAATATTTTTCACTCATTAATATTTTCAGTGCTACATCAATATTATTTTTATGTCCCAATAAAAAGTTTGGATGTATTACATTTGGTTTTATATATCTGCTATAAATACTGTATATGATTAAAATGTAGTTCGAGGAAAATCGAATTTGAATCAACACCTGTTAATCTGCAGTCAAATGCTCTGCCAATGAGCTATAGGACAAATAGTACAGAATTAATTAGGGTTGCCACAAGAAGTTTTGGAACCCAAAACAGATTCCTAAAAAACAATAAATAAAATCAAACAAACTTTTTCTATTTAAATTTTGGGTCAGTTTTAAATGTATGAATATTTAATAGTTAATTAAAATAATTGAGAAAACATAATACTGTATATTAAAATAATTGAGAAATATTTCTCTTTAACTGATGTTGGCTGTTCCTCTCTTAAATTTTTGCGTCCAAGATGACTGCCTGCCTAATGCGCCTATATTCGGGCCGGTTCTGGAATTAATAATAGTCCAATGTTCATTGTTCATAGAAGTATGAGCAGCAGAAATGACAGTGTTAAAGACATGCAACATGGGCATGTTCTTCACTCGCCATTCTTCCACTCTTCTGAATCGTGCAGAACCGAAATACAATTAGTGAATCAGAATAGCTTCTCAAAGTATAAAAAAAATAGATTAAAAAAAAATCAAAACATTAAATATTCGATCTTCGAATAATCGTGGGCCTATAAAACAGCTTTACTTTCTGAATGCCTTAATCTAGCTAAATTCAATAGTTACTCATCTAAAAATATTTGTTCTTCGTATTTCATTATTAAAATATTATACATAATAAAATAAAAACAACCAATCAAGTTAATAAGGCAAAAAAAAGATATTTTACATTCGTATTAAGCTAGTTAAACGTCGTTTATTTCTAAACAAATGTACTGTATCAATCAAACTTATTTTGATAATATTATAATCTCAAATGACCATTTTCATGTAGAATATATATTTAGAATAGAAAATAGGAGCATACCTAAATTTAATTTTTTTCCTTCAGAAAATAAATGATAGTATATTAAGACAAATAACGAAAAATGTCTTAAGTAACTTTTCCGGTAGGGGCCGCTACACTTAATGAAATGACTGTTGTATTAAGAAGATTGTTATTAAGTATAATAGTAGGAAAGGTTAGGAAGGAGATCTGTTATAGTAAGAAAAGGCAGGCAATTGAAGAGGTAGAATGGAGAGTAAAACGAAATTAAAATATATAAATAAGCAATATGGAATGTGAATCATTTTATGATATTAATAAGAAAAGTAGTTTACTTTTATGACTCGTAAAAAGTCTTTAAACCAGAAAATATATGTATAATGAAATAATTTGTTTTATAAATTATGCAATAAGAGTGCAATATATTAAAGACGTATCTCCATAAGTTAAAATTATAAGTCATATATTTTTCGTAATAATATTCCAATTCACATTACCACAATCTGTAGTAATATTTCTCCGTGCACCTACTTTGAGACCTATAAAGAGAATAACTTTGGATTTGACTTGCTTCTGCGAAGTCATCTAACATTTTGTCTTTGTAATATTAATATCTTTCGAAGTATGCAGAGAAATCAATTATAATAGGAGATAGTGGTTACAATAGTAATTAATATAGATTGTTTATGAAGTAACCCGTTTATCTTTTATTTATTTATTTCTCAAACTCGTCTGTATATAATCCCCTGATAACATTATTTCAATCTCTATTTTAATATTTAGTACATTCTAAATCTATTTTATACATTATAAAATATACACAACATAGATATATGATAATTTTAATATTATTCAGTATGTATCTATATAAAAAAATAAATCTACCTTTCTTATTACTATTACAATGCTTATTTTATCAAAATTAAATTTATCGTTTTAATTGACCAACAATTTTCTTCAGAGTTATATGTTGTTTGTATATAATTAACTATATATGTATTCATGCATATATATATAATAGCTCAAAGAAGATTGCTGATCAAATGAAACTATAAGATTGATTAATTTTTATTAAATAAGCATGTAATAGTAATAGGAAAGGTGGTTTTGTTTTTTTAATATAATTTTATCATAGCATAAAGAAGGATAAATTAATATTTTTTCATAAAGAAGATGTATCTATAATATATATTAATTTAAATGCATACATTGCATATACTTCCCTTGCTTCAAAACTTCGGCTTTTTTAAAATTATACTTTAGTCCATATAAAATCTTAGAAGTATTTGATTTCTTTCTCCCTGGTATTTTGACTTGATCTTGCAGAATTTATTGATTATCTATAAGAATTTCAACTCTTGAGATTTCTAAACCAATCTTCTTATAAATTGTTTGATGATTTCCAAAGTCTAAATGTTGCACAGATTATTTTTTATTCTTACTAAAATATCACTTATATTATTTTGACTTAGATTTTTAAGTAAATTATACTTATCTTTTTTTTTTGTTAAATAGTTTTCAATAGATGCTAACCTCAATTATTTTATTGCTGCCCAGAATGTATTTCTTCAGACATTGGACATAAAAGGAAATTGAGGAAAATCCAGTTGAAAATTTACATTTATTAGAATAAGGTTTATTTAATTTATATTTTCTGCATTTTACTGAAATTTATGAAATATTACTTGAAACTTTAATTTCAAGTTAAGTTCATAACTTTTTTTATTTAATGCAATATTTGCTCTTTGGTTTTTATGTTTTGTAAATTAATGATTTTACTAGTTGCTATTGTATGTTTTTTTTTAATTATACATATATATTATTATTATTTTGCTTCATTCTTCACATAATAAGTAACATTAGACATTTGATATTGCAAATTTTATTGCTAAATTAATATGTTAATGTTGTTCAATGCTCCCATGAGCTATTAAATTACCATTTCATATTCTTATTTTCTTCTACATTATGTAATAAAAATATTTTCCATCAAATTTTAGTATTAAAATATACAATTAAAGATTATTCTGCTATAAATTATGATAATTAATATGGATCTTATATAATAATTTTTTTCACTAACAAAATTTCTTAGAAGCTAAACTTCTAACTTTGGAATTTCCAATGCAAACTTTTGCAAGTTCTATCATTTATTTTTATGTTCCTCTATCTTTTTATAGAATTTATGTGTAATAGAAATAATTAAATACACAATATTTATTTCACATTTTAAGTTACTATAATTTGGTTTTTGGAATTATATATCTGTAATTTCAGTGCTCACTTCAGTATTCTATTTTATTACTAAATTTATTTGTATTATTAATTTCCAAGGCTACTGCAATTATCTCAATCTCCACATCATAATTTTATAGATATCTCAATATTAAAAGTTAATATTTAATTGTTAAATATCCATTTTATTAAAAAGCTTAATAGCGCTGAAAAACATTAAAAGTTGTCGTGTTTTTGCAAGTCCTTTGTAATATATTACTATAATTGCTTTATGTGGAATTGAAAAATTATGTACAATATATTGAATATAAATTATTCAGCCATAAACTATCAAACATTCTGTGTGCACTTTTCTCTGTAAGCTTCATTTTATAATTGCTTAATAGTTATGATGTATGCAGTTTTTTTATATAAATTTTATAAATAAATATTTCATTCCATTATATATGCTTTAACTAAAATTTCATAGATTTTAATAAATACTTGAATTAATTTTAAAACAGTGATTGCAAACTATGTACGTTTTTATTTTGTGATAAATCAATTGATAATAAATCTTATATATTTATGATTTACCTGATCAGTTCACTTTTGTCATTTTATATTTTGTTTAAAAAATAACACCACATAACCTATTCACTCAGTTATCAATGCTAAAATTTCAATCATTTATTTAATTATTTTTCACTGTTTCTGTTAAACAAGTACATTATTAGAGGAATAGATTAAATAGCTTCCAATAATGTGTAAATTGCTGTCTTAAATATAAAAATACTCAACCTGTGCAAATTTTCCATTTAATCCTGTACATGAGCTATTAATAAATACTTTCTTTGAAATGATATCAAAGTGCATTTCTTCAGTTAATTAAAATTCATAAAATTTTTATAGAAAATTCATGTATTATTTAATGTACTTTAACTTATATATTTTTTAATTAATATGATCTATAGTATCAATGGGAAAGAAAAAAAAACACTTTTTGTTGATATTTGGTGTATTTTTATGTTATCATTATTATTCTAATAAGATGCTAATAACCTAAGGCAAATTTGAAAAAAATCCACTAAAACTTTGGTATTCAATGTTTTCTGTCATGTGCATTTTATTATTGTTGTAATTATTTTTGAGTACTATGTTCACTAGTTATGAATGTTAAAAATAATAGACAACCATATATTTTTGATTATTACTATTTAATTAAGATTAAATATTATAATTTTTTTTTTATGTAAAAAAGTTATCTAACTATTTAGTTCAAATTTTGCACATAAAATTTAAACTAAATAGTTATTTCATTTTTTTACTTAAAAGATAAACAAATTAAAATATAGTATTTGTTCTATATATGCAAAAATCTCATTGGCCAATATATTCAGATTTCCTGGTTAAAAGAATGCTTTATTAGTCTTATTACTTTCATTAATGAAAAATATTTGTCAAATTTAGGATGTGCAAATTTGAATCTTTTCAAGTAAGAATGCATGTGGATTGCTAAACCTTATTTGCATTTTGCTGATATTTATCATAATGTTTTATCTTTGTTTATTTTAATAGAAAATATAAATGATTTACTTCTTATAACCATGGGACTTCTAGTTGAATGTTTCCATATTTGAAGTATAGAAGCTTGCTTTAGTGTTCATAGAAATTTATGTTCATCTATAATATACTGTTGTGGTTACTTTTATTACATAATGAGTCAGAACTTGTTATGCCACTACTCATCTTTGTTTGAATTTAATTCATAAGTTTTTGCTGTATCTTGAAAAAGAATATTATCTGAATTCTATTGATATTAAATTTTATTGAAATTTTTCAATTACTTAGAATAAGTTTTTCATATTTGGATATTATCTTTTTTAGGTTTTGGTGGGAAGATAATTGTGTGCAATCCAGCATATTTTCATAGATAAATTTACTTATATGATTAAATAATATTCAGCATCCTGCAATAAACTTAATTAAAATATTTCATATTATTACATACAAGAAAACATGGGTTTGTACATCCACCCATGTATGCATGCCGTCATTTTCTCTCACTAATAAGAAAGCCACTAAATATGTGATTTGACAGATTCTTAATTAGAAAAGTATGAAGAATATTAAGATTTCTTGTTTAATATTATTAATATAATAGTTAACCTTCTTTACTATTTGATTTTGGGAAAGAGGATTCAGATTCAGTTTTTTTTCCTATTAGTTGTAGTTTATATGTGAAACTTCTTATTTTTTTTTAGAAACAATTTTAAGTTGTATTTATTTAATTATTATAAACAAATTATAGTCATCATTGTAACATGAATTCATTAAATACTTATTGAATTTTATTTTTTATATGATTTCCTTTTGAGCTTTTACTGATTTGTTGTGTTGCAGTATTAACTTATGTTTGGTAGTCTGAGATTGCATGAGACTCAAACTTTATTCTGGTAAGATGTTATAATTTTTTGACAAATGCTGTATATACTAAATTTAAATATTTTACAGAGCAATAACATCCTAATACATTACTAGAACAAATTTCACACAGATTCTAAAGAAACATTTTAAAATGAACTTGCAAATACATTTACTCTTTTGTACATCAATGCTAATTAGTTTTGTCTTATAAAATATCTCTTTCATCTTATCTTCAATCATATATATTGTAAATAAATCAAGCATTGATATCCCAAAAATCGAATTTTTATATTAGTGGTGGTCTTAGCTTATAAATCAAGCAAGTCAGTTTGCTACTTTAAATATTAATTTAAATTAACTACTAATACAGTAATTTTAGTTGCAAAATAAATGATTTTTGTTGATCAAATATGTAATGTTTATGAATACAAATAGTTTATAGACCAATCACTTCTGAATATAGTACTAGGACAAATATCTTTGTATATCAATGCCAAACCATTTTGTCCGATAAAAGGAGATATCCACTTTCGTCTTACTTTCAACTGTATATGCGATTAAAATTATTAGTACTTAATTTAATATTTGAAACCATAAACTGGCCTGACTGATTTACAAACTAAGTTCACCGCTAATATAAAGTTTATCCTTTTCAAGTATCAATGCTTGATTTATTTACAATATATTGCATCCATTGATTGCACTGTGACATTATTGTATGGAGAGTTTGCTGCTATTATGACTCAGATGAAGAGGTTTTTTGGCAACAAAACATATAATATCATTAAAAAATATGACCTGATTGGGAAACACTATAACAAAAAAACATTTGATAATATTGTGATGTCCTATATAATGCCAGAGTGGGATCACAAATAATAAAAGATGTGTAGGTAATTAATTACTACAATGCAGAGGTGGTGTTATGAGAAGCAATATTTATTATAACAATGATAATAGTGAATTTATAACACAGAATATAGATTTAATTCACAATAGGTTTTTTAATACATGCCATACATAAATAGGTTACTATTACTTACCATAATTAAAAGCCATAGTGGCACTCCAAAGTAATAATAAAAGTCCATATGAAATATAATCAAACCCTAGCAGCACTTGAAATCTTCAAAGGCTGGCCTGGGTGAATGCAGTCCCTTTGAATTCTTCTGCTACTTTATCTGGTAAAACAAAACATCTTTTGTCAGGTCCTCAGGAAAGAATAAAATCTACCCACTCCCACTTTTATTCTGGAGTATTAATGCAACCTTGGGTGATACAACCTTCCACTCTGGCTGATACAATTTCTAGGTTATAGTGATGTAATCCTCAGTTGATGCAATTTGGATTTGTTGATTTATTTATATATGTACGTGCTACTAGAGGAGTTAGCTTATATATGTATCCATTTTGATACATACTTTTATTAACACACAATCATTAACTTACTCTGTATGTTTGTATTAGTATGTCACTACTTTGATATATCCATATTTAATTATGCTCTTAATTACACATACATTATTATACAACAGCTAATATATATCTCTTTTTCTTTGGCATTATTCTCCCCGTCTCTTTGTTACTACTTTTTCTGGAACAATTATGTTCATCTGAGTTTTCTGCTTGAGTTATCTCTGTGCTCTCATTACTTTTTTTAGCCTCATCACAATTGTTTGTGATCTGCTTTTTCTTCTTGTCCTCTTTTGTCATTTTCTGGAAAATATGATTTCAATGCCAGTAGTATTCTAGACCATTATCATTTTGCACTGTTACTATTCCTCTTGATAGTTCTTTTAGTAATCTGGCCATCAATTTGTTTATTAGTTTATTATAAAACCATATTTTTTCACCAATTTGGATTTCTTTGCTGATTTTCCGAAACCAAGCTGAAAGTTCTATTCTTAACATTTTTCCAATCATTAAATAGGCTGGGGACTTTCCTGTAATCAATGACAGTATAGTGTGCTGGTTGTATAATGTTTGTTATATTATTTCTTCCAAATTCACTTGTCTTGAATTTTTTTAACACTCTTAATTTGCTTGATGGCATCTTCAGTGATACTATTGTGTTTAAGTCCAGTTGTATTGAAATAATCTTGCATTAACTTTGCAGTGAATCCTATACCATTATCAGTTATCAATACTTCAGAATATTACATCTAGGCATAAATTTTAATTTTGCTCTCATTTCACTTGCTAAAGTATTTCTCATAATTCTGCATTCAATCCATTTTGAATATGGATCTATTAATATCAGTATCAAATTTCTATTCACTGGTCCAACATGGTCAATATGTACTCTTTGTCATGGTCTCTATTTCTGGCCATGCAATGGTCTATACTGTGACAACTTTTGTATCTGATAACACTTCATACATCTCTTGATATGATTCTCAATGTCCTTCATGATTTCTGGCCTGCAGATATAACTCTTAGTTAGTGCTTTCACACACACAATTGCAGGATGATCCCTTTTAATACTGTTCTCCTATCCAATTTTCTATGACTACTTGGTCATCCATCAACACACTATTATTTGACATGAACAATTGCTCTCTATTGTTCCAGAAGGCTGTGACTTACTCTTGCAGTCTTCTGCTTGGCCATTCTCTGATAATTCAATTGATTAGTAATATCCAGGGTCATCCTTGGTATAATTTGCCATTGTTTTACTGGTGATAATCTCATTGCCCAACATGTCTAAGTGGTTATATCTATTAATTTGTTGATGGGCTCTCTCTTCTCCAAAAACATGACAAAGTGTCAGCATGAGGGATCTCCTCCATGTTTATACATCAGCATATAATCATAGGCATTAAAGATATTTCCCCAACACATCATTCAAAGGCCGAGGTGATTAGAGATGGGGTTATCATTGCTAGAATTCCTACAAGTGGCCTGTGGTTGGTTATGATTTGAAATAATTGGTCATACAAGTATTGATGGAACTTTTTAATCCTGAAAATTATCACTAGTGCCTCTTTCTCAATCTCCTGTAATTTTTTCTACATTTGATAATGTTCTGATTATTGCTTCCAACCTCTTTTCTGAAGTATCCATAGTCAATGGCATCTCCACATTGCTGTTATAATGAACCAGAAAATTGTTTGAAGTCAGCAATTCTTATATCTGATTGAATTTTACTTCATGCTTTTTTAACCATCCCATCATTGGCATCTTTATTTTGTACAAAATCCTCAAAAAAATTTACTAATCCTGGAAAACTTTGTAGATCTTTTACATTCTTCAGTTGCTTTTCATCTTTGATGGCATTTACTTTATCTGTCATTGGACATTTTACTTTTTCTGAGATATGTCAGAGAAATTTAATCTCTTTTGCCACACAAACACTCTTTCCTGCATTAAGCTTAACCTCCATATTATTTAGTTTAAACAGCTCTATTCATAGCTTGTATTTTGATTCTGCATAAATGTCATCAAAGTATGGGATCACCCTCTTAAACTCTGTAAAGATTGAAATATATTCAGAGCTATTGTAATGCTGAAGGAAGCTGATTACATTTAAATATTTTGACCAGTATGGTTAGCATCAAAATTTCTGCAGACCTACCACTGGAATCTGGTGGAAGGCTGCATAGATCTAATTTGTAAACCATGATTGTAGTATAGCTAATACTTCTTTGACATTTTTGAGACAGGGTATGATCCTTTATGTAAGAACTTATTGACCATCACTTGGTAATCACAAATTCTAATTTGGCCACTTGGTTACTACCACTGTAGGGGTGGCTCATTTTGATATCTGTACTAACTTTTCATAGTTTGCATATAATAGTATATGTATCATTCTGCAACTGACTTTCTGTCTGATATTTTTTTATTGACACAAGATTTTCACTGAACAAATCTGGCCATTTTGTCTGGATCTCCTGTTGCAAGGTAATTTTATTTACTATATTTAATCTGATGCCCGTTTTCCTGAATCATTGCCTTCCCATGATTGGATCCATGTTACCTCTAACTATATACAGTAATAGGCATAATACTTATAAAACTTTTCTCATAATTTTTAATCAAGTTATTAACATACTGTCATATCATTTTTTTTCTTTCTATTTTGGATGTCTCTACTATTTATTATTAAATTTTGCCAATATTCACAGCCGTTATGGATATTCTTGTTCCACTATCAATTTCCATATTAATAATCTCAAAACAAATCCTAACTTTTAGCATATACTACTTTGTACCATTTACTTTCACATTCTTAACTGGATGCTTATCATCTTGATCACCTTATCTGCTTTAAGATTTTTTCCCCCCAGTTTTTTTCTCTTCCTATTACTTTCTCTGCCCATTTTGACCTAATGCTTTTTTTATCACAAATAAATACTTCTTGTCTTTCCATTTGCAGATCCTAGCTGAGTGGTCAACTTTTCTTCAACTGAAACATGTCAGTTTATTTCTTCAATCTTTTTCAACTGACTTAAGCACTTGCTTTTTTCTTCAGAGTTTTGAAAGCCTCTGATTGTTCTAGCACTGCTTAATATGCTTTGCCATTTTAATAGTTCATAAATTAATGTGGGCTTAGTCAGAAGCTGTAGTCTGAGTCATCCATCTGCAACTCCCCTTAGTATTTAGTCCATTTGTTCTTACTCTCACTATGTGGAATTTTTTAAACGTTTCAACCTTCATCAGGTGTCAATATGTTAGTTGTAAACCTGCCATGTGATGGTCAGGGATAGGACTAAAAAGTCATTTAATGAATTTCTTAACTAACTCATTTGTATTGTTATTTCACTTATTTTAGCAGGCTCTCAAACTCTATTAGTGACTTATTTTATATCTGACATATATATAAGTGTCTCATTGAGTATAAAAAAATTTCTAGCTACAGGACATATAATAGTCATATGGCTAGTTGACTCACATCAAATTTTTTGATTATCTTTTTTTTAACTCTACATAGACCTATGAACTTCTAGTATCTGCTCATCCATTTCTCACTGTATATCTGTTTTGTGATTTCAAAATACCAGGATTGAATCCTATTGAATCTGTCAACTGCATATTTTTGTGAGGTTCTGGGAATTACCAGAGAGTACAAATAATAAATGATGTGTAGGTAAATCATTGTTATAATGCAGAAATGGTGATATGAGAGCAAAAAGAATTTTTTGGAAAATAGAACACAAAAATAAAATATGATCTGATTGGGCAACAAAGAAACATTTGTTAATATTGATAATCTTCATAGGAATTTATTAGAGCAATTAGATTTGAATAATTTAATAAACATAAAAGTAAATTAACAGTAAATAAAAAATATGCTTTATGTAAATTGAAAAAAAAAAACATTATAAAACTAATGGATAAAAAATTAATGATGGTAATTATGATGAATACATAAATAAAACTGCTAATTTTAAATGGCAAAAATTTCTATATAATTATTCAAAATATATTTTCTATTATAAAAATATAAAGAGGACTCCTTGATAGTAATATAGTTTTTTATTACCACCCAAAATTCATCCCAGTGTAGTTTACATTCTAACTAAAGTCTATAAACAAGGCTGCTCTGGTATGCCTACTGTAGAAAGCATTAGCTGCATTACAGAAACACTTAGCATTTGTTAATATTCTTATACATAATATTCCACGATTATTCAGTTTTTATGAAAATGATACATTTTCTTTCCATTTTAGCAAATATCAAACATCAACTATCTAATGAATGTTTTCTTAGTGACTAGACTTTAAACCACTGTACTTAACATACTTCATAATGATGGCATTGAAGTTATTAAATCTACTTTACAAGCTAGAAAATATGATCATCATATCACAAATGTTTGTTGATTTATTATATTTAATCACAAAAAATAATTTTATTTTCAATTCCACATATTATTTATAAAAACAAAATACTGTAATAGGTTACAAAAATAATACAAAATTATGCCAAAATTTTTATGACTCAACTAAAATCCTCTATACTTAGAAATACTATGCTTAAATTTTGTATGTGGTTTATATGTAGACATCATTATGAAATGGTCATATTTATATTTTCTTAATTATATAAATATTTTTGATAAAAGTATATAATTTACAATGTTTTCTATATCAGTAGTTGAACTATCTATGCATGTGATTTGAGAAAGAAACTCTGAGGAAGGTACTTGTTACTGTACTGAAAGCTCAGCTATTATTTTTGAAGATATTGGACAAAAGTCATATCTATTCTTTCACACTGTTTCCATGTGGATTATTAAATATATTTTATACTATTGAGTCTTTACTCTAGTCATTCCTTCATGTCCTATGCATCGTATCACTTAATTTCAATAGTTATTACATTGTATAGCATAATATATTATGAAAGACAAATATCAAATAATTTGGGATTGATGTATTGTTATTCAAAGGAAAGTAAGAGAGTTTTTTCTTGTTTGGATTAAGATGAAATACAAATGAAATTGAATGAAAATACTGATAGTAAAGCAATAAAGAATCATAGTTATCTTTTCATATTTTATTAAACTATTTTTGATGATAAAAGAAATTACAATTATTCATGATATTTTTAAAATAATTTTTATATTTTTGATTTTTTCACAAATCAATGCATATTTTAAGAAAATAAAACATCAAAATGAATAACACAAAGTGTGATGAATGATTGTATTTTATGAACATTATTTTTTTTATATTTTAAAAAAAAACATGAAACACATACAAGGATTTTTGAGAGTGGTGCCAAAAAATAGTATCTAGTATAATATCAACACTATTTTTGTTAAATTCAATTTTTATTTATTAGATGAACCTTAAAACATATTTTTAAAATGAACATTATCTTAAGTATTTTATATTTTGTGTACATTTATTAAAGCTATATTGTCTATTTATTTAATTATCAAACGATTTCATTAGACTATAAAGTGTAGGTCTAAATTAACATTTTATTTTATACTTTGTATGATAAATAATGCATAAGCCAGAGTGAAGGCTTATTTACTTTTTAATTTTTATTTAGCTGAAATGTGTAACTCAATCTTACTTTAGCTAAATTTATATTTTGTTACATTTTATTTAGTGAAACTTGTAAATATTGTAAATAGTTTTTTTTAATGAAAACTGTAATAAATTGGTTTTATAAATCTGTTATTTTGATTGATTTATTCACTATCAGAAATACATGATTAACAGAATCCAAAATAAATGATACATTTACACAGTATAAATAAATTATTCATTTTTTAAGAAATAATAATTATCCAAAATATGATATTTGAATAATTTTTCTTTTGCAATATTCTAGTCATAATTGATCAACAATTTATTGCATAGAATTTAATATTGTTAAACTACTAAACATCACATAATCACAATTTCTTATGTAGCACATTACTGTTATTAAAACAGGCAAGACTCTCCATAGTGCCACTCAGAGTAATCAATGGATGCCAGAAGGCTTGTGCATAAAATCCCTATCTAGTGCCTACTCATCCAAAATCCCCAGAATAGTTTCTGGCTTGTGGCCTTCATCAGTAATGTGCTAGCATAAAAATAGTGATCATGTGATGTTTAGTGGTTTAACACCAATCCTGCCTAATAGGATAGTGGTGGTTATGGGTGTTAAAGAGCCAAAGACACCAAAATGTATGGGTACTGAACTGGGTTCAGACCCATATACTACATAAGCTATTGAGCTTAGATTGAAAATATTGGATTTTCAATTTTATTCTCATAGTTTTGTAGTTAAGTAGAGATAAAAGGTGGCTGCTAAAGGGTTGCATTACATCCTAAGATATAGGTGCAGTGCTCTCAGATCCAAAGCTCCGCACTGACGAAGGCCACAAGCCAGAAACTAGTCTGGGGATATTGGATGAGTAGGCACTAGATAGGGATTTTATGTACAAGCCTTCTGGGATCCATTGATTACTCTGGTTTGATACTGAGTGGCACTACTGTATGGAAAGTTTTGCCTGACTTTAATAGTTTATTGCCACAGATGCCACATGAGAAATAAAATTATATTATTGTTATTATCATTATTATTAGTTGTCATAGTATTAAATAGTAGATAGGATTAATAATTACTTAATTAGGAGTAGGAATATAATTTATTGTTTAGGTGTAGTTATGAATGATACAAAATCTATTATCATACTTGACTACAGGAGATTATAAATTAATTAGATTTGTTTTCAAGAAACTGAGATTATTATAATTATATTTTTAATAGAAGAGATTAGAGTTTAGTTTAGTAATATTATACTAAATTACTTACTATTTTTCAAGTCTTAAGAATACTATGAATTTATTATTTGAAATAAAGGGGGATAGTGTTCTTATGCCATTGAGATTATATTCTGTGGGATATAGGCTCAATGTAATCCTTTACTGCTTTATCTTCACTAAATTGTCTCATGATTTATTAGTATTTTATTAATTTAATTTGCATGAATTGAACCATATCTTATTTATTAATTGTTTAAAGCTAGTCGAATGGTAGAAATTATTATAAGATATCTATTATTTATTATATTAAGATTATAAGTATTTTAGCCGGAGCATTATTATTTATTTGAGCTAGTTTTATATTCTATTTATTATATTGACTGGAAGGTGAGGACAACGTATATATATAGTAATGGAATAAAAAGTTATCCTACAGGTTTAGGCAGCATTTTATTACTGTCATGAAAAAATGATAATGAAATAACCCTTATTACTATCCATAAAGTTAGAGTGCTATTTGTAATAGGATAAAATGAGGGTATATTCTTTTAAAACACCACATTTGTTACAAATCAGATATGATAAAACCATAGAAAAGTGATCCTGTTTAATTATGTCCTGCAAATTACGGTGTCATTTGTAATAAAATAAATGTATATGTATGCTAATGTTTGTTATAGTTCCAATCATTTAGGTGGCATTTATAACAGATTGAAAATATGCAATAAGAAATAATAACTAATATAACCTGAATAAAATATAGCTGTCATTGGTCACCCTATGTAACAAGATGAAAATGATCCCTGAAGTTGGACATCATTTATAACTGAATAAAATGTAAATCAAATAAAAATAATACTAATTTTGTAATGTCTGAAAATAATATTGTTCATAACAAATATAATATACTAAACTAAATGAATGCCAATCAATAACTAATTATTCAGTATTTAATGTAACCATTTATTTAATTATACATCCGACTGTTAATTATAATAAAACAAAACAATGATGATTTCCCTATTATAGCATCACGAGTTCAGACAGCATTTACAATAACCAGAACAAAATCATTGCTTCAAATACCTTAAATACAAACTTTACTTAAAATAGATTAAAATAAGGCAATTAAATCAAATATCATTGCGCCAAAACAAATGATATATGTTTAACATATATTTCATTTACAATCAAATAAAAATAATGATAAATCATTAAGCAACTAAATTCTAATATATCCATCTAATCAAACATTGCTTATAAAAATACAAACTTATAATAAAATTTAAAGATGTCCATATTTAAATAAAATAATTCATGAATGAGATAACAGCTTTATTATGACCTATAAGTTTACAATGTTCATAATATCCAAATAGATATATGACCCAATAATTAATTTTAAATTCTAGTTTAATAAAATTATAAATAACACTGACTTAGCCATACTATACTCATGTTAATTTACCATTACTATCCACACTATTTATAACGAGATAAAAGACAATAAAATGATAAATAATAAATGATACTAACTCAGCCATGCTATATTCTTATGTTGACTTTACTCTTACTAATTAAAGTTGTAATTATAAATTTTATTAAACGCCCATTATTATATTAAGTAATAATTTACTAAGGCTGTAACCTTAGAAATAAGCGTCTGAAAAATATGAAGATAGGGACCATATCATTGAACCTATTAGATAATCTTAAATCTATAGTATCCTACAATCATACCAGTATATAAAAAAAACAGTAGACTTATATTAGATATTTACTTAAGTACAATAACTAATCATGTTTCTTTTAAATTTGCTGTAATTGAATTATTAAAATTGTATCTTATAACAATTAAAACATAAAAGAATGATTAGCGTTTATTATAATCGAGTATGAATATTAAAATTTATGTTAATTGGATTGATCCACAACAATTACATTTAAATATAAATAAAGCAAATCATTCTGACTTATGACAGAACAAAATATACTATCAACTTTATAATTGAGTAAGATTTAGATCTTAATGATCAACCATGAACTCAATATAGTACTTATCTAATTGATAATTATATCTAATCAGATATAACTAGAATTCAATACAAAAAAAAAAATATAACGATACTCATCTACTAATACTGGAATTTGATTTCTGTATTATGAGATATAGTTATTTCAAATAAATTTTATGATATAGACAGTTTATCTGTTCTTACTCGAATATTATTAAGCAATAAATTTGTTTGCACAACTGAACAATAATCAGACAGGTTTATTTAGTTTAAATTAAATTAAAAAAAAAAAATTAATAAATATCAATTATATTTATAATATATATTGTGATGTTTGGTTTGGATCGAAGAAACCAAAGATCGATGAGTTGAGCACAATGCTGGTTTTGAACAGTTTGAACTTTTTTTTTCATGGAAGAATTGCAGATCAAATAAAACTGAATAGATTTTTTTTAAGAAATTAAAATTTCATATAGCAGTTGTGAGACATATAAATAAAAATGTCTTTAATTTATTGAAGTCTAATGTATACATGTATTAAGTGTGTGGAAGGGGGATAAGGCTCCCACGTACAGCAAAATTGAGAATGTTTATTTACAAAGGTTTAAGTACTGAATTAGACAAATAATATTATTGAAAAGTGAAAGTTTAATATATGAAAAGGTTGGGAAATTTAACTTACTTGTAATAACACTTGTTTAATATTTAATTTAGGTGGGATAGCTATAAAATTTTAAAAAACTATGAAATAGGTTTAAGGCTATTTGAAATTCGCTACAAGTAGATAGTGAAAATTAATAAATGTGCATGTGTGCGATATATAAAATTTTAATTATAGAAACAATTACCAATTTTTATATATGCAATATATCATTGGAAAAGGGATTGAGAGAACAATTGTTTCATATCAGTTTTAAGTCAATCAATAATTATAGTCATTCAAGAATTTTAAATCAAAATTTTAGTCTATTCTTTTGATTGTAAAATTTTTTTCTCTAAATTTATTCTTTTTTTTTTTACTTAAAGTGGGAAAAATTTCAAGCACACTACATGGGGTAGGCCATGTTGTGAACAATTATTGTCAAAATTATGTTTGATGAGTCAATTAGGACATAATAACAAGGGTCAAAGATTAAGTAGGTAGGTCGGAGGATGATGGACAATCAAAGTTTATAAAAGGGACGATATATTAAGGGAAAGGGCTCTTCTCTAAACTGTTTTTGTCATGTTTGCATGTAATTAAAATTTTGCTTCATTTTTTTTTGGGGGGGGGGGCAAGTTATACTCTTCGGTGGTTACCATCTTCTGACCTAATTATTTAAAAGTATAGTGTAATTATAAAATGTGTCCCTAAACAATAAATTAAGCACACTGGATCACTTTCCGAAGTTAATTCTAACTGAAATTGCCAGCATAGCAAAAGTTAGTAAACCATGCCTAACGCAATGCATCTAGCCCAGATACTCCAATCTTCCCTGTGCAAGATATTTCAGCTACAAACTTTTATTGATATTTATTCTGTCAAAAATGTTTCCCATATGATACTTAGATGGATGTGTTTAATAAAGCATAGGAATGACTGAAAGAACAAAAGCTTTAATTGTGCATCTGTGTTATATTAATGACAAAGACTTAACCAAATCTGAACAGTATATTCTAATAATTAATTGCTTTTATCAGAGAAAACTTTGTTCTCGCATGAAAATAATTTTAACAGCAAATTGTAGAATACATGTCAGAATAAACAAAATAGAAGAAATATTGGATGAAAGGCTTATGAAAGATATTATAAATGTGCAGTTGTGAGCATCAAGTCTAAGCTAAATATTTGATTTGAATTGGTAAAAAAATTTAATAAACAAAAGGAATAACTCAGGAAATGATTCAATTCATAAAGAATGAGGAATTAAACCCCAACTAACAAGTGACTATGGGATAAATAGTATTGCAAATCCTGATGAGCAATGTAACATTAAATATGCGTCTCAAAATTCGTTTTGTCACAAATAAAGTTGCAACTTGGATACTTTAAATTTGCCAAGTCATCACTATGTACCTACTTCCTTAGGATAAAAATACGGAGAAACTTTTCAAAGGGAGAACAGTCCCAGATGAGGCAGTGTGCTGAAAAGACTTTAAGTAAAATTTTTCATTTATTATTAAATATTTATTATGCTATGTGTTGAATTTCATTTATTGTTTTTAATTAGGTGTCAAAATTTTGACCTGGTATTAAGTTTCAGTTAGAACAGAAAACTTAATATTGTTTGTTATTTAATCACTTAGCCAGTATATTTTAAGGAATGCTTAAGAATGAAGTGTGAAAGAGGTTTACAATATTGCTATGCTAATGTTTTTAAAATTGTTTGCATGCTTACTAATATATATTTGATGTATTTGTTTGCTATGCTCTAAAGGGTGAATGAGTTAAAATAAGATGTGTCTAAATAAATGATGCCCATTTCTTAGTCTATAATATTAATGCTTTAATGAAAATTTATGCTCAAGTCACATTAGACTAGTTTTAAGATTATTGGTTCAGACATCAATATGATACCCTTAGGTTAAGTGAAAGTGCAAATGACCTTTGTTTGTTCGAGGTGAGCTTAGTTCTCACTATCCTGAAGGCTGAGATGAGCATAGTTCTCTCTCAATTTAATATATTTAAACTTGAAGGTGTTTGGAGATCGAGGATATATTCCCAGCTCCATTATTAGTTTGCTTTGTAAGAGATAAATATCTTATATGGTTGTAGTAAGTGGTGATTTAGCATACCCTTTTCTATATGTGCAGCCACAAGGTCCTCACGTATCTTATAGCCTCAGGTAGAAGGCACACTTAGGTTTATGCCGTCACCAAAATGTTGTTTCTTGATTTATTTTCTCTTAAGAGGGTATTATCATTATCACCATGGAATGAATTAAATATTGTTTACTGTTTTTCCAGGTCATTGTGTATTAGTTGAAACTAGTTATTTGTTTTAGGGAATTATAAGTAAAACATATTTCAGAAATGTTTATCGAATTGATAATTATTTCAAATTTAAGGTGAATAATTTAAACTCAGACAAGCAATGTGCATCATATCCAGCTCACACTGAAGCAAGTCACCGCTGGACTGGTAAAACAATGGTAGAGAAACTCGTTGGGGACCATAGTATGCAATACAAGTGTGGGTGTGTGAATGTAACTTCTTAAATGATGATACAATTATAGAATAAAAGTTAAGCATTATGTTTATGGGGAGTAACAGCCTATAAAATTAGTTGCTGGTTTAAATACCAAAAATGAAAGTAACTTCTAAGATATGTGAATTCCTTAGTGGAGAGAAAAGAAATATTGATGCAATTTGATAAGGGCTAAAAGTTAACTGTTCTAATAATAATTATATTTATTGTAATATTAGTACTGACGAAGCGCTGCTTCAGAAAAGAAAATAATTGGTGTCTTAAACTAATAAGTCACAAGTTGAAACAGTTTATTTAACAATCTATAATATAGGAGTTATTTGTTCCCAGTATTAGAATACGAGTACCGATGTTGGGACGGTTATATCCTAGATGAGATGAGCTCAGAAAAAACTTGTAATCCATAGCCAATGTAGATCCATTATAAATATGTTTTCTGATTATTATTTTGTTATTTTCTTTTGCTATTTGGATCGCTATGATGTTTGTTTTTATATTGTATTAGTTATAGTTAATATGTTAATAAATATTTTGTTTTGAATTTAAACTTTGATCTTAATATTTGAGTATCCATTAATTCCAGAAATTTGATATATAAAAGTTGTAGAAAATATTCCATGCTTCCCAGTACAGATGCTTTTCCATTCCTAATATTTGAAGACATTCCCAGTCGATGAGGATCTAATCAAAATTTAGTGTAAATAAATATTTCATTTATGTAACCATTTAGTAGTTTCTAATATTATTATTATTATGATTATCCTTAGTTGACAGTAGACATTAGCTTCTAGAATGAGTGTATGTCTATTCGATTTAAATTCGCTGGGATAGTGTTCAGTTGTCTGCAATAAATTTGGTGAAGTGATTAATTGAAGCTCCACACTATAAATCAGGACTCTGAGAACGAGAGTCACAATCATAAAATTTTAAATGAAGAGGTTATCATTGTTGGTATACTGTAATATTAAAGAGTTTATTGAGTTGACAATATTGTACATTTCGCTTGTGTGTGTGAGAGAGATAACATTGTGGAGAGCCATGTTTGGTGGTAGAGATGTGGGGAGGAAATCAAACATTTAAAAGAAATTAATTGTAACTTTGGAGGGTGAGTCTGTGGTGGAGAGTTGTTTTCAGCTTTCAATAATTTGTCAATTGATTCACTTATATTTAATAATTGCTGAAATAAAGATGAGAACAAAACATACTATTTATAACTTAAATTACTGTATTTTTTTTTAAATTTTGATAACTTGCTTCCCTCATGGACACAATTTGTTGAGTGATGATGATCTCCAGTTGGCATAACAGCTGATGGATATAGTTACAATTTGGCGCCCTGGTAAACAAATTATTACACATGTATATATCTCTCTGTCATTCCCTCTCCATCTCTATATAGCTAAGCGGAAGGTTACAATATATACATGTACACATATGATCTAATTGAATGTACAATAAACCATTAATTGATATTAATTTCATATTTACATATGTGATTGAATATTAATCTCCAATTATTCAATAATAAATATTAAATATATGGTCTATGTATGTTGCAGGACATTCCTACTTTCCAAAATATAAGTTTAATATATAAATCTTTATATATTTTATCTAATATATATATAAAGATGAATTTAGCTATTTATTAAGATGATTTTACGAGAACAAAATATATGAATATTTATTGCGATAAAATCTTTTTAAACTTCCAAGATACAAAGTATATTTGAGGTTCACTTATAATCACTAAATTAATAAAATGAATATTTTTAAATATTGAAATACAATTACTATACCACAAGATAAGAATTTAATAGCTCTCTCATATTTTGGTATGTGAATAGATTACTATTTTAAAATTATATACTTCTAGCAATAACTACAATACATTTTTAAATAAAGATAAATAAGAATTTAAAAACATGAATGGCTCTTTAGATATTGTATTCCCAGTATCACATCTCAGTTCCGATGTCTATATTTCAAACTACAAAACTAATAGTATGCCTTTATTCCAGAGAAAATAAAATGTATTTGAGAGAACCTTTAAATTCAAAGTACATTTTGTCAATTCCAATATATTATGTATATATTCAAATTATTCCTTTAAATAATTATTTGTTTCATATACATTACACACATAAGCATTATTTTATATTTACAATATGAAGAGAAATCCTTTCATATAAGCAAGTAATAGTTTTTATCTAAGGTGATAGGATGAGAATTAATCTGATTCATATCTCAAAAAAAAAAATTGATCAATCGATTTAATAAAATCACACAGGCAAGTCAATACGACTCTTATATACCTTCTGCTGTTTGTATTCTATCTTTAAAATATATGTAACATTCATTTCTGATTGTTTATGTAATGAAACAATTTTGGTAATTTTTCTTTTTATAATAAATTTTGTTTTCTCATAAAATTCCATCAATAAGTTACCCTGATCGATAGGGTAGACAATGTTGTTTCTTACCCCTCAATTTTTTTAAGTCAATTATATACTTATGAGGTAAATATAAAAAAAAAAATTGTATAAAGAAAGTTTTACATGTTTTCATTCAAAACAAAAACATGAGAGAAAAGTATGAGTTTAAACTTTTCAGGCCTATTTATAAGATTTCTTATTGATGTCAGTGTAATCATCTATATTCACTCATTTAAACAATTTCTAGTAGCATTCTTCTAATAAAAAAAATCTTAATACATAATAATGACAATAAAAAAAATCATTTCACATTTATTACATATAATAAAAATTTACGCTTCAAAATATAAGTACTAATTTTTTATTTCAACACAAATTAAACAATCTACATCATATTTTCATTATATAACACTGGAAATATATTTTTATACATATAAAAAGAACAAATATATTTGAAATATTAAATATTTATTTGTAATCTTTATAATTTATTATCATGAAGGCAGCAACAAAAATGAAACATATTACAAAAAAAAAAAAATTCATCATATATACTTTATCATTCACATATTTGTTTTTCTTTTTAAAAATGAATAAAGTCAATTTATAATCTTACAAAACAATAATAAAGTTTTATATTAATATTGTTGTCATAGCAACAGTTAATAATTCATAAGTTAATATATCCATATTAATAAACAGTATAGTATAAATTTATTTGATAAAATAATAAAAAAAATTTAAAGATTGCTGGATAGTCAAATCTATCAAAAGTTAAAAGTGCAAGAGGAAATCTACAATTTATTGTTTCATTCTCAACAGCACATAATTTCCATCTCATCAAAACTAAAATATTAAATCAAATATAAAATTGGAATAAAACCCAACCAAGAATTTAAGCAGGTGTTGAAGATTTTAGGATGACAAATTAGTTATATTATGATATAGATGCTTATAACATTGAAATTTTGCATTTGATATAACGTAAAATGTTTTATCATTGAAGATGGCATCATTTTTGCCAGCTATTTTTTTTACAACTAGCAGTATTTATATTTACATAAAATAACTTATCAAGTGCTTAAATCATTACAAATATAATAAGCCAAACATTGCTATTTTAATAACTTATCACAATTTTTTTATGGGATATTGGAAAAAATTATAACTTTGTGAAAAGTTCATGCCAAGGAAATAATTTGAATGCAATCTAAATAAATTTTGGATATAGAAAAAAAATCTCATGGATTTCCTTACCATTTATTTGGTTTTATGCTAAATTTATTTTAAAATATTATGAGAAAAACATAATAACAATAATTAAAATTGTTTTATTTTCTCACATTAAAAAGTTTAACAAAAGTTTAAGTGAAACCTTAGAAAATGCACTTTTGCTTGAAGCTGATTAAAAATTGTTTGTATTTTATACATTATTGCATTACTTTAATAAATTGAATAAATTAAGTAAGTAAAAATTTACTATTTAATAGCAAATTAGTAGTAATATATAAGCAGTTTATATCTGTTTACTACCTTCAGTGAAAAGTAGTGATATTTTGTAATTACAATACCATAGGGATTGTTTTATTTTTTATTACTTTTAAAAAATTAAATTAATATGGATATTATATAAAAGTTAACTTATTATTTTATAAAATAAATTCATATTATAATTCAAAATAAAATCATATAACATTACAATACTAGCCAAAAAAAAAAAAAAAAATTTTTTTTTGATTAAAATTCTTCCACAACTATGGTTTAATTTAAATGAAATTTAACATATATACACAAAACAAAATAGCTTTTTTAACATTCACTTTAAACACCAACTTCTTTTAATATTTGGGTTTTTGAAGTGAATGATGGGAAGGCTACTTTGTTATGCATATATATGTTGTATGTATCTTATTGAATTTCGCTTGAAAAAGTCTATTTGTTAATAGATGAAATGGCTGAGGAAGAATTTTGTTAACAAAAATTTTTTTTTTTTGGCTGGTATTGCAATATTATATGATTTTATTTATAATTACTAGTATATTAGGATTGTAGACATGATCGAATTGATTTTTGGCCTAAGAGATATTAAGAAATTTTTATAAGAAATCACATAGAATAATTAGCTAACTTGTCAAATTTTCTCCAGTGAAACGTATAAAAATCTCAAGAGTATTCTGATGACTAAAATGATTTTCTTCATGAGTTTTCAGTACACTTTTTTCTGTAGCTTTGTAATCACATACATAACACTTGATAAGTTCATTACTAATAATGGGCAAGTTTTCTGCATGTGTTTTATTTTCATTTAAATACAAATTGAAGGGTGTCTGTTTTATATGCACATATTTTTTATCACTTATAAAAGTACTTTGACAGGCTGTATTAGAATTACACAGATTGCAGTGGAAAAGTTGATCTTCTGTGTGATTTTTTTCATGATTACTAAATTGTTTTTTATTATTAGTCTTAAACATGCATAAATTACACTTAAATTTTTTATTTCTCATATGAATTTTTTCATGTGATTTTAGACAAGTTTTCATAGCAGTCTTATAATCACAAAAGCTACAGCAGAAACAGTTTTCCCCTGTATGTTGGCTCTTTTCATGTAATTTTAGATAACTTTTCATAGCACATTTATAGCTACAAAATCTGCATTGAAAAGGTTTTTCACCTGTATGAGTTTTTTCATGATTTTTTAAATAACTTTTTGCAATAGTTTTATAATCACACCATCTACATAAGAAAGGTTTTTCACCAGTATGGTTTCTTTCATGTACTATTAAGTTATATTTTTGAATAGTACCATAATCACAAAAATTGCATTGGAAAGGCTTTTCTTCAGAATGAATTTTTTCATGTATTTTCAGATTACTTTTTGTAGTAGCTTTATAATCACAGAAAACACAAACGAAAGCTTTTTCTACTGAATGAGTTGCTTCATGTGCTTTTATGTGGCTTTTTACAGTAGATGTGTAATCACAAAAATTGCATTGAAAATGTTTCGCAACTGAATGACAGCTTTTTTCATGTAATTTTAGATATTTTTTTGCAATACAGTTGTAATCACAAAAATTGCATTGAAAAAATTTATTCTCTTTATGAGTTTTTTCATGTTTTTTTAGACAACTTATTGAATCACACTTATAATCACACAAATAGCAAGAAAAATGTTTTTTATCTATATGGTTTTTTTCGTATATTAAAAATTCCTTTTGAGCTCTACTGTAATCACAAGATGTGCTCTGGGTAAGTTTTTTTTCTGCATGAGTTTTTTCATGTATTTTTAAGGAATTTTTGCTAGCAATCTTATAATTATGCAAATTACAATTGACAAATTTTTCTCTTTTATGAATGTTTTCATGTGATGTAAGGTGTCTTTTTGTAAAAGATTTGTAGTCACATAAGGAGCACTGAAAACGTTTTTCTCCTGTATGAATTGATTCATGTATTTCTATACGATTTTTTCTAGCTGTTCTGTAATTACAGAAACTGCATTTGAATGCAGTTATTGCAGAATGAGTTAGTTCATGTGATTTTATATAACTTTTCACATTAGATTTATAATCACAAAAATTACATTGGAAAGTTTTATTCTTCACATGGTTATTTTTTTCATGAGATTTTAAACTACTTTTTACAATGCATTTGTAATCACAAAAACTACAATGGTAAGGTTTTTCACCTGTATGTCTTTTTTCATGCCTTTGTAGAGAACCTTTTTCAGCAGCCTTATAATTACACATACGACAAGAAAAAGGTTTTTCGCCAGTATGGTGTCTTTCATGAATTATTAAATAATCCTTATGAGAAGTTCTATAATCACATATATTACATTTGAAAGGTTTGTCTCCTGTATGGGTTCTTTCATGTCTTATCACATGGTCTTTCCGAATAGATTTATAATCACAGAAGCTACAATGAAAGTATTTTTCTCCTGTATTAGGGTTTTCAAATAATTTTAAGTAATCTTTTGTATGATTTTTGCAATCATACACTTGTTTCTTATTTATTTTGGAATTTTTATCAACCTTGTAATCAAACTTAGATTTAAAAGATTGCTTTTCTTTCAAATATCTTTTGCACAGTTTTCCATAACCTTTTATAGAATTACTGCATTGAAAATAATTTTTGTTAATTTCTTTCATTTTTTCTAAATCATATTTTTTGCAAGACTTTTATTTTTTTCTATATGTTTTCTGTTATGTAATTCAAATAACTTTTTGCAGAAGACTTGTAATCTTAAAATTGTGAGAAAAAAGATTTTCTAAAGTCTGATTTCTTGCATACACATTTATTCAATCAATCAGTTTTATAATCATGCAAACTATAAAAGTAACGTTTTCCTTCTCTATAATTCTTTTTAGAATTCCTAGTCATTTTTTCCATAGCAGTCATGTAATAATATAGAATTGTATAGATTTTTTTAATTTATATCTTTCATATATTATTATATTTCCCATAGTAAGAGTTTTATCACAAATTTCAATTAAATAACAGAAGATTTCTTTTCTACATTATTTTTTAAATTTATTTTTAAACATTTTCAAAAGTTTTATAATCACTCAATCTACAAAAAAGGAAAACCAAAATATGAACTTTTGATTTTTGTAGATATAAGTTTGTCAGTTGTTATGCAATGGCCCATGTTGTATTCTTTAATTCTTTTTTAACAGAAAATTTTTTTATGTACTTTTCATTTCAACACAATGTTGTAATGATACAAGTTGCATTTAAAAAGTTTGTTTAAAACTTTTCATATACTTTATCTTGAAGCAATTATATGTGATACATTTGTAAATAATGTGTTGCACTGAAAAAGATTTTCTTTTATTAAAATAATTTCATAAAATTTTTAAGTAATTGTCTAATCGTAGACACTAGTTTCCTTTTTAACTATTAAAAAAGAATTCCACAAAAACTGGTATTTTCACATATGCAGAAAATTTAATCCTATACATATTTTATATATTATTAAAATAATTTTCATAGTAACTTATGGTCCAATGTGTTTTAATGCAGCGAGACAATAGATGACTCTGGAGGATAAAATCAATAGTTTATGGCATCAGCTATTAATTCCAGGCTCAAAGATTTTATGAATTTCCGAACAATATATCATTTGACTATTATTATTATGATAGCTCATAGATTTTGCAATTCTATGAAGTCTTTTATTAATTGGGCAATCATCTTTTCAAAATAACAAATTTATACAATTTTTTATTTGTAGAAATTTACTTCTATACAAGCAGTGCTTTTATGAGCTGCTTCATACACATTAATCTAATATAAAGAACAAATAAAACTATTTCATCATTCAGTTATAATATAGAAAAGTTAGTTTTAGTTTTGAAAATACTCAGACACTTATAAGAAAATTCTTTGATAAATTTCTAATACAAGTTCTGATTGAAACAATCAAGAATTAAAATCCATAACAAGATAAAAAGTTTTGTGAAAAAATATACAGCTATCAAAATCATGTAATCAAAATGTATTTGTTATATAAATTTTGCCATCACTTTATAAGCTTCAACTTTTAAAAAAAAGAAAATTTACTTTTAACTTTATCTGTCAAACAAAAATAAACATCATGTTTTTAATTATAAAAAGCTTTTAACTGTGATGATTAAATAATAAATTATCAGGGATTATTTTTAAAAGCTATAATCAGCAATTTATTCTAGTCAGAAATCAATTTCCACTTAGGTTAATTCACAAATTCATCTAATTTATAATCAGATTATAATCATGTTAAAATCCATTAAAATATATAAATTTGAAAATATTTTGTTTTCCAATAAAAGGAATTTCTTATTTATTTAAATATTAAGCATAGAAATTCCCTTAAAAATTATTTATACAAAAGTTTAAAATTCCTTACCGATATCTTAACTCAATTATTCAGCAATTTAATATTAACAGGTGCTTTAAAACTGATGCATGATTTTCCTCATAAACATTCATACTACAATATGATATAGCTCTCAATTTTCATATAAGTTTCAAAGTGTCTTGACAGTAATAACAGAAATACATTACTTCCATTGATCATCTTTTCTTTTTTAAGTCTTTTCATATCATTACGACTGATATACTGGTTATTCATAAACTAGTTGATATGCATATTACTTTTGTAATAAGTCATAACAAACAAATAATTATAATTAATAATCTAAAATAGAGTAGTTACTAGGTAACTAACAACTCGACTAAACAATTTTGAACAGTTTTTATTACCAGTTGCAATAAATCATTAAGTAATAAATCATATAAATAACACAATCAATAATTCATCATTTGGGTGATTAAAGTGATATTTGGATTTCAGAAGTGACATATTTGAGTTGAGATTTAGATTAACACAAGAATTTTAATAAGTCAATGGATTGCACTCACATTCTGCAACCAAACTATACCATAACTTTCTTGCTGAATGTTATCACAGAGATCCACATAATGTGCTTTCTGTTTTAGAAATAAAAAACAATCCAAAGAACTTCAGTTGCTACTTAGTGTCTACCTACAAAAAACAGAAAAAAAAAACAAATGTAGAAAATTGTTTGACAGAACTTTTTTTAATAGTTTGATTTTTCATTAATCAGTTTCAATATATTTTTCATAAAAATTGGAAAAATAATAAACAAAAATTTAAATGTCAGATGTATTTTCACAAAGCAACTGAATGTATCATTAAATATTATAAAACTTAAAAACATATTTGCTTATCAAAACAATCCTTTCTCAAAAAAAAAAATTACATGAATCAGAAGTGGTATTCTTCACTCTACGTCAGAACGATCTAATTAAACAAATCAATAAACACTGTATGGACAATAAATCTAGTATTCCAGACCTTTTCCTGAGCTCATGGTCTTCAAAAATGAAAAGTCATCTTTAACATCTTCACATTATCAAGTTAAAAGTCTGAAATTAAAAAAAATCTATTTACTTGTATAATATACATTATTAAGAAAATAAAATTGTTTTGTTGGTATTAAATATATAAATAGAAATAAATATCTTACAAGAAATGTATTACTTAATTTAAAATGCAATACATAGATGCAAAGCTATAAGTAACTTGAGACATTACCACGATATACAATGTTGTCAAATCATGGGGCACTTATATTACTAGGTAAAAACTTGAACACTGAGTTAACCACTGTGGATATATAATGCTGACAAATATGACCTGAGAAAACTTTCATCTCCATATCAACAATATTTATCAAAAATAATCAATTATTGAAAATTAAAGTCATACAACAGAATTCCTGGTATAACCTAAACCAGCACTAAACAGTCATAATAATCTTTGTTGCTTGATATTCAGCTGGAAATATAAATATAACATTACAATAGTTTAGTATGCAGTCAATTTGATCTATGGTGTTTTTTGTTAATATTATCACTTGCTAAATATTCTCTCTACTATGTAAGAGTCCATGTCTAAGCTGGCTGCACTGCATCAGATGGTAGAATTCAAACAATTACATTTTTAGTGTTGTTAACTTACACAATTTTTGTTATACCTAATACAAAAGAACTGTAATTTGATAAATCAACTGGAAAAAGGATTATGATAATTCTTGTGAAAAAAGTTGTTGATAAGATTTCCCACGCATATTTGATTTTAAGATATATTATAATTATAATTTATCCAAACTTCAAACACTTTTAGCAAACTTTATTTGTACATACACCTACGTTTCGACTGACCTGCAGTCTTCTTCAGAGTAATGCTATTCTGATCTTCAAAAGAAGACTGCAGGTCAGTCGAAACGTAGGTGTATGTACAAATAAAGTTTGCTAAAAGTGTTTGAAGTTTGGATAAATTATATTTATATGATATTGCGGCAAACATAAAGAAAAGTGTGATTTTGGTAATATTTATATATTATAATTATGATTTCCACATCACAATTCTAAATCCTCCAATCTTTTTTCTCAAGAAAACCTATTTATTTTTCAAGCCATCTATAGTAATTAATAGATCTGTTTCTTAAATCTATTTTTAAAGAACTATAGAATTACTGTATTTCATATTCTTATTTAAAATTTATATGGATATTACAATTTTCACTTTACATTCTTTATTGCTATTTCCATCATCATATAGCTAACTATACAAATATTTAAAAGTCCAACCTGTTCTTCAACTTACTTTTTGACATTTAGTTTTAAACTTTTATTTTCACTATCTGTTTCACAGTTTTATTTTTATTACATTTATTTTCATTGCAAAGTTTTGACAAACTTTGTCAGTCCCATTTAATATTTTGTTAATTATTCCTTTCATGTGCAAACTTTGCAATTTTATCAATGAACTTTAGACAATGGACTTAATACTCTATAATTCTATTCCAACTTTAGATCAATTTATTTAATAATTATATAAATTAAATAAAACAAGAGATAATTAACATTTCAATCTTAAACATTTGTAAAATTTGATTTGTGCTTAGAATTGGTTTTTATTCGATAAACAATGTTCTTAATAAATGAATCACAATCTAATCTATACCTTTCCCTTTTAATACATTCAAATTATCTATAATGATTTTTAATTTTTGTACATTCCTCAACAATAGCTCTCACTATTTCAAGTACATTTTTTAGTCGCCCTAATTTTTATCAAAATGATTCATAAATTTAAAAAAGTTATTATAAATATGTTTATTTAATACTTTCAACACTATCTTAACTACATCAGACATTAAAATATTTCATAGTGTAACAGTATTCATTTGATTGCAGCTCAAATTAGTTGTATTACAAATTTGCAATCAAGAAAGCAGTAGACAGCTTAATCAGACTCTAAAAGCAAAAACTGATATTATCATGTGTGTATACATTGTGGAGATTGATGGTGTATCGGACAGAATGGCAAGATTAGTTATACAACTTAATAGCAGATACCAAATGCAGATATTTCAGGTTTATGCCCCAACAAGTTCTCATAGTGATGAAGTAGTAGAATATTTTTATATGGATGTACAAAAGCCTTTTGATCAGAGTAAACAACATTTTAAAATTGTTATGGGAGACTTTAATGCTAGAATTGGTAAACAAATGAAAGATAAAAGTGCTGTAGATAATTTTGGTTATGATAATAGAAATGAGAGGACATAGACTTGTGGAGCTTGCAGAAAAAGAAAAACTTTATATTATGAATTCTTATTTTGAGAAAAATGTTAAAAGGAAATGGACATGGAAGCATTCAAATGAAGGTACAGCAGAATTAGATTATATTTTGACTAACAAAAAAAAAACATATTTCAAGATTGTAATGTTCTTAATAAATTTAACACAGGAAATGATCATCGATTAGTAAGATGTAAGATACGTGTTAATGCAAAACTGGAGAGACAAAAATTATTAAGAAAAACAATATTTACAGTTGATATTCCTAATCTTCAGAAACAGTCTAATGAATTTAAATTAGAACTTACAAATCGGTTTCAGGTATTGGTAGATTTTGAACATGATTCAGATTTATATGAAAATAACTTGTACACTTTTAAAAACTGCAACCAAGACAGCTGGTAGAAAAAAGCAGCAATTGACCAATAAAATTTCTACTGAGACGAGAATTTATGAAGAAAAGAAGGAATATGAAGATATACAAAAATGATGCACTAAAAAGGATTGAATATCTCAAATTTTGTAAAATGATGCAGAAAAGAGTTGAAAATAATATAAGAAAGTATAACTGTGAACTAGCAAGGAAAGCTGTAGAAAAGAATAAAAGTCTCAAGAGTGTAAAACAACATTTTGGTATTGGTAGGAAACTTATATCTGCAATAAGAAAAAAAGATGAAATTATTACTAAAAAGAGAGACGACATCATGAAATGGATAGAAGACTTTTATCAAGAATTATATAGTAATAAAGAACAAGTACCTCCTACATCTATTACATCTTCCGAATTGCCCAGAATTTTAAATGAAGAAGTGAGACATGCAATTAAATATATGAAGAAAGGAAAGGCACCACCAGGTAATGATGGAATTATAATTGATATATTAAAAGAAGCAGGCGAGGAAATAGAATTTTTTTTAGCAAAGTTATATACCAAATGTCTAAATGATAAAGATGTACCAGATGATCGGAAGAATGCAGTATTAATATTAATATTTAAAAAAGGTGATAAAGAAGATATTAGAAATTACAGACCTATCAGCCTTTTACCAGATTTATACAAAATTTTTACTAAGATAATTGCAACTCATCTACAGAGAACATTGGATTTCCACCAACCAAGAGAACAAGCTGGATTTAAAAGTGATTTTAGTATAGTAGATCATATCCAGGTATTGAGGGAAGTTATAGAAAGGACAAATGAATATGAGTTGCCATTATGCTTTGGATTTGTAGATTATGAAAAGGCATTTAATTCTATAAACATTTCTTCAGTGATTAAAGCATTGGATCATCAAGGTATAGATCCAGGATATTGTCATATTTTAAAAAAATATTTCTAAAAATGCAACAGCAACAATTAGATTACATAATGATACTGGGAAAGTCAACATTGAAAAGGGTGTAAGACAGATTGACTCCATATCTCCAAAACTTTTTACAGCAGTGCTGCAACTAGTATTTAGTGGATTAAAATGGGAAGCTAAAGGAGTGGAAGTAAATGGAGATTATTTATGTCATTTAGATTTTGCAGATGATGTAGTTGTTTTTGCAAATAATGCTTTAGAGTTGCATGAATTGTTGCAGGAGTTATCAGATGAAAGTAGGACTAAAGATAAATGTTAAAAAGACTAAAGTAATGTTTAATGGATTTTCACAAAATATAAAAATAAAGATTATGATGAGTTAGAAGAAATTAAAAGCTACAAATATCTTGGTCAGATTATTAATACAGATGGAATCATAATGGATGAAATTAATCATAGAATTAAACTTGATACTAAAAGGAAATATGCCTATGTGTTTGAAAAGGAAGGTTTTTAATAAATGTGTTTTACCAGTTCTTACTTATGGATCTGAGACTTGAACACTTAATAGAAGAGCAATACAGAAACTTCAGACCACTCAAAGAAGTATGGAGAGATGCATGTTGGAAGTAACAAGAAGAGATCGAAAACGCAATATATGGGTAAGAGAACGAACAGATGTTATTGACCTCATTGAAAAAAATTAAAAGACTGAAGTGGAGTTGGGCTGGACATATTGCTAGAAGAGATGATAATAGATGGACAATTGAAACCTTAAACTGGATTCCAATAGATTGTAAACGACCCAGAAAGAGACCACATGTGAGATGGATGGATAAGATAAGAAAGTGTGCAGGGGTGATGTGGAGAAGAGAAGCTAAAGATCGGAGAAGATGGATTGAACTTGGAGAGACCTTCATCCTGCAGTGGACTGATTATAGATGATGATACATGCATATTAAATATATGTATATGTATGTGAGTATATAACTTAAATTATAGCTATATAAAAAATTAAAAGGAAACGAGTCTATAAAGTTAATGATACTAACAACTGTTTTATATAATAAAAATATTTTATAAAATTATAATTGTGATGACTAGTATGATATAAAAAAAAAGAGATTAGTTAATTTAGATAAGTTTTATTACATGCAAATGAATTTGAATTATAAAAATGTACTTCAGATCTGCTTTCTGGAATAGGCTTAAAGAAATAGTTTATCTTTTTCCTATAGTAGATTGGATGGCAAATTTGAATACATTATTAAAAAATTATAAAGTTGTAAAATGAAGGAAGTTAGTGAACAAATTTAAGAGTTCATTCATCATTTTGTTTTGTTTCATTTCTTTTTCTCACCAGCCTAAATCAAAACTATTTTTATAATCATTTATAAAATTGTTATTTGAATGAAAAAAATATTTATAAAAAACATGTATAAAAATATTAAAATTCAGTTATTAAGATTGGATAAAGATATTGTGTAAAATTATTTCTATAAATTAATATGAATTTAATTATATGTTAAGTGTTAAAAATAAGTTATGAGGACATGACATATAAATAAATCTCCCAGAATAGCATCAGATAGATTTATCTTGCAGACTGTTTAGAATAATTTTTAAATATTCCATCCACTGCAGCCATAATGATATTAGCTAGCAGAAAACTATTCACCATGTGTGGCTAATACAAAGACATTTCAGTCAAAAGACCAGGAACTATACAAATGCATCTATAGACAAACACTGAAGTTACATAGAATGCAATATAACCTGCTTTAAAGAAAAAAATGATGTTGTAAGGAAATAAGTGAACACTGTCATAAGACCTAACATGTATCTATATTTAGTAGGACTCATATTCATTATGTCATTGATATCCAATAAGGATAATTAAAATTAAGGCAAAGTCAATAAGGAATATTGTTTAAAATGTGCATATATATATAAAGTAAGTTGATGATATCTATAGAAAAACATGAATGAAAACCTCAAAATTTTAAAACATTTGATTACCTGATAAGATCTTTTTTTATATTTGAATATAAGGCCTTAACATTTATATCTATACAATTCAATATTTTTTATTTATTTGTCTTGTAGTAATTGTGAATATAAGCAAAGATTTCATATTTATTACTGTAAATAAATTAAGTTGCTTTTATTAACCAATTCAGTTTCTTTTTGCTACTTGAACTCATTCTAAATGAAACTTTAAGAAGCCATGCAATCCACTGAGGGAGAGGCAGGGATAATGGTAAGATATTAAAATGATAATGACCAGCAATAATAAAATATCCAGAAGTAATTTGTCTATTTAAGAGATTAAAGCCTAAAAGATTCATTTTTAATTGAATCTAAAAATATATATATTTGAAATAATTCTACTTTATTTAACCTTCAGTGCTAAGGTCTTTTGATCATAATCATTAGTGCTGGTTATATTTAATATCTATATTCATATTAAATGTATATAGATATATATGATTTTGTTAACCATTTTCATTTGATTATAAGTTTTTCTCTAACTTTGTATCATTACAATATATAATCCTTCTCCTATTTCACAAATTTAAGCCTATTTTTGGGAATCAGAAATAATGAAAGAAAATCCACTGCCAATTTTCTTGAGTCATGCATTATATTATAAATATTTGATTCTGCTGTATTCTTTTCCCTTGTCACCATCATTCACCATTTTATTCATGGGATTCTATGTTATCCATCCAATTTGTTTTATCCCATATTAAATCAATCTTTCAAAGATTTTCATTATCATCATATGGACTGATGATTAAAATTGCAGAATGTGATATTTCTACAGAAATAAAGAGATGAGGAATTCCATCAAGCATCTTCTACATTTAAACTTCAGTTCACATAATGACAGTGAAATCATTTTCTATGAAGTTAATATCACACTGAGATAATTTTTTTTTTACCAAATATACATTATTGAACCAATAACATTAACAACATTCCATCAGTATCCCAATTTAGACAACTTATGGAAAGTGCTGGAATATACACAATAAAAGTGTTTTTTTGTTGGTATGTCCCAGTATTTGTTAAACATGAAAAGTTAGATAATTGCATTTCTAGGATAATTTTAAACACTGCTTGGATAGAACAGATGTAAAATCTATTATACTTGAAATATTGAACCTTCTCAACTAAATATACCATAAGTAATAAGAAAGTTATCTGATGTGGCTCATTTGTTTTTAAATATTTATATCATCAGTGATTTCTATAGATTAACATACAAAAGGCCTTTTATTATAGGGACAGAACATCCATTTGTCATATTCATATTGTAATGATCAGAAACATATAGTTCGTCAACAAGACCCAAAAACCAAACAAGTCACTGCATGTATGGAGGTACTGGTACATGCCACACAATGCTGATCAAAACCCATTTGCCTAGACCTCAGAAACCTAAACCACGTGATCAATGCCTCAGATGCTAGCATTGATAAAACACACCGATGTATTTCTTTAATGCTCCAGCTAGTACAGGAATCGAATGCTTGAATCAATCAAAGAAAAAGCATGCCACCTAATGCATTTCCTAGGTATACCATTCTCTTATCTAATCTTTTACATATAAAATCTCCAGGCAGGCCCTTTTTAAAAAAAATTCTAATTAAAAGCAAAGTAATTAGCAAAAAAAAAAAAATACTAGCATCAGTTGATTTTAATATTATTATACCCTTTGTTTTATTATAATCTCTTATCTTTGTTATTTTTTACCAAAGTTTTAAAATCAAAATTAGATAGGATAGAGAAATCTTAATTAAATTTTTATATGTTCAACAAATTTTACTTTTAGAGAATTTATTATTTAGTCTATAATTTAAGTTAAGCATGGAACTATATATTAATGATGAAGCACACATTTGTAATGCTTCAATATTGTGGGTTTAAATTCAGATTGCTTAAAAATCTCAAATTTTCTTAAAATAACCAGCCTACGCCCAACTCAAATAATTATCAAACACTGATCAACAACCAAATAACTGGTTATTTCTAATAAGTGGATAAAAACAAAACAAAAAAATATTCAAACTTTCCTGACTATGCAGCTGACAAACTTGGAAATTATGCGATTTTCCTTTGAATATCAATGTAGTAGGTCATTTAAAGACTATTTTACTTTACTGGATTAACTTTTTTCAGAGATGTTGAGTTTCATATGGTTATTTATTTGATTTGTGACATTTATCAGATTGCACTTAATGATAAGTTTAATTAGCTAAATTTCTTAATCTTTAAAAAAGAATTATATTCTTTTCCCAACTCTCCATGACATTGGCAGTAAGGTTGAGATCTTTAAGCCAGTCAATTCATTCAACTATTTGCTTTTTCCTAATTATACGCTGATATTTATTAATTCTTCCATATCTACTAGCATTTCATCTGCTATAGCATCTTATCTTCTTGCTTTTTGGAATTTATTAGTTGCTCTATTTAGTTCTAAACTAATCACTGCCTATTTTCTTCTGAATCAATCTAATGAATTATATTTACTTTCTAATTTCTTAAAGGTTCTTATTATAAAAGTTATTGAAAATTTATGAACTCCTGGACAATAAACCATTCAATCATGAATTTTTAATGATAACTTAAATATAAATGTTCTCTTTAACTGAATAAATTGAAGTGCTTTTTTGTTTTAACTTGGATCTTGAAAGCACCACTCTACTATTGGTTACACCCCTTAATATATTATTTTTTAGCTTTATTAATGCTTTTCTTGATTGTTTACCATTTCTGTTAATACAAATTTAATCATGTGATCCCGCTTTTACTTTATAATTAAAGCCTATATCTAACATCATTAAACTATATTTAAAATTGTGATATTCCTTAGAACATTAAATAATCATTAATCTAATATTGAAAAAAAAAAAGATCCCTTAAATTTAAACTGAAAAAAAAAAAAGTTTTTAATCAAAATGTTATTTCCAATATTTTAAGAAATAAGGTTAAGTATGTTTTTGGTCTAATCGGAGTTAGACAAAATATCTAAGCAATAGAGTACTGTATTTAGAATCATATTACCTAATAAATTACTTTACAATAAATAAAATCATGCTGGATATCAACAGTAACGTTATTTCTTAACAAATTTTTTTTTGCCTACTAATAATACTCTAAATATGTTTATATTATTAAAAATTGTCCAATAAAAATTTATATGTATCATCTTAGACTGTCTGTGCACGTATATATTTCAAATGTAATTTGTATTGTTAAGTTTAAATTGTCTTACTTTTTTAAAAAATAAAGTTATTGATGCTACCTGGTTGGTATTGAACGAATACCCCCTCCCCCGTCCCGGCTTACAACACATTAATAGATTTTATATATCTACCGTACTATATAATGGCAAAAAAATTAACGTGTCGGATTAGAGACAGAATCTCTCGTTCAGCAATCTAAAACAAATGACAGAAAATTGATGATTGTATGGTAAAATCTAAAGCTGCAATAGATAAAAATGAGCTCCACAATCCTCCATTCTATCAGTTCACCAAACTATGCGCGGCTGGCCAAAATTAATATTAGCCAACTCCGGAGATTCTCCAGATGATTCAAACAAAATTTGCAGCTTTAATACTAAACGTTATTTCCATAAGATAAACAAATAAATCAAAACACTAAATATTATATTTATGATCTTCTTAAACAACTTTATTTCAATGTCTTATCTAGCTAAATCCAATAAATACACATCTATGATTTAAATTTTTATTTTCATGTTTCAGCATTAAAAAAATGTATGTGCCATAAAATTAAAACAGGACCTCAAGTAAATAACGCACAAAAAGATATTTTAAATTTCTATGAAGCTAATTAAACGTTATTCATTTGTAACATGGCAATATCATATATTATAACAATCAAAGTTATTTTGATAATATTAAAATGTTAAATCGCAATTTTAAAAAATGTAGACTACATATATAATACAGAAAACTGAAACATACCTAAATCTTATTTATTTATTTTTTTGTCGAACTTAATGATAAAGTAAGTACCAATACGAACAATTAATTTCTTAATTAAGTAACATTGACCGACAGGGGCCGCTATTCTTTAAGCGGGAATGAAAACGTTGTGAAGATTATTGTGTTCGATTAATAAAGATTCCCTGTTTATTTTACGTGACCTTGAATATTCTTTGGCAAATTTAAGATTACAAAAAAACCAAAACAACTCTTTTGTTTTGATAATGCTTTTAGTTGTTTTTTTTTTCTATCTTAAAGAAGACACAAATTGTATATATATAAAAAGAGGCTAGGCGAATTTTGTTTTCCGGATTCTTTAAATATAACTTTTAAAAAAATCATACTTAGAAATTAAACAGCATCACTGATATTTCTTAATCAACACAATTCGCTTACTATCTCATCAATAAATAAAATGATTTATACTGCGTATACATAAAATATAGTTAACTATTAAAACTATAAGTATTCAGAGGTCATCGTAAAATGAAATTAAAATTATTAATTCTTTCGGATAACAGTCTATTCGTTAAACATTTTTTTTTTTAAAATCTTAGCATCACGTATATGAGTAGCAAACAGAAGCATGTAGTTTTGAACCCAAATTTCCTTCTACATTTCATTGTGAGAATTTCTTGTCGGGTTGACATTTCTTTCTCGACTGCGTGCATTACTTGATTTATTGCACTACCACTTTTTTTTTTCCAAGGCACAACTATTATCCTGCATCCGTTTCCTAGATCGATGAAAATTTCTTTTCTCTGACATTCTGAACTATTTAAAGCACATTCTTAAAAATACTTGATATTTAATCGTTTTTTGTTTTTTTTTTACGTTCAGAGTAGGAATTCGTGGATCCAATGTATTTGGACAGCTGGTGGTTTTCTTTTTCTAGTCATTCATAATAAAGTCGGTATGATACAGAATGAAGCAGAAATAAGAACAAGAATCAAAACAATAATTTCAAAAAAACCCTGATTTTTTTATAATTGACTCTAATTTTCAACACATTGATGACCTCTTTATTTTATTTATCCTAAGTGACTTCAATTTACTTTAATTACATTTTTTTAAAAAGAAATTTTATTCTATTGCTATATTGGTGTTACAATTACAAATATGACATCAATTACATATAATTTGGAGAAATGTGGATACAACATTCTCCCATGTTGCTCTTGTGATTTAGCTTGGAGCAATTGGTCGGTCCTTCATGATTTTCTCCATGACGTTCTTAAATTTAGTACCGTGCAGGTCTATCATCCTTTCAATCGTTGCTTTACATCTAAAGCACCACAGGGCATAATTCACGAATATTGCCAGTCTTATGTCCATAAATAGATCCTGTCCTATAGTCTTTAATTGATTTCTAGTTTCCATTCGGATTGCTGTACCATTAATTGGACATACTGGGACATCTAAGAAAAATGTGGTCGATTGACTCCTCTCTTCCACACATCTGGCAGACAGAATCGATCTTCTTGAAATTTCTCCTGTATGCCAAAAATGAGCTCGTAGAGAGGGAGTTCATGTTGAATTTTATTAAGAAGTCTTGAAATTTTGCCTGAATGAACCAAAATTTTGATCTCAAAACGAGTTGCTGATTGGTAATCCTGAGAGACCCTTTGTTTATGTTATTTTCGACATGTATTATTCTATGTGCATTCCAGTATTTCATTTTTGTAAAAAATTGTTTTTCTCTTCACCAATAAAAATTCCTAATTATACATATGCGATTTTTTCGCATGCGTTAGTGAAGCTGTAATTATACTATAATGTTTAATATGCCTGCTTAGTGCTTTCGAGATTTAATATACTCATAGCTTTACGAATGAAGACTGTTGTAATTTATTGTACACATACGCAAATGAGCTTGAATTTTTAATTAGTTAGTCCATTGTTTGGAGATAGCAAAGCATGCCTCTCTTCTATTAATGGCATTAAGCAGGCATATTAACTTTCAGAACATTATCAAATAGTGAATTCCACCATCTATTAGTAGCGGGCGGAGGTCTATCGATTTGTGTGACAACTTCTTGATAGGAAATATTCGAGAAATTATTTTGAAGACTGAACAGTAGGTTATAGTCTCTCTGGAATATCATTGTTTTGATACAATGGAGTGATAGGCCGTTGAGCTTTCTAGGCATTTGGAGTTTTTGAAGGCTGATGGCAGCCACCTTATGGCCCCAGAATAGTTTTACATACTGAGAGTTTATTTTCTTGATCAATATTTTGAATGGGTGGATACCAGATAGGAAATAGTTGATTTTTGGGAAAATCAGTGAGTTTAAGTCTTATCTTACAATGAAGTGAAATATATATCTTAGAAAGGGAGATCGTTGTATGGCAAATTGCTGTTAATAAGGATTATTCAATTTCTCTTTTTATAGCATTGTTTGATTTTGAGAAATTAAAGTGTAAGAATTTCTGTGGCTCAGCTGTAAAATTTGAAATAATTTTCTTCACCAATTAGCAAGGCTCCAGGAGGTTGATTTGTTCTTATTGAATTTGAGTTTGTATTTGTCTGAGTATCAATCTAGTATCTTCTCTAGTTTAGTGATATATTTCTTGGATAGCAGATAGATGAGTATGTCATCCATATAAGTGAGGTGTTTAATCTTCCTTCCCATGCCAGGTACAAACAATTCAGGCAATGCTCTCTCAATCTCCATCCATTGCGGCTTGATATAGGCTATAAAATATAGCACGCTAAGTGGAGATCCTTGAGGAATAGAGATGGAGAGTTCTAACCCAGGTGCAATTTTCCATTCATTGTGATGTGGATGATTCTGTTGGCTATCAGATTTGCAATCATCCTCAGGTAAACATTTGGCACCTCATATTCCCAGACAATGTCAATCAGAATGTTTGGCCTGACCGAGTCGAACTCCACCAAGATGTCAAGCTGGATGACAATCGGTTTCAACATCCTCCAGGTATGAATAATATCAATAAGGAGTTTCATTTGGTCAATTGTGTCGATTGATGATTCCCTTTTTTGCATATTGGTTAGCAGAAATGTATTTATAAATTTTCACTTGAATTTGATCCTTAATCAATTGTTCTATGATTTTAATTAAAAGGGGAATCATTGAGATAGGCCTCAGGTTATTCAAGTCTTGTTTTCTGACCTTTTTCTTTAGGAATGGTATGAATGTTATTGAATGCAAGTTGTTAATCTCTCGACTTCCCTCTGCCAAGTGGTTTATCATGGCTTTGATTATTGGCACAGGGTATTTTTCTAGATGTAGGAGGATGAACTTTGGTATGCCATGCATTCCTGGGTGCACCCTCTCCGGGAGGCTTTTTAGCTTGATGCGAATCTTCTCAGCGATATCATGGGTCGGGTTATCATCTAAGCTGAATAATCAATCGACATTTCCATTCTGATTAGATTAAAGAGTTTCCTCAAAGTGTTATCTAATTGCACAGATCATTTCCAAACCTACAAGAATGTTATCTATTGTTGATGATAGTGGAGTGGGTTTTCTTCTGCCCACTCCCAGTGCCCAGTGGAAGTAACTCTTGGAGCAACAATGTTATTCTTCAAAACATTATAATTATTTAATTGATAGGAATTTTTACTCTTTACAACTTTTAAATTAAAACCAATTTTAATTACCTTATTTTCTTTTTTTTCTTTTTTTCTTTAAGCCAAAATGTGGATTTCCCCTTTTCAATTAATTAAACTTTCAAAATCTATTTACTTTAATATTAATGTACCTAAATTATGTTGTTTTTGTAATAAATAACTTATGCAAACATGAATTAAAACATGCACTCTTAATTATATTTTTCTAATTCTAAATTTTAATGTTTAATAAGAAAAACTAGCTATACTATTTTAACCTATATTATTATTTAGTTTGTCTTTGTATTTATTTTAAAATATTATTTTTAGTAATCTCTTATAAATTTTCAATTGTTATTCTTATTTTTAATGATTTATTCTAAGATATCTTTATTTTATTATACAACTTTCTTTAAATTTTTTTTTTAAAGCTATTCTCATGACATTCATTCTAGCTCACCACCATGAGTATGATTACATAGTTGATCATTAAATGGATGACCTTATCCAATTCAATTTATATACACACATACCTACCAGGTGACATTTCTGGGTTAGTATAAACAGAACATTGGGTACGAGTTAATTTATAATAATAGCAAAGAAAGTAGTTTACTGTTTAAGGCTTGAATGAGATCATTAACAACAAGGCAATCTACACATAAATAGAAAAATATGAGTGATTTAGTCTGCAAGTTATGTAAGGAAGGCATAGAAAATATTAGACATCCATCCGTTTGTGGAAGAATAAATATAAGCAAAGTGATTATACAGAAAGTGAATTTTTGGTTTTTATGCTGTGTTTGGGAAAAGATAGGAGGATTTAGGTATAAAGGCCATAGAGTTAACAAAGATTAGGTTATGGAAATGGTATGGAGCAGGATAAAGAAGAATATGGGAAAAACAGGGTGGGAATGGAAAGAGAAGGTAAGGTGGCTAACAGGTTTTTCTGAGCATAGCAGCTGTGAAATTCCTGTTTCTGAGAAAGGAGAAGTTTCACAGTGCATCACAAACCAACATGACCTAGTTACATAAAACAAACTAACAAAAACTAAAAATGAATTTTTAATAATGCAAAACATTGATTCTAAATTTCATATATAAAGACAATCATTTTTAAGATAAAGTAACTTTCCTCTACCCTAATCTAATAATTTCACATTTAACATCTATCTGCATTTTATTATCGAGGATGAGGCTAACTTATATAACATGAGAATATTTATTATTAGTTTTTAATCATCTATAATAATTTATTTCTGAATTTTTTTCCAGGACATGAATATGCATTATTTATCATTTTATATACATTCAAATTTTTAGACAGTAATTAAATGTAAAAAGCTGTGAAACATGCAAATAAACAACTTACAACAGCATATGTGTTATGCATAACAATATACTAATTTTAAATTAACAATAATAATATAATTCACTACCCAGTTTATTCAGTTACTTCACCACAAAGAAATAAAGATGTGTGCAAGAAAATGAATCCACATAAATTCACATCACTAAAATAATGAACAATTGGATATGTTTTAAATTGTTGTCATCAGTATATCACAACAACTGTGAGTATATTTAATAACTTGCTCTACTCTTTATGAGCATGCATAAATAATTAAGCCTGTAAAATAATCATTATATCAATACAAAATACATAATGAACAAATCATGATCTGTCAGATGTTCACTGTAATGTATGAGAAAGAAAGGTATGAGAAAGAAAGGTATGTGTAATATTATTTTCAACTTATTAGCAAAAATATTACATCTATACATATATAATCATATCATGTGAATTAATCACTAATACAATCCTCATTTTTATGTCTTTGTACCCCACATTAATATTGATCATTAATAATGATTCCAACACAATTGAAATAAAACAACTATATAAAAATAAAGTTACTTTATTATTGAAGCAGTTTTTACTGTATATTGGGCCTTTTCAGAATACACTTTTTAATACAGTCACGTGATTTTCTAGAAAAGTGTATTTTGAAAAGGCCCTAATATACGTTGAAAACTGGTTCAATAATAAAGAAAATATTTATTTTTATAGAATTGTTTTATTTCAGTTGTGTTGGAATTATTATTAATTATTTAAAAACAACATTATGGATAAATTTAGGTTTGACCATTGTTAAGAATATTGATCATATATGCAAATACTATATATATATATGTGTGTGTGCACATCTCAGTTAAACTATACAAGGCTTTTTATATTTATATTATTTTTGAAATATTTTTAATTGGAGATATTCAGAAAACTAGAACACATTTTCTTTCAATGTAAATGTCTACAAAAAGCAATTCAGTAATCATAAACTCAAATCTAAAATGGCTACTAATTTTTCAAATAGTTGAAGAATTTTCAAACAAACATGACTTTTTAGAAGATATTCTTAATTACAATAAACTAATTCCAAAAATGAAATGAAGGTTTGTAAAACAACAATAAAAAGAGGAAAACAATTTAATTTTTTTTTCCTCATGTCATAGCACCTGCCAGGAAGCGGATCCACTAACCCGGGATAACTACTTGTAAGGCTGCTGCTCTGACCTCTCGATCACCAACGCTTGACTAAACAATTTAATTATCATGTAAGTTTCATACGTAGGGTAAACTATCCTATTCCTAAGTAAAGAATCCCATGGTTTATATTTTTCTTAAATTGATAAACAATTCAAGTGTTTGTAAAAAGTTACTTTAGATACTTGAAAGTATATATCTTTTAATAATGCATGTTTAGATACAACTACAATATACATGTTAAAAATATGCACCTCTATATGTTCTATTGTTATTAGCCAGATGTATGACACATGGAGAAATTTATTTATAACATATATTTTATAACATATATTTTAGATTCTTTTGCAATGAAAGAAATGACAATTTAAGGGTAAATAAACTTCTGCAATGATAGCAAACAATTAGCATTTACAATATACAAGGTAATTTGTACATATATAACACATTAGTTAGCATGATATCTTTATGTTACTAAATAAATTTAATGAATCAGTTTTCTGCAATTTTCAAACTTTTTTAAAATTCCATCCTGATATTTTTTAAAGAACAGTATTTCAATTTTATAAATTATAAAAATGGTTAAAACTCAATCATTTCATTTTTTATCCAAAAATAGGACATAGTGAGTCATCCCTTATCACAGTAGTAAAACATTAGTGATACTATTTAATATTATATTTTATCTATCTCCTTATAAACTCATTACTAGTTGCAGTAGTACAGGTTTGGAAAAAATCTTTTCTATTGTCTTTTAAGATACATTTATTATTTTGATAATATTAATTTCACATTATACAGCATTTAAATACCTCTCACATAGGATTCATAAGATTGGGTTTGGGAAATCCTCTTCATTAGTTATATCAAATCAAAATATCATTCAACACATGAAAACTGGTTTAAATCTTATTTGTATTATTTCACATATTTTATTTTTTTTGAAAAAAATAGAAATACATTTATTAAATGTTTTTATAAATAGTTTACAAGTATACATATATGATTATGGAGTAACAAAATTCTGAAAGCGCTAAGCCTACATAAATTATTACATAGAAAAGTTTCACCGCAATGCATCAGCATATTATTAATTACAAACAATAATTATAATCATTGCCAGTAACTTGTAAATCTAACCATGAATGTGCAAATAAAATCCATCAAGATAATCAAGTGAGTAATGTGTTCTGCTGTTGGCCAATGTATTACAAGGAAGATAATACTGCATATTTAAAAAAAAAATCCTGGGACAAATGTATCAAAAAAAAAACTAAATACTCTATAATAAACATATAAAAAAAAATACTGCCTGGTTAAAAGAAAAGATTCTAAAGTTAATTATGTTAGAGTAAAAATAATGGACTGTATGGACTTAATAAATATCTGCAAGCTTAAAAACTAATACAAAATCCATGGTTAATTATTATAAACAAAGCAAAACTCTCCATACAGTATTCTGTGCCAACCAGAGTAATCAATGAATGCCAGAAGGCTTGTGCATAAAATCCCTATCTAATGCCTACTCATCCAATATCCCCAGACTAGTTTCTGGCTTGTGGCCATCGTCAATGAGGAGCTTTGGATCTGAGAGCACTGCACCAAGATCTTAGGATCTAATGCAACCCTCCAGCACACATCTTTTATCTCTACTTAACTACAAAACTATGAGAATGAAATTGAAAACACAAAAATATTTTCAATCTAAGCTCAATAGCTTATATAGTCATATGGGTCTGAACTCAGTTCAGCATCCATACATTTTGGTGTCTTTGGCTCTTTAACAACCATAGCCACCACTATCCTATTAGGCAGGATTGGTGTTAAACCATTAAGCATCACATGATCACTATCTTATACTAGAACATAATTGTTTATAAACAAAGCAAAACTCTCCATACAGTATTGCCACCCTGTGCCAACCAGAGTAATCAATGAAATGCTAGAAGGTTTGTGCATAAAATCCCTATCTAATGCCTACTCATCCAATATCCCCAGACTAGTTTCTGGCTTGTGGCCATCATCAGTGAGGAGCTTTGGATCTGAGAGCACTGCACTTAGATCTTAGGATATAATGCAACCCTCCAGCACCCACATTTTATCTCTACTTAACTACAAAACTATGAGAATGAAATTGAAAACACAAAAATATTTTCAATCTAAGCTCAATAGCTAATATAGTCATATTTTTGTGTTTTCAATTTCATTCTCATAGTTTTGTAGTTAAGTAGAGATGAAAGGTGGGTGTTAGAGAGTTGCATTAGATCCTAAGATCTAGGTGCAGTGCTCTCAGATCCAAAGCTCCTCACTGATGATGGCCACAAGCCAGAAACTAGTCTGGGGATATTGGATGAGGAGGCATTAGATAGGGATTTTATGCACAAGCCTTCTGGCATTGATTGATTACTCTGGTTGGCACAGGGTGGCAATACTGTATGGAGAGTTTTGCTTTGTTTATAAACAATTATGTGCTAGTATAAGATAGTGATCATGTGATGGTTAATGGTTTAAATTATTATATTTGTGCTTTACTATAATTTATTTTGCATGAATATAAAATTTATCTCAACAGCTGGAGGTTGGCATTAGATATAAAATCTAGGTGCAGATCCAAGACTTCTCACTGATGAAAGCCACAGGATAGAAACTAGTCTGGGGATATTAAAAGAATAGGCACTAGGTATGGATTTCATATACAAACTTTTTTGCACCCATTATTATAACTTGTACTGGATGGCAGTACTATATGGAGAGTTTGCTACTGTTTTCATTTCATTTATATAAATCATCTGAAAAATTATTGCCTATAATTTTATTAAATCTTTATTATTGCATATGTTTTCATATCACCTAATATTTTATCTGCTATAACATTTAATCCAATTGCTTTCTTAAATATATTTATTGCTTTATTCAATTATATACTTTTTAATCAATCTAATGAATTACATTATCTTCCAACTCCCCATTTCTCAGATTTTGATTATAAAGATTATTGAGTGTTAGTATATTCAGTTAATTAAACATCCTTTTTTACTTTAATCAGAAGAGGATTAATTTAAATCTTGATTCTATTGTTCTACCATGCATTAAGCCGCTTAATATTATTATTTTCTATTAGCATTAATATTTGTCTATTTTTTTTTTACTATTTCTGTTAATATAATACAATAATCATTCAACATTGCTCTTTCTTTCAAATCCATAATTCAATCAAACCCTTTCTAACATCATGTAAATTTAATGAGCTTTTGACATCCTAAAACTATATTTGAAAAATTGAAGATGTTTATAACCTTACATCATTATTAATTTGATGTTTAAAAAATACTCGTCAATAAAAATGTTGGGTTTGACCAAAGGCAGGTATAGATAGTAACTAATAATCAGGGTTATATCTCTCAAAAAAGTTATTTTATAGCAAATAAATATTCTGGTCATAGTAGTATTTCTTAACAAATATGTATTAATTACTTACTATGGTTGATGTTACTTTGATATGTCTAATAAAAAGTGTCAGTGTATTATCCTCTATAACATTTTACATACATGTTATAATTCTCCATGTGATGGATTGCAGAAAAGTGAGTAATATATAACTAGCTTTATATAAATTAAAAAATTTTTTTGCTATTAGTTTCATAGGATATTTTTATTTTATTGTGCAAATTATTATAACAATTAAATATTAAAAAAGAAGACTAACTATTGAATGGAGCTAGACTAAAGTATTCAAATAAACTATTTCAAAGGACTATGATTATTCAAAATTGTATATTTAATTTTTGAATTTTTATTTGTTTATTGTATATGAACCATCTGCACATGTATTGGGTATAAGCAAATGTAAATAAAGTTTATTATTAATCATGCAAATATATGCATTATTACTACTCTAGAAATGCCAATCATACATTTAAACATATATTAAAAGTCAATTATGCTAATGGTAAATAATAATGCAAACAATGGAGTCATATAAAAAAAAAAAACATGCTAAGAACTATTTGTATGCATATGTGTGGCATAATAATTGTAAGTATAATTCACATACTAAATAGCAATGGATTGTCTGCATACTGTTTATATGAGAATTTCCAAATTTAGGATTATCATTAGTAATATACAGAATAAATATCAGAAATGGTGTGAAAACTGTCTTCATTTCATACACAAAGTAATGGATTATAATTATGTACTGTGTATGTGTAGATGCACAAGTCCAAGCTTATATATAAACTTTAGAATTTTATAATGAAATTTCTAATTGTTATTTATTCTATATTTCTTCCCTATTTTGTTATTTGATAATGAACAAATTTGTTTTGTTGCTAAAACTTGTGTTCAAGTTTGTTTAAAGTTACTGATGCTCTTCTGACCAGTATTGATATAGTAAAACCCTCAGGACATTGCAGAATGGCACATCCAATAATTGAAAAAAATCCAGTGAATAATAGCAAAATAGTATTAAAATAAATTTCTACAGGATTGAAAAAAGTCTACATGAAAATAGCCAATAAATAAAAAAAAAATGGTATCATTAAACAGCAACACATATGGATAATTCCATGGATTGGAAGTTATGTGGTCCCTGTTGAAAGATATGTTAATAAATAAAATAAAATATGAAAAATGCAAGTGTCTATGCTTATGTGGTTCACCAGAAAAGATGTATTGCAACTGTCAAATCATCTCTGAAACCTTAGAATTTCTGAAGAGGCTCCTTATCAGGAATTGAAGGAAAAATTAAATATTTATTACACATTCACCATAATAAAATGAGTAACACAACTAAGATTGAGGAATAGAAAGCAATTACCTTGTAAAAAATATCAGGATTATATTATAGCATTAAGGACATTAGCAAAGGATTGTGATTAGAGTCTACAATTAAATGACAGGTTAATAGACATTATTATATGAAATGATAGATGATGACTTTAGAAAAGTATTTTTAAGTGAACTGGATCTTAATTATAACTGCACAATAAAAATGCATCACACAAGAAACTATATCAGATGATGTTTAAGAATTTCTACTCTTTAAACAAATACATAAATACTCAATTATAGTGAGGAAAATAGATATGCATAGACAGAGTGCAGAAGTACAAAAAATACTTTGACATGATACTGAGGCAGAAAAAATGGCCACTTTAAGAAAAATTGTAGAAAAATGAAATATCTGTAAAATAACAAGACATTTAGCACATGCCTGCAATAATAAAGACAGGAATGTTAAAAAAGAAATAAAATGGGATTATAAATCTGGGAGAGGAAAAATAAAAAAAAAAGGATAAAAAATGAAGTCAAATGGAAATCTTCACTTATATGAAGACTACTATATTGGACTAAATAAGTTAATCAATAGGTTCATGAATTACCATAATCATTGGAAAAGGTGTTTTTTTTTGCAAAAATAGATTTAAAGTCCACTTTCCACCAAATCTCTACCATTGCTAGAATAATGGAATTATTAACTCATGGTATTTAATTGGCACTTTACAAATGCAATAAGTTACCATATGGTATAAATAATTTTACTTCATGACATGAAAAGTGTCATCCCATATTTAGATGATATATTTATTACTGCTGAATCTGAGAATGAATTGGCAATACACAAAGATAAAGTCTGTTCCAAATTGTAGAAAATAAAAGTAAAGTTAAATACTGCTAAAAGATATTCTCAACAGTGAGGATAAAAGTTTTTTAGCTACGTAGTTAATACAAATGGAAAATATTCTAATCCAAATAAGGTAAAAGCAATAAAAAATGCAAAACAATCTAAAAATGTAAAAGATTTTTAGACGTTTTTAGTACTATTGAACTTTTCTGTATCTTAAAAGAAAGTCTTATGTTTTATCATCTTACAAAAAAAAATCAAGTCAGATGCCACATGACCTAATTTAAACAAGCTTGTAATACAAATGTTATATAACGCTTTATCACCTTTATATAAATTATTAAAAAAGTGTCAATGATGGAAGTAGTCTGAAATATAGAAAGTAACCTTCCAGAAAGTTATAATAAAGATATCAAACCCTCCATATAGTAATGCCACCAAGTGCAAATCTTCATAATCAATGGATGCAAAAAAGTTTTTTGCATAAAATCACTATTTAATGCCTACTCATTCAACATCCCTAGACTAGTTTCTATCTTGTGGCTTTTATCAATGAGAAGCCTTAGATTTGAGAGCACTGCACCTAGATCAAGGAACTTGTCTGGGGATGTTGGATGAGTAGACACTAGATAGTGATTTTATGCACAAACCTTCTTGCATCCATTGATTATGAAGGGATGCACTTGGTGGCATTACTGTATGAGGAGTTTGGTACCCTTATTAACAGCATGTGTAAGCATATGAAATGGTGATTATGTGATGTTTTGATGGTTTTATTCCAGAAAGTTAATGGAATATTTATATGAAATTAACTTCTCATACAGTAGTGTAGTAATCTGGATGAAATAATTATAATAGACACATCAGAATATGGCATTGGTGTTATAATTTCTTACTATGGTTATGGAAACATCCTATAGCTTATGCCTTTAGAACATTGCTAGCAATAGAGAAAAATTATAATCAGATTGACAAGGAAGATTTAGCTACAATCTTCACTGTACATTTATGGTAGAAAATTTCAAATTTCTACTGATCATCATTTACTATAGGGAATATTTGGCAATGATAAAAAAAATTCTAGAACGTATAAGCTAATGGATGATATGCTGGATAATTATGCTAGCATTTTATGATTGTGAACTGTTATATAAGTTTGGTAGGCAAATTAGCTATGTAGATGTCTTATTATATCTGTATGATGCAAATTTCAACAATAGTTCATTGTACAAAAAGGCCTTGGATATGCAAGGGATGTCACAACAAAATTGTAAAGGATATCTGAAATGTGTGAGAGAGTTTATCAACTTACTATTGTTGCATATTGATAATTGACCCCATTATCACCCCTACAGAAAGCCATAAACAGGTATTCATTTTACTTCACCATGGGCATCCAGGAGACATCCATACTAAAGCTGTGGTTACATCATATTTGGTAACCAAAGCTGAGCCAAGAAATTGAACAAATGGTGAAGAAATGTATATAATGACAATCCATAAAAGCTACTATCAAAAAGGTTACAATCTTGACTTAAACCCATTCAAACTTGGAAGCAACTTGATCTAGACCATGCAGAACTAATAAATGATTATATATTCTTAATAGTTGTGGATTCATAGTCACAGTGGATGGAATATAAAATCATCAAAAGCACTAGATCAGAGAGCACCATTAGAGTGGTGAAATAGATCTGTGCAAGTCATGGTTATCTCAAGACTACTGTGACAGATAATGGGACTGGTTTTGAATGTCAGCAATTTAATGATTTTCTAACAGAAGAAAATATGCTAGATACTTACACTGCAATATCATCCCAAATCGAATAGTCTTGCTGAGATAACAACTCAACAATTAAAATCTACATTAAATAAAAACTGCTATGAGGATATTATGGCATTAGTTGATGCAATGTTTTTCAAGCATTTTACTCCATGTACAGTTGCTGAAAAAATGCCAGCAAATTGTTAATGTGCAGAAAATTCCATACTCATCTTTCTAAATTTGTGTCAACTACAAATTAAAATTTTAATGACTCCATGCAGTGTAAATTTTTACAGTAGGAGAAAGCGTTGGATACATGATACTTTAAAAAATAAATGGCTACCAAGAGAAATATTGAAAATCTTATCTAGGCAAATAAGATTAACAAAACAAAAGTTTAATAAACATATAAATCATTTGTGGCATAGTGAAAGTGGGGCACCAGATGTAGATAATATTAGTATTTAAATCAACAAGTGCTAACAAAAATTTTGTTGAGAAGGAGAGGCAGCAAACTGTGGAGCCAACAATTTAATAATTTTCTAATAGATAAGGGAATATGTTAGATTATAATGGTCTTGCTAAGATAACAGTTCAACAAATAAAAACTGCCATAAAGATGTTATGGAAGCATTAGTTGATGCAGGGTTTTTAAAGCACTTTACTCCACCATGTACAATTATTGAAAAGATGCCAGCAAATTGTTAATACGTAGAAAAGTCCATACTCATATTCTAAATTATTGTCAACTACAAAGAAAATTTTATAGTTTCATTGTAAAAGTTTTATAGTAGGAGAAAGTGATATTTAAAAAAATAAATGGCTTGAAAATTTTATCTAAGCAAATAAGGTTAACAAAATTCAGCACCAAGAGATGAAAGAAAAAAACAACTTTTTGACAGATAAATTTATAAAAGTTAGGCTTAACTTCTCAATGTTAGTGGTTGAAAGATATCAATCTTGGTATTGACATATACTTAAATAAATAAAAATGCAACTATATGACTTTAAATATATAAAATAGAGTGATCAAGTCAATCGATTAAGTTGACAAAGATAATACCAACTAACCTTTCAGAATTATAATAAAAAATTTTTTTTCAGATATTAGATTGAACTTGTATTTATTTTCTATGGAAAATAAATGGTAACAATATATATTCTTAATATTTTTCATAAGAAACACGGTCTTTCAAACTCTGTACGTTCTGCAATTTCATGACTGCAATGATTTGAAATCTATTAAACTCTACATTTAGATTTGGATAATTCAAACAGAGAATTTCATTCATTTAAAAACTCAAATGAACTAAAGAAAACTGGATTTGAATTATAATAAATTAATGACACCCAAACATTATATATACACGAATTATATATATATACACACACAAATAAAAAACAAAGTGAAATAAAATTTTCTTAAGAAATGATATTTTACAAGTAAAGAAGAATAATTAATTTACATCCAAAATAAAATAAAATTTCTTCATGGATTTCTGATATTGGTGCAAACTTACAAAATGAGATAAATTATTTGAAATATACATTACAATTATATGCCAGTTCAACAATATCTTCAGTATATCAACTTTTGCTTAGATGATCTAAAATTGAATTTGAGTCCCAATTCTTGTAGTTGGTTAGCAGTTATAATTCAATCTCTTTGCAGATTTTCTTAGATGAGCACATTTGTGTATCAAAGTATTAGGATTGATTTCTCATAATTAACTAACTGGTTAATCTCCAGCTGAATTGCTGTTTGGCGGCCTAAAATTAAAAAATGGACTATCTGCAAATACCAAAGGAACAAGATAACACAACAGAAGTGAATATTTCAAATTATGTAAAGGTGACAAGATTTGGATAAGAGAGCCAGCTTAAAAAATATTGGCTGAAAGGTAAAACATTTAAATGCCCATTTATGCAGGTGGTAGAACATTTAGAAAATGGTAGTCCTAAGATGACACACCAATCATGTTCACAGGTGATTTGTATTAACACTGCAATTGTACGAGCCATTATTAAGCAACCCAAATGGAAATAATGAGCAGATAAATAATGAGCAAATGAATGACTTGGTGATTGAAGAAGATAACAATGGAAATACTATTCTGTTAAAAGAGATACAAATAGGTCAAATAACTCTCTTCTACCTGAGACATTATGTTACTTTAGAAAGTGGTTATTTCTGAAGTGGGAGAAGTAATTGTGTTTATGAATATATATAGATGTGTGTACGTATTTTATGGAAATAAAATATTTTAAAGTTTTCTCTTTATTTATATATTGTTACATAATTTCCACTAAAGAAAAAAGAATGTATAACAAAAAAGCAGAAACATAAGGGAAAAGATTAGACTGTCACCACAGAAGATTTGGAATGGATAGAAGAGCGTGGTTTGGAACGAGGATTTTTCTGGTGAATTTTACTACTATAGAGTCCCCATGTGAACATAGGGACAGTTACAGGCTGCACAGGTCTTAATATTAGTTTAAATAAGCCATAAAGCAGGAATATGGAACTTCTGACCTTCCAAAGCTCTCAATATGGCCACCAAATATTTTCACAAATGTATATTAAATGGTCTGTATAAAACTTCTGTTTAAACATACAGGTAGTGCAATACAAGTATACTTGCAAATAATGATTTAACAATTAAATAAAATAAAATATTTATTTTCTCAATTACATCTTTTTCTCTTTCCATTCTTTAGAATAATTTTACTTTATTCTATTAGAGTGCAATAGTCCAACAAATTACCTATGTTGTGTGGTTTATATGACTACAAATTTAATTTATGCCCCTGAGAACATTTTGTTTTTATAATGATTTTCACTGATGAATGTATAATTAACAAAAATAAAAGTCAAATTTTATTTCATTTTATTACTATTATTTTGTTTTTAATTTTATTATCATGGCAACACAGAGTACAAGAAGAAAAATTGATATAGAAAATCACACACTTAAAAAAAAATTGTACCAGTGCATTTTTTTTATTATAGAAATGAATAATTAGTCAGTGTGCCTGATATGTCGGAAAAGTATTTCAGTCAATAGACATTATTTATCAAAACATTTTAACAATAAAATTATTGGAGAAGAAAGAAATATTAAAATAGAAAACTTAAAAAGCATGTTTTATAAAAAAAATACAAACATATCGAAAAATTCTGTGAGAGCCAGTTATTTTTTAAAAAAGCAGAAAATACGTAAACATTTTCTGAAGGGACATTTATTAGACTATATCCTAGCTGCTGTAGAATTAACCAGTCCAGAACATAAAAAGAAAATTGAGAATATATGTCATGAACATATCTCAAGGCAAATTTGGAAAAATTGGTATTAAATATGGAACAATCATTAATAATAATGATGTTACTTTATTTTTATTTCACAAAAAAATTATGGCCTTAGTTTAATTGGGGAAAGTTGAAATTGACCCGCCAGTTGAAAAGGTTGTTCACATTCATGATTAGAGGTAAATTAATTAAATTTTTGATCAAATATAATAGGCTAATTTTTAAGTTGATAATTTTGTGGGTTCCGCAAACGAGATTACAAATATCCCAAATGATCCTTGACACTAAAAAGGTTCCACACCCCTGCCGTAAATCATATAGGTTAATTTATAATACATAGATGTACATAGGAATTAATGCATTTAAATAAATTTTATTATACAAATTTATCTATGTGCTCGGGGATTATTTGTAAAAATATAATTGCTGTCAATTTTAACAAAATGGAAGTAAAATCCAAAATACATACGGGTGAGAATAGTTATCATTCACAACCTGTGGTACGCGTACCACTGGTGGTACGCTAGTTGCTGGTTGGTGGTACACGAAAAATAATCAATAATGGCGGACATAAAAAAAAAAAAATTAAATCATACAAATATCATAGAAACGTTTTTTCCTATAATTCATAAAAATTATTTTAATTAATAATATTATACAATAAAGTTGTTAATATGTACAGTCGATAACGATCTTTAATGTTAATGATAAAATTGAAAGTATGATTAAGAAATTAGATTTTTGGAAACAGTAATATATATAAGTATCGAAAACAATCAACTGGAAGTATTCGAAACTCTACATATTTTTTTGTTTGAAAATAAGGTTAGTCTGTCTCAAGATATACGAGAAAATATAATAGCACATTTAACAGGATTAAAATTGTCTTTCATGGAATATTTTCCAAAACCCGAAAACGTAAATGATAATTGGCTTTCAAACCCCTTCTATGCAGAAAATTTAGAAAGAGCTACATCATTATCAATAAAGAATAAAGAAAATTTAATAGAATTATCATGTGACAGAACTTTACAAGTAGAATTCAAATGACACAATCTAATTAATTTTTGGTTAAACATTAAAGAATATGAACAACTTTCTGAGAAAGCTCTTAAATTATTATTACCGTTTACTATTACGGAATTAGTAGGAAGAGCTTTTTCTTCAAATATTTTTTAAAAAAATAAGTATCGAAACAGATTGAACGCAGCTGTAGACTTAAGGGGATACCTCGCATCTTTTGAACCAAATTTCAAAAAAATTATGTTGTTCGAAACAAGCACAAAGATCTCATTAAATTTGATTATGATAAGAAAATATATTAATTGGTTTTTTATAATTGTGTTTTTATTAAAACCATTTATTAGTAAACGAATATGACAAAATAGTAGATAAATAATGAGTCGGATCGCAAATCAATCTAAATTATTTAATTTGAAAGAATGTATCAGAAAAGGATCATATCCAGAAATTAGACTCTCATTAATTCTTGATCATCTATTGTGGATTACTAGATGTAAGCTAGTATTTAGTCATCAAAATTTTAATCCTATTAACTTCATGCTGAACAATATAAAGAAAACAAGAACAAGAGATAGCCTGATAACCCCTAAGGTTATTTTTACCATGACTTGGGACATGCTGGATTTATCCTCTCCATAGCCCAACCAATAGCAAGATGCTCCGAAAAAGAGAAAACAGACTCAAATTTGGGAAAACCAAATGAAGGAATGAGAAAACACTTTGAACAAAATATGTACCAAATAACTTTAATGTAATAATGTAATCTTTAATAAATTATTTTGGAAAAAATATGAAACTTTGAACAAACACATACATATAAATATGTTACAGTGAGTTTATAATTTCAGTGAGTTTATAATCTGGCGTGACGTTTAGGCGTGTTTCAATGTAATTTGTCTCATTATGAGATGTGAATACATACATTGTCACCCTATAATATTTATAATGCAAATAAAATAACACACTTGCAATAACAAATTTCACGAAATACAATCATTTTTACGAAGTGGTACAATTTAGCGTGATGTACTACCAAGTGGTACACGAGCCAAAAAAGGTTGGGAAACGCTGGTCTAAACTGAAGACTTTAAAATAAAATGAAATTGGAATGAGTATGTTGTTGAAAAAATGACAGTAGATGAACATTTAAAATTCTAAACTAGAATTGCAAAAAAAAAAAAAACATTTGTAAAATGGATTATTGAGATTAAAATTTGAAACTCGGAGAGACTTTATCTCCAACTGTCTATTGATAATGATTGAAAATAACAAAGATATAGTAGAAAATTAAAATGTTAATAAATTTTTCTGAAAACGTGGGTAAAATTTAATTATTACATTTTAAAAATCACATTATTTTTAAATTTATTTAAAATGTTGTAAAATTGACATAGCTTTATCCTGCATAATTTAATATATTGGTTTTTTTAAAAAAAAAACAAAAACAAAAGCGATGGTCTTGTGTGGGGGGGGGGGGGGGGCCGGCGCAAGGGGGGGGGGGGGCGGCGGCGACATCTATAAACAAAAATAGAAGCTATTTCTCAAAGATATAAATCTAAAAATGCCCTTAGCCCTATGAATGTTAGCGCTGTGATAATTTTTTAAAAATCTTATTTAAGTTATTTATCTTTAAACAAATTAAGATAAAGACCCTAAGACTAGAAATTCTTTTAGTCTCGTCATAATAAACGTGTATCGACCTCTACCGGGAAAGAGGGCTTAAAAAAAGTTGTTGGAGGTATTATTGTTATGTTGTTCTAGCATTATATTAATTTCCTGAATTATAAAAAAAGTAAGGTTCAGATGTAATTCTCATTTTTATACTAGAGATATATTATTTTAAGATAGTATCTTTGTAAAAAGAATTTTGATTAATATCAGTAATTTAATGATAATTATATGTTAAGATTAACTGCCGAACGTTTAAGCAGTTTATTCTCAGTGAAGATATGTTTTGTTTTCCCATCAGGATAAAATATATTTATTTCATATTATTTTAATGATTAAATATGAAAATTATAAAAAAAATAACCAAGTTGTAAATATTGTTCTAATTAAATTACCGTATTCAAGCCAAGACTGTTAAAAAGTTTAAGATGATTTTGTACATAATTCTTAAGTTGTTCGTGTTTAGCATTATTTTTTCACTTTAGGAAATCCATTCAGAATCTAATTTTTAATCATTTGTTGGTAAACTTTATTATTGAACAGTTTACCGCAGATTGTGATATCTCAAATCAAACGTGAAGGCTTGCTAATAGTATTTTTAACAATACTATAGTCAGGACCAGCGCCAGAATCTTTAGTACCCACTTGCATATATATTATATGACCCCCCCCTCCCTTTCTGGACATAAACGTTAAATACAGTAATCAAATAAACAAATAACTATATAGAATCTTTATTTAATATAATATCTTGATTTCAAAAAAAAAACGCAAAGAAAGTATTACAAAAATAAAACAATTACTGCGATTTCATTACAAAAGACTAAACATCAAAGGCACATGTATGTACATTACATAAACAAAAACAATATGTACAAAAGAATTTTCACTACATGGTGCATTTTCATTTTAGCACTTTTCAGATTTGGTGCTTGCCTGCAAATCAGACCTTACAAGTCCTTTGGTGTTGTCCCTTGTTATATCACATAAAAATTTTTATACTAGTCTACATCAAATTCGAACTTTTTAGACTGAAGTAATATTGATATAATAGCATAGCTATTAGTTGCAGTTGAAATAGATTTAAAGTTCCATTACTATTGATCTTGCAACTTTGACAAGTTGTATAATATGTATCCCATTTTCGGTTGTTTTTTTAATCTTAATGAACAATTGCATTTTTTGTCTTCTTTTTTATTTTTATTTAATCAAAATTAATAATTGCTTAGCTATCAAACATGACTCAGAGTTTAAGGTTATACCAGATAAACCATGAAGTTTTTTTATAGATCATAACTGGGCTTAGGATTTTTATTTCTGTCACAACCTTGGACATCCAAAAGTAATTGATAAATGAATAAATAGCAATTTTTAAATAGTGCAAGTTATAGCTTAATACGAACTAATCAACTGATTGTTGAAACAGAAACTATAAATAAACAATATGATTGTAATATGACACTAGCTTCATTGCTAGTGAGGAAAGTGCCATATTTCTGTGAATAGTAGAGGCAAATGGTTTACAGGATTTCATCATTGAAAATCTAGATGCATATTTCGTAAGTCATAAATTTTTTGATGAAAAAGAAAATGTTATATTGAGTGATTATTTTATTTAATGGGGTAGAGAATAAGTATTAATAAAACTAAAAATTATAGATTGGATTATTAATAATAATATGAAATTTAAGAAAAATATTAGTAAATACAGTAGAAATTTACACTTTATTAATATGAAGTTTGGTATATATTTATTAGGAAAATGATATCCATAGAAAGCTTAACAAAATTTAGATAGTATAAAACAAACAAACAAAAAAAAAATCAAATAGAGGAGTAACAAAAATGTCAAGAAAAAATTGAAATAGTGAAAGTTAATAAATAAAGAAAAGAACAAAACTGTATTAGATAAACATTTCCAGGATTGTGAGGTATCGGTCCACTTATGATTACTGATTTGTGACTTGAAGTTAAATTTTTTTAAGAATAAATACTAGATATATTAGATTATAAATAAGCCATACAATAATTAGTAAATTGATTGTTAAAGTTGAAAAATAAACCAGATATTGTAATACTTTGTGAAAAGAGTAGATGCAATATGATGAAATGAATGAAAATGTAAAAGTATTTTTATTTTGAAGATATTGTTTTGGAGATGAGAACTTGTGTAAATAATGGATTTTTAATAATTATATTTCAGTAGTTTAAAATATTTAGTTATTATTCAAGAATACAATACCAAATAGAGGACTATGATTGTGAAAAAAAAAAGAAATTACAAGAAATTAGAATACTGTTGTGGAACAAATAAAAGATAGTAAGGGAATAGGAGAAGATGAATTAGAGCTTTGAAATAATAAAAATGAAATACTGATTAATTTTTGAAAAAAATAGAATGGTAATAATAAACACATAGTTCAAAGAGAAATATATATGGAAGGGTCTAGTTAATAGGAGTAGATTTAATTGGAAAATATTTATAAACATTATTAAGAGTGGATCTGTACTTGCTAGAGTTTTCTATATGGATTGAGGTCATATATTAATAGGGATAGAGTTTAGATTATATTTTAAAACAGGCCAAAGAAGTTGAAAAACTAAAGAAATGGATTAGTGGAAAACTGAAGGGAATATCATGGAACAATTTTTAGATTTGTTAAATAAGTATAAATATTGTTAAGCCAAATGATAAAATAAGTTATAAAAAAAAAAAGTTCATTGTAATTTAAAATGCATTGCACTAAAAATGGTATATTTTTAAAAAAGTAAGAATGTGAAAATCATATTAAGTAATAAAATGAATGAAATGGAAGATGAAGACATTTGTATAAAAGATTCATTGGTGAATTAAAATAAAAAATACATAAAACTAAGAGTGAATAGTTAGGAGAATGTAGGAATTTAGAGGAATTATCAAGATAAGGAAGGTCACTATGTAGGAGAATAAAAGAATTAATTTGACTGGTAAACTGATTAATGAACCAATAATTGAAGTTAGAAGACTATGAATGTAGCAAAGTAATGGTAAAAAATATATAAGCAATGTATTTAAAAAATAAAATGGCTTTATTTCTTAGGAATTCATCAGAAGTTTGTGTACTGAAAATGACAGAACTGGGACTTTAATCCATTGATATTGATCTTGAGCTCCAGAATTTGCCATTTTATCATTGCACTAAACTATTCAGAAAAGCGATATATAGAATAAAAGAAATGAATATTTATATATGTTGATTGAAAAATATAAATAAATAAGAATGAAGTATTTTGCACAATGATGAAATAAGTTGTAAAAGCTTTGAAAGAAATGAAAATTTGCAAAGCATAGGATATGAATGAAATCCCAGTTTAATTATTGAAGATGCTGAGAAGAAATTATTTAACTAAATGAGATAAAATTTATAACAATCTACTATTCTTACGAATGGTCATTAGATTTTCTCTCGGCAATTAAAATTCAGGTTTTGAAAAGTAAAGATTTTAAAACAATTGGCCAAATCCCACATTGAGCTACAGTGATGCTAAGATTCTTAAATAAGCATATCAAATGCTTTTATTTAAGACCTCCGTTTATTTGGATCAAATCTTGTTACTGGTTTTTAATATATTACTGAATGGATTTTTTTTCAAATTTTGTACACATGTTAAATTTTGATGATGCAATATTTTAGGGTTTTTCAACTTATCAGTAATTGGCAAACCACATTTTCAATGGCAATAGAAGGCATGATATGTTTTGAGCAGACTCTTTTATTTAATTCCAGGACAACATTTTAGGGAATTAATTAAAATAGAAAAAAAAAAAAAAGATGAAATCTTAATTTCCCTTTGTATTGTTTACATTAAACTTTTTTTAAAACAGCTGTCATAATAAAAACAAAAATCTTACAACTGACTTTTGAATGCTTTTATTTAATTTGAGGGATAAATTTTAGGATTTACAATTAATTAAAATAGAGAGAAAATAATTAAAATAGAAAAAAAAAGAATGAAATCTTAATTTCTCTTTGGATTGTTTACATAAAATTTGCTTTTTTAAACCACTGCCTTAAGAAAAAATAAAATCTTGTAACTAATTTTTAACCTACTTCTGTTAAGTAGACTTTTTCCAAATTTTAACATGTATTTGGTATAGATGGTAATGCAAGATTTTGATTAGAATGAATGAATTTTCTTCAAATTTTGTATACATATTTGATTTGGATAACAATGCAATATAATATTACAATATTTCAGGTTTGTAACTATTGGTGAGCCATATTCATATCACTTCAGTAAAGTTTTAGTCTTGCACAGCACTATATTTTTTTAAGAAAATGCTTTTATTTAGTTTGGAAAAAAAAAACTGAAATTTTAGGGGCATTTACAATTAATTAAAAAAGAAAAAAAAGAAATGAAGGATGAAATCTTAATGTCTCTTTGAATTGTTTAAGATAAAACTTGCTTTTTTAAACCACTGTCTTCATAAAAAGAAAAATTTTGTAATCGATTTTATTATATATGCCCAAATACTAAATAATAATATATATATAAAATATTTTTTAAAAGTATTTTTATTTAATTTAAAACTAATGCACTAAAAAGTAATAAAACATCATATGATCACCATTTCTTATGCTTGCTTATAACTGTTATTAAAACAGGCAAAACTCTATACATATTACCACTCAGTGCAAGCCAGAGTAATCATTGGATGCGAGAAGGCTTGTGCATGCAGTGACAAAGGCCACAAGTCAGAAACTAGTCTGGTAATATTGGATGAGTAGGCACTAAATGGGGATTTTACGCACAAGCCTTCTGGCATCCATTGATTACTCTAGCTTGCACTGAGTGGCAATATGTATAGAGAGTTTTGTCTGTTTTTCATTAAAAAGCAAAAAAAAAGATTTTTCTTAGACCCTAATTTTGTGACATTTATATTCTCAAATTTCTTTTTATATGTTCTGGGGCAGATTAATTCTACACCACTAAGATGCATTCTTTCATAAACTTCCCTTCAGAAAATGATTTCAAATTTTCTATTATTTTTTTTTTAATAATGTAATTTGTACTATTTACAAAACATGTCACAGCCACTTGAAGATCCTTTCAAGTTTTCTATTTGAATATTTCTTTCTTCCCTAACAATTTTATTATAATTGGAATGTTTTGATAAATAATGTCTCTTAATATTATATTCTTTATTATTAACAGAAATATTTTCCAGACATGTCTGGCACATTGATTTACTATTTTTTTTTTTACATAAAAAAATAATTTGTTTTAGTCCATTTCTTTTGAAATGTTGCAAATTTCTGTCAGTTTTTCTTACCTTACTCACTTTAGCCATCTTAATAAAAAAAAATTAAATGCAAAGTAATAATAATAAAACTAAGTAAAATTCTATTTTTATTTTTGCTCATTTACTTTGTATGCAAAAGTCACTATAAAAACAAACAAAATGTCATTAGCAGCTTAGATTAATCTGTTGTTAGATAGAGCACATAATATACATAATTTGTTAGAATATTGCATTTCTAATAGAATTAGAACTATTATAAATGTTATAGAGAAAAAAGATGTTGAGAAAATAAATATTTTATTTTATTTAACTTTTAATTCAATATTTGCACATGCACATGGTTTTTATAGAAGTTTTATACAGGGCCATTTTATATATGTTTTTGAAAATGTCTGCAGACTGCAGTAAAATCTTTCAAATGATAGAATTTACTTATGGGCTGGAGTTTCCCATTTCTGATCTAAGCAAAACAAATCAAAATGAATTAATATAGGTAATGGGAATTAAAATCCAAAATCAGAATAGAGATTTAATAAAATCAGGAAAGTATTTTTCCATTATTCTTGACTGTATTCCAGATATCAGCCACCAAAAACAAATGTCCCTTATACTCAGATATGTCTTTGTTGATAATCATTGATGTTTATGAACAGTTTAATAACTTTGTGAATGTAGAAAGTAGTTCCAGAGAAAATTTATAAGCTGTGCTAAAATGAGAAATTAATTCTCTATAATTAAACATTAATAGAATAAAGGGACATGGATATGATAATGGTTCAAAAAAAAAGAGAAAAATTCTGGAGTTCAAGCTAGATTCTTAAAGGAAAATTTAAGGGTATTTTTATACCTGGTGCTCATATAATTATATTTTGTTTTGTCAGATACAGCCTAAAACTTACCCTGTTGCATTAACTTTCTTTGGTATCATCCACAAAGAGATAGCCAATTTTCATAAATATGTCAAAGATTTTATTATGAAGTCTTTTTGCAATACAGAGTGGGAATATCAACTCTAGAGATGATCACTTCTCTGTAAATATATTAAAGGTTTTATCATGAAGCCTCTTTGTAATACAAGGTAGGAATATCACATTGAAAGTTTTGATGAGATAAGATATCAGGTAGTTGCAGTCCATGATGCACTTCTTGGAATATCAGAAACATCAGCTGATCTTCAAGTTAAAATACAGAATTACTTGCACTCATGAAAAGCTTATAAGTTTATAGTATCCCTCATTTTTTAGTACAATTTATTTTTCCAGGTAAATTTTATTAGCAAGGAACTTCAAAGTGATTCTGTTGATATTTCTGCAGCAATTCATTTGAAAAATTATTATGTTGGTTGACCAAATACAAAGATACTGGGCTCAAGAAGTATTAATTGAGGCAAAAACAGTCCTAGAAGATTTGGATGTAATTCTGGAATTTAAAAATAAAAGGTTGAGAAAAAGAAATATTTTAATTATGAAATCGATGATGAACTAATTGTTAATTTTGCAGAACTGTTTAAAGTAAATTTTTTTTGTGTAATCCTGAATAAAGTCCCTATGATTCTTTTTTGAAATTTCATTTAAAATATCGGGATTTCTATTAATTCAAACATAAATATATTGAATCATTCAAATTATTTTAGAGAGACAAGCAAGAATATTTTTTTTCAATAAATATAAATTCTATTGCTTACAAGTTTGTGCTTCTTATATATAACATACATATAACAAAACTAGCTTTAAAAGTTATTTTTCTACTTCTGGGTTTTTTTTTTTTATGAATGCATATTGTTATAGAGAATAGTAGTTATATTGTAAAAACTGTATATATTTGTTATCTTAAAGAATTTTTATTTTTAATATCATTCATATATTACTTGTTTTGCTTTTGTTTTTTTTTAGACTGTCAGTGAACCATATGTGAAAAACTTCAGCCATATGTGAAAAACTTCAGCTTGCTACTTGCTTTTTTTCTAAAAAAGAAAAGCCATATGAATTTTTGTGTTCATTGAATTACGTAAGTGCCACCCAATGACATACTGCAATTCTCTAGTGTTGATCTGTGATTGATTATAATTTGATATTATATGTAAAAACAATTCCATGATATCATTAATCAGCTGAATGATTATTTATTGTCTGGTAATTATTTCATCAGTGACTGCTAAGTATACACTTTACTGTTCACTATGACTTTCTGAAAAAGTAGAGAATCTGAACTACATTTTTGATCCGTGACTAGAATCACTAATACTGAACATGACGATAAACAAGTGAATACTGATTTTAATTGAAACATGTGAATACTCATTTAAATTTATTAAAAAGAAAAAAAATTATAAGCAAATGGTACATAGGGGTACTATAGGTGGATATTAGTGACAAGATATGCTGAAATTTTCATGAAAGCTCAGTGCAGTGTTTATGCCTTTTAAAATTGAATAGTTCAAGTTTGCTGAATTTAAAATCAGGAAAACTATACATTGCAATATTGTGAATTTTTCCATAATATTTGATGTAAGTGTAAATATTAAATTTTTTCAAATACTAGATTTAGAGGATTGTTAAGTTAGTCTTAGTTCTATACCACCTAACTTTCTCCGTATGGGCTTTACATAGGAAATATATTTTATGGAAAGAAAAGAAGTTATCTTCAAAATTTATAGATGTATGGATTTTAATACATCATTAGTATAATTATATGTTGGATAATTTTATGAATCAACATGAATTGAAGTTAAATGTTGGGTGGAATAAATCTGTTCCCTAAAAGTTTTATTAATTTCAAGTAAGGTTTAATTATTATTAAAATGTTAATTGAGCTTATTTTTCTCTGTGTGACAGGTGGGATATGATTAAAATATTTTAAAATAGAAAATTATCTTGGATTTAAATATTGATTGCTATCTGGATTTTGTAATAAGGCTTGTAAATAATTTGCATATTGATCTTTTTTTTTTTAATTTAACTAAAATTTTTTTTTTATTTCATGAATTTTAATTATTTGTGGATTATTAGAAATTTATTTAACAATCCTTATTCTAACAAAATCTATAATTAACAGAAGCATTTCCAGGATATGTTTGAAAAATAAATAATGGATAAAAAAAGGAAAAAATAATCGCTTTGTGTTTAAAACAATATATAAAACATTTTTTTTTACAGAAATTAAGTATTATTGGAAATTAAAAAATTATTTTAAGCAATTCACCATTTTTCTGATAGTAACTGGACAGTATGCTATTATTAAAATATACACAAACTCATAAACAATTTTATTGCATCTAATGATAATATTAGTTGATTCCTTTAAATATTTTATAATCAGTAAAAGTTAATAAAAAAATAAAAATATTAATAAGACAATGATATAATTTTAAAGGTACTTAAATAGTTATGTTAAAATTTATTAAAGAATTTATATAAAAATAAAACTTTTCATTGCAGTTATATTAATGCAAAAATACAAAAAAAGATTTTTAAAAATATGCAAGTTATTTAAAGAAAAGTAATTTGTTTCATGATTAGATTACTTTAATAAATTGTTTAACATACATGAATAATTTATAAGAAGGAAAAGTTAAATATTTATGTGATTACAGAAACATGCTGAAATTAAATTGAAAAATGCATAAAAAAGTTGTAAGTAAAGAAAAATGACATCAGAAAAACTTATCATATTGCAATATTTTTAATATACATACAATCTAAAAAACTTTTTTTCTTGGAATTTGCTTAAATGTTAGACTATTTATAAATATATATATAAATATAGGAACCAACCCATACTCAAATTTTTTTTCTAATTTGTACAGTTACAATCCATTTATGATCTTGGACCTATTTACTAAAATATATATAATTACAAGATTGCTGATATAAATCGATTAAAAATATCAGAGACTCCAGGGGGAAATCTTTCTCTGTATTATGAAGATTTAGAAATTTGCTATAAAAAGCTATTTAAAATTTGGGGAAAGCATTAACACTGTAGTTGTGTGATTGCAAAGAAAAAGAATCTAATGATGATACAAAATAATTTATATATTAAAAACTTTTGCCATATACAATTACAAATATTTTATAAAATTTTATCTGAAATGCATGACAAAAGTTCAATTGAAAAAAAAAAAAAACTTTCTTGGTAGTTTATAAAGGATAAAAAAATTAGTGTAGCCAGTGTGAGTAAAAATTATCTGGTAAAAGTTATATAAGCATTATCTTCTGCCAGAATTTTTCAAAAATAATTTATTTGCTTATGTAGTTAATAATAAAATTTAATTATCTATAAAGATAAAAATATTTTCATTGCCATTTGTGTTATTATGAAAGTTCTAAAAAATTTAAATTAGAAATAAAATAGAAAACTTCAATAATGTTGATTTAAAAATTGTTTGAAATGCATTCAAAATCTCATGCAGGAGAAAAATCCTTTCATTGCAGTTCTTGTGATTACAGGACTGCTAGAAAAAAATATTTAAATATCCATGAAATTCGTCACTCTGGACAAAAAGCATTCCAATGTAATTTCTGTGATTACAAATCTGCAACAAAAGGTGTTCTGAAAATACACGAAAAGATTCATACAGGAGAAAAGCCTTTCCAGTGCAGATTTTGTGATTACAGTGCTGTTCAAAAATATCATTTAGTAAGACATGAAAGAAACCATACAGGTGAAAAACCTTTTTCTTGTAGTTTATGTAGTTACAAGTCTGCTGTAAAAAGTTCTCTAAAAATGCATGAAAAAATTCATACAGGAGAGAAATCTTTCCGATGCCGTTTTTGTGATTATAGCACTTTTCAAAAATATAACTTAATAATACATGAAAGAAATCATACAGGAGAAAATCTTTTCTTTTGTAGTTTATGTGATTACAAGTCTGCTCTAAAAGGATCTTTAAAAAGACATGAAAAAATCCATGCACGACAAAAACTTTTTCAATGCAGCTTTTGTGATTACGGAACTGATCAGAAATGCCATTTACTAACACATGAAAGAAACCACACAGTAGAAAATTCTTTTTCTTGTAATTTGTGTGGTTACAAGTCTGTTTCAAAATTTCATCTAAAAGTTCATGAACAAATTCATACAGGAGAAAAACCTTTTCAATGCAGTTTTTGTGATTATAAGTGTGCTATAAAAAGTCGCATTAAAACACATGAAAAACAAGTTCATGGAGGAGAAAGACCTTTCAGGTGTAGTTTTTGTAATTACAAGGCTGCCCTAAAATGCTTTCTAAAAAAACATGAAAAAACTCATATAAAAGAAAAACAAATCTCATGTAACTTATGTGATTACAAAGTTGACGATCAAAAACAATTGAAAATACATATAAGAAGTCATACTGAAGAACATTCTTTCCGGTGCAATTTATATAACTGTAACACAGCCTCTCAAAGTACTTTGCTGATCCTCAAAAAGTATATTCACATAAAGCAATTATCTTTCAACTTAAATTTAAACAAAGAAAAAACTCACATGCGAGACTTCTGTCTAATTACATCTGAAGTTTTTAAATGTCACTTATGTGATTATAAAACTGCAGAGGAGAGCATTATGGAAAGTCATGAAGCAAATCATTTTACTGATCAAGACACTCTGGAGATTCTCATACAATTCACTTAATAAAATTTTCTGTCAAATTAACTAATCAGACTGCATTTGTGACTTTATAAAATGTTTTTTATTTTCAATAAAAAAGAATAAAACTATTTTTTCAAGACAAGTAGTAATACTATCTGTGAAATGTGAAATTCTAATCCTTTTTACATAAAATAATTACTGGAATAAATTATTGCCCTTTCAGGCTATGAACAAATAACACTGTTGACAGAGGATCAAGAATAGAATGGATTACAATAATAAATAAGTAAGATATAAGAAATAATTATACAGTTATAAAAAATGAAAAATAATAATTACAAAAATTTTATAGCTTATAGATTATTAGTAGTTTGGCTATTTAATCAAAAATTATCAGTTAATCCTGACATTAAAAAAAGTTGTAATCTATATTATTATATAAATGTGAAAGTTTGTTGGTTGGTTGGTTGGTTGCTTATGACTTTATAACTCAACAATTATTGCACTAATCTTGAAAAATCTTGCATGATATTTCTTTCTTTTTTAGTATAGAATTTTACTAGCATATACATTTTTGTCTTAATTATTTTTAAAAAATTTGTAATTTGCAATATAAAATGCATGGAAAATCTATATCATAACTGTTTCAGATGATGTCATTTGAATAATAACAGTTTAGATCAGGTATAATAATGAATTTGATAAATGTTTAGAATTTTAGTTAAAATATATATTTAGCATGTGCTACAATAAAATTTAAAATAGCACAGTTACAACATTATAAAATTGATAAACTTTTATGGTGTCAATTTAAATACATTAAGCAGAAGAAAAAGTAAATTTTGAAATGCCATGGGTACAGTTAGAGAAATACTGATGATAAACTTTTACCATTTCCCTTTATGTATATTCTCATGTGATAAAGTAAGATATTGTAGCCTGCATATTGAAATAAGAGATATTAGTTTTTGATAATCCAGGTAAAATTTTATTGCATAAATATATTTTAAATTATTTAAACTTTATTTGGACCAAGTAAGCATTTTAAAAATTATCACTTGAGAAATATAAAATAATTTACTTTAAAATTATTGTTTATTATATTTAATAAAAGTTACATTTTTATGGTACTGCTATTGATAATTATTTCATGTAAATATTATATAACTATATTTTAATTATCAAACTTTATACAAATACGATGGAGAGAATTAATGAGTAAAAATTTTATTTGGTATTTAATATATCAAAAATTAATACTTTAAATGATCAAATGCCAGTGTTAAAATGTGTCTCTAATGTTCCCTTCTATATATATAAAATTAAAAACAACCAATTTAAAACAAAATTGAAATAGACAACTCACTATAAATAAAAAAATTGTTAAATATATAACCCTGGCTTTCATTCCTTAATGGAATCTTTTCAAGATTTTTTTTACACAATCACTTGTGATGTGATATAGTTATATTGAAGTCTGGAATCTCTCAACAACTATGCCCAGAGAAATGTGTTTGCCAATTTACTTTATCTTTCCATTCCCCACCCTAAGTTTTTCCCATTTTCTTCTCTACCTTGCTCCATCCCATTTCTGCAACATCATCTTTGTCCACATTATGGCTTTTATATTTAGATCCTCCTTTTTCCAAACACAGCATAAAAAACAAGAACCTACTTTCTAAATATAATAACTTTACTTATATTTATTTTCCCACAACTTCATTATTTGAACATTTTCTGCTTGAAAGTATTTACATTCAATTAGCAGATGCTTAATATTTTTCATGCCTTCCTTACAAAACTTAGCAGACTAAATCACCCACATTTTTCCATTTATGTATATACTCACTCCCTTATTGCTAACGATCCTGTTTGAGCTTTTGACAGTAAACTACTTTCCTTGCTATTATTATAAATTAACTTGTACCAATATTGTTTACTTCTATTTATATTTAAAATCTTTTTACTCTCCATACTAGTTCTTCACCTCCTTATTTTTTATTAATGCATCTATTCTTCTGTCCCATTCTTTGCCATTATAACACTCAACAATCCTCCTAACACAATCGCTCTCTCCATTTCTCATAAATATAACAAAAAAAAAAATAGATGACATAGGCCATTCTTGTCTTAGTCCTACCTCATTTTTAATTTAAGCTTATGTTTCCTAAATTGATATGTCTATTAATTATTTTCATACAATCTCTTAACATCCACTAAAGCTCCATTCCCAAATTTACTAAACAGCCATAATCTATTACTATTTACTCTATTATATGTCTTCTCTATATCTATTATAAAAACCATATATAACCACAATTAAGTTGTGTAACTGCAAATAAACTATCTCCTATACACCTATCCATTCTAAAACGTCCTTGCATTTTCCCCCAATATATTATTTTCTTCCATCCATTTTGCCAGTCTTCCAGCCACCATATATGCAAAAACTTTATATAACATTGACATTACCACTACTAGTCTATAATTTTTTATATTTATATGATCCTTACTCTTTCCTTTAAATAATAGCCTCATTCTTGTATTATTTTAGTTATCTGGAAATTCTGTCTTCTGTGTCATATTATTAAAGTATAATAATAAATTTAATTTTGCTCTATTTCCTAAATTCATCAACATCTCTGCTACCCAATTGTCTAAACCTCTTGCCTTCTCATTTTTCAACTTCTTCCCTGTTTCATTCAATTCATTTTCTGTAAAGCTAATATTTCTATTTCTATGTGCTTTTATGTTTGTTATCACTCTGTCCTTCACATCTAACATCTTTTTTATATCTATTACATACTTATTTAAGATTATTTAATTCTTTTTTAGAGCTATACTCTTTTCCTCATCATTTAACAATACTATTTTTCTTTCCCCTATATTTTCTTTTAATATATTTTCAAATTTTTTTATTCCTATCTCTTCCATTTTTATTAATATCCTCCAATAATTCACTATTTAATTTCATTCTTTCTCTATAATTATCTTTTAACTTGTTTTTTAAAATAGTTTTCCCATTTCCACTTTTTTGTTTCTAATAGCACATTTATATTTTCTGAATGCTTTCCTTTTCTCTTTTACACTTTTTATTAATTCTCACTTTTCTATTACTTTTATTCTTCTGAATATTCTCACCTAAAATCCTATTTGCCACTTTTTGTACTTCACCACACTAATCCTTATATTCATCCCCAATAAACTATTCTATTATTTCTTCTACTTTTGTTTTAAATTATTCTGACTTATTCTTAACATTTCCTCTCCATCTATATTTTTCTTTATTCTTTCTACTTTTATTATTATTTTCCATCACATTACTAACCATTTCTCCTATAAAGAAATTATGACCACTATTATATTCTCTCTTCATTACAAACACTTTAATTTTCTGTACTTTATTCATTTTCTCCTTCTCTACTAATATATAATTTATTGTGTAAAATATATTATTTCTAGACCATGTGTATTTCCCCTCATAAATATTTGCTAAATTTCCAATGCTCAAATTCACTCTGAAAAAAGTTTTCAAAAGCTGTCCATTCTTGTTATCCAGGTCATCAACTTTTCAATATGCCCATTCATATCCTCTATAACCATTATTTTCTTCCCTCTTTTTGAAACTTATGTATATCCTTAATTAGGTATTCATATATGCTACTGTTCCACTCCATTATTGTCTGACTATCACTAATGGCCATATACACTATAGCCACCATCCATTTTTGTTTGCCTAACCTTATCTCAAACCACAAATGATATTGACTCTTTACAGTATTTAAATATTTTTTTGACATAAGTCCTATACTGCCACCACTTTTTTCTTTTCTATTTATACCCCGTCATACCAAATTTTCCAGCATAGGTTCTTCTCTTAGCTGTGTTTCCACTACTGCTAATACCCAAAAGCCCTTCATTTTTAACTGCTTTGTTTAATTCCAACCATTTTTCTGATCTCTTACCATCTTGCATATTCAAATATTCAATTTTAACAATTTCTTTCTTTCTTACCACCCCTTTATAAATTGTTTTGATTTTCATGCAATGATTGTGGCATCTCCTTTATTGGAGTCAGGAATCTCTCATTCACTATACCCAGAGAAACCCATTATCCACCTTACCTTCCCTTTCCATTCCGTACCCTAAATTTTTTCCATATTTTTCTCTATCCTGCTCCATCCCATTTCCACAACATTATCTTTGTCCACTCTATGGTCTTTATAGCTAGATCTCTCTTATTTTTTTTCTAAACCCAGCTTAAAAATCAAGAACCCACTTTCAGTATAATCATTTTCTTTATATTTATACTCCCACAATATCATTATTTATACCCTTTCTGTTTTAAGCATTTTCATTCAATTAACAGATGCTTTCATTACAATAAATATTGTAAAATACATATATGCACATAAAAAGGATTGAACTCTCTTTTTTCTCATTATATATATATATTGATAAAAAAATCAAGTCAGATGTCACATGACCTAATTTTAATAAAGCTCGTATTTACAAATGTTATATATAGACTTCGCAAAACAAACTCTTAACAAGCTTTGAGAATACCATCAACCCCAGACCGGTTTCTGCATCTAGTGTCATCAGTGAGGTGTTAGGATATTCATTAGATATAGTAACCTGACTGGATGACCAACCCACCAACTATTATGTGTTGTAGATATAAACAAAAACTTCTAGCTCAGTTTTATCAGATTTGTTTCTTTTAAATAAATTTTTAATAATATCAATCTTACTCATTTCATATCTAATATATTATTATATCAATATTAATGAATTATTTAATCATAAAATCACAATAATCATGAGACTTGTTATCCAATCATCCAGTAAGATACTCCAATGACTCGCAATAAAATAAGTAAATTATATTGAATATTAAAATTCCTATGTTGAATTTAATAATATAATATTCATCTAGTTATTGAAACTATTTTATATCACTCCTTTATTAACATTCCTAAATTCAATAATCATCTCAGATAAATATTGTTTCTTAAATGAATAAGTTAATTTGCATAACCAAATGTAGAGAGGGATTTTATTTACATCCAGCTGAAGTTAAAATAATTAAAAAACAAATATCATAATCAATTCGTCATCTTTAAAATAATTAACTACTTTTCTTATAAATTGACTAAAAATATATTAAATTAAAGATTATTAGCCAACACTTATCACTATTTAATTATCTTATCTTAGTGTATTATAATTCAATTATTTCTGGTTTTATAAGGCATGCTAATTACTCATTCGTCATTATGATTATTGAAATAATGTAGAATATTTAAATTAGTTAATATTTTAAACACAATATTAAATGTCTTGAATAATTATCATATTTTTCTTATTTATTATCTAATTTCAAATTATGTGCAATAATACAAAATATATCCAATTATTATAATATATGTGTGGCAATGATGATGAACAATGATTTGAGAACAAGAAATGAGACTTCATTAATTTAAAAAAAAAGCATGAACATTTATTATAGTTAGATTATACAAAATTTAAAAAATAATTTACACATATCTTATATTTAATAAACAATATTTAACATATAACAAAACTTAATAAACTAATATTAACTAAGTAATTATAATCAACTAAAATAATTCATACTTGACTAAAATTATTTACAAATAGGATCCAGTATATTTCACACTTGACTCCATTAACATTAATATATTTCTTACTATTTTTGTATTAAAATATATCAACAAAAAAAATGCATTAACAATACTTTATTATTGATTATGATTGACTGTACAGAGGAAAATATAATTGATAAGTATAAAAAATAAGGAAATTATAGAATATCATAGATATGTTGATGATATAATTGTAATAGATAATAGTAGAAGTATTATTAATGCATTTAAAGAATTAAACAATAATAAATACAATAAAACAGGCAAAATTCACTATATATATTGCCACACACAACAAGCTAGAATAATCAATGGATGCCAGAAGGCTTGTGCATAAAATCCCCATCTAGTGCCTACTCATCCAATCCAAGACAAGCATAAGAGGTGGTGGTCATGTGATGTTTATTGGCTTAATAAATACAATACTAAGTTTACAATGGAAAAAGAGAAGAGATTAAAATATTTAGACATTTTTTTAGAACAGAAATTAATGGTGAAATATTTATTAAACATATTAAAGATTAAAAAAATGTATTATTGATCCAAATTCATATCAGCCATGGTCGCAGAAAATAGCTTTGAAAGGGTTTAAGTTAAAAAATGGTAGGTTAGCACTGAATATAAAAAAAGACAAGATAATAAAAAGATTTTCAGAAATAATAATACAAAAAATAGTATAACGCATGGGTATACAAATAGGAAGTTGGTTTCAGTTCCATATTCAGAACATTTATATAAGACATTGATAAAAGAAAAATTATCTGATGATATTTAAATAAATGGAAAAATAGTAAATCTAGGGGAATGGATGTCTAATTCAAGAAAGATGGGTAATATTAAAAATAAGATAGGGTTGGTTTATAAAATTAGTTATGATCTTTACAATATGATATATATATATATAGGCTAGACAGGAAAGGCTACCATGGAAAGAGGTAAGGAGCATGATAGAGCAATTAACAGAAGGGCCACATATATATTTTTTGGATACTAGACATAGAATGAATTGTGAAAAAAATATTCACATAATAAATTATTTTAAAAATTACAAGGAAAGAAAGTGCTATAAAACTTTGTACATTCGAGAAAATTTAAACAACTGTGTAAACATGTTTAAAAGTTTCAACAAAATTAAGGAAGAAATATGCATTGTTAGATTATTGGAAACTTTAGAGTTATAACTTTAAAATAAAGAGAGATTTTTTTTTTTAAATTTTTAAAATATTAATATTTTTTAATATTATGGGGGGAAAAAAGAGTAAATGATTGTAATAAGTTTAATCATTTTTATGTACATATGTGTATTTTACTAATTATATTTATTGTAATGTAATGTCAATAATATCCATTAGGTAGAGTTGCTCTAGGGTAGTTGGTTATATGATTGTGCAAAAAGAAACATTTTGCAAAGATTCCATTAAGAAATGAAAGCCAGATTGATATATTAAATAATTTTTTTATTTATAGTGAATTGTCTGTTTTATTTTTGTTTTAAATTGATTATTTTTAATCAAAAATTAAATATGGAATATATAAATTGTAATTGTCAAATTTTCTACTAATGTGAGGGTATAACTAGGACTTGATGGTAGAATATGTAAATATATTTTAATTATCAAACTTTCTAATAATGTGAGAGGACATTAGAGAAGTGGAGAGAATTTGCAAAGAAAATTTTTATTTGGTATTCAATACATAAATTCAAAATAGAATTTAGATAATAAAATATTAAAAAATTTTTACTGCTTAGAATATATCTTCCTTATATATATAAATTAGAAATATATTTTAGTTATCAACTGCATTCTTTTTAAATGCATTTATTCAGCTTACCTTCTCTGTATGTTTGTTTCATCGATATGGTTTAACTGTTTTGCAATGTATTGTGACATATTGAATTTTAAAAAAAATGATTTGATACCAATTTTCACAATAACTTCAATTTTAATAATGTTAGAGCAAATTGCTCTATATTGACAGAAAATAGAAAATCTAATAAAAAAGTAAGGCTAAGAAAAGTAATGATTACCATTAAAAAAGTAAGGAAAAAAAAAAGATATTTCAATATCCGAAAAATTATTATGTTATTGTTTATTCATAATTTCTAATTTATCATTAACTAAGTTTAAAATTACATCTTCATTGATAAATTCTTTGTATTTGTCATAAAATTCTAATTCAAACCATATATAATATTGTTTTCCTGTCATAATCCATAACTTCAGAATTCACAAAAAAAGAACCATAAGAATTTGTCATATTTACTTGTACCCTAGAAGATAAAAAATCTCAAGGCATCTATAAAAATTTTTTTTTTCCTAATAAAAGATACAAAGTAAATCATTTCCAGAAGGCAGATATACATTTGTAATCATAGCAATTGGCTTTTTGTCTATCTAAAACCAGAAATTGAAGGCCACTGTCTTTATTAATGATAAAGTGAGTCTTCTCTCTTCATTTTATATCTTTTGTGCACACCAGTGATGCTATCTTGTTATATTTATTGTCCCAGAGAGATATAATTTATTTGCATATAACTCATTTGCTAGCTGTAGACTTGAAAATAATGTGATGCAAGATATGGCAAAATTACTGACTCCACAGCATGAGTAACAGGGCATATGCAAGAATCTGGATTTGATTCTTTGTCTGCATCACATCCATGTGGAATACATAACCCTTGTGGTTATCACCCCACACTACTTGAAATCTCTTTATTAGTTTTAAGAGTTTATATTGTCACATGGTACTATGCCCAATAAATTTTGTAATTGCTTCATCATCTGCAACTTTTCTGTATATCTGATAATTACTCTTAAAATTTTCATTGCACTGCTCTGTAATAGCCTAATTTTATAGATACAGTTAAAATCATTATTTGTTACACAAACAGACATGCTAGTACAAACACTAATACAAATACAGATTATGCTAATAAATTATTAAATCTTTTGAGAATCACTATGTCTATAAAATAAGGTTGCCTTAAACTTGGATCAAAGCACCCAAATTACATTGTACATAATTGCCTAATTTTATAGATGCAATCAAAATCACTATTTTCATTATATTTGAATACATGAATACAAATATAATTTATATACTACACAGTCATGCTAGTACCAGACAAACACATTAATAAATTATACATTTATGAAATAATAAAATCTAAAATTGAATACTTACATATAGTATATGATGTTACTTTTATTTTGGGATGAAGGCCTTGAAATAGTAAAATCATCGAAGCATGTTGAATCCATTTTCTAATTACATTTTGCTCTTAAAACATTTATGCCTTTGTTTTCTCTATACAATCTAATAAATTAAGCAGAAAAATAAATAAATGTACTTATTACTAAAAAATCAAATTTTTGTTTAATTTTAACATGTATATCATATGAAAAAGGAAATGGAACCTCAGAGAATGATATTGGCACAAGCATAGTCCATTTGGTTTTCCTACAATTTTAAAGTGAAAACAAAAATTTTAATTTCAGAAGAATGAGTGTAAACTCATAACCTTTGTGAAATAGTTAAGTAAGAATGGCAATAGGGTGGTATAGAAATGTTTTTGGTTTCAATTGATAGCTTTTAAAAACAAGCTTAATGTGTTTTAAATAATTTTTTGGGTTTCAATTGAAAGCTTGATTTAATAATTTATTAGACACACATATAATAATGTACACATACTAAATACATATTAACTTATTGCAGAAATATCAAGTAATATATATAAAGTAGAAGTGTTAAACTGTTTTAAATACTTTGTGCAATTCTTTGAATGAATAAAACTAAATCAATTTGACACTTGAGTTTATATATGTACACAGTAGGTAATAAATGCATCATTTAAAATTGAATTCATATAAAGATGGATTGCTTAACAAAAAGGAAATTGCAAAATATTGGATACTAAAAAATAAAAAATAATAGAAAAAATATTTTATACGAAAAGCTTTAATTTATCATGCACTAGTCCAAAAATTAATTAACTCTATTCCTAGGTGGACTCCTCTTTATGGTTGAAGAAACAATTATTTTTTTAATTTTTAGTGCATGATCCATGCTTTTACTATAAAATATTTTTTTATCTCTTATATACCTTTATTTTTATTATTATTGGATCAGCTTTGCTCGCCTTAATAAAATAAAACTGTAATGTAGTTGATAATTAAAATGTACTTAAAGAATATTTACATGAAATAATAATACATGAGTTATCAAAAGCAATTAAAAATGACCTACAATATTGTTTATAAAAAATAAGTTATAATAGTTATTTTTTCATAACTCATGTATTAGTATTTCATGTAAATATTATTTAAATATATTTTAATTACCAACTACTGATTTACTAATTTGAGCAAAATTGTACATTAAAATGTAAACAGTCATCTGCAAAAAAAATTTTGAAACACATTTCTATAACAATATAATTTTTAAATAAATTTCATAATGTAAATTAGATTGGAGATAGAGATCTTAGACAAGTGTTTTAGTCACATCATTCTAAGACAAATTTAATTAATTTAACATAAAAATATAAAAAACTTGTCAGAGGGTTTTTTTAAATGATATTGAATATTTTTTTGATATTGTATGAAATTCTGTTAACTTAAAAGATTTGGTATTCACTTGCTTTTAGTTTACTTTCAATCTTTCTGCTAGATTTTAGTTTTCTACAATTATAAAGAAGGCTGAGCCAGAACTCATAATGTACTAATAACTCCTCCCTAAACTTGAATCATCAAAATAGGATATTTGACTTTTTTAATAAGCTTGTTTGTAATGTATCATATTTAAATAAACAAACATTTGTAATAAAAATATGTTCTCATCTTTAAAGTAAAAAAAAAAAATGAACACAGAATTATAAGTGCTTATATTTATACTACACTTAACTATATTTTACAGTACTATGTAAACCATGAAATATCTTAGCTAAATAAAGTATCTTTTTAAAACAAATTTAGTCTTTCATATTGGGATTAATCTTCAATAACAAAATTTCTTACTAAATTATAAATACACTATCTAAACTGCTTTTTTAAAATTTTCTTAAAATAACTTATATATCACATAATGAAAATATAATTTCCTGCTTTTTTAAAAAACTAGACCAAAAAAAGAAAAAAATAGAAACTTTGAGAAAAAAGTGAGAAAATTAAATGATAATTAGAGAAATAAAAATTACTAAAAAATATTTCAATGTATAAGTTTTTTGAGCAGCCAAAGTTCAATAGTTAGTGTTATAATGATTTTCTAGAAAATTTTTTGGAAGAGCTTGCATTTGTGTCAATTTAGTAATAAGTAAATAAATAATTAGGTTTCTGGAGAAGTGAGTTATTAGTTGTGAAAAAGTATTTTGTTGGTTGGAACAAATGTGTGGTTTGTTATCTCAGATAAAAATTGTTTAAAGTATTGAATTTTAAAATATCTGCATTGTATTTTTTATCTAGATTGTAAAAAATCCAGAGTAAAATGTTTTATTCTGATGAAAATCTTATCATTTTGTCATTGTTGATATGGAAGAGATAGTATTATAAAGTATTGAGTTTCAAATTTTGGAATGGATAAAGAAGCAGATAAGGACTTAGTTTTATGTATAGCTTTAATAGAGTCTGTGATGATTGAGAATTTTAATATTTATTTATTATTTTATTGTTACTACTTGTAGTTTTCACCGACAAACTATTTCACCAAAAGCTCTTTTAAAGTTAATTTAGCCTATAGCTGGTATCTATTTTTAACAGCAGATCTTGTGAGATATTGCTTATCATATTATGTAAATTAGGCCATGAAATTTTAAAGTATGTGATATATTATTATTTTTTTCCAATCAATGCTCTACTCTTTTATATACTATAATATGTATAATTTTATTTTAAATTATTTTAATATAAAATTCTTCATTTTTGCACAAATATACAGTTGAAACTTTCAACACAAATATGAATTATATAAAAAAACATTCGAAGTATATTGAAAATTATATTTACTATAGATATTCATCCAGATAGACAAACATATAAATATCATTCATATTTATTGAAAGTCATATGTGCAGAGGAAATTTTGGTTTTAAGAAGTTATACATATTTAACCTTACTATATTGTCTTTCACTTATTAATTGAATAGATATGCATTATGAATTATTTCATTATTGACCTACTGCTTGAATTTCCAAAAAATGGATTACTAAATCATTTAACATTGATGATGTTCATGTTTGTGTTGGGTGTGTGACACACAACTATTAACTTTTCTTTGTGAAATTTGTGAATACTTTTGTTATATAGCAACAGTGGGAAACTGGCTTGCAAGCCATGTACAATTTTAAAAATTATTTTGTTTGGCTCCTGAGATAATATTAGTTTTCATTGCCATTTTTTCTAAACTTTTATTTAATAATCTATATATATATTGTGACCTTCTGAATAGGCACAAGAAACAAATTTTAAGTAGATAGCATTGTATCAGTAATAACTAATTACATTTAACTAAAAAAAATGAAATAGCATGAAATTTAAAAAAATTTTCATTAATAATCCAAAATCTTGTTTAGAAAGTACTTGCAGATATTATTTAGAAGTTTTAAGACATTTAGTATTTCTTTGATGGATATTTAATGATAGAAATTGTTGGTGTATAGGTTGAATTGGTACAGACTTGCCTTATTTGTCTGTAGGACAATGGTTGATATTTGTTTAGTGATTTTCTGGTTTATTTTCCCATTGATACTCCAGCCCAGTGTAGTTAATACAGTATGTTTGACTCATGATCAAATTGATTTAGTACTTGTAGTACAGCATATGTGTGTGCATGTATATTTGTGCCATCTTACAACTTCATTTTTCATTCATGTACTTATACCGAATACTATGTTTTGCAGTGAAATATTTAAATTTATAATCAATATCTTTGATAACCAATTTAAACACATTTTAAGTGATTGATGGATAAATGGATCAGTGAATTGTCAGACAAAACAAATACACTCAATTACTTTATTTGCTAAATAATTTTTTTTTATTATTTTAGAAATGCAGAATATATATATTATTGATTTAATATTTAGAAGTCAGAATGATTTTTTTTTTCTTTTTCAAGAGAGAAAAGGTTATTGAATATCTCCAGTTAATTGTCTCAGTGCAAAGGGCGGGATTGACCTTCTGAAGTTGACCTTTGGGGGAAAGTAACCTCTTGATTGGTGGAAGAAATTAAGCAATAAGGGATAATAAAAAGGGATAATAGAGTAAAGTAATCTGCTTTTGTTATACATTTCTCTTTTTCTCAAGGTGATTCTTCTTCCAAAATCAAACGGTTAAAATTCAGTTTAAATTCAGAAGTATAACTTTTTTTAAGTATTGTTTTTCTTATAAGAAACTAGTTTAAAAAAAATATTTTTTTTGGAATATAAAGAAAGAATGGAAATATAATCTCCCTATTTAAAGAATATAAAGTTTTGACTTGCATATGTGCATCTATAACTCAAATTTAATTTGCCTGATCTTAATCTTTAGTGTTAATGAAAAAATTGAATTGTGTGAATTTTGGTATTTTATGGGAAAAATTATGCTGAACTTTTTAACAAAAATTTCATAAACTCTAGATTAACAAATTCTTCTGGCCATAGGAAAGTAAGACTCAAATGGAAGGATGTGTGTGTCTAACCTAGTATAACATGCCATAAATTATTAGCATTATATGATAATTATACCTAACCATTCATATTGTAGGATTAAAAAATTGAATGCGTGGGTTATATAACTAATGGATAAGTAACCTATACTAAAATGTGCTTATAACTGAATGCAAGTAGAAGAGCATGAATATTAAAATGTGTACATTTTCTCATTGTTCTTGTTTATATTTAATCTGTCACTGAAATATATTGTCATTTAAAGAACTATGTAGACTTAAGTGAATATCACAACTTAATTAACTATTCGCTGATGGATGGCCTTCAATAAATTATAAATTCCTTGATAAGTGTAGTTATAGTCAATGTTAATTGGTGAAAAAAACTAATGTTCCTTTTAAATTTGCAAGAATGATTGTCAAGTTATAAACTGTGAAACCACCAATTAATTAAATGATAAAATATTACTACAAATCTGCAGCTAATTTGTCATTATCCCAAAAGGAAATATATTGAATACTTCACATGCTATATTGTCAGCAATTTCAATTAGCTATTTGCTAAGAACTTTAGAAACTGCTCTTCAATTAGATCCAGAAAATGCGTATTGTCTGTCCTGCAGGAATTGTCTATATATCTACTAACATCTATTCGTTTTACAATTATCATTATCTTTGTATATGTCTAAGAGGCATTATTTACAGACTGTACTAATGAACTTTTATTTTCCAGCTAAAAGAAGATTTAATTAATTATTTTGTTGTTAGTGTATAATAGATAGGTAGATCAATTTATTTGTTTTTATATTTTTATTATTTTCTTTTGCTCCAAGATCATTTTGGATATGTATAATATGAAAAGTATTATACTTGGTAATTGATTGTTATTTTGATGTAATTTTTTTGATATACATGAATTCTATACATGTATGTTAGCGGTAGAAATATTTATTTGCTATTATGAAGCTAACAGCTAATTTTAAGAAGGGGTAAATGCATAAAAAGTATTCTTTTATTTTTGCGTTGACAAAGATGATGAGATTTAATTGTAATTATTATACTTCAAATTTAAATATTTTAGGGTTCGTCATAAATTAAAATTTTATTTTGATTTATTAGTTAATATTACATGCATAAAAGTGTTGTTTTATCTTTGCATCATTGAAGATAATGAAGTTTGTTTAATAATGATTATTATACCTCAAAATTTGAAGCATTCACAATTTGTCATGAATTAGAGATTTCCGATTTATTAGTTAATGTTGGTATAATATCTACATATTGAATATGATTTGAAATTATTTTGTGCATTGTTATGCTTGTGTGTGCCTGTTTTGTCCGATTCATTTATATAATTGTTAAATTTATAGTCGCTTGACTTGTATTTTTTTTCCAGTCAGTTTTGGATAGTGTAATATGCCAAAAGAGGTGAAAGAACTAGGAATTTATCTAAGAATGAATTTATTTTTTTAATGATTAGAGTGAAATGTGTTAAGTAGCTATGAGGAAAGAAATCGTTTAGGATATATATTATATTGTCAGGAATTGAGAGAACTCTCCCTTAGTTTATTTAAATACTTATCATGAGTGGATTATATTTTCCAGATTGAGCATTTGGATATTATGATGATTATATTATATGAAGTGAAGCAGTGTATTTCCCTCATTTTTGGTGATAAGAGTAAGTCCACACCAATATTGAACCTCTGAGTAAGGTTAGGGAGTCATTATATTTTGTTGTTTAGATTAGTAGAATTAAGATCTCCTTACCCCTCATGTTTCCATTTTGGAATGTTTTCCATCGTATATTCATAGCTATGTGTAATATAATTTGCCAATTAAAATAAAAGGTAGGATTAGTTTCTTTTATGGAATATCTAAAGTAGAAGTAGTGCTAAAGTTGTTGGTTGGTCTATGGCATCATCTGTATTATATTTTATCTCTTAATTTCATGAGCAAACCAATGGATGTAGCTGTACTAATTATATTATAACAGGTGGCATAATACAGAAGCACGCAGAAAATACTATTAATCCTGAAGGTATGGAAGAAATTTATCACAGGATTTGCATGTCTTGGTAAATATTTCAAATCATATCATACTAATTTATTTTAAATCATCAAATTCTCAGAATGATTCATCCTCATTTTGAATGAGTAAATAAAAATAAAAGAAAGGGTAACTAGTTAATAGAATTGTTCAGTTGATTCATAAAGGATAGTGTAACCTCTTTAACTCACGTTTAGATCCATATTGCATTATTTTAATGTTTAATTACCCCAGTGTTGGTTTGGTTGACAGAATATTAGAATTAGCTAATAGCATGTATATGTTTAAATGAGAGTACAAAGAAGTTTATTTAATGTTAATTACTCCTATATTAGTTTATTCAGTCATGGATATTGGAATTTGCCAATAACATGTGTATGTGTAAAGTAGAAGTACAAAATGTTTAGTTTGACTATATAATATAATAAATGTTTTATTTATTTAAAAAAAAAACTTTGTTGAGAGTTATTCTTTTACATGCATTCGTATTCTTAGTTTCCGCACACACATACCTACATATCCAATATGATATAATTGCACTATTTCATGAATTTAATAATGAACATGTTCAAACCTGATATTATTTTCTCGATCCAGGCATTGTATGAAATGCTTAACTATTTGATGATCCTCTGGGGAGGTTTATGTACTTAGTTATTATTTGGATAATGATTTGAAATAAAAAGGTACCCTATTTCATTAGAACAATGCTCAATTTTATGTCATTACCTTTTATGATGGTAATTGGTAGATATTGTAGAGTATGAATTTTAAATAAGTTATGTGATAAGATCCTTGAGATATTCTATTATTGTCTCCAAGTAGATATTAATTTAGTCATTTAATTTGAACTTATTATATAAGTAAGAATTGATTAGTACCACATCTTTGTTTTATTTAACTTAAACTTATTATACAGTAAAAAATTGATTGGTACTACATCTTTGTTTCATCTAATTTAAACTATCGTATAGTTGATTAATGCATTTAGATGATGGGAGGAGTTAAACTTGAACTATAACTTATTAGTTTGGATGGATGGAACTTTATCGATTTCATTTACTTATTTATTGCAAAACCAAGTAGATATTTTATTCTTAGTGATTCATGATATTTTTTCCTGTATTTTATCTGCATTTTGCATATTATGGAACTCTGTGGCCCCCACTGAGCTAAGCTATAGTGGATATTATTATAAGAGTCTCAATAGTAACTCAAAATAGAATCAGATTATTAGTTTAGTCTATTATCAATAGAATTGGCGCCCTCGGGTATTTATTCATAGGTGATGTAGGATGTTATTTCATGTTTAAAGAGGTTTATTTAAACTTCAATGTATCAATATTTCATACTCTGTAGTCAATTTGCAAGCTTTAAGTGCCCATATATATTCAATGGACCATTAGTAAGAATGGATTTCCATTCTTGCTATTAAAAGGTGTGGTTGCCTTGATAGCAGTGAGAAATATTGATTACTATATTTTACCGTGAATGTTTAGGTTGGAACTTAATTATATATATATTAATATTAGAATAGTTTATTTCATAAATGCTTTAAATTTTAGTTTAATGCTATCAGTCAAAAGGATTGTTAGCATGAATTTTATTGTCATATTTGATTGATTAAAAATATTTTGATATTTGATAGCTTGGGTTACTCTTGCCAAAATTAGTTCCAAAAGTTACTATTATGATCACAACATTAGACAATATTTTCTGTGGTCCATGAATACCCAAAAATATATGAAAAGTATTATATATATCTCGTTTTATGAAAAATATGCCCACCTTTTTTTGTAGCATGAATTAAGTTCTAAATGACAGGTTTAGTAAATTGTTAATGAAAGGTTTTTTCTATCTCGCATTATATAAATTGTTATTGATATTTCTTGTTGAGGTGTGCGAAGTAGTATTATAGAATGTAGATAGAGATCTTTGTCAAGTGATAAATAAATTTCTATATCATTCAGGATGGACTGGCCAATAGAAAAATGTAATAAGAAAAATTATAATTGATATAAAAATATTATAATTTAATAATAAATTTCTTAGTTAAATTGTTATCTTTTATTTTAAAATGCTTATATTTTCATGCATCTTATTTCATATATTGCTAAATAAACTTTATGTCAAATGGTCCTTCAGGTTTAGAAGTTAATTTTTATAAAAGAATAAATAGATAAGTTTTAAAACTAAAATGTGACAGATAATTATGATTGCAAGTATGCTTAATTCATACATTTTGAAAATATGGAATTGCCAAATCTGATGAATCAATCAATGAACATTAGATTTATCGTGTGTACACTAATAATATTAGATGTTGAAATTTAATACAAAATAGAAGATGAATATAGTCTTTAAAAAAGTGATTATTAAATTATTACTATAATGAAATCATGTGATCAACTTCAGGCACAGTAGCTCTTAGTTAAGAAAATCTGTTCAGTTGTAATGTCATGATAATGTAAATGTTATTAAAAGATATTGTTTAATCATTAGTTGTCTTTTATTTTAGTTTATTATATATTTGTGTGTTGTGTATATTCAAGCACAACAATGTTTTTTTTTGGTCAGAATAATAATAAAGTCTTGATTCTGTTGGCCAGTGCATTATCATGCAATAATGAGATCTTTTCTCATGGTATTCAAGTAGATTGCTTAAAATTTTAGCCCATAAATGATTCAAAACCCTCAAATAGTAATTAGCATTTACCATATGATCTTGAGGGATATATTCTCTGTGACTAGTGTCTTTAGAATAAAAAAGGAACAGTGAGTTATGTTTTTAATTCAGTTTTTTTTTGGATTCACAATTTTTTTGGTTTTCCTATTTTGGTGACCTGCATTTAACCCTGATGCTTGATGACTCATTTTGGAAACACCATCTCATCATTTTTCATGATGTTTGACAAGAATTCCAGTTCTATAGTTGCAATTTTTAGCATGTTTCTGGAGTGCTCCATTTTCAATTGATTATCAGCAAGATATAAAGCACACAGATGTTTTGTTTTTTCTAATCTAGTGAGTTTCTCATTCAGCAAAAAAATTGAAAATTCATGTTTTCTTAATTTTCTCTCTCTCTCTGCCATAAAGAAATCTTGCAAACAATTTGAAAATGTTCTTGCAACTCATGGCTTCACTGCTATATATAGTTTAAATCATTCAAACATTTTAATAGTTGTTTTTCCTAAGGTTAAAACAAAATTTAATGTTAGCATGTTGTTTCATCATATGAAACACTGCCACATTTCATGTCATAACTTATAACCCAGAGATGCTTGCTTTTTAAAATTTTCATAGTGAATAGTTAAACTATATCACTGCATAACACATGTATTGACTTAGAAACACTGCTGTAGGCAGCTTGGAGAATGAACCAGTTATCTTTTCACTGTTACACACTATGTATGCAATATATTGTATTAATGAAAGGTTTTATGTTTGAAACAGGTGACTGATATTACAATTTGATTAATAAATTTCATAATTGTTAATGTAAAACAAAAAAATCAATGCCTGATCTTTTTCAGAACTCTCCTCACAAGAATCAGTTAAGCTTTTAACAGCCTTTGATTACCAAGATCTGCATTAATTCTTAAACCATATATGTATATTTATGCAAATATTATTTGCAATTATGCAAATATATATATATATGTGTGTGTGTGTGTGTGTGTGTGTGTGTGTGTGTGTAATAAATGAAACTTAGAAAAAAAAAACAACTGCAATAATTGTAAGCATATGTATTTAATTAAAATATTGATGTAGAATAGTCACTATTAAAATAATCAGTTAATAGTAATTTCATTGATAATAATTCTTCTTGGGGTATTGTGGAATAGCTATTCTTAGTAGATAAAAGTTTTGTTTTCTAACCTATTCATACTATTAAAATATGGACTTCAGTATGTTAATGCTATTTAAAGTTAAATTTTTTATCAGATAACATTTGCTATTAGGATTTCAAACAAAAATATATTTGTCATATTATTAAATTCTTGATAACCTTTGATGAGACTGCTGCTCTGTGAAGAATGAAATGCTAAAACCAATGTAATAATGTGTTGTTTTTGTATAATATATATTACAAATTTGTTATTAAGAATCACATTTTATGCAATTGTAAATTTTATTATGATTTAAGATGCAATAAATATTTTTTTTTACTTCCATGAATTTGTTTTGTCATTTTCATTCGATACATTTATATAAAAAAACTTTGTAATTGTCTAAGTTATTACTCAGTATTGTAGATTAGATATATGGGTGTGCATAGAAAAGCAGAAACATGTTAGTAGAAATTTTATATGTATTAAATACTGCTTAACACTACACTATTAATAATAAATAAAATAAAAATTAATATAACTTTACAATACTAGCCAAAAAAACTAAACTTTACTAAAATTGTTTCACAACTATGGTTTTAAAAAGGTCTATTTGTTAATAGATCACACTATGGTTGTGGAAGAATTTTAGTAAAGTTTAGTTTTTGGCTAGTATTATTATGTTATATGAATTTTTGTTATATATATAAATACAAAAGCCCCATGATCCTAAAGTAGTATATCTACCTGGAATTCAAATCAGGCCAAATGAAATTTTTGAGGGGTTTAGGATTTTTCTTATAGGTAAATGGTCCATAAACAATCCAGCTAATCATCCAATATTGATCAGTAAATTGGTAGCTATCCTTAAAATAGATGGTAGAATGGGAATGGAAAATCACGCAAATTCTCACTATTCAATAATTTACAAATTTATGAATACTGTCTTCAATGATGTTTCTTTATAAAAGGATACTGGAGAGGCATTTGCTTGTAGCAGGCTTCTCAATTGAATTTCATGTGTCATTTTTCTGAATGCCTAAATATTTGATTATTTTATATTACAATGTTAATATACTTATTTTAACATTATCATTAATATAGGGAACCTAGTTGCAATTTTCAAAGTTAATGTTAAACCATTAGTATAATTTTTATTCTATGAAAATAATATAAAGATAAAAGTCCAGAAGCATTGTGAAAATGCAATTTGTGTTGATTATTTTTATATTACACAATTTTTTTCTTTTACAAATGTATGTCTGAACATTATTAACTTCTATGCAAACTTTAAAAGAGAAGGGAGAAGAATACTCAAATCCTTATCACCATTAAAGTTGTTAAATTTGATACTTCACACCTCAATCTGTTTTTCATGTTTCAATTTAAGTATAACCTTTCACAAGAAACAACTTATAATTTTATTACAGTACTTGAAAAACTAAGGAGTATGACTTTAAAATTTATTATATAAATATCACATAAATATGATTGTGTGTGTATTTTGTATACATTTGCCTATGACAATTAGTTTATTATTTTAAAAAATGTTCTAATTTGAACACTTTTAGAAGTACAGTAATCCTACATTTCTATGATTTCAGTTATTGCTCATTATAAAGGTAGAAATTAATAAACAAAGTCATTTTCTAAATTATATTTTTTTTAGTTAGCTGTGTAATTGCAAAATTATCACAAATGCACCTCTTTTCTCTCCTCATTATAAACCTGTTATAAAGGTACAACTGTCAAAGCTATAAATAAACATTAATTTTACTATCTATAGATTTGTATATTTTCTACATACTATAAGAATTTATTTTAAATATAAATGTCTAATATACTGAATATGCTTATTTTTACACAGGTATGCCATTTTTATAAAGCAATAATAAAACAAATGAAAAATAATGTATTAAAATTACAGAGAAAAATAGTCCAGTATTTATCTAAAGAGGATTGCAAAACTAGTTTGCAGTAATTTAAAAATAATAATGCTAGTAATTAGTCTTGCCTAGCTTGCCTCATAAACTCTAGTTCTGATATAAAACAAATCTAAAAACAGTTATAAGCCAAGGACTTTTTTAATTCAAAATATAAAAATTAAAAGACAATTATTTTCTATATAGTAATTTCAATTGAATTATAAGTCATGTTTTAAATAAAACTATAAATCAGGTAGTTCTCTGCAATTAGACATACTAATTTATAAATATTTATTGAATTTGTTTTAAATTCATTGTAAAATAAATATGCATATATATATATTACTTTAAATATTTTTGCACTGAAATATATTTAGAAATTTTCATATAATCTAGATAAAGTTTCAGTGATGATGTAATTATGTGACAACCAATTAGAACTGGCAATGAAAGCAGCAATCACATAATCTAATAGTAATGATATTTGTCTACATTAAAGCAAAAGTGGACCTTGGATTACTTTTATATAAATTATCTTACAAGAGTAGTAAATCAAATATATGTGTGATGATTTGAAATTTAACAACTTTAAATTTTTACAAATAATTGAACATCACCAACAAACTGTTGCATTTATTAACTTAAAATTTTTAATGGATTTATAGATGTAAACATTCAAATACAACAGAATTTTTTAATGTCAAAATCTAGTTAAAAATTTGACTATGATATAATTAGGTAACAACCAATTAAAATTGCCAAAGCAAAGTAAAATCTTCCAATAACTAGTATTTATCTAACTTATGTTAAAATTAAAGCTGACCACTTTTAGTTATTTGATATGATTCTTAGTCTAATGTTGACATAAATGGTATAAATGATGAGGATCATGATCTATAACTCATGTTTCTTTTAAAGTTTCTCAATACAAACTTTACAAATTGGGAATATGTGATTTGACTATCCATTCATCATTATTCATGTTCACATTTTTTTTTGCATTACAATACATAGGCAAAAAAAAAAAAAGAACTTTAAAACTCTTATTTATATATAGATTTGATCCAATTTGCCCAATATTCTTAATATATAAATTTAAAAGTTGCATCATATAAACAAATCCTATGTCACAAGTAATAATATTATAGATGTTCGTAATGAACTGACAAATTTGTTTTAGAAATCAGCAAATAGAATTTTTGAGATTATTACCACATTAGCAAATATAAAAATCATATCATTTTACTGATCTTGCTTGAAATTCCAGTGTTTTTTTTTTTAAAAAAAATTGAAACAAATCTGCTATACAACTCTGTGCTACTGGCTTGTGTTTTAGTGCAATCTTAATTTTACACACTTCAGTTCTTAATAAATAGAAATATATTTATTCCTATTCTTTCTTTCTTCTTCAGATATATTTGATCTATAATAATATACATTAATTCTATGATACCGGACATTACTATGAATTAAACTTTATAATTCAAACTTGAATATTATTATCTGAACTCCTGATTTATAATTATAAAATTCATCTAATTCTACTTGAACAGCTTAGAAGCATATTGTGTGAAGATATGTATTTGGATGACATTTTATTTACTTTTTTGTGTGCATTTTTTAATTCTAAAACTAATCATGGATTGTTGAAAACAATGCAGTTTAAATATAATCAAAACTAATATTTAATATAAATTATAAAATTTACTACCAGACTACTTAATAATATAAGAAAATATATATCAAATAAAATTGCTAGCAAAGCTATTTTCCAACAGTCTACATGATAACAGAGAAAATAGATATTGATAAAGAAAAGTAAAAAGAATATATTAGAAATTACAGACATATAAATTGTATGTCAGATTTCTGCATTAAATCATGATACATCTATCATTGACAGTTTGATCCAGCTGATATAGTAATTAATATCCTTACCAATGTATGAATAAAACTTCTTTCATTAATAAAAACTAAACCAACTTCTAAACCTTAAGTACTAAGTGAAATTATTTTATATAAAGGTAATTTAACAACTGAATTATTTCAAAATCTGTATGAAAATTTAACCACAATATTTATTATTAAATTATATATTTTTATTAAATAAATTATAAAATTGTTACATCATTTTATTTTATCTGAGATGGATTTTACAATCTCCTGGATATATTTTTTTCATATTTCATTATGAAACAATTTTAGAGGTTTGAATTTAAAGGATAATATACTGTGTTTTTATTTGTATTTTTGCAATAAAAATTTAACATGCATTGTATCATGGTCCATATTGAGGTATTTGAGATAATAGCTCCATAAATATTATAATAATGGAAGAAAAAAATTATATTTTGCCATTTGCTGTTAATATAGTCTTGCATGCATAAGAAAATACCTTTATGAGAATTTGTCTTATATATTATGGTTCAAATAATGAATGGAAGTTATTAAGATTTTCATAAGAGGTTGGTTTTATTTAATAGATGTTATTTAATAAGATGATTGTATTTGTTTCTTGATAATTTTGTTATTTAATTTTGTCTATGTAGAATTCCAACTCTAGCATATTTGGTTTTAAGCACACAGGGTGAATAATTTATGTTTCAAGCCTGTGATCTTAAATGGTTGAGTGTTATTAGAAATTTGAAACTATAAATTAGGAAATTAATTAAGTGTAAAGAAAATTTGTAAAGCATTAATACAAAAGAATTCGTTTTCAAAATATGTTATTCAAAATTTTAAAGGTTAGTATATACATGTTTATGCTTAAAGAGGGTGTGTGATGTGTCCACAACATACCATAAATGTTACATTAAAATAAATAAATACTATTTATGATAGTAAATATTTTGTCATGCAATTAATAAATAATTAAGCACCACAAATAAGAAGTAATTATACCTTTAGAGTGAGTTAATTAAATTAAATAATATAAGAAAAATTATCATAAGATTCAAGCTCAACTGAAATTAAGTGGTATAGAAATAAAAGTAATACCTTTACGAAATCCAAACATCAATCAATAAATTGAAATAGGAAATATATTGAAGCTTCAGAAACTGTGTAATTGTAAATATCTTGTATATAATAAATGTATTATTACATTGATAATCTTCTCTTGTATGTAAATGATCATGGAGAAGGGCAATGGGTGAAAAAGGAGCTACAGAAAGGAATTAAGCAGAGCAAAATAATCAAGTATTATTGTTATAGTTTTGATTACAGTACACCATACATAAAAGTATATTTTATGACAGACTGGGGTTTAAACTCAATATCATTCATTTAATTTCTAAAAGAATTTAGTCACATTAACAAAATGAATTAAAATGAAAAATTGACCATTCACCTGCTTAACCTTCCTTCAGTTCATTTTTGGTTTACACTGACCATCACAATATGTAAATATAATAAAATAAATAGTGATTATCTTAAATATTAATTAAAATACAGAAAGGACTGATAAATCAAACATTTTGGACTTACACCAGACTGTTAAACTGAGTTACATCTGAATAAATATAACACTTAATACATGAATCATTTTTGATCATTATCGGAAATAATTCACTGGTAAATATCACTTATAAACAAAATAGTCATTTATTTTAGAAGTACAAATTCTCAATTTTCCATACAGTAGTGCCACTCAGTGCAAGCCAGAGTAATCAATGGATGCACTGAGTGGCACTACTGTATGGAGAGTTTTGCCTGTTTTAGCAACATTTATGAGCAAGCATAAGAAATGGTGATTATGTGATATTTTAGAAGTACATGTTAATGCTCAGGCTCTTTATATCATTAATATGTTATACAAATTCTTTTTTCTGATCCAGATTTCAATCCCTGTTTTGGTAAGTCATGTAGATGCATTAATCGCTATCATAGTTTTGATATAAATTTCTTTTGATCTAAAATTGTTAAATTTAATACTTCCCTTCCAATCTCCTGTTTTTTAATGTATTATTTGGATTAATAGTATAAACCACAATAAGTTTGTTTAGAATTGACCTGATACATATTTACTATCAAAGCATTAGCATTACTGTTGGAAGAAGTGTAATAGATAGGATGTTCACTTGTCACTCAATTTGTCATTAAAATATATATAATATTTCATTTTGTTATATTAAATCACAACTTTATTTGTAAAAACAAAAGGGCAATATATATTTAATAAAATGTAGGCAGTAGCTATTTATTAATATTGAAATTAAATGAAATATGTTAAAAAAAGAAAACAATCCTTGATGTATTATCAAATTTTTTCAACCATGTAGCAGTCAATTATACACATTTTAAGGCACTGGCTGTTTATGAATTTCCTAAGAATCTAGTATAACTTAATTGTAAATTAATGCTTGATCTTAATGATTGTTTATTCTTTCTGATATTTCAATCTACTTTGGGTTCATGTTAAAATTCAATAGTTCATGGTCTTTATAAATTTTTTTAATGTTGATAGAAACAGACATTGAAATTTATTTTCATCCAGTAAAGCATCTTTAATGAGAATTTTTAGAATTTGCACTGAGACAAGAATCTGACAGCGGGTGGATTTTTATGCTATTTATTTAGCATAGTTTGTAACTAATAGATGTAAAAAACATTTAACAATATAATAGGAAATTAATTATGTCATGTTTGCAATTTTAATTGTGCTATTAAATAAATGTCTTTTGTTATTAATTATGAAGTGTTTATTACAAATCATTTATTTTATAATTTACATACTTTTATATACTTTATATATGCCTAAAGGGCAGCTGCTTAATCAACTTTGTTACAAACATTTAAATATGATTTGATATATGACTTAGATACATTATTTATAACTGAATGGTTTTAACAATTTTGTATATATACACACTCATAAATGTGTGTGAAAAGACCATACCATCATGTTTTAGTCTCTGCATACAGATTCAATAAAACTAATATATTAATTCTAACTAGTTAGTATCTAAGCAAAAACATCTAGCAATAATTTGGGTCTACAAATTTACTGAGAGTTTTTTACATAGACCTATAAAACAAAATATCATTAAATAAACTCATGAAAGCAAGTACATTTTTATTGGAATTTAAATTATGGTAAAGTAATATTTGAATTCATGCATAATAATGATTTTAATGACTAATTTGTAATGCAAGTAAAACACTATTAATTCAAATATGTATTACAAACTTCTATCATCCAAACAGAATTTCAAATTATAATCTTTAATCTATTACAATAAATAAATTAATTTGTATACACATTTATAAACAAACTAAAGAAAAAGAACATTTAGCAAATAACTACAAATTCATAAATTTAATTACAATAAACTTACTGTTTTTTTCTATTTTAGCAAACTTTCAATTTACAATTAAAGGGTAAATCCAAAAAAAGCTTTGCAAACAGATATATTAAATGAATGAATTATTTTATCTTCATATTTATCCAAAACAACTTATATTAAATTATAATGTACTTTTAGTATAAACAAATATAAAAAGCTTGCAAATAAGCTCTTAACAAGCCTTATAGAATATTCCTAACCCCAGATAGATTTCTGCTAAAGCTAGTTCCCATATGGCTATTTAAATTATATAGCTGGATGTATGGATGTCTGAAAATTCAGTTCTACTTAATAGTTATCCATTAGATAAAGTGCTGGGCTTGTCCTGGTATTTTTAATCTAATGCTTGAATATCCTAGTACCTCACTGAGGAGGCCAGTAGCAGAAACCAGTCTGGGGTTAGGGATATTCTGCAAAGCTTGTTAAGAACTTATTTGCGAGCTCTATATATAACATTTGTAATACAAGCTTGTTTAAATTAGGTCATGTGACATCTGCCTTGGGATTTTTTGTAATAAATATAAAAGAACATTATTATATTTGTCATAGCATGATTATGTATTTAACAGTGAGTCGGTTTTATAAAATTATTCAAATATCATACTATTTTGATAAATTTCTGGAATCCTAAACTCCAATCCAATATCTTGTTTATTACAAAATTTCATTCTTAATCAATTACAAAATATCAAGGCCAATCCTTAACTGTATTGGTAGTGTAAGGAAAAAATATTTTTTAATTAACAAAAGAATTTATTAAATAATATTTCTGGCAAAAATATAACTGCTAATATTGACATCTATATTTTAGTAATGTTTCACCAATCTCAATTTTAAAACGTGCTCTGAAATATCAAAACTAGATATGTCTTCTGAAGTAAATATGATGATGTCTAAAACCAAAGAAATTCAAGAAATAGCATTCTTTGACTTTTATAAGTTGCTTCATAATTTACAAGATACAGAAGCAATAGAAACTTTTGAAGTTTAGGTGGCATAAAGTTCACATAAAGTGGACACAATATTCCTTAAGATGGTTCCACATTATTTGATGGTTATTCCCAGAAACTCTTAATGAACTCACAGCTTGCATCTGACCAGCTTGGCCAGAGTGAAGCAGATGGTGGCTTCTCTACTCTTTCATAATATTTTAATACAATGCAGACTAATAAATCAAAGCAATACCAGCATAAAACAATGCAGACTCAGCAATAATAAATGATCTTCAGAGAGACCCTATTTATAATTTACCAAGTTCCTCATCAGAAAAATCAGTTTCTATTCAGGATCATTTATTTATTGGCTATAGATAATTCCTAGACTTCATTACCATCTGTGGGTTATTTGTCCAATTACATCATTTATAAAATTTTAACTTTGAAAAGGATTATACCAAAATAACTGAAAATTCCTTAACTAAATTACATCTAATATTTATCTCCTTAATTAGTTGATCTGTTTATCTAGAATTTAATTACATTTTATACAATAATGTCATTTCCACCCATCTAACTATAAAATATCTTTACAAATGTTAATAAAAGAAATATTTTGTTTTAAATTACTTTTGATATAAACTTAGAATTAATAATGCCATATACATTTATCTGTCCACATACTTATATATTCATAATTTCTATTTATTACAAATTGTTAAAAACTTTTAATTTAAAGTCCTTTGAATTTTTCAACTTGTATACATGAAGCATATATAAATATCACTTCATTATATTTAAAAGCATATTTTGATGCTATTTTAAACCATTTTTTAATGCATGGATTGTATTAACAACATGTAGAAACTATCATATATCATATTAAATGTACTTGAATTTGAATATTAAATTTTTATTTTTTCAAAAGTCTGAGAAAATATTTTGTTTATTTTTTTTTTGTAAATAAAACATATTATTTATATTTATTAAATTACTTTGACTCATGTTTTTTGCATCTTCCTGTAATTGATAGTCTATGGTCACATGATATTTTTATACAACATGTTTTAGATTTATAATATAATTATCAATAGATTATAATTTAATATTCTTACCAATAGTATTTAGTCTTTAGAAATAATAAAAGAAAGTGTAGTTAATAAATTGTTATGATTTATTATATATGAAGTACACATACACATCTTAATATATGATTACATTATTTATCTCAGTTTATAATATTTACATTTGTATCTTGAAAAATGAAACATGGTTTATGGTAGAATATAATTGGATACAATTGAATACCATTTGTTATCTAGTTATATTAATTTTAAAACTTATTCATAATTAATAATTATTTACAAATCCTGAGATATCATTAATTTATTAATTTTATGAGTAGTTATTTAGTTTTCTCTTATGCCTGCTCTTCTTTTTGATAGTTACAATTTGGCATCAAACACCTTGGGCATTTTACTGATTTTATTTATTTCCCCTCCAATTTAATTTTTGCAATTACAGTATAAACACAAATCCATACGTAAATGATTACATTATCATTAAATTTTCTAATAATGTTCTTTAGATTATCTATAATTTTCAATATTATTAATAAAAATTAATTGTACACAATAAAAATATGAAATTTGTTTATATTATCTGCTAGCATCTGTCTTTTTCCAAAATGTATATATAAGTTTAAAGTTTATTAGAAATGCTAATGTTAAATGTTTTCTTTTGACAATAAAATATATATATATCATATAAAGGCATATATTTATTATATAATATAATAGCTTAATTAATCTCTAATACTTTCTCAAAAATTGAATTGTATTATAACGAAAACATTATATATTTAAAGATACCAGTAGTGGTACTTTGGTATTATTCCTGCTATGACATATTACTCTGGTGACATTTTCATCCAGTAATATTTATTCAAATTTCCCATTTATGATATCATGGCAGCCAAGAATCCTGACATGACTAATTCATGTTAAATAAACTGACCCTTTTGATTTTTAGAAGATATTAAATGAATCATTTTGCCATAGTGATACCTCCCACCCACAATATAATACATTTCTCTCATCATTTGTAAGTAATATTGCTTTTTATTTAAAAATACATTTACTCTATATATTTGTAAATAAGATATATTTATTTTATTTATTCTATATATTTGTGTGTGTTTTTTGCTAGAACTTTTTTTTTAAAAAAAATATTTAAAATATAACATTAAACTTGCAGCAAATGTTATCACATTATTTGTAATTTTTTTATTATTTCAAAATACAGCAGCAAAGTTGTTATATTTGTGTTTTTGTTCTGCTAAACTTTATATACATTTACAGTTAAAAGTGATTATATTTTTGGGTATTTGTTTAAAACGATAATTAAAATATAAAGTTAAACGTACAGTTCACCATTTTTAGATAATTAACTTTATATTACCATTCACCATTTTGTGTTTTTTTAATGTTAAAAAAATAATGGATATCTAAACTTTATTACAACTCACCATTTAAAAAATATCTATTATATTTCTCCCTTTTTCCATTATGAATATACCTCTCCATCATTGGAAAGTACTTTTTTTTTTTTTAATTTGAAGTTTGCTATTACACATGAATTATGATAGCGCAAAGCATTGTAGTATGTTGGGAGGGGGAGAGATGGCTTTTAGAACACATAGTATCTTACTAAATAGGTACAATTCACAAGTACCTGTTTTATTTAATATCATAATATCATTCTTTCCTTTTTCCATAATGAATATATAACTCCATTATTTTTTTTAGATTTGGAACTTTCATATTGCACATGCTGTGACGTACTACTCCTGGTTAGGTATTATTCTAAGTTTGCAATATGTTTAAAATAATGTCTCCACAAAATCTATGGACAAAATTTATCGATTGTTTGTCCACACATTCCTTGTAGGTATTCTTTTAAACATATTGCAAACTTAGAGTAATATGTCATATAATATCAAAGAACCAAAGAAGTATATAGTCATGCAAATTGTGTTTTTCAACAATGCATGACATAGAAAAATATTTTTTTTAAAAATGGCCTTTGTTAATTTAAGCAAAAAAAATAATTCAAAATTGCTTAATTTTGTATTAATGACTTCCTGTAAATGGTTATCTTCTGTGAGTGTTAAATCAGATTTATCTTTACAAAATAAAGATAATTCTGATTTAGACATCTTGTAACATAATTACTTATTTTATGAAGTGACTTTCATTAAGATTACAATCTTTTCTAAATACAATAGATAACAAATAGGAAAACTAAATCTACAGTATTCAATAAATAGTACCTATAAAATGTTATTAAAATCTATAGAAGTATTTATAAAAAATAATAAGATTTTATATATAGAAAAAGTAAAACCTACTATAAAATAAAATTAATGGCAGAACTGTAATTGATTTTGTTTTCTAATTTGTTAACAATTATGATTAGAAAAGATTGTAATCTTAGTGAATGGCATTTGAAAAGTCAGTAATCATGTTGTAGGGTACTAATAATAGATTTGTAATGGTAAACCTGATTTGATTAATTTAATGATAAATAGAATGAAAGAAAACGACAGTCGAAAATAAATTCTTTAAAGGTATATTTTAAATAAGATAATTATTCACAGGTAATATAAAAATTAATTCATTTTCATTACTGTTATGTATGGGTGTATATGTTTAAATACATACACATAAAAATGGTTAATTGTAATAGGACGGTGTATATATGTGTATGTAAAATACACAGTAATTAAAAAAATTAGCTTCTATAAGAATAGTAAACTTAAATAAATTAAAGTATTATGTGATCTGAAAAGATTAATTTCCAAGTAGATGAAAAGAGCAATTAGTTAAAATCTCTATAGATAAGTAATGAAAGTCTTTCAGTAAAAATATATACCATTAACAATTAAATGATACCTGATCCATTCATTGATAACAAGTCTAAAAATCCAAAAATAATTTTTTAATAAAACAATAGAAGTAAAATTCTCCTGTTCAGGATGTGTCTTGAATAAATAAAATAATGACCTTATGGCTGGGATCTGAAAGAAGAGCCAATCAGAAGAATAATTGGACAATCAATTGATAAAAGTCAATTAAGAAAAAAGAAATGAACACTTTCTGATGGAAGCTTCTGGTGTGCAGATGGACATTTAACCTTGAGATTGATGTCACTATATCTATCTTAAGATTCAGCGTTGACTGATAATGTCTCCAAACATGCCAAAGCATATAGATCTTAATTATTATTTCTGTATACCTATGGGTTTAGAATTAACATGTATATATATATATTGTTAAATTGTATATCTGTTAATAATGTAAACCTCTTATATAGATATATTAAGTATTAAATTTTAACTGTATTAGTTGTGGTTTTTACAAGGGGATAAACTTAGATCTCATGCTGTCTGAAAAGCAAGAGTTACACTCCCCAACATAGCAATTGGTGCAGCCCCGATTTGAACCTTGAATCAATTAGTGTTTTAATGGTTAGATTTATGTGTATAGAATGATTGGCTAAAATGCAATCATCAAATGGAAAGTTTGATGTCAGTAAGGAAAGTAGTTGGCCTCTGTACATCCAACATGTCAAAAAATATCTCTTCATTAACAGAAATGAAGTGGATAAGATTAAAATAGCAACATTATTATGTTTTACTGGTAAAGAAGTTATAGATATAGCAAATAGGCTCTCAGAACTTTGGATGCCTGAAGATTTTTCATATCAAATTAAAGATTGGTTATTAAATTATTTTTAATTCCAAATTCCTCTAGGCATGTCACCAGACTTCATTTCCATGACCATTATCAGGATAGGGATGAAAGAATAAAAGATTATGATTTGCTCTTTGTAAACTTGCAAAAAAAATGTGTCTGTGGATCTTTCCTTGATAAGGCCCTCCTACAGCAATTGCTGAGGAGGCATAATTAGTCAATTATTGGCCAATAGTGACTTAAATTATAATAAAGCTATAAAATATGCAATAGCTTATGAATTAGTTCTCAAGTGTAATCTTGTAAGTTCACCGAGTTTAAGAAAATGGTAATGCATAAACTGACACAAAATGCATAAACAAATTAAAAAGGAATCTACTAACATCAAAGACTATATTTCTAACAGTAAAAATCTATTTATTTGTTGCTGTTGCAGGATAAATTGCCACAAAGTCAGCAACTGTTTCCATAAGGATAAATATTGCAAAATTTATATATAAAAAAGGTTACATTTAAACAATGTGTAAAAATAAAAATAATGAACCTGGCAAAGAAAGAAATAGCTATAAAGATATTTTCAATAGACAATATACAAAATACATCAACTACTGAAGGTGATAAAATAATGCTAAAATTAAAATTGTATGACCAGCCCATTTCAATGGAAGTCGATAGCGGTATTTCTAATCTCAATCCAGGAATGGTTTTCTGTAGTCTCAAATTGTACTAAAACTCCAGTAATAAGGAAAACAACCTAAAAGCATTGGATATGAATGGAAATGCTATCAAAATTAAAGTGTGGTTAAAGCTCTTGTGAGTAGAATTAGAGAGAATGATAGAATTTACATTTGTTAAAATGATTGAAATTGAAAAAGAAATGAGATAAATTTCCTAGATTGTTTACTGGTGAATCTGGTACAATTAAAATGACCCCTATTTTATTAAAGGTAATTTCTGAGATGATACCCATAATTTTCAAATCACATAGGTTCCATTCACTCAGAAGGAAAGAGTTGAGAATAAATTAATGAATTAGTTAAGAGAGGCATGTTAAAACACACAGAAAAATCAGATTGGGCTATGCCACTAGTATTATTACTAAACCCAATAATCAAATTTGTTTATGCAGTAACTATTGGGTATCAATAAACAAAGCTATTAGCAAAAATATGTACTCTATTCCAAATACTAGAGAAGTAATAGCATCTCATCTCTGCAGAAATCTTTTTTTTTTTCACAAAATTAGGTTTAACTGCTGCTTTCCATCAGATATTAATTACTGAGAAAAGTCACTATGAAATATTAACATTAACCATGCTCATAATTATTTAAATGCAACAGGCTTCTGTTTGAAATAACTTCTGCCCCTAATATCTTTCAGCCAAAAATTGAAACCCTCCTTAATGGAGTTGATGGTGTCATTCCACTTTTTGACAACATTCTTGTTACCATTACTACAGAAAACAAACTTACAATTCATCTATATAAAGTTTGCAAAAAACTTGATGAATTCAGTGCAGAGCTTAATACCCCAAAGTGTATTTAGAAGGCTAGTGAAAGAAGTTTTTAGGCCATATTTCCAAAAATGGCACATCTGATCCAGAAAGGCAAAAGCTGTAGCAGAAGCCTAGAGACCTAATAACATCTTGTAAAGTATTTTAAAAATTTTTTGGAAGGGAAAACTCATGTTGCCAGAGCCTTATATGTTCTTAAAAAGAACTAGAAATAGAAATGGGAAGCTGATCAAGGAAAAGCATTTTTGTGTACAAAGTTGCTGGTAACTTCACATAAATTACTAATATAATATGTGATTTGGAAGTTATTCTTACTACTGACACATCTGAATCTGGAGTCAGTGCTATATCACTCTGCACAGTCAGATGAACAACCCATTGCCTATTCTTTGCCCAAATCAGAAAAAATATATAGTCAGCCAGTTGGACAAAGAACTCTTGTGATACTATTTGGCATCAGAAAATTTTATTAATACTTATGTTGACATAGATTTATTATAATAACTATTCACAAACACTTGCTTGGTATTTTAGGCAATAAACAAGTTCCCAAACACCTTAGCCCCTGCATGATAAGATGGTTCAACATTCTGGCAGGATATGACTATATTCTAGAATATAAGAAGGGAAAACAAATAGGGCATGCTGACATTCTACTTCATATGCCTGATCAGTCAGATACCAATAAAAGAGAATTAACTACATTGATATGCTAAAGAGTCATACCCACAATAGTAAAATAGTAACTGCATGTACAAAGGAAGATGACAGTTACCAATGGATTATAAATCAAAATAGTACAGGTTGGTCTAAGCAACATCCATTTTTTTCTGCATAAAAACAATGGAATACTCATGAACAGTTGTTCATCTGCAAAAGCTGCATTTTGAAGGATGATCATGTGCTAAGCCCAGTTAAAGAGGGATATCAAATTCTTAAGTTATTGCATGAATATTATTGTTAGAACAAATGCTGTAGTTTGTAGGTATGTCTGGTGACTAAACATTAACATTGATATTAAAAAAAAATATATGAAAAAATGTGGTAATTGTCAATCATATGCTAAAGTGTCTCTGTCAAAGTTTGAAGCATGGCCAAAAGCTGAGAGGCTGTGGCATGGCATCTACATCAATCATTGTGACCCAATTGATGGACATTTATTCTTAATAGTTGTTGATGCATATTCAGGGTGGTAGTTAAAAATACTAGTTCAGATGACACCCTTGATAAATTATATGAATTTTTTTCATACCATGAATCTCTCTGAAACTTTCATTTCAGATAATGGAACTGGCTTTGCTTCAGAGAAATTTGAGGTTATGCAAGAATGGGAAATAAAACATTTAATCACTCTCCCTTACCACCCTCAATCTAACAGATTGGCTGAAAAAGCCATGCAAAACCTTACTGCATTATCAGCTTTCAACTCCGGCTGCTAAATCTGGCAAATCACCTGCTGAAATATATCTAGGTCAAAAGCTGTGGACTAAATGATCAAACATTGTACTGACAGAGGATCATAAGGAACCAACCAAAAACATTTATATGTTTACACTTGAGGAAAGAGTAGGTTAAAAATAACCTAAATAAATTATGGCCACAAAGTGTAGTTATACATCACCTATCAAAACAAGTGATGATTGTTCATATGAATGACAGAAAAATATACAGATATATCAATCAATTGCATAAAGATGAAAGCATGGTTGTAGTTCTCAAATTATTTTAGAGAACAGTTACCAATGAGATAGTACTAAATGTAGATACTAAACCGGAAACAAAGTTTGCCCACCATGATGAAGATCAACTACATGTACCAAAGGACAATTTAACAAGTGAAGTTGTGATAAAGCCACCTTGATGTGTAAAAAGAGAAGGGATTCCAAATTACCTCTGTGACTTCATTTTAAGTCAAGAGAAAACAAATATCTGAACTTGAGGGAAATACATACACACAAAATAGTTAATTGTAATAGGACATTATATATACATGTATGAAAAATACATGCACTGTAATTTTAAAACTTAGCTTTTTAAGAATAATAAACTTAAATAAATTGAAATGGTATTATACATCAAAAAAGATTAACTTCTAAATAGATAAAAAGAGCATATAGTTAAAATCTCTGGAGATAAGTAATGAAATTTCTTTCAATAAAAATATATACCATTAATAATTAAATGATTCCCGATCCATTCATTGATAACAACTCTAAAAATCCAAAAATAACTTTTTAATAGAACAATAGAAATAAAATTCTCCAGTCCAGGCTGTATTTCATATAAATGAAATAATTATCAATAGAATCTGAAAGAAAAGCTAATCAGAAGAGTAATTGGACAATCAATTGATAGAAGCCAAATGAGAAAAAGAAACAAACACTTACTGTTGAACGTTTCTGGTGGGCAGATGGACATTTAATCTTGGTGCTGGGTGTTGCCATATGTATCATAAGCTTCCAGTGCAGAGTGACTTGCCTCCGAATGTTCCAAAGCAAATCAAAGGATTCAATAGATAGTATCGATCATTAGTTTTGTATACCTACTGATCTATGTATTATTAAATTGTATATTTGTTAATTAATAATGTAAACCTCTTATATAGATATATTAAACACTAAATTTTAATGGTATTAGTTGTGGTTTGTACCAGGGGATAAATTTAGATCTCATGTGGTCCGGAGAGCAAGAATTACACCCCCAGACATATCAATTACTTTAGTATTTTTGATTATATACAATTAGTTTATATTTATAATATTGAGAAAAAGAGATAATGCAAAGAATGTTTTTAATGAAAATATATAAGCTAGTATTTATTTGTTTATATATGAAATATTAAATCACCCTTCTAATGTGATGTACTGACTTCTCCTTATATGGAATCAGGAATTTCTCAGCAATTATGACCAGAGAAACCTGTTAGCCACTTCACCTTCCCTTTTCATTCTCCACCCTAAGTTTTCCCATAATCTGCTCCATCCCATTTCCACAACATAATCTTTGTCAACTCCATGACCTTCATATCGAAATCCCCCTTATCTTTTCCCAAACCTAGCATAAAAACCAATAACTTACTTTCTGCATAATCACTTTGTTCATATTTAATCTACCATAACTTCATTATTTGTACCCTTTCTTCTTCCAAGCATTTACATTGAAGTAACAGATGCCTAATATTTTCTATGCCTTCCTTTCACAACTTGCAGACTAAATCATCCATATTTTTCCATTTATGTGTATATTCCCTTGTTGCTAAAGATCCCATTCAAGATTTAAACAATAAACTATTTTCCTTACTATTATCATGAATTAACTCACACCCAATGTTCCGTTTACTTCTATATATATTTAAACTCGTTTTAATCTCCAACTCCCTATTAATGCATCTATTCTTCTATCCCACTCCTTACCACTATAACACTCAACAATCTTCCTAACACAATCATCCCACCTTTTGTACAAGTATACTGACATAAATTCTTTATCCAAATCTTCTGCATACCGCATTACCTTTCTCACCCATCTTGTTGCCTGCCCTTTACTTGTAACCCAATTAATTAACTATTTTGGCTATTCTTTTATTATCCATAAACTGCAATCTACCAAACATTTTCAATTTGCTTTTTGCATCCCTCATATAAAAACTTGACCATCCCATTTCTCCTTGAATTGCCTTTTTTGCTGTCCACATCTCTGCATCTAATGCATGTCTTCCTACTTCCCTTTGTACTTTTTCTAAGTAATCTAATAACCCTTTACTAACACATAACACCTCATTACCATATGTTAACCTTGCTACTGCCATTTCCTTCCATACAATTCTAGCTATATCATATTTATTATATGAAAACTCTGTTAATTTCTTTATCAATCCCTTTCTTTTCTTTGCTTCATTTATCAATTTTTTCTCCCATTCATCCAAGCAATTTTTCTGATTATTCAAGATGATTTCCAAATAACTATATCTTAACTTTATATCCCCCAATAAGAAATCTTTGTCTTCTCTTTCCCCAGTATTCACCATCATTATATTTGATTTTTCTTCACTAAATTTAATCCCCATATTTTTACCCACCCTTGCACATGTCCTCAGCATAACTTCCATATCTTCTCTTCTTCCTACACACGAAAATACATCATCTGCAAAAAAATGACCTGACAATGTATATACTCCCTTGCCACCTACTAACGGTATCTCTAACCCTCTTCCTAGTCTATTGCTCTCTCCATTTCACTCAAATACAACAAAAACAAAATAGGTGACATAGGGCATCCTTGCCTTAGTCCCACCCCATTTTTAACTTCAACTGATTGTATATCCCCTAATTGATATGTATAGTAATTATTTTCATATAATTTCTTAATAACATCCCCTAAAGCTTCAACCATTCCCAGATTTGCTAAACTTATCCATAATCTATTTCTATTCACTCTATCATATGCCTTCTCTATATTCAGCAATTCCCTCTATGAATAAATATTAAATCCAAACCTCAAACAGTTAAACTCATTTTTGGAGTTTAACTAACTATTTGATGTTAAAAGTTAAGTACTATATCTAATACAGCCTTCTGTCTCCCTTTTTACTTCAATGTCTTCAGTCATTTTTTAGTGTAGGTTTAATTTACATAACCTTATTCCTAGGATTATGAATTTGAATATACAAATTACCCCTTCATTAAACACTTTATAATGTAGTCTATAAAATCTCTCTGAAATGTGATGTTTTTTCAGCAATGTCCTCTGTGAATAAATATAGTCTGATTTTCTGATAAGATATTTATTAAAGCTATTGACTAACACTGCAATTACTGAAATAGGTTTAAAAAAATCAAACCTTGACATAACATATTAATAACAAATTGGAGGTGGTAGAGGAGTTGATTTATTAAAATAATGGGTTTTGAAATTTAGTAAAAATATAAGAGTGACAAATTCATGGAAGATATGTTGATAAAATGGATCAGAAAGCAAAAAGTGTTAATTATTTGATTTGTCAAAGTGAAACCAATTTTTGATAAAATGGAAATTAAATATATGGAGTAACAAAATATGAAGGCCAATCCCAATAATTCAATTTGTTGAAGAGAGAACAATTTTATATGGTATCAGCTAAAAGTGTTTCCACATTTATTAACTTTATGAGAATTTTGAGATTTTATCTAAAAGAAAGTCATTTTACATCTATATTTTCTAATTAAATTTAATAATAATGTTTTTTAGAAATTGTAAGTAAGATTTTGAATGTTAGCTTTATTTATTTAATAATTTCACTTATTATTAATTTAGGGCAGGATAAAGATTGTTCAAACTGTAATCCAATTTTTATGAACATGTCAATTTCATGTATACATTTGAGTATTATTTAATTTTCTTAATATTATTAAAAGTTATTCATTCTTTATCAAAAGATCTTCTCTATTAAAATAAAATATCACTTTCAATTCTTTAATAAAAATATACTCGGAATCTAATGCAAAATGAGAGATAAACTAAATCTTATTTTAATGCTGAGTAATCATATTTAGAACTTACAGAGTCAAAACTCTCCATACAGTAGCACCACTTAGTGCAAGCCAGAGTAATCAATGGATGCTGTAAGGTTTGTGCATAAAATCCCTATCTAGTGACTACATATCCAATATCACCAGACTAGTTTCTAGCTTGTCCTTTTCATCAGTGAGGAGCCTCGGATGCACTGCACCTAGGTATAGTGCTTTCAGATCAAAGGCTCCTCACTGATGAAAGCCATAAGCTAGAAACTAGTCTGGGGATATTGGAGTACTAAGATCTAGGTGCAATGTTCTCAGATCCAAGGTTCCTCATTGATGAAAGCCACAAGCTAAAAACTAGTCTGGGGATATTGGATGAGTAGTAAGATCTAGGTGCAGTGCTCTCAGATCCTCACTAATGAAAGCCATGAACTAGAAGCTAGTCTGGGGATATTGGATGAGTAGGTACTTGATAGGAATTTTATGTACAAACCTTCTTGCATTCATCAATTACTCTGGCTTGCATTGAGTGGTGCTACTGTATAGAGTTTTGTCTCATGAAAAAAAGGTTGTGTAAGCATAAAGAATGGTAATTATGTGATGTTTGATGGTTTATTTAGAACTTAATAAATGCAATAAAAATACTTACAAGAAAACCTAAAACTAAAATCATCTAGATGAGTTGTATCCATATAAAGTACACAGAATAACATCAATGTTAAGTTGTTTAGCAAGCCATTTGTTAAGACTTAAAGCAAATACACCCCCCCCCCCTTTTCAAAATCAACTGTTTTGCTGATTACTGTCTCAATCATACAAGTATTACTAACAGTACATTAGCATTTTTGATATGTGAGTGAATGATTTAACATGCAATATCTTCAGTAGCCATTCATTTATTCCAAACTTATGGTAAAAATTTTTTGTGTCACAACACAAATGAATAATTATTTTAATTCAGTTTGAAATAGCCTTTTATATCCCAATGTGTTAAGTAATTGGAACATTTATAAAACTAGTTTTTTCCTTCAATCTTAACAGTTAAGTATATTTTAATCTGTTACTTGATTATTTTAATGAATAATCTGTGAAACATATTTCAGTAGGGATATAAATGTTAAAGAAATATTCAGAAAGCCAACCCTTTTATTTAAAAAGTTGATTATTACTACAATGACATTGTGAATCATTTAATATTTCTAAAATAATTCAATGTATAAAGAATTATAAAATCCATTAGTATCAACTTTTTAGCATCCTTTACTAATCTTTTTTTTTTTTTTTTTGGTAGATATTATATTTAACAAACTGAATCTGTTGCTTCCAAAAGTTTAGTGATAATAATAAAATGATTTATTATGGAAGTATGGTTGTAAAAACTTTATCATTTCCAGATTCTAAATTAAGATTAAAAAGATTCATACTTGAATATATTGTCATAGTAATAATAAAGTATTAGTATTCTTGGCTTACCAAAGACTTTATTTAAATATCATAAAATAGCATTTTTTAAAAAATCTGGTCGTTTTAAAATGAAAAGTTCAAAACTGTCATAACAGTTACTCTTCTATGCAGACCCTAATAAAAGAATAATGGTTTTAACTTAAGATATTCTTTTACTATCAGTTATGAAACATTCTAGAAATTATAAAAAAAACTAAAACTAATACGCAGATAAAAATAATTTTTTAATACATTTTATCAGACAATAAAACACATTTGTTATAACTAAGAGGTTTCTTTCATTATTAATAATTTTCCTTTCTAGAACTGTCTCAATAAATTTATCAGTCACTGTATTATAAAGATAATGATTTGTCTTGAAACTTTTTCAGCTAAATTTTGCTCATATAATTATCAATTCACATGCTTATTTTTGTCTCAAAGTTTCTTTATTTCTTGACAAAATTTAAAGTTTTATGATAATATAGCCTCTTTTTTTCAGATGAAATATACATCATTTTAAGCTTCTAAAGTTTAGACATTGTTTATATTTAACAATGTAAGAAGTTTTATGAACTCAATTTTAAAATAAATTAAAAAAAACTTGTTTTATTCAATTAAACTATCATATCAAGGATTGTTGAGTAACACAAGATATAGCAATTAACTTTTATATCATATAAGCAATAACAATTTGTTTAGTGTTATCTTTTTTGTTTTGTTTTTAAAAATTGAAAATATTTTCATTACAACATTTTTTAATACAGTACAATGTAAAACACTCAGTTTGAAAAATCAGCATTTACCAACCATTCAGATATTTTTATGAGTATAACTTTTAAAAAATTAGGAATATTAATGCATTGATAATTTAATTTGATAAAGCTCACAATATTACAAGTTAGCATAGATATTAAAAGTATAATTAAAAGAGAGAAAATGCAAAATCATTCTTTAACAAGTTAATTTTTGAATACACTCTAAAAAAAATCCAATGGGAATAAAAAAAAAATTAATCAAAAATGTTCACCACCAATTTATATTAAAATGCAAATGACATTTATATAAAGCTTCAAATATTGTAAAAAAATATTCGAAATTTTTGCCTAATTCGTTTTTTATAGTGTATTCGTGGGACACTCATTGATAGATGGCTGTTTGACATTTTACATGTACTAACACTCTATATCAGGATTAAGTACGAATAGTAAAATATAAATTGCTCTATTTAATATTAATTAAATAGGAAAATTATTGTAAACAATTAGCTGTTTATCTTGGCTTTATTGTTTCTGGTAAGAGGAATGGATTTTTTATCATTATTATTTTTTGTCTATTATTATATTTCATTATGTATATAGTGTAATATAATAATCTGATCTAAGCTTAATAATACTTATATTCTAAAAAAATTTATTAGCTTATTTTAAGTTTAATATTAATAAAATTGAATACCTTATGAATCAATCATTAAAATTTTATGTCATTATTTAAAGAAACTTTTGTATTTTTGAAATTATTAATAGAATTTTTTTTTGGATTTGTGGTAAAAATAATGTTAAGGCCTTCATATTTTATTTAAATACATATACTATTTTAGAAAATAATATTTAATACATTATAAAACATATAATACTTTACATGTGTATAAATGATTTTTATAACAGAAATAATACATTCATATTTAGATCATATATTTCAAAATGAGTTAAAAAATTATTATAACTTTAGATTATTATGTGTGTGCATGCTTATATATTCTTATCTACTTTTAAATTTAGAAACATTACTTTAAAATTTTAATACGTAAATTTACTCAACATCTATTAAAGAGATTATTTATTATAAATTGTAAAGATAATTATGTAAGTTAAAATATTTTAATTGTGAAGAATGCTGTAATATTTAAGGGGACACTCTAACATGCAAATGTGATTGTATGAATATTTAAACAATGGAAATCTGCCTCAAGCACAAATTGGATAAAGAAATGTTGAAAAAAGGAACATTAGTACATTGCTATAGAAATGGTATTCAATTTGATGACATAAATATAATATTGGAAAGTCTATAAATGTGACTGAATTTTTTATAGACATTCTTATCATTATTATTCTCAAGCATTCATTCTCATGCTTATATTTTAAAAATTTTATGGAAGCTACAATGATGAGCTAAAGGAATTAAAAACATTTGCCTAGAAGACATTAGCCTTCTATGTCACTTTATTAACATATCTTGGAATATCTAACTAATGAGAAAGGAGAAAATAAAACTTACAAAGAGCAAACATCACACCTATATTAATGGATATTTCTTGCAAAAAAAACTGCATCAGTTTGGAATTTCTTAAAAATTATAAAAGGAATTAAACAGAAAAACTATGGATTGTTTTTAGAACTTTGTCTTTCAATTTAATTTTTTTTGCAATTGTTTGTTATTAAAAATATATATAGTTATTAATAGATTATTGTTTATTATATAGATGAGCATACTATAATGATCAAATTTGTACATTCATGCAACAGAATCCAGAATCAAGGCAAATAGACCAAAGCTGACCAGAGTGGGATGGTGAAGTCCCGAATCTTTGCCAGTACTCAGTGACTCAATACCTTACAAATAATATTTCTGAAGTTACACTCAGTCTCCATTTCTTTGTGACTGGCATAGGGCAGGGAGAAACATAAGACTTAGGGGTTCTTTGGAGACCTAACTGACTACAAAATTATAATAGTAATGGCATGATGATGGAGGTAATACTTATAATTTAACATTAATGCATAGATCACTCTTATATAACATAATAACTAAGATTGAATTGAAATTAGACTATGAGAAATCATATGAAACCAATGTAATTTAAATATATATTTATTAATTAGCAAAATAAATAAAGCCAAAGAACATAATTCAGAAGTGTGGCAAACACATGCAGGTGTTCAGTAGATAAGAAAATTATCATATCACTCTCATCTTTACATATTAATTTAACATGTGTGAATGTACATATACAGACCCATAAGTTATGCCTATAATGATCATGCCAAATCCTATCCTTAAGGTTGTGGTTACTATTTCATAAGTAACTTCACTAGCCCTTGATAGACCATTCATAATATTATATATAGATTTCTAAATAAGAGATGAGCGCATAAACAAGCTCACTGAGATAGATTGAACCCAAGAATCAAGAGATGGTTTCAGACTAATGCTGAATATTAATTCATAAGAAGATAGAATTGGCTGCTCTAGATCACCAACATGTGCTATTGCACTGGCAAATATTAATAATAAAGTTGTCCTGCAGAGAATTATTTGTCAAGGGTTCTTGCAACCAACATGAATCGAGCATTCTCCTGTTTATGATACAAACATTTAGAGTTCGAAAGCGAGGTGGTTTACTCATCTGCCTGGAGCCAATTCTTAACTAGCATTACTATAAGCTATTTAAGGGAATAATTATATTATCGATCTTGTTAACATGTTTCAATCCACATATTAATAATCATTTAAGGAGGGAAAAGTACATTTAAAAGAACTAAATAGATTGACAAATAAATATACTTTCTAATTGTCCCTAAGGCTAGTCTATTACTTATTATAACATTAATTAAATCATAAATCAAATATGGAAGCAAACCACATTATGCATTTATATAACAAACAAATAATTAACAATAACGAGCACAGAGCAGTTAGTTACTATTATTAATATAGGATTTCAAAACAGTGCATATAATTGGTGACATTAAGAAAAATAATTATATGAAGGTATTTTAATTATATCTTCTCTAAAATTTATTAAATTTAAAGGCTTACTGTTTTGAAGCATTGGCATATAAATATATCAAAATATGTTTTAAAATAATCATTAAGTATAGGCACAACTGCAGTGATATATAATAAGAATTATGTAAGACATTAATTTGATTTAATAAAATAGGATTACAAGTGTAGATAGATAAGTTACAGAATTGTTAATTGATTTAGACAGAGTTTAAAATTAACATTAATTTGAACGTTCAAAGGTTTCTTGAAGTTACATTTAGTTAGCTTTTAAGTTAAGAAATTGAATATTAATTGATACAGAGCACTGCGGATCTGGGTTTCTATTACCAGTTCTTCATTTCCACTGGATATATAGACCCTTGAACTTCAGGCATGGTGGTAATCTTTCTTGAGCAGGTTCATGGTGTCTTCTGGCAGTAGGCTTTTGCTGGAGAATTTCATCACTTTGGCGCTTTGGTTGCCAGGCACATTGGATGGCAGTAAACTCACCGTTCATCCATTTGCCTTTCTTAGCCATCAAAATTTTAAGTGGCGTGGAGTATAATGGCAATCACTCTTACAAGTATTGGTGTCTTTACAAGCTCAATTTATGACCTTTTTATACTACATCTACCTCAAGCATTTACTTGTTGAGAATTTATTTCGCCTGAAAACCTATTAGTGTTTAGAAGTTATATTAAAATTTCAGATTTTAAAAAATTGATCTTAAACTTTTGTTTAATTTTTTAAGGTGTTTAAAATCCCCCCCCCGCCCAGAAATTTCAATAGTGCCATTTCAGCGACTTTATTGTATAAGACTTTTGCTGAGAACAAATTAGTGTACGAAATTTGCTAAATTTAAAACTGATTTTCCTACAAGTAATGTGCCTTAATGCAAATTTTGTTTATAACTATTTCACTTTTAATTTATAATAGCTAAAACTTTTAACAAAACTAAATCATACCATCCTATATATGTATCACTATATAGGATGGATTATACATCTATATACGAATTTATAATGAAACAAATTAATACATTGACTTTATAATATTTGATCTATAATGCAAATGGTTTTTTATAGTGAACCAAAACTTATTCGCTGTAATATTTAATATAATTGATATTACAGCTGTCTGTTCGTATGTACATATATAAAGCAATGCACAAAGCCATGATAGTACACTTATTTAATTACTTTGAGTTTAAACCCAGCACAGATATGGTTAGTAATCAAAACTTGAGGTGAAACAGTAAGGGATCAAAAATTACTATTTCAATACAGGAAAGTGATTTTGGAAAAACAGGTATCTTTATAAAGTAGGACTATATTTATTTTAATATATAAACATGTATTTAATTGAATGTTTATTTTTAAAGTAAGATTGTTATAAGTTTAGTATTATTTGAAATTATTTATATAATAGTACATTTTATTTATCATTAAATATTTTCCAGTCTTTTCTAAGTTTTCTAGCATATTTAGTATTTTATTGTTAGATAGTAGAACAAAGTTTCCTATAATTTTTGTATTTGCATATGAATGCATTCTAGTTCAAAGCCATACAGTTTGTAATAATATAAGATGAATTTGATGTTATGTTATTATATGATAAAAAATAGTGAGTAAAAGTGTGTACTAAGAATAATGTCATATTTGTGTTTATAGAAAAAATAAAACTAAAAACTGATGTATTTAGTTAAGTTATAAAGAATTAAAGAAAATATATTATATAACTGTAAATTTTATGCTTATTTTTAAAGCAATCTTCCTTTAATGGTTTTGATATCGTGTAACATATTTATTGAACCACTGTTAGGTGGTTCAATAACACGTATATGATATAAAGATACAGGATTTCTTTAGAATTTTGTTTCATATTTGAAACATAGTATTTGAGTAGGTATTTCATTATTTATTTCCTTTTTTTATATATATTTTACTTACTTTATTGTAAAAAAGTATAATTTTATTTTATTTAAATTAATTTGACTTTCTTACTTGTTTATTTTATATGATAAACACTGTTTTAATAATTTTCCATGCTCACTTAAATATTTTAATATGTTTTATTTTGGAAAATGAGAATTTTAATCTCTAATTTATTTTAAAGTTATTATCATAGAGTATTGTAGAATTAATTGATTTACAAAGAAGAGTATAATTATTTGAGATATTGTAATTTAATAGTTATGATATAATTAGATAAATGTATGAATACATATAATGAAAATGTTTATATAAGTCTAGTTATTTATTTAATGTAGTTAGTTCAATCCATATCTTAAAATTATATGTACTTATAGTTATTGAATATAATTGAGTACAATAAAATTTCTTTTTATATCTAACAATATATTAATGGATGGATGTTATTTACTTAGTTATAATATTTAAAATCCTGAGAATATCCACCATTTATTATCTTCTTCTCTCTTTCAACCATTAAAATAGTTAGCCATTATTTTTAAAGAAATACATTAACATGAATATTAAAAAAATATTTATTTCTTTATTATTATATACAAATAGTCCAATTACCACATTTCAGACTATATGAATTTTTAAATAATCTTGTCTATTTCATGGCAGCAAATTTTCCAGAACATTAAACAAAAAAACATCTTATGAGATAAAAGATACAGTAATAAATTAATTTTTCAGATGATTGCCTCAGATTAATTGTATAAGAATTTCAAGTGTGTTTTGATCATGAAAATGATTCACTTCATGGCTTTCCAATACACTTTTATCTGTAGTTTCATAATTACACAAGTGACATTTAAAAATTTGAGAACTATGGAAATAGATCTCTTGCATATGTGTTTTTTCTTTATTTAAATATAAGTTGAAGGATGATTGTTTTGTAAATGTACAGTTTTTGTGAATCACTGAAACATTTTGAGAAATTGTGTTATAGTCACCCAAAGTATAATGGGTAAGTTGTTCTCCAGCATGACTTATTTCATGTATTTTTAATTGTTCTTGATCATCAGCCTTGTAATCACATAAATTACATATGAATTTTTTCCCTCTCATATGAATTACTTCATGTAATTTTCGAAAACATTCTACAGCAGACTGATAATCACAAAAACTGCATTTAAAAGTTGTTTCACTTGGATGGCAACGATTTGTATGTCGTATTAGATGACATTTTCTAAAACATTTAAAATTACAAAAACTGCACTGGTAAGGTTTTTTTCCTATATGAATTTTTTTATGCATTTTTACAGAACCTTTTACAGCAGATTTATAATTGCATAATCTGCAACAAAAAGGTGTTTCTCCTGTATGTTTGCTTGCATGTGCTGTCAAATGACCTTTTTGAGCAGCACTGTAATCACACAATGTACAGTAAAATATTTTTCTCCCTGTATGAGTTGTTTCATGTTTCTTTATGCCTCTTTTTACAGCAGACCTATAATCACAGAAAGTGCACTGAAAAGGTTTTTCTCCTGTATGACGTTTCTCATGTACATTTAATGAGCTTTTAAATGAAGTTTTGTATTCACAAAAAGTACATTGGAACAGTTTCTCTCCTGTATGATTTTATATTACTTTTCTTTGTAGATGTGTAATCACAAAAACTGCAATGAAAACATTTTTCACCAAGATGATTTTCTCCTGTATGAGACCTTTCATGTACTTTTAAATAACCTTTAAACTCAGTCCTGTAATCACAAACAGTTCATTTATATGTTTTTTCTCCTGTATGAATATTTTCGTGTGCTTTTACATTACTTTTTTTAGCAGACTTGTAATCACAAAAACTACACTGAAAATATCTCTCACCTATATGTTTAATGTCCTCTTCTTTATAAGTTATTTTATGCATTTTAAGCAATTTTATTCAGAGCACATTTCCATCACATCAACTAGTGTGATTTATTTTCTGCACTATTAAATTACATTTTTTTGTGTTGGCATTTACTCGCATATGATGAGTGCGTTTTGTCTCCTGTGCAAAACCTTTTACCTATTTTTAATCTATTGTCATAGCAGGATAATTATTAGTCCATCAACAATTGCTCAGCACATAAATGATATTGTAAATTTGTTTCAGTTAGCAATTGCAATCATAAATCATATATCAAAGTAATAAGTCAATAGATGGCACTCACATCGCATAGCCAAATTAAGTAATGATTTTTCTGTAACAATGTTGACCCAAGTGATTTTCGTTTTTTGATTTTGTTTTTTTTTAAAAAAAAAAAACTGAAGCAAGTCACATATGACTCATTGCCAACCTAAAGAAAACAAAAGAAAAATGACAAATATATGAGTAATAGTAAAAAAGAAAAACTATTTATGATAATGATTATTGTCTTACTTTGACATAAAATATTATTTAAACAGAGTTTACAAAAATAACATTTCTATATTTATTTTAAAACTGAAAGACAATATATATATATATATTTGAAAAAAGTACTAAGAGATTATGATATATGTAAACTACCTTTAATTGAAACATAATTCAAAAATATTAACCCAAACAAAATTATAAGGTATTGTGCTGATTTATTATTTTAAATTCTGCTACAAATAAATTTGTATTGATACAATATACTATATTGAATAAATTAATTTAACTATAGATATTTTTTTAAATTAATTTTTAGAAGAGTTTAGATATATAGTGGGGGGGGGTATTATTGATATACAGGGATTTCAGATTAATAATCATCTATCTCAGTGGTGTGCAACCTGTGGGGCATGACCCCTCATTGTTAGAGGTCACAAAACTTTTAAGAAACTTTCTTAAGTTTTGGATAATGATGAGTTTTTTTTTTGAAAGAATTAAATTTTTTACAATCGATAAAAATGAAATGAATATAAATTGTTTTTGTATATATATCTTTTTTTTTTATAAATATAAAAATTTATTCAAAAATTTCATTTTGAATCTTATGTCATTAATAATAAAATATTAATAAATATAAATTTGTATATTAATTAAAACTACTATCATTTTATTATGAATATCTTTTCATACTCATACTTATAATTTAGGTATACAGCAAAGAAAGGGTTGTATCATATTTCACCTTGTCTTCAGAAGTGGACTAATCCAGATTCCTTCCGGATTGACCATTCATTGCCATTAACCAATGAGTAAACAGATAAAAATCAGCCAATGGTCAGTAGGCAATAATGCTATCTGGAAATAAATAGTCAGTTTTTTTTGGAGGTAAGGCAAAGAAAAACTGTCTGAACTAAGTGACAGTATGCATTCTCCAATGAATCCACTGCTAACAGTGTTCCCTTAGAGCCATTACACTATAGATCTATGCAGTGAGGCAAATCCATGATAGGACTGGAAGCTGCTAAGACCAGCTGACACGAGGCAAGCTGTCTAGTACAGCCAGAAGAGTCGTTGGACAAACTCACGAGGCCGGCTGTTAGGTACAGCTAGAAGTGAATAGTTTTTCGGACACCACCGGCCCTGCATTAATTAAGATTATATATGTAGCAATATATTCATTGATTTGTAAATTATGTAATTATATTTAATCCTAATAAATAATATTAATTGAACTGCAGGTGTTTGTATTTTTTGTTACTGTTCGTCTGAGTCTGCAATTCAGATCAAACCCAATGGGTTGCATCAAATTTTTATCCAAGGAAAGGGATCACAAGTGTAAAAAAATTGCACTACTGATCTATCTTATAGATCGAGAAAGTTTCCTTGATTGGCAAAAGATATACAATTGGTGTGTTAAGATTTCTATTCACTTCATTGTCTTTCATTACAAAAAATGAAACAAAATAGAAAAATAATTTTTCAAAGGGTAGAGTTTTCTCTGTTGAAATAAAAGTGAATTGTTGCTACCTGTTTCTGTATATTGTGCACAATTTAATGTATTTATGTTTCAGTTATGAAGAATTATAAAATTGTATATTAAAATCTGGAAAATAAATGGCTAAATGTTATAAAAAGTTTTTTTTTTTGATTTCTTATTTAAACTGCAGGATAAATTTGGCTAAATATGTCTGTTATTTTAATTTATTGTTCATCAGTTTAATAAAATGTTTTTGGTGAAATACTTTCAACTGGTACAACCACACTTGGGTCCTAATTTATTAAAAAAAATATTCTTCATCTAGGAATGCTTTTAAGTTAATTGCTTCTTTTAAAATAGACAAAAAGTTGCTATAACATGGGGAAAAAAATTAATAGGAAATTCAAGATTGTAATGCCAAAACAGAAGAATTATTAAAGTAAGTCTAAGGGTGAATTGTTTTTCATTAAATTATTTGAAAATTTTGAATCTTTTTTGACTCAATTTTTGTAAAATGATAGTAATAATCTTAGTAAAAGACAAATTCATTGTAAACAGAATTTTTTTCTATAAAAATAAAAAATATCTAAGTTCTCCACTGTAATTCTGTTTTTAACTTAAAAATATTGGATGCTGGTTCGGATAGGGAAATATAATTTATCTATTAAATTAATGAGGAACAAAGATATTATTAGAGTCTAGCACAGTTAAATCAATGGACTCTTGATCTAGCAGAAAAATAGCTATCTATCCATTATATGGAAAATTAATGATACAAATATATTAAAATAGAAAACTCTCCATACAGTAATGCCATTCAGTGTAAGTTATTGAAAGGTAATTATGTAGGCTGAATTATTGAATTTCATTTCAAAAGATATAATTATACATAGAAAACAAGTAAAAAATTTGAACCACTATTGTAAGGAAATATTGGAATTGTATGGAATTCTTGTAAGCTACCAGATTCTGATAAAATAAATTTTGTTAGTACTAATATTTCTTCAATAAAAGTAGATCTTTATTAATCATCTATTAAGTACCTTGGTTACATGCGAGTAGACTCATTGTTGTAAAATCCTCATATTTTAATGCATAAGATATTTTGTTCATTTGACTCACTAACTCTAACAATATCAACAATTAAAATCATTAGATATATAAAAAAAAATCCTTATTTTTATTGAATTTGGAAATGAGTGTTGTAATATAATTTTAGTTAGTGTTACAATTAATTAAGAAAGTATTGCATGTCTAAATATTAATATATTTGTTAAGAGTAATTAATAAATTGCATAAAAAACACATATATTAATATTCAGATATATACAAAAACTATTAAAACAGAAAATAATTATAATGATAAGCAAAAAATAATTTCTGAATCACTGGCTTAAATTAAAGCCATATAAAATACTTTAAAACATCTTAATTCAATCAGTTAAGTAAATAATCATTGTCACAATCATCAGAAGATATTTATTCAAGGTCTATTACCTCATGTTCATGTCCACAATGACACATCATAGATTATCCTGATATAGTATTAAATACTGCTAGCACAGACATAAAACATAAAAACCACATAGTAAAAATAGGGCAGCAAAAAAGACTTGAAAACATACTATTGAGAGCATATTCATTGTCAATATTGATTACAAGGGGGGGGGGCAGGCTTCATACACCAAACAAGACAAATTTTTTCAAAATCTTTCTATCCTTTGTTCTATTCCTTATTCGTGGATATCTTCTTTTATTAAGTTCATTGATCAACTTGATACAGCCATATTCCAATCATAGCTTCCAATATTTCCTTGCTGAAAGTTTTATTTTCAATAGCTTCCCTTTCTCATTTTCTCAATACATGATCTATGTTCACTTACTATTTTCAATCCTTCTATGCTGTCAAACATACCTTTTCAACTCATTCTTTTTATTTTGCTTCAAATCCACACAGAACAGATCTTCAATATTTTCCTTTCTTTTTTCTGAATTGTCTATGCCTATGCTTTATCTAAAATGATAAATCATTTAAGAAGTTTCTCTATTAAATCTAATTGTAATGGACTGCAAAATATTTTCTACCTTTATTAAACTTTATTTAGCTATTGCAATTTCTCTCTAACTTTTATATCATTATTGGATGTTCAACTATGTTTAAAAGCCTTAACATGCTTTATAGCCTCATGTTTAATATTTATTTTTTAAATGTTCATCTTATTAATTATTTTCATTGCATTAATTGTATCTACAATTATTTTAATATCAAATCTTCAAAATTTATCAAATCTAGACAATATTTTCAGCAGCTTATTCTCACTAAACAGAGGCATATCTAAAATCAATGATAAATCTGATATAAAAATTTCTTTTATTTCTAATGCTAATTCTGTCAAACTACTGCTCTCTTTTATCATAATTATCAAAACAGGAATCAAACAATCTTTTTTGCATTTAATTCTTCAGCAAAACTATTATTAAATCTAACAAATATTTTCTAATACATATATAATTTTTTTAATAAATGATTTTACTATCCATAGCCCTCCCCCCAATATCCAACAAAATAATCCAACTTATTCTCAATGCATTTTAAAAACCTATGAAACAAATTTTAACCTCTTTTCCTTTCCTTGCATCTCTCAATTAAGAGTTCTCAACACTCAACTGCTCATGATATGTATATATGTTTAATCTATTAGAAACTCATTCAAATATCTTATCAATTTCTTTTTTATTCCTGTAAGCCTTTTCTTCATTTGAATCTATAGTATAAAAGAAAATTCTGTTAGTCCACTTTACCTCAAAACTTTGTGTTTTGTCAGATTTTATTTCTTTTTAAAACTTTTACAAAAAAAAAATCAAGTCAGATGTCACATGACCTAATTTAATAAGCTTGTATTTACAAATGTTATATATAGAGCTCGCAAAATAAGCTCTTAACAAACTTTGCAGAATATTCCCAACCTTAGATCATTTTCTGCTACTGGCATCGTCAGTGAGGTGCTAGGATATTCAAGCATTAGATTAAAAATACCACGACAAGCCAGCACTTTATCTAATGTATAATTATTAAGTAAAAAATCTGAACTTTTCAGACATCTATATGTCTTCCAAGCCAGCTATCTAACTTAAATAGCCATATGGGACTGAACTAAGTTCAGATACACCATATATTAATAGCTTAGCAATATAAAATCGCCAAAGCCTTAATAGCAAAAAATAAACTTATAAAAAAAAAAACTTTTATAATTTTTACTTCATTATTCTTATCTATGTAACTTTATTTTTCAATTAGAAAATACCATTTAAAAGCCATATACCTGTATATTACTTATTACTCCTATACATCACTTACAAACTATTTCCATTGTTTTAATGCATCCATTGTCTTCTGTTTTTAATTACCAATTTATTCATTTCCAGAAAATTTTTATATTCCACTATATGTCAACCTATATTTTCTTTCTTTATAATACATTTATTTTCTTACAATCCTTTTCTACCCATCCTCTTTTAGCTCCATCTGCTTCTAATCTTAATTTACCATTATGCTCTCATAAGAATTTCATTGATTTCTATTTTATTCATTATCTCATTATTAATCTTAGATATTTGTCCTTCTATTAAAAATTACTGTCTGTCATTCAGTATTATTTAAATCTCCCTTGAAAAATTCCTCTTTTTTATTTGAATTGTTTCTTAATATTCTGTTTCAATATATTAATATCTCCCTTTTTTAATTCTCATTTTTTAAAATTATTTTACAAGATAATCTCAACTTTTTCATTGCCAAATTGTGATCTGAATTGCCAGAAGTACAGATGCAATCTCTTAAAATGTAATTTATTCTATTTCCTAAATGTTTCCATGTGTACATTTTTTTATGATTCTTGAATCATATATTCATAATACCATTAAAACATCACATGACCATCATTTCATATGTTTACACAAGCTGTTAAAACAATAGCAAACTCTCCAGACAATAGTGCTACCCAAGCCATAGTAATCAATAGATGCTAGAAGGATATTGGATGAATAAACATCTAAATAAAAATTTTATGCATAAACCTTCATATATTCATAATAGTTATATTTTGTATAAAACCAATCAATCTTCCGTATCTTTTATATCCCTATTCTATAATCTTTTAACCTTTCATCATCATTCTCTATCCAACACAATAAAAATAGCTATTTATGTATAGTTAATTATTTTCAAATTTTTTTGCAATTTTTAGATGAGATTTTTATCTCTTCATGATCATGGTTGAATGCAGAGATATACATATATATCTGAATACTAACTAAATTTCACGGAATTGTTTTATCTATTGGCAAAAATCTATAACTTATGAAAGGCTACTTAGTGATTCATCCACAATTAAAAAACCTTTTCTAATTTCATTATGCTCTATATGCAGATACATTTGTGATTCATGGATTAGTTTATGTAGTCATTGCAAAAATTTTTTTCCCTTGAAATTAGAATGACTGTACTTATTTATGAGTGTTTATTATTATCATAAAATTTCATTGCAACTTATCTACATGTTCTCACAGAAACCTGCAGCATCTAATCATTTCTTTTCATTTTTTACTACCATTTTCTGTTTTATTCATGATCTTAACATTTTAGTATCTATAATTAAAATACTTTTTAATTCAGGAAATTTTAAATAAATTGACATAAATGAATTGATACCACAATCCTGGAAATAATTATCTTTGTGATAGTAGCATTCTCTTCATTTAATTTCGCAGTTCTGTTTTTCGCAATTGCACCCATTTTTATTTCTTTATTTATATATGTTTTTCTTTCTTTCATCTTGATTGAATTATATTTCTTAAAATTCCTACTTATTTTTATTTTGTTAATTTATACTGCATTTTCTAATTCTGTACTTTATATTTTTTCAATTTTATTATTATTAAATGTTAATTTATATTTCAATCTATTTTTAGCTTTATTCGAATTTGTTTTCTATTTCGATTTAAAAAATGATTATCATTCAACGCTACTTTTTCTTATCAAAAATTTAATGATTGTGAAGTTTGCAGATAAACTTTAAATGCCAAAGATAATTAGATCATTGAGAAATAATTATTTTGGTTAAATTAAAAAAACAACAACAACTACGCTACTTTTCAATGACAATATCATTTTCAGTATTATAATTAACAAATAAAACTATAAAGACCGACACATTAATAAATGGAAGACGCGTTGAACAATTTAGGCTGTCCAAATAACAATATTATTCCCTCTTAAAAAATGTTTCTTCATAATACATACCTACAATCCATTCTATTATTATTGTGATCACATCAATTAAAAAGGTAAAATATTATTTGAACTATTACTATAACATATTAATTACATTCTCAACGAGCGCTCACATTTGAACTGGGACATCTTAATCTGCACCCAATCACTCGCCAAAAAGCTATATTAGCAAACGATTGATGACGAGTTAAAGATATTTTAATAATTTTCTCCAAAAAGAGAAGAAAGCTAATTCACGGGCATTATTTGATCTCCTGAACAAGTAAACGATCAACGTATAAGAAATCAAAGTATGTACGAAGTATCTAATTTTAAGCTTTTAAACCAGCTGGAAGCTGAATACATTTATCTAACTTGAACATTTATCTAAGATTCACATCTTAACTACTTTATACATATTTCTCGGATTTAATTATCAGTAAATGCTATATGAAATAAATATAGCAACTCATCTTAAAATAAATATAAAATATTTTCAATAAAATAGTTTAAACGTTAGTCACTTATTTTCAACATTGTATTACCAAAACAAATTACAGACATTAATCAAAAAATAACTAAAACAATACCGCTTTAAATGTTATCTAAAAATATATATATGTAAAATAAAATCATACCTAAAACTTATCTTTTTTACCCCAGGAAATGAATGCAATGGCTGCAAAACTAGCATAATTAGTAAAAAAACATTAGCATATATTCCGGTAGGGGCCGTTGCATTTTTAAACGATAGACTATCGTTATATATAAGTTTTATAGATTTAGAGAAGGCATATGATAGTGTAAATAGAAATAGATTATGGGTAAGGTTAGCAAATTTGGGAATGGATGAAGCTTTAGTAAATATTATTAAGAAATTATATGAAAATAATTACTATACTTACCAATTAGGGGATATAGAATCAGTTAAAAATGAGGTGGGATTAAGGAAGAGGAGGGATATTAATGGGTGGCGAGGGGGTATATATTTTGCCAGGTCTTTTTTTTTTGTGGATAATATTTTTTTGTGTGCAGAAAGAAGAGAAGATATGGAAGTTATGCTGAGGACATGTGCAAGGATGGGTAAAGTGATGGGAATTAAATTTAGTGAAGACAAATCAAATATAATGATGATTAATAATGGGGAAAGAGAAGATGTAGAATTTTTATTGGGGGATATAAAGTTAAGTGTGGTGGATAGATATAGTTATTTGGGAATCATCTTAAGCAATCAGGAAAATTGTTTGGTTGAATGGGAGAAAAAATTGGTAAACGAAGCAAAGAAAAGAAAGGGTTTAGTAAAGAAATTAACGGTGTTTTCATATAATAAATATGATGTAGCTAGAATTGTATGGAAGGGAGTTGTAGTAGAAGGGTTAACATATGGTGATGATGCATTATATTTTAGTAAAAAGATATTAGATTACTTAGAGAAAATACAAGAGAAGTAGGAAGACATACATGCATTAGATGCAGAGGTATGAACAGCAAAGGAGGCAATTCAAGGAGAAATGGGATGGTCAAGTTTTATATGAGAGATGCAAAAAGTAAAATAAAAATTTTTGGTAGGTTGCAGTTTATGGATAATAAAAGAATATCCAAAATAGTATTTAATTGGGTTATGAGTAAAGGGAAGGCAGCAAGATGGGTGAGAAAGGTAATGCAGTATGCAAAGGATTTGAATAAAGATCTTATGTCAGTATACTTGTATGAAAGGTGGGATGATTGTGTTAGGAGGATTGTTGAGTGTTATAGTGGTAAGGAATGGGATAAAAGAATAGATGCATTAATAAAGAATAGAGAGTTGGAAAACAAGTATGGAGAATAAAAAAGAGTTTAAATATATATAGAAGTAAACGGAACATTGGGTGAGAGTTAATTTGTGATAAATAGTAAGGAAAGTAGCTTATTAAGCCAATAAACATCACATGACCACCTCCTCTTATGCTTGGGTATAACTTGTTAAAACAGGCAAAACTCACTATATATATTGCCACACACAGCAAGCTAGAGTAATCAATGGATGCCAGAAGGCTTGTGCATAAAATCCCCATATGACTATGTAAGCTAATGGGCTTGGATTGAAAACATTAAGGTGTTTGCAATTTAAGACTCATAGTTTTGTAGTTAAATGAAGATAAAAGGTGTTTGCTGGAGGATTGCATTAGATTCTAAGATCTAGATGCAGTACTCTCAGATCCAAGGCTCCTCACTGACGAAGGCCATAAGCCAGAAACTAGTTTGGGGATATTGGATGAGTAGGCACTAGATGGGGATTTTATGCACAAGCCTTCTGGCATTCATTGATTACTCTAGCTTGCTGTGTTTGGCAATATATAGTGAGTTTTGCCTGTTTTAATGAAGGTAGCTTATTGTTTAAGGCTCTAACGGGATCTTTAGCAACAAGAGAATATACATGTAAATGGAAAAATATGGGTGATTTAGTTCACAAATTGTGTAAGGAAGAAGATATAGAAAATATTAGGCATCTGTTGATTGAATGTAAATGCTTAAAATCAGAAAGGGTACAAATAATGAAGTTATGGGAGAATAAATATGAACAAAGTGATTATGTAGAAAATGGGTTATTGGTTTTTATGCTGGGTTTGGGAAAAGATAAGGGGGCTTTAGATATAAAGGCCATAGAGTTGACAAAGATTATGATTGTGGAAATGAGATGGAGTAGATTATGAGAAAGCTTAGGGTGGGGAATGGAAGGGGAAGGTAAAGTGGCTAACAGGTTTCTTTGGGCATAGTTGCTGAGATTCCTGACTCCGTTTAAGGAGAAGTCATGGTACATCACATCACTATTCATTATAGAGTATTAATTATTTAACTCTTACTGTGGTCATTAATTTTATTGGCCGAGTGAGATAAAACTCTAAACTGATAATTGATCAATTCACAAACTCAGCCGTAAAAATATATTCATCTTTTAATATTATATTCACTTTAGTTTCATTTGTAAAAAGTATATTAATAATTTGTCAAGTTATGAAAGTGAACGAAAGTTTTTTCAAAAATAAATTTTTATTTATAATTATAAAAATATTCGATAGCGGCAAATCTAAAATGAATGTTGCTCACCAACTAAAAAGTGTTGCTGATGTCAATGATTTCTTTCCCAATTTTACATTGTGGAAAAGTAAAAAAAAAAGATAATTTTTACTAAAATCTTAACTATTTTTCTAAAATAATTCTATTTTTAGCATATTTTATCAAAATAATTTATAATATGTCAAAAAATACTTTTAAAATGGTGTAAAACATTCATTTATCACCTTCGAAATGAAATAAAAGAAATCGTAGTGGTAAAATTTATTGACAAGCGGTTTTCTTTATCCTCTACAGTTAACAACCAATCAGCAGTAGGACTGACTTTGTTAGACTTACAATGTCACATTTATTTATTTTTTACTTGTAAAATAATTTGAGAGAGGTCAGCATTGTACAGGAAAATAAAGTGGCTAACAGGTTTATCTGGGCATAATTGCTGAGATATTCTTAACTTCATTTAAGGAGAAGCCACAATACATCACATCACATCATCACATAAGCTTTCAAACAAGCATATAAACTGTAATGTAGCTCAAAAAGTGACTGATTTCGAGCGACCTAAAGCTGTTGATGTGGATTAGCGTATAGAGCTGGGGAAAAAGGCTATTTTTTCTTTTTATGATTTTAGATAAAGAAAGATGATATAAAATTAAGATATTTGCTTTTAAGTACTGATGTAAAATAGATGTAAGTGATTATAAATATTATATTATATTGCAAATTCAGTAAGTTTATTTTAAAATATAACTAAGGATATGGATTGAATAAGCATCGAAAATAAAAAGATTTCAAAGATGCAATGTATACGTCTCCACTCTTGGTGTTGATTTACTTTCATATTTAAATTTCTTTAGGGAAATGAAGAATGTCTTTTATTTTTAATGAATATTTTCGGGATCCTAAGATCTGGGTGCAATGCTCTCAGATCCAAGGTTCCTCACTGACGAAGGCCATAAGCCAGAAACTAGTCTGGGATATTGGATAAGTAGGCACTAGATGGGGATTTTATGCACAAGCCTTCTGGTATCCATTTATTACTCTGGCTTGCACTGATGGAAATACATATAGAGAGTTTTACCTGATTTTCAAGCCTATAATTATAATCTATCCCTTATATATACATTACTGTGTGTGGAGCATAATATTTTTTAGTTAAAGTTTTTTTTAAATTTTTTGTCTCTTTGACCGATTATGAAAATGAAGTTAAGACAACTCTTCATCGAAATTTAGCACATCTCCAAACAAGGATTGACTTCATGGTTGAACAAAGATCTTATTAGTTTGTATATCATTATTATCATTTTCAAACATTAGCATACCGTAGGATAAAAATCTCTTCAAGTTTAATACAATTTTTACCATCCTTAGCCTGTTCTTCACAACCCATCAGTAAACTTCATTATTTCATTCATCCATTTCATATATGATGTCTTTCTAGGTCTTTTACGATATTTTGGAGTCATTTTCAAAAGTTCAACTATTCATCTATTATCGTCTCTTCTATTAGCCCAGTTTGATTTTGGTCTCATAATTCTTTCAGTGATATCTGTTTGTTCTTTCACCCATGTATTTCATTTTTGATTCCTTCTTGTTATTTCACATACATCTCTCCATATTTTGTTGATTTGTCTGAATGCTCTGTATTGATCTTATTAAGTGTCCCACTCTGAGATCCATAAGTAAGAACTGGTCAAATACATTTATTAAAAATTCCTTTTAAAATGCATAGGTATTTTCCTTAAAATAATTCTATTAAAATTTAATTTCATCTATTAAGTTTTTGTATGCTTTAATAATCTGACCAAGGTATTAATTTTTTAATTCTTGATTTTCAATCTTTTTTTTTTTCCTGAGAAAATCCATTAAACATTATTTTAATATTCTCCACATATTCCTTTCATTCTACATTTTTACTTTCATCTGATAAATCTTGCAATATTTCTGCTGTGTCCTGTGAGCAGCAAGTAAATAATCGACAAAGGCAGAATTGAGATGGTATAATATATGAACATATATATAGTCTATTTTAGGCACATTAAAATTTTGAGGTCATGGTGACCTGTATAATAAACCCTAGTCATACTTGTGAACTTACAGAGGCAGGAGTTTCTGACTTACATTAATACCAGAACGTATAAACCCACAGATTATAAACCATTTTCTGTGGGTTTATATACCCCTCAAGACTTCTGGAGTCTTTACAAACTTTACCAAATATGGCGTTTTTTCACAACACTTGGTATTGTTTACCCACCTCTGATATATGGCATTTTTTTTACAGTTCTCTGGCCTTATAAGACCAGCTATGCAACTGTATGACCTAACAACATTGCTACACATTAATAGTTACATTGCTACACATCTATTGTTACAGTTATTTATATAATATTATATGTATAATTATTTACACACAGTTGTACAAAGTTAATTATACATTTATTTATTTATGTATGTTGGTTTAACCCAGTTCGAATACTAGGCGAAAGTACCTTGAGGCCACCTATATGCGAGATATTAAATCAAGAATACTATGACCTCTGCCCTATTCACCTATTCTCTAGGCTAATTACGAACCAACAACATTATCTGAGCCATACATAAATTATTTTTCAACTGGCCAAGCTTAGCATCAACAGTAGAGACATGGACGGGAACACCTATGGAGCTAAATAGTTAAATGTGCATAAAATTACTATGAAAAATGTGTTTTGCGTGCCTGGATCATTGAAAAGTAAAAAAAAGCATTATGATAAAATTAGGAAACTCTAGCTTTTTAGTTAAATAATATATTTAATTAACAACTTTAAAATATGAATAATGATTTAATGGCCTCCGCTATTCCCTTAAATTAATGAAAACTAATTAGACAATAAAAACAGATTAATATGTTTGCGGTCTAGGTCTTTTCTTCCCAATTTTAATAAAATTGTCAACTCGAATCTCCTTGATAAAGTACAATAATAAAAATCTTTTGTAAAGCATTTTCTAATTGCTTTGCACTAAAAACAGACAGTTTAAAAATTATTTAAGATGTATATAGCTAAATCAGATATACGTAATAAGCTAATGGCGGACAACATAGGCGTTATCGAGGAGATCAAGTTGGCAAACAGAGGAAACTTACTCGTATGGAATTTAAAAACATAAATAAAATTGGAAAGAGATTTTAAATGACAAATTAACTTTTAAACTTAACCGCAATGGAATACAAAATATTTACATATGTTAGTAATGAAGAATAGTGAAGGAAAAAAGGTTAAATATATAGATAGATGATCACACAATATATATCTAATACTAGTCTAATAAAAATAGTTACATTACAAATATCATTAAATAAAACGATTTATAATATAATTCAATTAAGAAAGTTATGAACAAAAGGATAGAAAGTAAATAGTTCACGGGAGGAGAGATATGATTACCATCCTGGTTCCTTGGTCATGTTTCCTACGGCGTTCGTGGCTTGATCTGACCATCGGTAGGTATTTGCCCGGACAAGGAAAGTGGAAATAAATAGCATGCTTTTATGAAAAGTCCTACAGACACGGCACAGAGTTCAGATGACTATTGAGTGGATACTAAGGCATTTTGATGGTATTTAGGAATCTCAGCAATAGGTAAAGCTATTTATTTGCCTAGCCAAGCATAGCAGAATCCATCAAATTTATATGACTTTTAGCTTGAGCATGTTCAAACTTCTCCATGATTTTGAAGATGACAGTTGTCTAACTTTTGGAATAAAATCTCCACAAGCAAAATCTGAAAGAGTTCTCCAAAGAGAAATCTGAATGCCAGCAAGAAAACTCTGAATAACCTAGTCTTTTGTTCTCACTTTTATTTATACCCTCTTTGTCAGCTACCTTCTATTGTTTGTATGATCTTAGATCTTGATAAGCCCACCCACATACTCCTTTGTTTCAAGGTAACATTTTCGAAAATATAACTTTTACCCTTTTATTCTAAATTTCTTTCTTTAAAGTTTGAATTTCATTAATTAAAAATGAAAGAGAAAGCCATCTTTAATTTGCCTTGAATGGGCTAATTAATTAAAAATACACATTCTTTTAGAAAATGTTGGCGGGCTTATCTCAAAATCAAATCATACTAAATATTTTAACAAGATTTAAAAAGAAAAATACATTCTTATTTCTTTTAATAAAATAAGCATTTTATTTCAGCAGAATTTTGCATTAACTCATATATATACGCTTGACGTATATATATATATGTTTGACTAATAGGTTTTACAAGTAATTTTTATTAACAGAAATCTAATCTTAGAATGGAATTTATTTAAAACAAAATATTGAAATGCAAAACCCTGCTGGTATTGGACTATAAACTTAATTCAGGTCTTTAATACTAACCAAGTTTATAGAAGGCTGTGAAGCATGGATCGGACTTCAGATCCATTGCTTCAATATATATATGTATATATATATTCCTTGCTTGATCTTGAAGGCTGTAATTTCCTGAATCTCTGAAGCATTATTTGCAAAATGAATCACATCTACAAAATCTAGATGACTTAATTAGCCTCCATTTACTTTTATTCCCTTAGTTTCTCATTTTGATCCATAAAATATTTCTTTAAAAAACTATTGAAAAAAAGTTTGGAGATATAGAATTATCTTGGGGTACACCTTTCTTAATATTTCCCCATGGAATCTAATTATTGTTGTTACATTTTGATAAATATTCTTCAGAACATGGCAATATCCTGAGTATATATTTTGATGAGCCATTGCTATAATCATCATAGAAATGTTTATAGAATCAAATGTCTTTTCATAATCTATAAATACAAAGCATAATGGCAACTCATATTAATTGCTCTTTCTATGATTTCTTACAATGCTTGAATGTAATCCACAGTGTTAAACCCAGTTCTAAATCCAGCATGATCTTTTGATTTGTTAAAATCTAAAGTTTACTATGAACAAATTGTAATTATGTTAGTAATATTTGTATAGAACTGATAGGTGATTAATGAAACTAATTACTAATATCCTCATTATCACTTCTTAAATATCAACATTACTTCTACATTTTTCTAATCATCTGATACATATTTATCATTTAAACATTCAACATATAAATTTTCCAACAATTTTTTTTATTGTTTCATCTTTTTCTTTTAAGATATAAATAATAATTCCATCATTTCCTAGATCTTTTCCCTTCTCATAGATTTAATTGCATATTTCTTTTTATTACTTAAAATGCTAGACATAAAAACTTTTGTTTTTTTATTACCATATAATTGTTTATAGAATTCTTCCACACATTTATGGTGTCACTCTGTTTTTAGTAAAAGTTCCATTTTTTCTTCTTATTTAAGACGTAATTTTTTTCCAAAACCAAGATATTGCTTTATAATTTTGACCTTTACTCCATTCTATAGCCAATTCACAATTTTATTTTTATATAATTATTGATTCTATTTTTTTATCCACATCACAAAATACTAGATATTTGTCTTAGTGAATTATTTTTAAAAAATTTTATATTCTTTCATATTTCGGTAAAAAATTTACTGGTAAATTGCTACATTTTTTGTTCCAGTTCTTAATAGGATATCAGATATCTTCTTATTGATTTCAGTCAAATCTAAGTGATTTTCAACATCTGTTAATATTTTAAAATGAAGTTCTAATTTAAATTCATTAGTGTGTTTCTGAAAATTAGGAATAGTGACTTTCTTAATAGTTTTCATCTCTAATTTTGCATTATCATATATTTTATTTGCTGATCATTTCCTGTGTTGAATCTAGTAAAAATGTTACAATCTTGAAATAAATGAATATAATTACAATTTATTTCAAAACATCAATACTTTCAATCTAAACCAACTTGCTTACATAGTCATACAGATCTAACACCAGTTCAGTTTCTATATATTATGGTGTCCTTAAAATTTGATAATGATTGACACCTTTATTCTGTGGCCCGGAATTGGTCTAAACCAATAAATTATCACCTGATTTTATCACATGACTTGAGTTTACATTCTGCTGTTTTAGCAGCATAATTTCCCCCCATTCCTAGGCCACTTACTGTATGTTTTAATATGTAATAATAGATGCCTGATAATAATGCTTAGGAAAGTCTCTGTTCTGTACCAGATGCACTGATCCCAGATCCAAAGTTTCTCACAGAAGAAAACCATAAACTTGAATCTAGTCTGGGGATATTGAATATGATGATACAGGTTAGACTTAATGAGTACAATCATCTGGCATATATTACTACTTACCAAAGTTAAAGTGGCATAGAAAGGGGGGAAATTATGCTGTTATAACAGCAATATGCTGAAGTCTTGTGATATTTTATTGGATTATATAAATTCTTGCTCACCCAATAGAGCTACCCATAGTTATCCAAAAACTAAGAACACCGTAAACATATAGAAACTATTAAGCATCACATGATCACTATCTCTTATACTAGCACATAATTGTTTATAAACAAAGCAAAACTCTCCATACAGTATTGCCACCCTGTGCCTAAAATCTAGATGCAGTGCTCTCAGATCCAAAGCTCCTCACTGATGATGACCACAAGCCAGAAACTAGTCTGGGGATATTGGATGAGTAGGCATTAGATAGGGATTTTATGCACAAGCCTTCTGGCATTCATTGATTACTCTAGTTGGCACAGGGTGGCAATACTGTATGGAGAGTTTTGCTTTGTTTATATAGAAACCAAACTGGTTTCTGATCTATATGACTATATAAGTAAGTTGGCTTAGATTGAAAACATTTACATTTTTTAAACTTAAGTTGATAGCATAATAGTATTATTGAAAGGCAGAAAATATGTGTTGGAAGAAGGATGTATTAGATCCTAAAGATTCAGATATACTGATCCAAGATCCAAAACTTTTCACTGATGAAAGCTATAAGCTTGAAATTAGTCTGGAGATATTAGATAAAATAGCATAGGATAAGAATTTAATAAGTTCTGGAATCTGTATTATTTAGTAAAGCTTATAGCAATTGGCTTAGAGATAGAAAATATATGGTGTTATATACATTTTTCTTACCGAAAACTCTGATTTTTTTTTATTTGTAAAATTTTTATTATTAAATTGTTATATATTCATATAAAATTTAATTTATTTATAATACAAAAAATGATCTGATTTTTACTAGTCTATGATGAAAAAAGGTTGAGAAATACTGGCTTAAAGTCTATGAAGATGAAAAGTAAATTAGGTCTGAGATAAAGATTTATTTTATCTTCAGTCTCACTTATGATATCTTTACAGAATATAAAGGATAAATTATAAATGGTAGATATGAGATATAGAATTGCAGTTAAAACAAATTGCTGATTATTTTTAAAAGCATTGTTTTTTTTTGTTAAGAATGTTAAATATGAATATTCTAGATAAATGTACAAAAATGGGGAAAAAATATCGTTAAATTTAAAGAGTAAATAAGAAAATGCATTATTTAAGATAAGAGATATAAAACGAAAGGTTGCCACTGAAAAATTTAAATATGAATCTTAGACAGATTTTTCATTATATTGATGTACCACAGAATGAAAGTCTCTCTGGGTTTAATCCAATTTCTTTAATCTATAACTTTGGTTTTTTCATATTGCTATACCACCAAATGTTCATTATCGTATCCATCCATCCATCTAATACATCTCTTTTTGAAATTTCTTTTAAAACTGCAACTATATATGTGTTGACATCTCTTCTAGCAACATTATCTATCACAGTTCCATTTCAGTCTTTTAATTCTTTCATTGATATTAGCAATATAATAATTGTTTGCTTTCTCTCTCTCTCTCACACATGTATTTTTTTTATTCTCTTCTTGTTTCTTCCCAACATATCTGTTCATCTTTTTTGAGTGCCCTGAAGTCTTTATATCACTTTTTTGCTAACCATCCAAGTTCAACATCTGTATGCAAGCACTTGAAAAATACAATTACTAAAATCTTTTTGATTGCATTGACATATTTTCCTTTTAATATTAAGCTATTCATACCAAAAACACTAAATCTAACTTTAATTCAGCAACTATTTTTTCCCATTATTATTAATAACTTGAGTGTTTGTAGTTCTTAACTTATTTTAATTCATTACCATTAATCTGCACTTTTTCTTTTGTGAAAAACCATTAAAATTTATATATATATTTGGTATTTATCTTTAATCATACTTTTTGGTTTTATTTTGTAGTTCTTATAACACTTCCTGAAGCTTTGAAACATTATTTGATTAAACAACCACATTATACTGCAAAATCTAAAGATATGATCCCCATTTATTTTTACTTCAAAACATCACATGATCCCCCATTTCATATGCTTACATATGGTAGTGCCACCAAGTACAAGCCTTCATAATAAATGGATGCAAGAAGGTTGGTGCATTAAATCCCTATCTAGTGCCTACCCATCCAATACCCCCAGACTAGTTTCTAGCTTGTGGCCTTCATCAGTAAGGAGCCTTATATTTTAGAGTACATGACCTAGATCTTAGGATCTAATGCAAACCTCCAGCAGCCATCTTTTATCTATTTTCTTAACCTTCCTGCATCCATTAATTATAAAGGCTTGCACTTGCTGGAACTACTGTATGGAGAGTGGTAATCTTATTAACAGCATATGTAAGCATATGAAATGGTGATCATGTGATATTTTGATGGTTTTATTTCCAACTTGCCCATAGAATAATAGCGACTGTGGTTTTTGAAAAACCAAAGACAACAAAATGAATAGATGCTGAACTGAGTTCAGATCTATATGACTATACAAGCAAATGAGTTTGGGTTGGAAATATTTAGGTTTTCATCTTGGAGTCCTAGCTTTATAGTTAACCAAATAGGTAAAAGGTGACTGACAGAGGGTTACATTAGATCCTAAGATCTAGGTGCAGTCTCTCAAATCCAAGACTCCTCATTGATGAAGGCCACAAGCTAGAAAACTAGTCTGGGGATATTGGATGAGTAGACACTAGATAAGGATTTTATGCACAAAACTTGCATCCATTGGTTATGAAGGCTTGCACTTGGTGGCACTACTGTATGCAGAGTGGTACACATATTTTTATTTCCTTAATTCCCATTCTATTCCACAAAAAAATTATCTTATAACTGCTATACAAACATTGGAAATATGGAATCATAATGACATATACTCTTATCATTGTTTATCTTTTTAGGGTACCATGGAACCAACTTTTCTTCAACTTGATATTACTTTTAAGAATCAAATGCCTTTTCATAATCCATCATTTCAAATCTAATGACAATTCATGCTTATTATCATTTTCTATAAGTTTCCTTAATATACATTTTACTTTAAAGTAAGTTCAAAGTTCTCTGCAAATGAATTGTAATGATTACTAAAGATTTTATATAAAACTGATAGGTTAGTGCTCTCAATAAACCTTTGCAATATTTTTCAACAATATAGCTTCAATTGTTTATTTTTTCATTTCTTTATAACAATACTGAAGAAAAATATTTTAACAATACAATTCTTCTTAAAAGTAAAAGAAAAGAGAGTGTGCTAGTTAGTCTTTTAGCTTTTTTAAATTGTACATTCCAAAAGAAAAAGCCTAATTTCCTTGTTTAATTACAAAAAAAAAGTTAGCAAAAGAAGCTAAAAAATTGTTTTATCTTTAGAAAAAGCAGAATTTTGTTTTTCTAAGAGATATATATTAGCTATTATTAGAAACTTTATATTAAAAATGCATCTCCTATGCTTGAAATCCATTGCCAAGGTTACAGAGAAGATAATGAATATTTTTTCACCTTTCCAAAATATCAATACTATTATTAATATTTTTTCAATCATGTGGTACATTTTACCATTACTCATTTAGTATATGGTTTTTCATCAATGATTTTTATATTTTTTTCACCTGCTTTTTTTAAATATATTGATAATAATTCCATTACATTCTGAAGTTTTTTCCATTCTTCATAGTTTTAATTGCATATCTGATCTCTTTGTTTAAAATATTTGGGATTTCAAAAGTTGTTGTAATAGTAAAAGCTATTGTTTTCTTATTTTTTATTGTGCTGAATTCTTTTATATACTTTGTAATAACTGCTTTCTTTTTGTTATCTTTTTTTATTGCCTAAATTATTTTACTTCCATTGCCAACATATTGTTTATTTATTTGATGCTTTTGATCTTTTTTATAGCTTTCTTTGACCCATCAGCATGCTCATTCCAATTCCAAGAAAAAACTGCCCTAGAAATAAGTTTTGAAATAACTATACAAAGCAATCTGTAACACATAAATGTCATATATAAAATGTGTTGGTTCATTTTTCTGTTTTTTTGATATTTTCTGATGCTATACTTTAACTTATTCTGTAAAAAATGTTTCTTTATTAAAATTCTTCAATATCTTGTCAAATTGTAAGTCTCCAATGTATTCTAGTTGCTGCCATATCTTCCTGATGAAGCAATCAATTTTGTACCCTTTAAAATGTCTCTGAAAACAATCATTATAATATGAATACAGTCTACTTCTCTGGGTGAAAACCATGGTCAAATTCACATAAAACACAGTTTAGGAAGTCGTGCATTTTTCATTTGTTTTTCATAACCATTCCATGGAAGGAGTAATTTTATAACAGTGGTCTCTATAATACCACATCCAGAAAGATAAAAAACAATGTAACATGTGTTCATTCTTTTTATAATCTCATTGTATTTTTAAAAATTTTCATGAAACTTTTCTATTGTCTTTATATTGCATTGAAAGAGTCTCCAAATCTTATTACTAAGCAATAATTGAGGTAAAATAACAGCTTTATATACAGTTAATTTAGTTGCAATAGTTATTTCCCATTGATGAAATATCTTATCTTTAACTTGTTAAAAGTTGTAATACACTGAAGTTGTGCTGTATCTCTTGATCGAAGGATTTACATTTTCAAATTGATAATCATCAAATCTAAAATTTGCAGATTTTTTTCCACTATTGGCTAATATAAAAAGCTGAGTTTTTGGACATAAATTATTAAACTAATCTTTGCATCTTATATTCAAAACATTAAGTATATTATCTAGACTCTTTTGAATTGGAAAAAAATGCACAACCATCTGTAATTTTTTTTCACTTTTAATATCAATTAAAATTCTGCCATTTAACTTGTATTGCATTTTAATCCCTGTTTCATTATGCTGTCTGTAAACAATTCCAAAGATCATTGTCATAAAAATTGAAAACCATGTTGGAGCAAGCACATTTTCTTGTTCAACATTAATTTTTGTTTCAAATGCCTTAGATTTTTCACTGTAGTCATAACACTTTCTTTTATTTCATCATGTAAAAGCTTTATAATATAAATAAATTATGATGGACAACCAATAAATTTCAAACAATTTCCATAGTCCCGATAGATTAAATCAATATAAGCAATATATAAATCACAATTAAGGATTGTCATCTCTTAAGCTTGTTCCAATGATAGCTTTCTAATTTCTAGAGAACTTGTGTTAAAAAAGGAATTGGAGTAGAAAGTGGTATATGTTTAGTTAAAGGATGGAAATAAGGTTGTACAAATGTATAATCCCATTGTTACAATTAGTGTAGGATTGTGGAACGAAGTCCATCATATCCAGGCCCTATACAATTATATTCCTTATAATTCTTTTTTTTTTTAAATACCATTTCAGAATTTAATATTCTATTTTTTAAATGGAACATCTTAAAATATTTTTGTCTTTTTTATCTCAGTAAAAAAATTAGTAATTTTTCTTTTTTTATATCAGTTATCTTTGCTGATCTTAGTAAAATAACAATTATCTTCTTATTGAATTAATTAAAATCCAAACTATTATCAATATCTGTTAATATTTTAAAATTATTTCCAAGTTTTGTCTTAAATTTATTGGACTATTTCTGAAGGTTATGGATATTAATACTATCTTTATTAATAGTTCTTGTTTCTTTATCTTTACACTAAGATGTATTTTAATTTTACTAATCAAAAGAAACATTACAGCTTTGAAATACATATTTTTTGTTATTTCTCAAGTCTATTTCCTCTTTCATTTTTATCTTGATATTGAAATTTATTCACAATAGTTACATTTTTGAATTGATTTCCATTTCAAGCATGCATGTTTCCCTTGACAATTTTAAAATGTTTAATCTGATCACATGCATTCTCTTTATCTAAATAAAAATCAATATCATCAAAATGAAAGCTTATTGGGAAACAAATCTGAATTTTTTGCATTAGATATCCTTCAATAAATTGAATAACTAATATTGACACTATCAATCTCCACAATGTTCTTTAATTTTTAATATTTGAAATAAATCTTGCTTCACTTGTACTTGCAATGTCTATGTCTTGGTTATAAAGTACATGCCCATTTTTCAAACCTCTTTAGTTTTTATTCTAGTTTAATAAATTTCATCAATGTCTCATTTAATATTAGTTCTTCTTCAATTTATGCAACTTACTATATTTGAAAATAATGTATATTGTAACTTATTAAAAGGTTATCATTCAGCCTCCTCTGTTTCATTAATTATATCATAATCTCTAGAATATGATGACCTAATTTTATTTTGTCTCACTTAAAAACTACTTGGCATCTCTGAAAAAAGACCAAAATATTTCTTGGTTTTAAACTCAAGGATTAAATTTAATAAATTTGCCACATTAGTTTTGTATGTTGATAAGTAGCTCATTTATGTTAATTTATCATAAGAATAAATAGATAATAATAGCAATGTAATAAAAATATATAGAATGGACATACAGCAAATTTTGTTTTGTAGCTGTAAATAGATGACAGATGAGAGTATTTATGCAATTATTAAGGAAATGTTTAAAAAAAGTATTAAAGAAAAATAATTATGAAATGTTCACTGTTTGGATACAATAGATATATAGTGCCAAAATTTTTGTGGCAGGGAATTGGTACTTCAGGCTTAACGCATGTAACAATGCAATATCGCTTTTAAAAAAATAATGAATCTTATGTAAAAGAAACCTCAAGACGAACTTGGAGAAAATATGTGGATGGCAGCAGCTATTCAGGAATTGAATGGGCTAATCATGTTTCTATGTGATAAAAAGTACATGTTTTTTGCTAGATTAGTACTTATTAAGTAATTTAAAAAAATAAGATCACATCTCAAAGAAAGTAAAGAAATATATTGAACAGGGGATAACAATTATTAGGTTGTTCACTAGTAAACTTTTCATTTTGTATGTTTTTAGAAAATAGGACGATGGAACAAAAAATCTGAGGGTAGAATATTATAAAAATTGGAATTAAAGAATAAATAGAAATATTATCTTTAAAGAAACAAATATAAAGTTTAATATAATGTACAAATATATAGTGAATGCATGAAAACAAAAAAACACACATCAAGATTGAGGATACACGTGATAATAGAGATTGAAAGCAGTTTGTTGTCAAAACAAAGGCAGAGTGATGTAAAGAATGAAAAATGTAGGCTGTGTGAAGATAAGGCATAATATGTGAACAGTTTTTAAAATGTTTTTTAAAAAGATTATTGATGATGGGTTGGAAAAAAATATTAACATTAATGAAAATAAAGATTGTAATCTGTATGATATATTGAGATACATATTAAGTTTTAAAATAGAAAATACAAGAGGAATAGCAATAATACATAGTGTACTGTAAAAATGGAAGCAGGAATGCAATAAGTTATGAATAATTGGGTTAGTTAAATAAATGATAACTTTGTGAAATGAAATTTAAATATTATATGGAGTAACAAAACATTATAAACAGTATTAATTGAGAGAAAAAAGACTGAAAATAAATCATTCATATTGCATTTGCTAAAAGTGTTTCCAGGTTCATAGTCTTCTATATGCAGAAAATTCTGATTTCTTCTAAAAAGAAGACATTTTACACCACAATATACTATTTTTGAATTATATTTAATAATACTTTCAGAATTTACAATTAAGATTTTGTGTATTAATTTTTTGGTACTGTTGGGTGTGGTGTACTGTGGCTGCTAGGTGATGCTGTAGCACCACCAAGAAGCCTGCAAGTGATAAATTTTAACCATTATCTCATAGTTTCTTGCAATCCATTTTGAAACTTCAGCCATCCATCTATTATCATCTTTTCCAGCAATACATATAGCATAGCTTCTATTCATTCTTTTAAATTTTTTTACAATATCTGTGATGCTTGGCTGGTTGCTCATCTGTTTGCTTTGCCTCTATTATTTTATTATTCACTGTAAACAACTTCTAATATTATCCTGTGTGTGCTGCAATTTCTATATTATTATATTAAGTGTTTACATGCAGTCTGAGATTCAGATATAAATACAAGAGAAATATTCATTACAAGTATTTTTCTTTCACAATGCACTCTATACAAGCAATATATTTCTGTATTAATAAATTCTCCAAAGTATTTGTTAGTTTATATTTCTTTTATTTCATAACTATGAAAAGCAATTAAACATTACTTTAGTCTTTATTTTTTATCTTACTTTCTTGCATTCAACTGACAGGTCTGAAGCTTTATTTGCTAAAGTCGCATGTCATCTGCAAAAACTAGATAATTTCATTTACTTTTATTCTCCTGGCTTTCTTTTTTTTTTTTAATTTTAGAAATACTCCTCATAAAATTGCTGGTAAATGTTTGGTAATATACATTTTTTCTTATCTGCATAGATTAATCCAGGTTAGCCTTCATAGTATAACTATATATTCTAATTACTGCTGCTGTATCTTGATATTCATCAGAATTAGCAAATATCCTAGATATAAATCACGTTTTTTGCTTTATATACAACAAATATGTTTCCAGAATCAAAAGCCTATTAACATTCTACAAATTCATTAAAAAATATACTGAAGGATTGAGTGAAGTATTAGAGCTGAAAGTACCAATGCAAATTAGCAATTTGAACATTGTTCCTTTTTTCTTTAATATTTCTCATTAAATCCTATAAATTGACTTTAAATCCATTTCTATTCTTGACTTATGGCCATTATTTAATTTGAAACATTAGTAAAAATTTTGTATAGAATTAATCATCTGTGATCTCTAACATCTTATTGTTTCTTAATTAGGGGTGTTGAAGCTTTTGCTCTAAAGTAGGCTAATAAAAAATCTATTTTGCCTTTATATAAATATTTTCAATCATTATCAATCCACTAATCAGATAAATGTCTTTTCAAGTTTAATCAATAACTCTTTTTCTTTGCATTATTCCAGAAATTTATTTTATCTCATTTATCCATCTCATACATGATATCTAAATCTATTACAATCTTTTGGGATCTAGTTTGTCTTCTCGTCTAGAAATAGATGCAGCTCAGCTCCATTTCAGTCTCTTAATTCTTTCATTTTTACCTGTTTCTTTGTTTCACAGCTTTTAATTATTTTAATCATCATTTTATCAGCTAAGATGGAAACCTATTTGGACAAGAAATAGAAAAAGATCAAGTAATTTTTTAAAGTTTGTGTTGTTGCTGTCAGTGTTTTGCCTATTTTTCATGGAATTTCAAAATACATTTATGAGAATTACCATCTCAATTTTCTCTATTTTTTAAAATTATTTTCTTCATATTGTTTTATCATGTTATTTAAATCAAATTTAAAATTGCTAGATTTTTTGAGGTCAAAGAAAACAAGCAATAGTTGAACAATTATTTACTTTAATGTCTCTGCGATTGTTCAAATAGAATTCATCTCAGTAGATAAAGATTACAATTGAAATAAATGAAAATACTTCTGACTCTAATATTGTAAGCTAATAATACTTTTGTAGTTTATATATATATATATATCATCAACCATTATCAATCCACTGCAGGATGAAGGTCTCTCTAAGTTCAATCCATCTTTTCCTATCTTTAGCTTCTTTTTTCCACATCACCCCTGCACACTTTATTTCATCCATCCATCTCACATGTGGTCTCTCTCTGGGTCTTTTACAATCTCTTGGAATCCAGTTTAAAATTTAAATTGTCCATCTATTATCATCTCTTCTAGCAATATGTCCAGCCCAACTCCACTTCAGTCTTTTAATTTTTTCAATGAGGTCAGTAACACCTGTTTGTTCTCTTACCCATACATTGCATTTTCGATCTCTTCTTGTTACTCCCAACATGCATCTCTCTATACTTCTTTGAGTGGTCTGAAGTCTCTGTATTGCTCTTCTATTAAGTGTCCAAGTCTCAGATCCATAAGTAAGAACTGGCAAAACACATTTATTAAAAACATTTCTTTTCAAACACATAGGTATATTTCCTTTTAGTATCAAGTTATATATATATACAAGATAAGAAGATAATTTATAATACTAAACTAGAGATAGGGCTCAATTATTTAATTTTTTCTTTATTACAGCATATAATATTCAATCAAAGTTTATCTAGATAAACACAACACTAAACATGGTTAACATTTGACTAGCATTGAAAATAATTTGCTATTATGTGTCACACACCCATAAACAAAATTTCTTTTCAACACCTGTTTTAGAACTACAATTCATTGTAATATTTAGTTTAAAAATTTCGAAGCTTCTTATATCATTAAGATATTATAGAAGATTTTTAAGACAAATTATACTGGGTATTACAAATATTCAGTGAGTCATTGTTTTTAATCGGTTAGACTGTCGTGATGTCATGGAATACGCTTTTCTAAACATTAATTATGACATTATTAGTAACTAACTATAAGAACAACAAACAGTATTTTAGAAATGACTGTTAAAATTTAACATAATTTAATCACTTTAAATAATTTTTAAATTGAATACTGAACTTAATATGTATCACTCAGGTATAAACACAAGATATTTATGTGCCATTTAAATGATAACTTTTAAGTTATTTTAAAATTATGAGGAAAAATATTTATTTCTTACACATATAAATTGCTATTTTCAAAACATGTTGAATAATTAAGTTCTCAGTTTGATAAGTTACAATTGGTCACTAGTAGATTATCCTTTTTCAATTTCTGAAATTATTAAAACAGCTTATGTAATTAGCATTCTAAAATGTTAATAAAATTATAAAAAAATATTTAATATGAAATCAATCATTTTAAACCCAAAATACATTTTTACAAAGCAGTATAATTTTTTTTTGGTATATTAATTATCTATTCTAAATTTTAATGATTTTGAAAATCATTATAAGATATATTTTATATATGATATTAAATAACACATATTCTTTACAATAAGAATTTGATAATAAATATTATAAAAATATGTTCGCAATTATATTTATAATTTAAATGCAACATAGAACTCGTAGGAACGCCACAGTTTTTATATTAAATATTTAAACTCATATCATAATATAGTTTTATCAATGTTCCATAAATAATTTGCATATCATTAAGTAACTATTGTTTATCAAATTCTATTAGATATGTCAGTTAAACTAAGATATGTGCATTTATTTTCATTAACTTAAAATAAAACAGAATTAAATTAACTTGGAATATTAATGATGCAAAATCAATTACAAAACCAGCTTTGTACAATATGCATTAAACTCTATACCACATTAAAAGAAAAACAGCATAATAAATAAACTAACAACCCAGAATACAAACTTAAAATCAAATTCACAGAGAACTATCTCTAAATATAGTGCAAAATCAAAAAACACTCACAAGTACCTCAAATATGGATATATTGGGGAGGTAACTAACATACAGACTTAAAAAACTACAGCTAAAATGTCTACAAGATTCTTATATAAAATGCATATTTTAATCCTTGATTTCAGATACATATGTGAAACAAAATAAAGATGGTCACTGTCTAAAAGCTTTAAAAATAAATCATGTTACTAAATTATTTATTCATTATATACATTATACTACATATCGTTACTTCCCTTAATTTTGAATTACATTGTTTAAATGATTTTTGAATAGCTTCAGAGAAATAACTTTTATTAAACTAAATTTAAACTATTTACAAACTAAATCTTTGTTATATTCTTTTTAAAAACTTTTTTAGGAGATTGATTTAAATTAAATTTTGATTAGTGAAATCACCTTCATTATTTAAAACTCTTTAGGAAGGAGTGGGGAAAAAAATTAAAAAAGAAAACGGATTTTTTTTATACACGACTAAATTTAAAAAAAAAAACATTGTCAAAAATAATGGAAATTTTTAATAGTGTCTACACCTTTAAAAAATATTGAAAAGCTTACTATGATATATCAAATACTCTAAACAAAATCAAGTGATATATATACATATATTAAAACTAAGTTAACACAAAATATAAAATATATACATAAAATTATATAAATTGAGTTATAAATTATCTGATATCTCAAAATAGTACTGGCTTGTGATAAAAAAAATTATTAAATCATTCATGAAGCAAATAAACTGGTTACCTTAAGTGCAAGATATAGATGAGAGGAGATTTTTTTTCTATAAAGATAAAATTACATTTACATACATACATTTTATATAGACATGATATAAAAATAGCTCTTTGCTAAGTCATTAGTGAAATATTTTCTGTTGATGGTTATCGAATATTAGTCACAATCAGGTTTTTATGTTTCCAGATGTTTTCATTAAATGTTTCACTGTTGAGAAGCATGTATTTTAGCTACAATATAACATATGTGAAGTTGGTTGGAACAGCATTGGATTAAATTCAATAACTTGAGTTAAACATAATTGATGGGTTTGGACTCCATGCCTGGGAAATTCTTTACTGGTAATTAGCAATGCATCTGCATTCTCTCAATTAATTGTAGAAGTTCCTTGTAACTTATGGTAACATAAAAGATCAAAGACAAAATTATTTTCTGAGTCTGTCCTTTTTATATAGTTACTAAAATTTGCAAAATATATTTGCTTTTGATATAATTATCCAAGTCAGTAATTATCTTAATCATCCACATTTACAAAATTCCTTAGATAAAAAACAGTATGCTTGTAGATAATAACTAGCTATCTTAATCCCTAAAAATGTTTAATTGAAATTTTAAATATATGGATAACATAAAATAAAGCTTAATAATAGAAATCAGTTTTTAAAGTATTTCCCATAATAATGAGAGAAACTTTTTTAGCAAAATTTTCTTAATTAATATTTTTACAAATATATAAATAACCTCAGTATTATCGCATATTCTTTTATATTCACACAAATAAAGATAAAATAAGACAAATGACCTGCCAAAAATGCATTTCATGCTGAACCATCACTTATCAGCTGCTCCAGGTCACCATCTCTCATATATATCTCTATTATATGAAAAATATTTATATCAAATAATTACATTTTGAATTACAAGTGTCAAACTAACTCAACCCACATTTTTACATCATACACTTTTGATAAATATAGTAATGGTTATTACTAATCATTTATCAAATTTAGAGATTGTTTCTAGCACAGATATAAACTTTAAAACTCAATTAAAGATTAATATATCTAATTTTTAAAAAATTAAGCACACACACATGGAGTGATTCACATGTATCTTTCTCATGTAATATCTCTATAAATATATTAAATAACCTCAAGGCTACCAAATATTCTTTTAAATTTTCATAAATAGAGAGAATAAAAGACAAATGAACACCAAAATGCATTTTGTGCTGCCCCAGCACTCATCAATTGGTCCAGGTCACTATCTCTCTTATATATCTATCTACTATATGAAAAATATTTATTAAATAATTACATTTTGAATTATAAGCATCAAACCAACTCAACCCGAATCTTTGACACCATCCATTTTAGATAAATACAGTAATGATTATTATTAATCTTTATTTTATGTGAATTTAAAAGAATATGTGATAATATTGAGGTTATTTAATATATTTATAAAGATATTACACATGGGAAAGAGAAATGTGAATAACTTCAATGCATGTGTGTGCTAAATTTGAAAAAAATCAGATATATTAATTTCTAGTTGAGTTTTAAAGTTTATACCTGTACTAGAAACAATCTCTAGTTTAATAAATGATTAGTAATAATCATTATTGTATTGCATTTACTTAAAGTGGATGGGATCAAAGACGTGGGTTGAGGAGTATGACACTTGTAATTCAAAGTAATCAATATTTAATTAAACTTTGTTTCTATAATCTAATTTTTTTAAAACAAATATTATTTAATTGAAATAAATTAGTTTCTTTATCAAATTGACTCTATTTTATTTTACACACATATAACTTTATTGATGTGGGTAATCTAAAAATATATACATATATAGATTTAATTTATAATACATAAAATTAAAAGTGTGTGAAGTGCTTGAAAGAGAAGCTATAAAGAATGCAAAAATATTAAACACTAAGTGCTTTCAAGGTGGGTTGCCTCATATTCATAGCAATACTGAGAAGTGCAGAACAGAGAGATAATGGCAATATGCAGAATATATGCAAATTATTTAGATATCTCAGCATTTGGGGATGGATGTCAAAGCAGGCATCGTATCTATTGATAGAGTTATTGTTACCAGTAATGAAGTACGCCTCCCTAATTTTTCATTTGATATCATTTTTCTCTATGCAAACTATCTTGGGGTTAGAGGGTTCGAATATATGGCTGGTCTTCTTAGGGTGTTCCAAAAATGTTGATGAATTGTCATTATTTTTCTTTGCTCTATTGTAAGTGTATTTATGGTGAGCAGTCCTATTGGTTATGCCGACTTTGGTCTCCCCATGCATCCGGTTTGAGGGCATGAGATGCTATAAATGACATGGGGTCTAAGAGGAGTCGATTTTGTCTTGGAATTAGCCAAGACCTTAATCAATTGGTTGAAGATTTTAGGTATGTGTAGGAAGGTTATATATAGAAGCTTAAGATCTTTATTATTGTTTACAATTTTCTTATAGAATTGTTTAATTTTGGTGATTAATAGTGTTGAGTTTGAAGCCTGCTTGTAGTAAGTCTTTAGTGTAAAGATATATGTTGTCTTTTCTATCCGATTCAAATTTTCATAGTTTCATATTTCTATATAAGAACGCATGGAAGCCTGCAAATTTGTGAGATCTTGGGGAATTGGAGTGTGAGTGTATAAAGCCTCTGATTTCAGGGGGCTTTATAATCATGGAATAATTTATGTTTCTCTCTTTACGAGTTAGCCGAAGGTCAAGGTATATTAAACTCTGGAAGGCATCTTCTGCTATGGAATTGATGGTTAAATTGGTGTGTTGTAGAAAGTCTTGTATAATACAATCTGTAGTGTGTTTAGTGGCTGTGGTAAATATATCGTCTACATACCATGAGTATATATGTGAGAGCAATCAGCTTGATGTTTAAAACATATGATTAGTTTTTCAAAATGATTCAAAATCAAATCCAATATCAATGTCTGTCAAATTCCATTTTTTAAATTATAAATTGAGATAGGCAATCTATCTTAATATATAGTATATTTGGAGATGTTTTGAGAAAATATATATCATTGTTAAGGTTAAGGTCTTAATGAAAAACTGTTAGATTTAAAATAATAACAAGAATGAGTGTGAATTAAAAACAATCATTCTTACATATATTTGATAGTTAATTATTCAGGATAGGTGGATTAACAAGATTTTTATTTCTTTCAGTTTTACAATTGATTTTAGAAGAAAACAAGTGGTTTCCACAAAACTGGAATACCCTGTGCTTCATCAGATTTATTTAAACTACCTTCTCTTTTTAATTTTTCAATAAATTTTCTCATGTTTCTCAAACATACTTTTCCAAATTATTGAGTAGTTTAGCATTATCAAAATCAGTTGTGTAACCAATTTCTAAAAAATGTGAATATAAAACCTGATGTATTTATCTATTAATTGAATGAATTTTTATGCTCCCTAATTCTGATATCAATTCATCTATTGGATTGACCTACATAGCTTCTTGAGCACTGTGAACCTGGAATTTCATAGGGACCTTGGTATTCCATCTTTAGATTTATAAAAATCATTTTTTTTGCTGGTGGAAAAGATACTGAATTGAAATAAAATAGACTTTTAATATTTAAATTAAAGTCTTCTGCTGATGTTATCATTGATTTATTTAATATAAGGTAAAATAACTCTATAATTAATTAGTTGAGTTGTCAAATTTTATCATCTTTTTTCCCTTAATATTAATGCTATATAAAACTTTATATACATTTTTATTGTAACCATCAGAAAGTTGAATCCTTTTAGTTAGTTCTATTTGTTGATCCATATGATCTTTATCAGACAAATTATATGCTCTCATCTAAAGTTTTCTGCCATAGAAAATATATGAGCAGGATAATGTTAATTAAATTTAAGATATGTTTATAAGAGTGGATTTTCTAGAAACAGATATTGATAGAGTCATCAGATTTTCTAGTAATTAAAACATGTAGAAAAGGAAGTGTTTTGTTATTTTCAGCTTTCATGATAAACATAATATTATGTCTTCCATTAAGAAAAACAAGAAAAGAATTCAAGGTATCAATACCATGAGGCCACGTAACAAATATATCCTCTGCATACCTGAGCCTATCCGTGATAAAAATTCTGGTTGGCCGAGTGAGATAAAACTCTAAACTTTTGATTGGTCAATTACAGAATCAGCAGTAAAAATATATTCATCTTTAATATTTTATTCATTTAACTGAAACACACAGGCTTATTATATACCTGTGTCTATATATGTAATATATAGGGTATATGAGCACAGACTTTCACACACCACATCACTCTCCACACTATCTCATAACACTGATACACTTGAACACATATATGTTGAAAAGATAAATAATCACCAATCATCAGTGAACATTTCATCATCAGATTTTCACTTGGATGGACGGTTTAAGAGTTGGAGTAGATTGAAGCCTGTCCATTAAAGTATGAGGATTGGCTATCCTAATATATATCTGTATGTGTAGAGATGGTAATCTGGACCAACTGGTGATTGCTGTTTTAGCATGAAATATATGTATTGGTAATTACTTATCTTTTCAACATATATGTGTTCAAGTGTATCAGTGTTATGAGATAGTGTGGAGAGTGGTGGGGCGTGTGAAAGTCTGTGCTTATATATCCTATATATTATTATATTCGTTTGTAAAAAGTATATTAATAATTTGTCAGATTATGAAAGTGAACGAAAGTTTTTTCAAAAATAAATTTCTATTTAGAATTATAAAAATATTACATAGCGGAGAAACTAAAAAGATCGTTGTAACCTATTACAAAGTGTTACTTACATCATGCTCAATTTACGTTCTGTAAAAATAAAGAATTTTTTTACTAAAATCTTAATTTTTGTAAAATAACTATATTTTCAGCATATTTTATCTAAATAATTTATAATATGGCAAAAAATACTTTTAAAATCTTTTAAAACGTTCATTTTCGTTTTCAAAATCAAAACAAAGAAGTTAGAGCTATGAAAAGCGGTCTCTTTGATCATCTTGACCGCCTTCTTCCATTGTTAAAGGTCAAATTTGAATATTATTGATTTTTTATTTGTAAAATAATTCAAGAGAGGGCAGCATCTTACGGTCATTTTTTAAATTTTTTATTGGGAGATATTAAGTTAAAAAAAAAATAATAATAATAATAATAAAAATATAAGTGTGGTGAATAGATATAGTTATTTGGGAATTATTTTTAAATAATCAGAAAAATTATTTGGATGAATTGGAAAAAAAAAAGATAAATGAAGCAAAGAAAAGAAAGGGATTGATAAAGAAATTAATAGTGTTTTCATATAATAAATATGATATAGATAGAATTATATGGAAGGGAGTTGCAGTAGCAGGGTTAACATATGGTAATGATGCATTATGTGTTAGTAAAGGGGTATTAAATTACTTAGAAAAAGTTCAAAGGGAAGTAGGAAGACAAGACATGCCTTGGATGCAGATGTATGGACAGCAAATCAAGTTTTCATATGAGAGATGCAAAAGTAAAATGAAAATGTTTAGTAGATTGCAGTTTATGGATAATAAAATAATAGCCAAAATAGTATTTAATTGGGTTTTGAGTAAAGGGCAGGCAACAAGATGAGTGAGAAAGGTAATGTGGTATGCAAAAGATTTGGATAAAGAATTTATATCAGTATATTTGTACAAAAGATGGGATGATTGTGTTAGGAGAATTGTTGAATGTTATAGTGGTAAGGAATGGGATAAAAGAATAGATTTATTAATAAAGAATAGGGAGTTAGAGAGATAGAGAACTAGTATGGAGAGTAAAAAGAGTTTAAATATATATAGAAATAAGCAATATTAGGTGCGAGTTAATATATGATAATAGTAAGGAAAGTATACATGTAAATGGAAAAATATGGGTGATTTAGTCTGTAAATTATGTAAGGAAGGAATAGAAAATATTAGGTATCTGTTAATTGAATGTAAATGCTTGACAACAGAAATGGTACATATAATGAAGTTATGGAAGAATAAATATGAACAAAGTGATTATACAGAAAGTGGATTATTTGTTTTTATGCTGGGTTTGGGAAAAGATAAGGGGGATTTAGATATAAAGACCAAAGAGTTAACAAAGATTATGTTGTGGAAATGGGATAGAACAGAATATGGGAAAACAGACTGGGGAATGGAAAATAAAGTGGCTAACAGGTTTCTCTGGGCTAATTGCTGAGAGATTCTTGACTTCGTTTAAGGAGAAGCTACAGTACATCACATCACATAAGCTTTAATATGACCGTAAATTCTTTACGGTAGCGTTAAAAATGACGGAATTCGAGCGACTTGAAACCGTGATCGTTTATAACCGGAGAAGTCAAAAGGCCAATTTTTAGATAGTGAACTGCCAGACCCACAAATCGAAAAACAAGGAAAAATCTAGTTTCTTCAAGTGGAAGAAAAAAGCACTTAAGGCAGCGAGGAAAAAAAAGAGTAGATAATTTTCAATGTTACATTTATTAATCTGAACTAAGATTTTTTTCTAGTGTGGGGAGAGGTGTCGTGTTTCCTACAAATATGTTAATTGAAATTCAAATATAAGTTTTGACCAGAAAACGTAAGGAAAATATATTAGAGAAATATATTTTTGATCATTAACTGATAAAGATTTAATTAATGATTAAATTTGCATAGAAGGTAACAATGGAAAATATTTACATATTTGCAATAAGAAAATTGCATTTGATAATTTCCAAGAAATATTTCCTAATTACAAATATTTCTTGAGACAATAGAAATTGAAAACATTAATTTAAAATACCAATACGAAATAGAAAACTGATAAAAAATCAAGAATGAATCCAGGCTTTCTGGAGGCAAACCTACATATATAAATAGTTTTGAGCAGCGAAGTGCATGGTTCTCATTTCAGGGAATTTACCAATTGAACGGTAGCTGAGAGATTTAAAGTGACAGTAGCTGAAAGAAGCATAAATGACGATGCACTCTGGCTGCAAAGCCACTGTGATCATGAGCAGCAGCTGAATAAAGCCAAACGAGAAAGCAGCCAGTTAAGTGCATTGTGGGAAGTGAAGTATATACACTTTGTGTGTATTAATAACTTTTTGCTATTACTTACATTTCATCATTTATTGATTTTATATTTATTGTTTTATTTGTTGGTATTCTGAGTGCTTGCATTTTGAATACACAATAATTTTTAAAATTATTCATCAAGAGATCAGTGGACAGACAGCTGATAGAAATTAATTTATCTATACTTTTGAAAGTCAAATAAAAATATATTTTCAAGGCAATGTTTTGCAAATGCAATAATAAAATCAGTTAAATTATTGGACTGAGCTATTATAGCTAAATCTTCTTCACATGATCACATCTCCAATACTAGCACATAATTGTTTATAAACAAAGCAAAGCAAAACTCCCTATAGTAGTGCCACCTGTGCTAAACAGAGTAATCAATGGATGCCAGAAGGCTTGTGCATAAAATCCCTATGTAATGCCTACTCATCCAATATCCCCAGACTAGTTTCTGGCTTGTGGCCTTCGTCAGTGAGGAGCTTTGGATCTGAGAGCACTGCATCTAGATCTTAGGATCTAATGCAACCCTCTAGCAACCACCTTTTATCTCTACTTAACTACAAAACCATGTTTGCTAGAGGGTTGCATTAGATCCTAAGATCTAGATGCAGTGCTCTCAGATCCAAAGCTGCTCACTGACAAAGGCCACATGCCAGAAACTAGTCTGGGGATATTGGATGAGTAGGCATTAGATAGAGATTTTATGCACAAGACTTCTGGCATCCATTGATTACTCTGTTTAGCGCAGGTGGCACTACTATATGGAGTTTTGCTTTGCTTTGTTTATAAACAATTGTGCTAGTATTGGAGATGTGATCAGGTGATGCTTGCTGGTTTAACACCAATCCTGCCTAATAGGGTAGTGGTGGCTATGGTTGTTAAAGATCCAAAGACACCAAAATGTATGGGTGCTGAACTGAGTTCAGACCCATATGACTATATAAGCTATTGAGCTTAGATTGAAAATATTTTTTGTGTTTTCAATTTCATGCTCATGGTTTTGTAGTTAAGTAGAGATAAAAGGTGGTTGCTAGAGGGTTGCATTAGATCCTAAGATCTAGATGCAGTGCTCTCAGATCCAAAGCTCCTCACTGACGAAGGCCACAAGCCAGAAACTAGTCTGGGGATATTGGATGAGTAGGCATTAGATAGGGATTTTATGCACAAGCCTTCTGACATCCATTGATTACTCTGTTTAGCACATGTGGCACTACCATATGGAGTTTTGCTTTGCTTTGTTTATAAACAATTATGTGATAGTATTGGAGATGTGATCATGTGATGCTTGCTGGTTTAACACCAATCCTGCCTAATAGGGTAATGGTGATATGGTTGTTAAAGAGCTAAAGACACCAAAATGTATGGGTGCTGAACTGAGTTCAGACCCATATGACTATATAAGCTATTGAGCTTAGATTGAAAATATTTTTTGTGTTTTCAATTTCATGCTCATGGTTTTGTAGTTAAGTAGAGATAAAAGGTGGTTGCTAGAGGGTTGCATTAGATCCTAAGATCTAGATGCAGTGTTCTCAGATCCAAAGCTCCTCACTGACGAAGCCCACAAGCCAGAAACTAGTCTGGGGATATTGGATGAGTAGGCATTAGATAGGGATTTTATGCATAAGCTTTCTGGCATCCATTGATTGGCACTACAATATGGAGTTTTGCTTTGCTTTGTTTAAATCTTCTTCAGTTGGAATACTGGTAAACATAGAAAATGATCAAAACTGACCAATAAATCACCCAGTTATCTTTATATGTTCTTAATAATAGAAATAAAGTTAGTTGAATTTTTAATTCTTGAAAAAATATTTGTCAATCATTGTAAACAGACCAAATATTAAGTCAAAGAATACATGGAAGAACTAATAGCAAACACAGTAGTTCTCAATGGTACATCAGGTTTATGATTTTAGGTAAATCATAAAGATATAATAAAGAAATTTTAATATTTACTGATTGTCAACTTTACAACTGGGAAAAAAATAAAACACAATTTTCTCCTACACTAATTGCTTCTTTTCCATATTTGCCATAAAAAAAAGCCTCCAGATAAAATGTAATACCAAAGTACACCCAAACAATCTTATATTGGTCAATGGTTGGAAAAACAGTATATAAAATGTTCAATTAACTTTAACAGAACTTTAAAAAGTACAATAATTTTTTTTTTGTTTTTAAGTTCAAAAATTTGAATTGAATAATCCATTATTCATTTCAATAAAAGAAATAATATTTTTTCTTCATCTAAGCAAAATGATCAGCCATTTTGTAGATATAAAAAACTAAAATGAGGTTCAAGAAACTTAAGTTTTGAATATAAAAAAATCAGTTATTCTTTTCTTTTGATCAGACTGGGATATTACTTCATTCAAATCCCACAGGACATCCACTTATGTTTTGTGAATAAAAATGAAAAATACTACTAATAGTTAGCTAGATCTAATCTGGAAGACTTTTGAATGACTGTTGAAATAAAGAAATAGGCATATTTAAAAAACATCTAGAAATTACAAAGCTATTACCATAGAGGGATTGATAGGATATTCCTCCTTTGGGGTTTGCAACAAAAAATACAAATATTTACCATGATAGAAAAATATAGAGCATTATTTATCCAAAATAATATTTGATGACAATGATGGTTCTCCACTTCAACTTAATAATAAAAATTGGAGAAATTCAACTACAAGCATTTCTTTATCATGGCTGAGATAATATCTAAAAAACTTGAAAAAAAAGAAGTGAATATAAGTAAACTATTATGTATAAATCCATCTTCATAAAATCCAACTTTCATTAATCAAATATAAGGTTGACTATGAACAAATGAGACTAATGAAAATAATTACATAGTTAATGAAGGTTATTTGAGACTTAGGCAATTTATATGTGTGCATGGCACTTACATGATTATCATTATTTTTTCACCTTTTCCTCTTATTAATAACTTATATAAAATTCATAAGCTTAACATAATATGTGATATATAATAATTATTTTTTTAAAAAAAAAAAATTTAATAAGAGAAGTTATTACAAATTCTTTTTTTAAAAAAACTAACGTGTTTTATAAAAAATATCTAGATAATAAACATTACTTATAAAAAATAACAATTCGTGTCAATTGTTAATACAGAGTTTAATATAAATAAATAAAAACAAATAATATTTCCAAGCGCTTTCAACTCTTACGAGTCCTTATCAAGGCAGTGTGAACAATTCTATTTTCTCCTAGGTGATGAATCTAACATTTCATTGTATTGGCCAGGAACAACTAATCGGAAAGCTGGTTAATTTTGAATTCATAGCACAAGATGAATTTTGTATAATATATGATTCTTTAATCTTGCGTTTTTTATCATGTGTTTCATTCATTAATATTGTAAAAAGTTGGACTACATATATGGCCTGTATTATTTTGGTGAACATAAAAAGCTGAATAAACTGTATCATCTTCTCTTGCTCTATTATAAGTATATAATAGAGCTGAAAGTGCTTGGAAATATTATTTGTTTTTATTTATTTATATTAAACTCTGTATTAACAATTGACACGAATTGTTATTTTTTATATTATTTTTATATTATATACAGAAGTATTATTTATTTATTTATTTATTTAAACATTACTTACAAATTCAGATTCATCATAATCACTATTGTCAACCATTATCAATCGTCTACAGGATGAAGTTCACTCTAAGTTCAATCCTTCTTCTCTGATCTCTAACCTCTCTTCTTCACATCACTCCTACATACTTCCTTATTTCATCTATCCATTTAACATGTGGCCTCTTTCTGGATCTGTTACAATCTATTGGAATTTAGTTTAAGATTTCATCTGTTTATCTATTATCATCTCTTCTAGCAATATACCCAGCCCAATTCCAATTTAATCTCTTAATTCTTTCAATGATGTCAGTAACACCTGTTTATTCTCTAACCCAAGTATTGCCTTTTTGATCTCTTCTTGTTACTCTTATCATGCATTTCTCCATATTTCTTTGAATGATCTGAAATCTCAGTATTGTTCTTCTGTTAAGTGTCCAAGTCTCAGATCCATAAGTAAGAACTGGTAAAACACATTTGTTAAAAACCTTCCTTTTCAAACACATAGGCACTCCAATCAAGTTTAATTCTATGATTAATTTCATCCATTATGTTTTCATCTGTAGTAATAATCTGACCAAGATATTTGTAGTTGTTAAGTTCTAACTCAACATTATCAATCTTTATTTCAACTTTTGAGAAAATCCATTGAACATTACCTTAGTCTTTGTAATGTTTATCTTTAGTTTTACTTTGTTACTTTCATCTAATAATTCTTGCAACATTTTCTGAAGTGCTGAAGCATTATTTGCAAAAACAACTACAACATTTGCAAAATCTAAATAGCTTAAATAATCTCCATTTACTTTTTTCCCTTTAGTTCCACATTTTAATCCATTGCTGTAGAAAGTTTTGGAGATATGGAGTCATCCTGTTGTACACCCTTCTCAATGTTAACTTTCCTATTATCATTATGTAATCTAATTGTTGCTGTTTCATTTTTATAAATATTCTTTGGAATATGACAACATCCTAGGTCTATACCTCAATGATCTAATGCTGTAATCATTGAAGATATGCTTATAGAATTGAATGTTTTTTCATAATCTACAAATTCAAAGCATAATGGCAACTCATATTCATTGGTTCTTTCTATAACTTCTCTCAATATTTGGATATGATCCACTGTACTAAAACCATTTTAAATCCAGCCTATTCTTTTGGTTAGTTGAAATCCAAAGTTCTCTATAGACAAGTTGTAATTAATTTAGTAAAAATTTTGTATAAAAGACTGATAGGTCTATAATTTCTAACATCTTTATTACATTTTTTAAATATTAATACTGCATTCTTCCAATTATCTATTTAATTATTTTATCTATTTCTTCAATTCTGCTTCTTTTAAAATATCAAATATAATTCCATGTCTCACTTCATTTAAAATCCTGGGCAATTGAAGAATTTGTTCTTTAGTATTCTTTTTTGCACCATTTTACAAAATCCAAATTTAATCCTTCTCAATGCATCATTTTTGCATATTTTCATATTTCTTATGTTCTTCATAAAGTTTCTAGTCTTAATAGAAATTTTATTAGTCAATTGCTACTTTTTTCTACCAGCTATCTTTGTTGCAGTTTTTAAAAGTACATGTTACTTTTCTATTTATTTCATTCAAATCTGATTTATGTTCAAAATCTGCTAATATTTGAAAACGATTTGCAAGTTCTAATTTAAATTCATTAGAATGTTTCTGAAGATTAGGAATATCAATTGTGAATATTATTTTACTTAATTTTTGTCTCTAGTTTTGCATTAACATGTATCTTACTTCTTACTAATCAATGAACACTTCCTGTATTGAATTTATATAGAACATTACAATCTTGAAATACATAATTTCTATTAGTTAAAATATAATCTAATTCTGCTGTCACCTTCATTTAGATGCTTCCATGTCCATTTTTCTCAAAAAACGAGTTTATAATATAAAGTTTTTCTTTTTCTGCAAATCCACAAGTCTATGTCTTCTCTCATTTCTATTACCATAATCAAATTTACCTACAGCATTCTCATCTTTCATTAGTTTACCAATTGTAACAATAATATCTCCCATAACAATTTTAAAATGTTGTTTGGTTTGATCAAAAGTTTTTTGTACATTCATATAAAAATCCTCTACTACTTCATCACTATGAGAATTTGTTGGGGCATAAAATCTGAATAATCTGCATTCAGTATGCTATTAAGTTGGATAACTAATTTTGCAAGTCTGTCTGATACCCCATCAATCTCCACAATGTTCTTTTTCCACTTTTTATTTATAATGGATCCTACTCCACTTGTACTTCCAATATTTGTGCCTTTGTAATACAGTACATGACTATTTTTTAAATCAATTGTCTCTTCATCTTTTCTTCTAACTTCACAAAGTCCAATAATGTCCTATTTAGTATGATAGTTCTTCCAATTTTTGCAATATTTTTTCACTTGAAAGTGTTCTGCAATTGTAAGTATCTAAATAAATTCATCATCAAATGGCAGCCTGGATCTACAATCAGTGGATTCTTAATACCCTCTGCCTTCAGCCACCTACCACTGCCTTGGCTGGTGACTTTACAGCCTCTTAGGAATAAAGGCCATGACTTATTTTTGTCTGTCATGATTAAAAAATATACATTAAGAATTTTTTTTATTTCATTCATACATACATTCAGATTAGTTAAAATAAAATAGAAATCAAACTTTAAATATAAAACTCACCAAAATAAAATAATTGTCATTACCTAGAATGAAGGTTTAGATTTTCAGTTGTTATACATTCTTATTTGCCTGAATTAGACGAGTGATATAGTTGACCAGACAATTTTTTTTTCTATATTGTAAAACAAAAATAAAAAACCAACAAGAAAGAGCAAAGTAAGTTGTGCCATGAAGAAAACATACAAGTATATGTGGTGTTCCATGTGATGATTTAGGGGAGTTGGTGGTCTATCCAGTTATAATTGTGCTGCATATAATAAGTTTATTGCATTTAAAAATTTTTGAGTAATATTAAGGTGGAAAATGAAAATAAAAAAGATGAACAAAAGCAGGAAATATTGGAAGCAAATACTTCTGAAACTAGCTGTGAAGAAGATAGTTTAGAAACTTCAGATATGAAACAATGTTCATTGAGATAGTGATTCATGTCATCACATAAAGATAAAGACATTACCAAAGAAATAAAAATGCATGAGAATAATGAAACATCATCAGAATTAGACATCATGCAGATGTTTAGCATAATATTAAAACAGATAGAAAATAATCAAAAAGATAATCCAAAGCAAATACAGCAAAATAAACTAAATTAAATTGTCAATAAAAAAATAAGTGAATTTGTAATAATTTCTTTATTTGTTAATAGTATACATCGCATGTATACTAAGCTCATGAATTTTATATAACATTAATAAGAGAACAATATAAAGAAATAATGATAATCATGTAAATGCAATGCACACATAAAAATTGCCTAAATCTCAAATAACCGTAGTTAACAATGTAATTATTCTATTAGTTTCTTATTCGTAGCTAATGTTATATTTGATTAATAAAAATTGGATTTTATATAGATGAATTTATATATGCAGTTATCTGTCCAATGTTTAATAGTTTACATATGTTTGCATCCATATGGGAGAATACATTTTTATCAGTTTAATGAGTTAAAGATCAATCTCAGAATGAGTCATCCCTGTATAAATTGTGGTTGCATTAAATCAGATTTAAAACCAAAAGGACATTGTTTATAATTATTGAATAGAATGTTTATTCAGTTAGGGTTAAAACCAAAAGGCTATTCCTTTTAGCTATTATTTTAGCAGTTATATTTAGGATCTAAAAAAAGGCAATTCCTTGTGATTATTGTAATAAAGATAGCATAGATATCTTCCATATAGAGCACTTTTTTTTTTTTTTAAGTATGTTGAATTTTCTCTAACAATCTTTTTATAAGTGCCATTTTGGTAAATTTAAAATTTTATTGTTATAATCTAAATGATTATGTAAAACAGTAGAATTATCTTTATCTTGTGGAATGATAACAAGAAACATCTTGTTTTTAAATTCTGTAGTGCAACAAATTCTCCTTTGGATAAATTAGTTTATGGTGGTTATACATTTTTTTAAGACATCACAAACTTCAAATCTAATAAAATCAGGAGTGTATAAGTCTATATTTTTTAAAAATTCTATATCACAGATATTTTCAACTGGAACATATTCAGAAGTTAACATGTAATTAAAACCTTTCTCCAATAGGGAAACATCATTTGAAGAAAGTTGATGATTAGATAAATTTTTGATAACTTGTAAATCAATCGAAGTATATTTTGTAATTTTTTTATTTTTAAATACAATTTATCCACTGTATTTTAAATACTTTATAGTAAAAAACTTTTACTGTACATATAAAAGGTTTTTGCTAAAAAGTGTTTAAAGTGCAGTGAATAAATTGTATTTATATGAGATATTACAGCAAAATAAAGGAAGTGGTGAATTTGGTTTTTCTTTTTAGTTAACAACGAACCTAGTTTCTATTTTTGAAAGTCTTTGGTAGTTTGCAAATAACCAATATTATTGAAAATAGACTTAACAATAGGATGAATAATATTACCTAATGTTATACATTTTTTATACAAAAAAGAATTAATGTAATTAATTTTTTTTTTCTGATATCATGAATAAAAGAAATCAATTTTTTTTATTAACCATCTGTAGAAAGTTGCATATTTTATGAGTTGAAATAAAATTTTAATTTGCAGCAATTCAGAATTACTTCATTTTCTCTATATCCAATTAAAAATATAAGCCCAAATAACATTTAATCTTTTTTAATGCAAGATTTTTCAAATACTTTTAAAATAGTAAAACATTTTTTCCTTATAGAAGTTATTATATTTAACATTTTCAATTATATGATATAAATAAAGTATTTTTTTTTTAATTAAGACATAAATTATTTTGTTTAAATTCTTGACATTTCCATAAAATATCATTCATCATTACCAAGTTTAGGTCTTAACCCTTTCTCGAGTTTTGTCTTTCTCATTTGCTTTAAACATTCAACATTAAATTTAAGATTAAACCATTATTACTTATCAGAAAATAATAATTTGACTTCATTTGATAAATATTTTTGTTTACAATTGAAATAAATGTTCACATTTTATTTCTGAAAATATTAAAAAAATAAATTTGTAATGAAAACAAAAAGCTTCCTACATCATTTCTAGAAAGTAGTTATTTTCATTTTCCAAAATCAACTAAATCTTTGTTGTCATTTCTCTTTAAAATCTGAACAAATATATATTTACTTCTCTTAAATCTAATAAATTATGCTTTAAAAAAAATTTTTTTTTTAATATTTTCATAATCTCTATTATAATTATGTAGGAAGCTAAGCTTGTAAATAGCTTCAGGGTATATTTACATTATCTAAAAATATAACATTCTACTTTTAGAAATAAAATATTTCCACTCAACATAAATTATTAATAAATTTATATTATTGATGTGTAATAGTTATTGAATTGTAATAATTTTGCAAATAAACACATTTTCCACAAACAATGTTGTAAAAATTTGTGACATCAGAAATATAGAAGTGACAATCATCAAGATGGAACTAAGATCTATTTGGAGCCATCTCATCTTACCGAATTTTCGATTATCTAGCCATCTATAGATTTTTTTCTGAACTAAAATTTTAGATTAAATCTATATGATAAAATACATGGATTTTAAAATAAAGCTTGTGAAAATTCTCAATAGATGGCAAATTACTGAAAAACACGCAAAATATATCAACCAAAGAGAAAGTTTAATAAAGAACTTCAGGAATAATGAGATTAAGCATGAAATAAGGTATAATTCTCATATATATTTGACGATTGATTATTCAGAATACATGAATTGACTAAATTTTTATTTTTCAGCTTTACAATAAATTAATTTCAAGTTGAGTTTAAAAAAGATAAAGTAAGTGGTATCCACTTATATACTATATACATAAAGAAATCATTACATAAAATATAAAAGTATGCACATAAAATTACCTTTGTATACATAAAAACATTCCTATGAAACAATTTTAAACTAACAATATTTTAATGATTTATTAGAATAACTTTAGTTAAACTTAAGTAACTTTAGTTATATTAGAAAGTTTCCATAAATATATAAAAAACTATGTAATTGATTTATTAGTAATTTTTCTCAATACTTTTTTCTCTTCTTTCAAGAGTAATGGTAACAATGAAACTTCAGGTTATGTAGAATTAGAATCATTTCAGTCTAACATTATAGTAATTTTTACTTTTGACTGTAGCCATTATAGTTTTTAGATATGATAACTTTTAGAAATTATATTGATTTATAAAATTCATTTAGTGGAAATTTGACTTTCTATCCTGCATTTTAGCTAAATGTTTGCATTTAGAATTCACTTCGTGGCATTCCTCAGGAAATTTGGAGAAAACAAACTTTTTCTTCTATTCTTCCATGTAGATAGATGTTACAATGAGTTTTTACATTCATTATTTGGAAAGAAAAAAATTATTACATTTTCTTGAAATCATAAAGAACAACCTCTTTCATCTTCATTGAAATTTCTGATTTAAGTATCTTTTATACTTTTCATTATGTAGTCTCTTTATCTGAATTTTTTCTAATAATTTTATCATCTGATGATCACCATCTCTTATACTAACACATAATTATTTATAAACAAGGCAAAACTCTCCATACAGGGTGGCACTACTGTATGGAGAGTTTTGCCTTGTTTAATTTTATCATCTCTTAAATAACCTCAGTTTTGTAATCAATCTAATTAAATTTCATAAATAAATATAGGTGTTCTTTTTTTAATTCATTAAAACAAAATCATGAAAGAATTTTTAAAATTTAATCTTATAGGATGAAATCATAATTAAACATTTTAAATATCCAAATAGTTTAACTAATCCCTGCATTTTTTGATCAAACAATGTATACTTTTTCTCTTTTAATGAGGTATTATTAAAAAATTTATTTATCTAAAAAATTTTGGAATTTAAAATAAAAACTCTTTAATTATAGTAATTAACAATTCCATCAATCTAAAAAAATTAATCCATAAGAAACAAAAAAATAGTTTTAGTTTTTCCTTTCTTTTAAATATTTAATGAATAAAAATGAAATATATTTTATTTTTTTATAAAATATTAAGTGAATGTATTTCACTTTTTATTTCTCTTAAAATCAATGCCTATACAAAATATTTTTAATGCACACATTCACATAAATAGGCATTGAATCTGTTTTTTAATGTGTTAATTACTAATTTAATCACTCTATCCTTGTGCTTTGAATCTATTCTAACAACATAAGTGTTTCAAATGACTATTGCTATTCCTGGTTATTTCATATACCTTGACAATGAAACATCATTTCCATGTAATTCTAAAGTGTAAAGTATCTTTAATAATATATGTAGAGCAACTTTTTTATTTACCCTGAAGTCAGCTAAAATAGATTAAAAAACTAAACAATATCAAATTTTTAAATCAATTATTAATCTCTTGCTATTATGAACATTTTTATATTTCCCAAATGTTCGGACTTAGCTTACATCTAGTGAAGTATATAACTATTTATAAACTTATATAAACTTTTCTGATAGGGTCATGTCCTGAATAAGACTGATTTAGATCAAATATGATACCGAGGCTATTTGCATTATTTCTAATATCTTTTGTAATTTGTTGTAAAAGTGATTTAAAGTACATTTTAGTTTTGATATTTCAATCTACTTGATTGCCAAACAAAGATTACTATTACACAACCTTGATAAGTTTTCTTAATATTGATGAAAAGCAATATAATTTATTTTCACGGGGTACAGCAAATTTGATGAGAATTTTTAGGGCTGCATCGCTTTAACAAACTAATGTAGTACACATTGTGGTTGTAGTATGAAACTATAGACTGAAAAACATTTAACAACGAAACTTTGCAATTTTAACTATGCTATGAAATATCGTTTATTAATTATCAGCTATTTAATGTACTATGAATTATACATATATGTATGTGTATTTCCACATGTAGAAAATATTAACTAGTATGTTAAAATCTCTACTTGTCTATATATATCCAATAATGCTTGCTTAATGTAACCATTCTAACTCATCAATATCTAAACTGACAAATATAATTTGGACCTATTAAACTGAATCTTAAATTATGACAAAGTTACAAAGACTTGGCCTTATTGCACAATTTCTAATTCTCATTAAGTTCTTAATCTCACTCTCCCTTTATATATATATATATTATAATGGTCGGGCAAAAACTTTCCTTAACCGCCATACCAGAGCGCCATTAACTATTAGAACCTAAAAATTTATAAAGTAGGCAGATATGTATGGACTAAGATTCAACTTTTATTGACCAATCACATGGTGAAGCTGACCCTAAAATATCACTCTATTTAAAAATTCTAACTCTTGATGTTTTTTAAAAAAAAGTTATCACTAAAAATATATAAAAATAAATCACTGCCAAAATTAATCAAAAACATTTTATTATTATGCACACACATTAAAAGAAAAAATTTAGAAACTAAGTTAGTTACTGAATGATTTTAATTTATGTCAATTACACAGGTGGATGAATGTAAGATTTAATACAATTTCAATATTTTGTTAAATGTAAATATTTGACATAAATTACACATTTATATACTCAATTCCTTTTAACTCCAGGCTACAAATTTATATCCAAAACAACACCAGCTTACTGATATACTGATGTGATCAATACAAAATGAGGATGTTAGCATAAAAAAAAACCATGCTGACAGGAATGTGCATTTGTAGCATGATATTAATGAAAGGATGACCCTTGCCCAGTACAGGAATGTGCATCTGACTGGTGAGATAATCATTTGGAATATATATTAGACATGCTCCATAATTTGGGATTGCGGTCTTTGCCATTTTACTATCACCAACCAGAGTGTGAGATCAATGGCATAGGAAGTACGTCTACAACTATTGGCAATGCAATGGCTACACTTTTGGACCATGCATTCAGTTGGGTACTATGCCCTGTATGCTAACGTGGCACAAGAGAATGAGAATCCAATGCACCTTCCCCAGATTACATTGATATATAACACCCATACATCTCTCCATCAGCACCAATTCAACTATGAAACAAATATCCCAAGATTAACACACCTTAACCCTTTGAGCCTGAAGCGCCCCTGCGTGCCCCTGAACAAAAATTTAAACTTTCAACTGAGTTTGAGCGGAATCGATAAGTAGTACACTTACAGTTCTCAGATCATTCAATCTGCCATCTTGTTAAGATTAAAATGAGCTATAACTTTTATTTTTACAATAAAATTTGGATTTTTTATGAAAGTTTTTGTAAAATACAATTTTTAATTTTTTTATTTTTCTTTTGTTTTTTAGATTTAATGACCATAAATATGATTTACGGTCAATTGAACTTGTTTTACAGTGTAATAATTACGTTCATTTATGTAAGGGCTTTTATAAGCCCTCTTAGTAGAAACAATTTTTTTTTGTAAAAAAAAGTTAAAAGCTTAAAAATAAAAAAAAAGATTATATCAAAAAGGTATAAGGATTACTATTGGATTTATTTACTATAATAATGACTTTTGATGCCTTCATAATTGGATTCAAATTTGAAACTGATGCTAACATTTAGACAGGATTCTGTGATTACATGTATTTGAATTAGTTTTATTATTTATTTTTTTATTATTATTATTGTTTTCTATAATTAAATATAATTAAAAGTAATATATATGATATAATACAGGTGAAATAATATAAAAACATTTATTTTAATATTTTTCTGACCTAGTTTTAGAACTCTCTTTTTATAAAAACGATAAACTTTTAGATAAAAAGCACATTTGAAATATAAAATCTTTTACTTCAATTTGTTCTGACCTACTTTTTATTACTTTTTATATATATGATATAATACAAGTGAAATAATATAAAAACGTTTTTTTTTAATTATTTTTTTCACCTAGTTTAGAACTCTTTATTATATATATACACATACAAAACAATATATATATACAATAGAATTATATATATATGCAAAAAAGAATATATATACAATAGAATTTGATATACACATATAGAAAACAATATATATATATGATAGAATTTTAGACAATACATTTGAATAATATAAAAACATGCACATCCACACTCATCATATACCCTGAGACATCCACTCTAATATTTCATCTCCCACACATATATAATCAGTGCTCATAATAAATTTGTTTATTTTGATATTTATTGATTTTACTTGTTCATTTTATCTTGGAGAAATTTTTGTTTGATATTTATTTTTTGAGTATATTTTATTTAGTTGAAAAGAATACACATTTTAGGTCACACACCATTTTTCACTAATATAATATAAAATGATTTGAATGCCTTCTCTTGTAGTAGCATTTATCATAAATAAAAAAAAAAAAAAAGCTTGTTTAGAGCTATTAGCACGCTCTTAATTTTACATATTTTTAAGTGCAAGCTATATATAAGTCATGTGACATCTGACTTGTTATTATTACTATTAATATAATATAAGTAATATATTATACTATACTATACATTACTATATAATTTACTAAAGTCCTCAACATCTTGTAAATTATTTATTTTTTCCCCACTAAAAACCAAACATATTTCTAACAGATACCTGCATGCAAGGACAACCAAACATTTCTAGCATATACTCTGTTATAAAAGTAGAACATGTAGAGTGGCTAGTAAAATGGAACTTACCAATCGCACTGTTTTTGTAATTTTTGCATAGAAAAATTATCTCAGGTAAGACATATACATCATTTTTTTCAGCATTTTGAGACACATGTGATGAAGCTGTCTATGAAATTGTAATTTTAAGTTATACCTTTCAAAATTGAGAATTTGTGAACCAATGTAAAAATAAATATGTTTAAAAATGTAAAAAAATCTCCTTTTTTAATTATTTTTTTTGGTAATGACTATTTTATCAGCTTTATTACATTCTTTCATATTTGCACTTTCTAAAAATGTATATATATTGTACCGAGATACATCAGAAAGGAGTGTGCTTTCTTCAGAGTTACACATAATTTTGGAAAAAATATAAATTGATAAAAGATTTGTTTAAATATTTAATAAAAATAAAAGGTCTTGTAGGGTAAAATAAGAATAAAAAGAATTTTTTTTCTCATAGAAGGGTTTATCGGTAAAAGCATAAATTAGACAGTTTTATAAGATATAATTTTTGAATCACATTTAAATAAAACCTAAAGAATTAAAGCTTGATTTAACTAAAATTTGATTTAATTGAAATTTGATTTAAGATTGCTTTTAAAAAAGAAAAAAAAAAAGCAAGGTGGAGTTCGTTTTGTCTTATAATAAAAAAAAATATATATATAACCAAAGGAATGTAGTGAACAATGGGAGCTAATGACAAACATGAGAAATTTCCATTAAACGGCTAGTTAGTGAAATAACTCTAACAAAGAAATTGAAATTTGCAATCATCTAAAGAATGACCAATGAAACTGTGTAGAGAGTCGAAAGAAAAGAAATAATTGTCCAATAGCAGAAATTCAGAATGTAGATTGAATCCGCAAGATAAGGACCGTAAAATATAAAAGGGACGAATTTTCTATTGTATTATTAGAGTATTGAATTATTAGATTGAATTTGATATTGTGATTAAAATTTGATTCTGATTTATTCTTAATTTCATAGTCATATGATTAATATACGTCTAAAGTTAAATAAAACATAATGCTGCATTGTTAAACCCATCGTGTGAACAGCCGGCCGAATCCTTCCATGCAATACCAACAGCAGTCAGTTCGAATGTCGATTATGTTCGCGTAAAACAAGAATGAAACGGAGTGTCCACGGTGAAGCCCACAGGATCCCAACGACATCGGGAAAAGGATTGCAAAGAGTTAGCGCTAACTGACCGAAGGATATACTATCAGAAGCTACGCTCGGAACCTTGCATAAAGGAGAAAGCTAGGTAATATTTATTTCATTTTTAATTCACTAATTAAAAGCCGTAATAATATATGGAATAATAAACTCTGAACTTTATATTACGAACAATAAGATTTTATTGTGATTTCAAATATAATTGTGTGCGTATAATTATTTTCTAAATGTATGTATAATATGATATTTTGGTTGTATTAAATATCTAAACTTGAACAAAAGTGTAATTAATTATATTATAAGACCAAACGAAGTGAAATAGCGTAAATGGAGACTTAATGGGTTAGTGAGTACTTAAATTAAATTTGAATTAAATAAAAAAAAAAAAAAAGAAAGCGAGAAAATTAGCGCAGAGAAAGATTCGTAAATTGATTTAGGTAGGCGGAGTATATATTTTATTGATTGTTGTAGCTGAGCTAGCGGGAGCGGGTACTAGATCGTATTGGTCAAGCAGACTTGTCGACAAAGGTCGGCTGGCGCCCATTGGATTTTTTCCTTTAAATAAATAAAAAGTTTGATTGGCTAATGTGTAATCTAGTAAACAAGTATTAATGTTATTGGCAAATGTTTGCAAATGATATTGACCACTCTACCCGAGGTACCGACAGCCCCGTGATAGGATTTTGTGTAAGAGGGAGGTACAAAGTTCTGATCGAGTCGTTATTATAAACATTAAATATTTTATTGATTTTATATAAATGATGTTTATAAAAAATTACAAGACGACGCAAAAGAGGCTAGATATAATATATATATATTGTAAGAAATTAGAAATTTCATTTAAAATTATATGTCCTGTAATTTTTTTTTACATTCAAAATGGCCGTTCAGGTCTCTAGGGGTTTTAAACTAACATAGTCTTGTGAATCTATGTAGCCATTTACGCTTATATTTAAATTATTAATTTAAAAGAAATTACAAGAATGAAAATAATAATAATAGCAAACATATTAAAAGAAAAATAGAACAAATAATTTATATTTCTGCTTAATCAGATAAGAGACTATGAATTAGGTACCATTTAGATATAGTATTTGAAAAGTTCATTTTTAGATTATAAAGTTCATACTTTCCATGGCTGTAGGTTTATTTAAAATCCATCTTGGTGGTCCATGATGCATTGCACAACTCCAATCGACATCCATTTAGTATCAATATTGTTTTCGGGAAGACGTGACTGTTTGCTGCTTTTCGGGAACCATAATTCTGGAGATCACCACAGCTAGTGCAAATATAGTAAACTAATTTATTGTGTGACCCTTACATTTTTGAGGTCTGTAATATATGTAAATATGCTTAAATTACATAATCAACAAAACCAATATCAAAGAACAAAACCTTAGCCAAAGTTTTCTTTACATCCCTTTTATATCATTTTGAATTCCTTATCATCAAATTCCAGGATCGATCTTGTCTGGCTTCGCACTGATCTTATTGCTAATGATGATTTTTTTCAGTGGACCGTGTGTTCATTCGCATCGTTTATTGGGCAGTTTACTTTTGAGTGGAACATCAGATTTTATTACTAGAATTTTTTTTAATTGATCTCTTATCTGACTGTTCAGTTAAATGCCCTCAAGGCCCTATTTGCTATTGAATATACAAATCATCTCAATTCTACTAAGATTTAAATGTAACTTTTGAATAGAAACTAATTAACACTTTTTATTATTTTATTTTATATTACTTTAAAAAAATAATCTTTTATCTTTAGATTTTTCTTTACTTTAACTTATTTTTATGTAATTATTTAATAGTTTTCCATCTGTGCAATTTTATATATTGGTTTAAATAAATTTATTAATTTTTTAAATTTCTATCTGAATGATTTTATTTATTGATATTTCTTTTATTATTTGACAGTAATGTAACGGCATATATGTATACCGTTAAATATATATATAATAACACAACTATATCTGATGAATCAATCTCATAATAACATAATATCTACATTTGTTTAGAGTTCTACATTTCAAAATATTGTTTATACTTTATATCTAAAATTTGTAATTTTTTGTATTGTGAATATGGAATCATATAATTTTGTTTAAAAAAATTATATTATTTTGTTATAGCTTAGCTATAAATCAAAAATTATTTAATTACCTGAAAGATTTTCTATGTGAGCAAAGATGGCAGATAAATTTTAGGGAACATTTTTTGAAACCCTAATAATCAATCATTCAGCAATTCAATGTGTTTGTAAAAAAAAAAATAGAATTGGAAAAATATTTTTGAACCTAAATGACTCATGCCATTAATACAAACAGTTTACAGAGATGTTCACACTGCAACTTGTCTTATTTATTGAATAAAAATAGACAGAAAATCAGATAAATTCAATCAATGCTTTTTTTTAGGATAACACGTCAACAAAAAAAAACCCACCATCCATTAATATAATTGTGAATTTTTCTTTTATCTGATCATGATATACACTTCCACTATTGTAGCAGTAATTTCTATTAATTCATTTCTCATAAATGTTGAGAAAAGCACTCAACAGAAGCAATTCTTTTATTAATTCTTTGTAGCTCTCAATATTCTTGAAATGTAAAACTATTTTTATTATGAAATACAAAATAGTGTGTGACTCCAAATTATCAAACACTAGTAGATTTTTAGTGCTAAGAAAATCTGGTTTAGAAAATGCAGACAAATGTTGTTTTGAATAGTAAGCTTAAAACCATATATGCATTCATAATTTTTTTTGGCAAAATACAATCTAACAAAAAAAAAAAATTAACTAAAAAGAAGTGACCACAAAATTTATTTTAGTGATGCAATTTCAAACACTCTAAAAACAACAGCTGCAGGTATGAGGACAAAATTAATCTCAAACATTACTATGCTTAATTGTGTTAATATGTTAAATTTATACTTCTCAAACATTATCCCATCACTAATTGCACATTAAAATTTACATAAAACTCGGATATTGTGTAAATGTGTTTCAAGTTTATTTAACTACATGTTTTATATGCTCATATAAAGTTTTTTTGAGAGATAACTATTTTATATGCTCTAACATGCTTTTATTAGGATTACCAGAGATGAATATAACGTCATTATTTGAAAATAATTAGACAAATTAACAGTAATTTATCAACTTTATTATAGTTTAGTTTTCTGCTAAAACACAGTCAATTTTTGTAATTATTAGTTTTAATTTCATTATTATTTTTAAAGATTATGTTAATATGAATATTATATACAATATTTATTACAGTACACAAAATGCCATAATTTTCACATTTCATTCTGAGATTTTCAATTTCTGGATAACATTAGATCTTTCAAAACTTATTTTTTCAAGGAAAAAAAAGTTAACAAGAAATACATATAAAAATTAAATAATTTAAAAAAAAAAAGGTCTCATGTGAATTGAATAAGAATCTCAAGAGTGTCAAGATCAGTAAAATGATTTGTTTCATGAGTATCCAATATATTCTTCTCTGAAGCTTTGTAATCACAAAGATGACATTTATAACTTTCAGAATTATTTTGACAAACAACTTGTTTGTATTTATTTTGTTCATAAGAATGCAAATCAAAAGATGATGGGATCAAATGAGTACATTTCTCAAGACTCAAAATATTATTTGTTAGTGTGTTACAGGCATGCAAATTATAGTAAAATGATTTTGTTCTATGATACTTCTGGTGTATTTTTAAATCATTTTCATCATCAGCTTTGTAATCACAAACATTACATGTCAATTTATTTCTTCTCATATGAGTTATTTCATGTAATTTTACAAATGATTTTAGAGCAGATTTATAATCACAAAAATTGCACTTGAAAAATGTTTTCTCTGCTTGATGACTTTTTTCATGTATTTTTAGCCTACTTCTTATAGCAGATTTGTAATCACAAAAACTACATTCAAAAGGCTTTTCTCCTGAATGAATTTTTTCATGTATTTTTAGAGAACCTTTCACTGCACACTTGTAATTACACAATCTACATGAAAAAGGTTTATCACCTCTATGGTTTCTTTCATGTATTATTAAGTGAAACTTCTGAGCAGCACTATAATCACAAAAACTACACTGAAAAGGCTTTTCCCCTGTGTGAGTTTTCACATGTACTTTCAGGCAACTTTTTACAGAAGACTTGTAATTACAGAAATTGCACTGGAAAGGCTTTTGTCCTGTATGGCGTCTTTCATGTAATTTTAGATAACGTTTTACAGCAGACTTGTAATCACAAGAATTGCACTGAAAAGGTTTTTGCTCTGAATGATGACTATCTTCATGTAATTTTAAATGACTTTTTGCAGTGCACTTATAATCACAAAAACTACATAGGAATGATTTATTTCCTGTATGAGTATTTTCATGTATTTTTAGACTACTTTTTACTGCGCATTTGTAATCACACAAAGTGCATGAGAATGGCTTATCACCTCTATGGTTTCTTTCATGTATTATTAAAAGATTTTTTTGAGTAGCACTATAATCACACAAGTTGCACTGGAAAGGTTTTTCTCCTGTATGAGTTCTTTCATGAATTTTAAGACAACCTTTTACAGCAGACTTGTAATCACATAAACTACATGAGAAAGACTTTTCTCCTGTATGACTACGTTCATGTAATTTTAGGAGACTTTTTACAGCAGATTTGTAGTTACAAAAATGGCACTGGAAAGGTTTTTCTCCTGTATGAGTTCTTTCATGTCTTTTAAGATTACTTTTTATAGAACATTTGTGATCACAGAAATTACAATGGAATGGTTTTTCTCCTGTATGAATTATTTCATGTACTTTTAGACCACTTTTTACAGCACATTTGTAATCACAAAAACTGCAACTGAACGGTTTTTCTCCTGAATGAACCTTTTCATGTAATTTTAAGCAACTTTTTGTAACAGACTTATAATCACATAAATTGCAATAAAAATGTTTTTCTCCCGTATGCGTTCTTTCATGAACCTTCAAATCACTTTTCCTAGCAGTCCTGTAATCACAAAAACTGCACTGGAGTGATTTTTCTCCTGTATGAATAGTTTCATGTGATTTTAAACAACTTTTTAGAGCAGATGTATAATCACAAAAAATGCACTGAAAACATTTTTCTCCTATATGATGATTCTTTTTATGTATCTTCAGATAAGATTTTGTAGCACACTTGTAATCACAAAAACTGCATTGGAAAAGTTTTTCACCTATAATTTTGTTATGCATTTTAATCAAGGCCTTTAAAATAGATTTGTAATCAAATAAATCATGGAAGGTTTCTTTTTTGTATGACTTCTTTTAAATAGTATTTTATTTCTTTTTGCTATATCTTTTATTCACAGATCGATTTTTTTTTCTGTAAGTTCTTTCATGTCATTTAAGATTTACTTTCTTTTAGGACTCTTATAAAAGCAAAAGTTGTGATTAGAGCTTTTCCCCACAATGATTTATTAACGTATATTACATTTTCTACTATTATTTCAAGTAATCAAATAAATTATTTTTGATACATTCTTCTCCTGTAAATTCTTTTGCACAATTTATTTTTTTCCATAAGATTTGTGTCACATTAGTTGCATTAAAAATGTTTTCTTTCTTTGACTTCTTTTTTTTCTTTCTAAATCATTTTTTCTCTCTCAATCTTGTAATCATATAACAATATTTAAAAAAAATTTCCATGTTTAACTTTTTCATATATTTCAAATATTTTATAAAATATTTGTAATATAAACAGCAAAATAAAATGTTTGTCTTATGTGTGCTTTCTAGTCATGCTATTTCTTAGAAAATCACACATACTGTTACATGAAGCTTTTCCTCCCTATATGTCTCTTTGAAGACAAATTTTTATATTAGATTTATAATCATACATTACATTCTATAAGAAAAAAAACATTCCTTACATTATCTGTGATTTTTTTCATCACTTTTTCACTTGAGTGTTATAATTCTTGAATGAGGATTTACACACACTGTAAATATACAACTGGACATAAAAAAATTTCATGAGTATGGATTTGTTAATATACTTTTAAATTCTTTATAAGCAATCATACAATTAACCAATTTACAATAGAATAATTTTTGTTCTACATAAATTTATTCAGATATATATTTTAGATAACTTTTTCAGCAGTTTCATAATTTTACAATGTACAATAAAAAAAGATTTTGTGTTAAATAATCAAAAAAAAAAAAGGACATTACTAATTTTTTTCTTATATGAGTTCTTTTATATATATACTTTAGAATTTTATTTAAGTCCAATTGTGAAATCATTTAAGCTGAATTTAAAATGTTTTCTTTGTTAGAAATTATTTTTAATAATTTAAATATTTTTACAGCAATTTTATAGTTAAACAAATAGCCAGGAAAACAGTTTTTTTCCTATATGATTCAATGTATTCTTTTAAAATGTCCCCTCAGCAATTTAATATTCATACACTGCCATAAAAGTTATTTTTTATAGTGAATTTTTTTCTGAAATGTTAAAATGGTTATTTAAGTACTTTTCAATCACACTAATGGTACATCAATTGTTTTATTTCTCTATCAACATTTTGTCTACGGTAACATACTTTAAAGAATTGCCTAGTATTTTCGTTACATGTTAAAACAAAATGTTTTTTATAACAGCATACCAATCTTGCACTTCTACAAAACCTTCTGTGAATGGTTCAGTTAATTGTATGAAAAGTAATGTCTTGTACCAAAAATTGCTTAAACAATTTTTAAATTTGAGAGTGAATTTTTTTCTTTCATATAAACAGTTTTATATGTTTTTTTGGTGCATTTGTCTAAAAATAAAATAAGAAAAATTTTCATGTTATCATCTATTACTTTTCTTTTATACATATCTGGAAAATGTTTTTCTTAAATAATAGATATTGTTAGATTAAAAATTCATGAGATAAATTTCTAAATTAAACTAATTATGATACAAACTAAATGTTACAATCTATAAAGTAAAGAAAAAGTAAAACTTTTGATAAAAAGGTAAACAGCTATTGTAATTTTTCAGTCAAAACTGTTTTCTTAAATAAATAATTTTTGCACCATTCACAAACTTTATTACAAATTCAAATAACCAAAATCAATATTTAAATTTAGATTTTTCTTATTGATATATTTTTAAATAAATGAATGTCTGAGATGCAGCATCAAAAGTATACACCATCATCTCTTTAACAAACCAAATTTTCACATAATAAGATTAAAATATAGTGACTTATCTGAAATTATTCTTAGAAACTTGGGTATCCAATTTATTCCACTCAATAATCAACTTTAAGTTAGATTAATTCACAAAATCATCAATAAAATACATAACATCTTACTAAGTGTGTATGCAAGTATATTTGCTGCATGACATCAGATAGAGACAATTAGGTTTAAGCAATGTTTGCCATTCCATTGTCAATTTAGTGATTCAATATTCACGGCCATGTCAAAATCTCAATGAAAAATTACTATCATTAAAATGTAAACATGTGCATATCCTCATTATTATAAATTCATCACACCAATCGCAATTTTCCAAATTTAAAAGCATAGATATCAATGATAGTGATTGATTTTCATGTAGTGATTGATTGTCAGCAACTATCTTCATGAATCATTTGCTTCTATATATTTTTATTTATAAATGAAAACCAAACTCTATATTTCTATCATCAGATTAGTGATAATTTTATTTATGGGTCAAAGTTATCGTACATTGAGATATAGTTTCTATTTATTGTACTTTATTACAAGTAATAATAAACTGTAATGATTGTATTCAAAATTCTGTAATATGATAGTTACTTATCAATACAGACTCACAGGATTACTGATATTGCAGAATTGCTTTTAATAGCACATCATAATTTCAATCAAAAACAGAACACACGAAATTATAGTAAATCAATATGTGGCCTTGCATCCTATGGCAAATTATACAACCATTATCCAACGAACATAAATAAAAAATAAGATGAGATTATTCATTACCAACCTAAAAAAAAAAAAAAGAAAAACAATTAATTAAATATATATGACTACAATTCTACCCTTAAAGTAACTTAAACTGAATGAGTTTTAAAAGAACAAAATTTCTGCTCACTCCAAAAACAATTTTTTAAAAATCTCAGAAATATTCTAATAAAGAACATATGCAATACTATCCATTAAATGTTATTAAATTTAAAATACGTGTCATAATTGTTTCCTTGACAGTAAAAAATGCACAGTTTGTAGGAGAAATAATAAAGTAAAAAAATAATTTAAGACTAAAGTTTTGTTTATTTATGCAAGAAACATATATTTCTAAGCATTGCTATTGATTATTGTTGAAAGAAAAAAAATAATGTTAGTGAATGCCTCTTTATGATATTTTGAATAATATAAAATAATATAACATATTTATGTTACAATTATACAAAAAAATCTGATATCATAAATTAAAATAAACAAATAGATGATTCCTTATTACTCTACTGAATCTATCAGGTTAAATCTTGTCAGTAGCATTATTTTTTTTAATCAATCTGATAATATCTTTTAATGAAATGTATTTAGATGATGGCAATGACATGGTTAACAAGGAGAAGAGGTTGTTTTTTCTAAACACAATCTTAATTAACCATTTTAAATTTTGTTTTTACTACTGTGTAAAAAGAAAAACAAATTAGGGAATCCAAGTTTGAACTGTTTCTCATTATTTTTTACAAACTTTTAATCTTACTGTCTTAATTTCTTTGAACATAATGATGGTAAAATATCTTAATAAAAGATGGATTAATTAGTAAACAGATTGCCAACATTTCTTTTTTTTTGTTAAAAAAAATTTTTTTTTTTTGCTCAGCAGGTAAAGTATCATTTTTAACTCAGCAGGAAAGTATAACATCATCTACTTGTTGTATAGCAAATTAAATATAAAAAAATTGAATGATTTATGGTTCAGGTAGTTCGTAAGAAGTTTGATCAATGGAATTGACAAAAGTAAATTGTGGTTCCTTCAGTCAGCTACTCTAATAACTGCATCAAACCATGCATGGCTTAATAATATAAATGTAGACTGTAAAAAACAAACAAGCAATTTGAAAAAAAAAAAACTATATAAGATGAATCACTTCATTTCATTTCAAAATAAATAAATAATTATAACAAAAAGACAATAATAATTTCAAACTAATCTTATGGATCATTGGAAATATATAGAACCATTGTAAATAATAAGGAATAAAAAATTAGAAAAATCTGCCAGCAACACAAATAGTGTCTTTTTTTATTTCTTTAGTGAAAATTAATCAATCTCTGCATTAAATACTTTTCACAATATTCTTGCAACCAAAAACTAACAATAAATAGAATTATATAAGAAAAATATCTTCATTGCATTTAAGGCTATAACCTTAAAACTATGCACCTGAAAAAACGACAGAAGGAACCTCTGCAAATCTTTAACACAAGATTTATTTAAAAGACAAGAGAGGCCACTCTTATCTTAACCTATTTTCTAAATAAATAGGAGAATCTAAAGCATTTTGATTTGAGAGCATAAGGCTATTAAATACTTCACTGATTAAGTCCATAAATTCTATAACACAATAACATTCATGAAATAGTTCAATTTACAATGAATCAGTGTTGAGATCTTATACCTAGAAATCTATTAAGATAATATAAAGTTGTATTAATTATATTTATAAAGTACATACTCATTACTTAAAGTAATATTTATTAAGGCTATAACCTTAAGACTATGCGCCTGATTCTCCTATTTATTTAAAAAGTAGGTTAAGATAAGAGTGGCCACTCTTGTCTTTAAAATAAATCTTGTGTTAAAGATTTGCAGAGGTCCCTATTGTCGTTTTTTCAGGCACATAGTCTTAAGATTATAGCCTTAATAAACATTACTTTAATTAACGAATATGTGCTTTATAAATATAATTATTACAACGTTATATTAGCTTAATAGATTTCTAAGCATAAGATCTCAACACTGATTCATTGTAAATCAAAAGATTTTGTGAAGGTTAATGTGTTATAGAATTTGTGGACATTTTAATCAGTGATGTATTGAATAGCCTTACGCTCTCAACTCAAAATGCTTTAGATTCTCCTATTTATCACTAAGCATCACAAGATTACCATCTCTTATACTAGCACATAATTGTAATTTATGGAGAGTTTTGCATTGTTTAATTCTCCTATTTATTTAGAAGTAGGTTAAGATAAGAGTGGCCACTCTTGTCTTTTAGATAAATTTTGTGTTAAAGATTTGCAGAGGTCCCTACTGTCGTTTTTTCAGACGCATAGTCTTAAGATTATATATAGCCTTAATAAACATTACTTTAAGTAATGAATATGCGCTTTATGAATATAATTATTACTTCATTGCATTTATAAATGAATGCTGAAATTATAAATAATTAATTAAGTAAATTATACTGATATTTTTTTGGGTAATAATCAAATTACAATTTATGAAATAATTATTAAATTATATTTCCATTTTTTCTATTATTTAATTTTGTATATGGATTTTTTTTTCTAATATAATAAACTTATTTACACTATTTAAAAAATAGTATATGCTTCTGCCTCATATTGGAAAAAATTTAGTAAATAAAGTTATATGAATTAAGATTTTCCATTACTTTAAAGCAGGAGTGAGGAACTGCTGGCCCATGGGCCAATCTTCAGCCCTCAAAAGCTCTCAATCAGGCCTCCAAACATTTTGAAAAAATATATAAAATGGCCCTGTATTGAACTTCTATTTAAAGATGCAGAGTGCAAATATTGAATTTAGAGTTAAGTAAAATAAAATATTTATGTTCTCATCATCTTTTTCTCTCTCCAATCTTTATAAGTTTAATTCATTCTATCAGAGGTGCAATATTCCAACAAATTGCAGCCATATTCAACTTGCAGCCCCTGGGCTACATGTGGCCCACCAAGCTTTTACGTGTGGCCCAGCAATAGATTGATGGTTAACAGATGTGACAACATTCTTCTTAATTAATGAATCACCATGTGCGATTGATATTTTTTATTGACGGACTAATAACGTTATTTTTTTTTTAAAATTTCACAGATCTAAAAAACCAGTCTGTACTAGAAATGCCCAGATATCTTCATATACGACTTGTACTCGCTCTCAACTCGCTATCTTTAGCATTATTTTGCTGATTTTAGCACCTTCAGTATTTTTTTGCAAGGAAAAAATTCAGTAATATTTAAATTTAATGATATAATAATGACATAAATCCATCTTTTCAAGTTTCTGATTGGTTGTTTTTTTCCTCAGCAAGGGTTTGAATTCAAAAGGAAAACATAATTTGCTAAGCTTTTTTTTTTTTACCCACTTGTTTGTTTCTCAGATTTTAGTCCAAAAATTTACTTTTACACTAAAACATATTGATAAGGAACTCAATGAATTACTTATGGAATTTATAATTGGATGGTAAGCATTTATTATAATTTGATAGTGTTAGATTATTATCATCAATTATAAATAGAAATTTATTTTTTAAAAACCTTTCTGTAATCAGACAAATTATAAATTTCCATTTTAGATATTAAACTAAAACAAATATAATTTTAAAAAGACAAATATATTTACTGCAGATTGTATAATTGACCAATCAGAAGTTTGAAACTTTAATTCAATCAATAGTCTGTATTTTTGAAAGCAAAGTGAAACATTTTAGTTTCATACGTGAATTAGTATACACACAGATGTGTAGTATTTTATATCAAACAAACACTATAATGATGTCTTCAAGCAGCAAATGAAAATTATCGGATGAAAATAGAATGTTTCAAGACAACTGGGAAGAGGAATATTTTGTTGTGTTGAATAATAAAGATTCAGCAATTTGTTTGATTTGTTGAGAAGGTGTCACATTAAAAAAATATAACATTGATCGTCATTACACCACAAAACATAAATTGTTTAATGACACTTTTGCTCATGGGTCTTTACTAAGAAGTGAAAAATTAGCTTTTTTCAAGAAATCATTGCTACAATAAAATGTTATGCCAGTGGCAATCTCACAAGAAGCAACAGTGACATGAGCATCATATGAAATTTGTTATATACTTGGCAAAAATATGAAACCGTTTACGGATGCTGAAGTTGTTAAAGAATGTTTCATATATATTATTTGATAAATTTAATAATAAAAGTCAAATATTATTACAAATTAAGAAATTACAATTGTCAGTTTCTACCTGCATTAGACGTATTGAAGATATTGCAAAACATATTTTTGATAATATAATAGATTTGAAAAACTGCAAATATTTTAGTTTGGCTGTTGATTCTAGTACTGACATTTCAGCAACATCACAATATGCTATTTTTGTCAGATACTGTACCAAACAGAATTCAATTTGTGAAGATTTTTTGAAATTTCTTCCTATGAAGAATCAAACTAGAGGTAGTGATTTTCTCAATAGTATTTGTACTTTTCTGGAAAAGAATAATATTGAAATAAAAAAATTGATTTGTGTGTGCACTGATGGATGTCCTTCAATGATTGGATCTGAAAAGGAATTTGTTTCCCTATTAAAAAAGAAATATAATCTAACAAATCTCTTATCATTTCACTGTTTAATTCACAAAGAAAACTTGGGGGCACATATATCCATTAAAGAAGTAGATGCTGTAATGAAAACCATCATAAACATTGTGAATTATATTCAAGCCCAAGAATTAAACCACAGAAAATTTAAAAATCTTTTGGCTAAGCAGAAGTAAAGTTTTGAATCGCTTTTTTTTATTACGTCATGAAATTATTTCATTTTTACAAGAAAACAATAAAATTTATAATGAGCTTCACAGTGATGGATGGTGGTGTCTTTTAGCTTTTTTATGTGACATCACAGAAAAACTTTGGGATTTTAATATTAGTTTGCAAGGTGAAAATAAAATTATTTCACAAATGACAAAGTTTTTGTGTTTGAAGAAAAACTAAATATTTATTACCAAGATATACAAAAACAAATACTACATCATTTTCCATCAATGGCAAATGCTAAGCAAGATGGTACTGACATTTCTTCAGAAACCTATGTAATTATTTTAAATTATTTAGGTATCTTATTGAAAGAATTTAAAAGTAGATTTCAAGATTTAAGAAATATTAAGAATTGTCTCTTACTTATAGAAAATCCCTGGCACTTAGAAATAGCAACTATTAGACAATTAACTGCATTTGGATATGATTATGTTAAGCTATTTAACGAATTTGTTGAATTTTAAAATGACACAAATTTGGAAGCCATTTTTAAAGAGAAAAGTGAGGGAAAGGAGTACATGGAATTTCGGAAATTAGTGCCTGAAAAATATAAAAGTGTGCACAAATGTTTCTCACATTGTCTGCATCAATATGTCTTTGTGAATCATCTTATTCGAAAATGAAATATGTGAAGAATGTGCACAGAAACAGACTGATTTACACCTTGATGATATATTAAGAGTAGCATGTAGCACATATAAACCAAATTTATCTAAAATTGTTAAAAGTTTATCTCAATATCAAAAATCACATTGATATTTAAATAAATGTTTATATCAAATGTTTGCGTTTTATTAATATGTTAATTCTAAGATATAGTAAAGTGATCCACAAGCTGTGGCATGCATGAATTGAGAAATTAGACATTTTTTTTTGTGACACCAATTGATTGCCACGGCCCGCTTGATGTAGCACACAAATATATGTGGCCCAGGAAAGAAAAAAGTTGAGTATCTCTGGTCTATATTGTACGATCTATCTGACTATAGATTTAATCTACAACCTGAAGGCATTTTGTTTGTTTTATACTCATTTTCACAGTCAAGCATATATTAACAAAAATAAAACTCTAATTTTATTTCATTTTATTATTATTATTTTGCTTTTTTTTTTTATTAGGCTGGCTACAATGAGTAAAGATTAAAAAAAAAAAAACTGATAAAAAAATTGTGCGTTCAAATGGACCAACACATATTTTTTTATAGAAAAAATAGTAAATTGATATGCCTGATATGTCTGGAAAGTATTTCAGTTAATAAAGAACACAATATTAAGAGGCACAATTTATCAAAACATTCTGATTATAATAAAATTGTAGGGGAAGAAAGAAATAATAAAATAAAAAATGTGAAAAGGCTCAAGTAAACTGATCATAAAAAGTATAAACAAATCAAAAAATTCTGTGAAAGGAAGTTACATTGTTTTAAATTAAAAAAAAAGAAATAGAAAATTTGAAACCATTTTCATAAGGGAAGTTTATAAAAGACTGCATCCTAACTGGTGGAGAATTAATCTGTCCAAAACATAAAAAGAAATTCAAGAATATAAATATGTTACAAAGCTAATTGGAAAAAAGTCATTAAATATAGAAAAGACATTAAAAAATCAATTGGAAAAATTATCATTAAATATGGGACAGTCAATAATAATAATGATGTTATTTTATTTTTAATTCACACAAAAAAAAAAAATTATGGCCCTCCTTTAAAAAGGAAAAGTTGAAATTGGCCTGTCAATTAAAAAACTTACTCACCCCTAATAATTAGGGATAGATTAAATTTTTGATCTAGTAGGCTAATTTTTAAGTCTATAATTTTGCATGGTCCATGAATGATGTTATAAATGTCCAAATGGCTCTTGGCAGCAAAAAATTACCCCACCCCTGCATGTGATTTTGTTTGAGTGTTAAAAGTATAAAAACTAAGTAAAAGCCTTAGTTGGGATATTTATATGTATAGTTTAAACTATCAGACAACAGGAGACTAATTAGAAAATATTTGTTTAAGCTAAAAAAGACAATATAGCAAAATCCTATTGGTAATATTCTACATCACTACAGTCAATATCAATGGATTTCAAATACAAATTCAACAACAACAAAAAAACACAAATGTTTCATGTTAGTTTCTTATGCCTCGCAGTTAATATATAACAAAATATATAAATTTGCATGGAAACCATTTTCTATGGCTTGCATTAAAAATATATCATAAATGAATGAACCAATGTATCAAATTCTCATAAAGTTAGTAACAAAAGAATAAGAATGTCATCTCATGCAATGATATACACAAATGCAAGTCTCTTGGAGTTACTGGACCATTCAACGAAAATATTAAGACTTTCAGGATTCAAATGAGAGATGTAAAATACTAGCCGTATAAATTAATAGATATCATTAAAAAATAGTTTGAAATCATACATCATGAAAAGTATTAATTTGATTTGTAAAGATTCTCAAATGATATTTTTAATAAAATGGGTATATCATAAATTTTATAATTCATGCTTCTCTATTTTAAATAAATCTTGTACTTGATAAAAGTTATTTTATAAATTTAAAATTAGGGCTCAATCACATGCTTAAATTATAATCATGTAAATTATTTGCAAATATCTTTATTCAATCAATGAATTACATCACTACTAGAATGATCAAAAAATCTTTTTTTGATAAGTTAAACATTGTTGTTTATTACCATATCCAAAGCATCAGCAAATTACACAGCAAAATAAGATAACAAAGAAAAATGCAAAAAACTATATTATCACATTGCCAGGACCTTGCCAATGAATTTTGATGCAAAATGTGCATTTTAAAATTGAAAAAATAATATCAAGTAGTCTATTGAACTAAAATGAATGTAATAGGGAGAAAAAAATGTATTAAATAAAAATATATTTATAATATTTAATATAATGTCTTGTTTTAATACCTATTTCAATTCAGTAAACTTGCTGAATGGTTGAGCCCAGCACATAAAATAAAAATCCATTTATCAGTAATTATTTTTCAAAAGGACAGATCATACAACCAAACAAATCTACCCTCTTCACGCCTTTCTATTTTTTCATCCATTCATCGTCTACTATATTTCTCCTTAATAGTATCAATTTCTTTCTCTTTTTGATATTCTCCATAGTTCCTTTACTGATCTGCAAGTAATACTATCACAGCTATGCCTATATTATTTTTATCAGACCAGTAAAAAAAATAAAATCTTTATTTTGATTTATAATTGACAAATAAATTTGATTTTATATATCAACTAAACTAAGACAAAACTCTCCATATAGTAGTGCCATTCAGTGAAATCCAGAATAATCAATGAATGCAAGAAGGTTTGTGCATAAAATCCCTATCTAGTGCCTACTAAGCATAGGGAATGGTGATCATGTGATGTTTAGTGGTTATCTACAAAACTACATACATTACTATTGTTCGACAGATTCTGAGCGAGTGTTCAGACTTAAACTGAGTCATTTCAATCAGCAATGAAGCACTCACCATTCAGTTACAATAACAAATAATTAAGTGTTATACTTTCGGAAGAAGTTTCCCCAAGTGAAATTAAAGTTAAGCGACAAGAGGCATTTGACGACAAAGAATAATGGAACATACAATAAATAATCAAAATACTATGAACGACTTTAAGCCTTTGAAATAATTTAAGCCAGCAAGCATTTATCTAACTAGATTCGATAATTATCCTTATTTATTTTTGTTTGCGCTTGCAAAAGAATTATGAAGTAAATATAGTATCTTATGTTCATGCAAAATAAAACCAAAGACATTTTGGAAGGGAATAAAACTTGAAACGTTAGTGCATTCATTCCACGTCTCATTATCAAATTAAAATACAAATATTAATTATTTATTTTAATAAGGATGTCATTAAAATAAATATATTTCAGAATACATTTCTAATGAGAAAATAGAAACATACCTAAATTTATATTTTCTTTCAAAAAATTAATGATATGACAATAATTAAAATTTATTTTAATCTAATATGCCGTTAGAGGTCGCTAAAGTTTTCTTATTTTTGCGTTAGACGAAGTTGACGATGCTAACTATTGGAATTTTAATGAAATTAATCCACTTTGATTTTTGTATCATTAATTGTTAACCATTCTAAATGTTTAATTGCTCCGCCTTTAGTTATCATATTAGTAATTTTTTAGCTTGTTTATGTAAGATTAAGAGGTTACAGATATAAATTATGCATTTAGCATATATAAGACGTTGTGTATACCCATATATTATAGTGTTTTATTGACTAACTTTAAATAATGCTTTATCTAATTAGATATATATTAAAATTTTAATTTCTATTTGTGACATTCGATCTTTATCTAAAACAACTTTAAAAGCTAAAGATACTAATTGGAACATTATTAAGAGTGTAGATAGCATAAAAGTAGTGATACTTATAAATGTTGTACAAGATAATATTAACTCTACTATTCTGGCAATGATTTATTCTTTTGGGTATTGACATTTGTTTAATCAGCAAAAATTGATCAAACTAGGTTGTCAATTTAATATTACACAAGATAAAATATTATTAAATGATAGAGAATTTCCAAGTAAACCCATGTAAGGTTATTTTCCTACAATTATCTAAGGTGATAGACAAAAAAATTCAAAAGTGCGAATCACACCAAACAACACTATGAGCTTCTACTAAAAATACAATGTGGCTAACTGTAACCAGTTATTAGTACACATGGACTACAATGGATCAACATTTGTTTCTAATGTTAGTAGATGTTTACTTGAAATAAATGGTATATAAACATATAAAAAGCACAGGCAGGAAGGGGAAATTCTTGAAGCTATGACATTTTTGTGTGATATGAATATCCTAATATTTCAAATAATAATGTAATTTATTTCCTCCAAATTTAAATATTTTTATGAGAATATAGAATAAAACTTATTTTAACATATCGTAAATCAAATGATTTAGTGGTAAAAGTTGGCTCTATAAGATTATAATATTGAACTTGTAAAAAGTTTCATTTTTCATTACTATGCACTGATACTTGAGATCAGGCAGTCCCAGGATTGATTCTGACGCTCGTAGGTTTGGGGCTCAAATTTCTTATGAACTCCCGAGCAATAAATTAATTTGCCTTTTTTCTCCTTTTTATTAAAACAAAATCACAAATTGGAATCACGTAGTACTAACATATCAAATTAATGGGGGGGGGGGGGTTTCCATTTAGTGAAAATTACTGATTAATCGATCAAAAAATTAATTATAAAATATTAAATGAATAAATATTAATTTATAAAAAATAAAAGTGAAATATAAAGTTAAAATTAAAACTTAAAAATGAGTGGTTAAAAAAACTGTCCTGAAAGAATATACTGGGACAAGAGAGTTAAAATCGGAACAAAACCGGGACGTATAGATAGATACCTTAATTATATGTGTACATTATTTGAGTCTTTATTAAGAGAAAAATAAGTAATTATAAGTTAATATTTGACAGTTAGTGCGTTATCTCTAGCTAGCCACAAAAATATGATTTTTTAACTTTTGAAATATATAAATATGCTAAGCATTTTCTTTAAATATTAAATGCTTCCATTCAAATAGCAAGCACGTTTGAATCAATCAAGAGCAAATTACGTTTACGGTACATATTTTTCATATAAAATTAACAGTCGATTATACTAATAGAGGCCGCCACATTCTTTAAAGATGCCTGCATTAAAAGCTTAATGAGTTTTTTTAATATCAAGTTATAATCGAAATACGTTCTGATTTCGGTAAGGTTCTTTTGCACTCGGCCGCTTTATAATCACCAATTGAAAAAATGTATATGTTTTATAGACGAAGGTGACTAGAACTATCTCGTAAATTTCGTGAATCTTTGCAACATTAAGTTGCAAAAAAATGATGTGAAATAAAATTATTACAGTTTATATACGTGAATAAAAAAAAAAAAGATAATGGTTTAGTGAAAGCAGCTGTAAGTAAATTCAAAAATTACTGTACAAATGTATATTTTTTCAAAGAGTTTAATAATTAAAATAATGTGTATTTACTTGAATATCTTATTTAAATTAGGGGGGCGGGGGTTTATAATTCTACATATATTAATAAAAACAACAAATCTATTTTTTTTTCTCTTCTAAGCTGTAAACATTAATTTAAATCTGAAAATCGTGATATTAATTCGATCGTTTGTTTATATTTTTGGAAAATTAATGTTCATAGTTTTGTAGTTAAGTAGAGATAAAAGGTGGCTGCCAGAGGGTTGCATTAGATCCTAAGATCTAGGTACAGTGCTCTCAGATCCAAGGCTCTTCACTGACGAAGGCCAGAAACTAGTCTGGGGATATTGGATGAGTAGGCACTAGATGGGGATTTTATGCACAAGCCTTCTGGCATCCATTGATTACTCTGAGTGGCGCTACTGTATGGAGAGTTTTGCCTGTTTGAAAAATTAATGTTAGTTTATTTGTTGATTATCTTTTCCAAAAATTACATATATATATAGATCGTGATTTCTGTATAAGGCATTTTATTTTTGAAATATTTCAAATAGTTAGAACGAGCAAAAAAATCTTTATAATCTAAATTAATATATATTTAAAAATGTGAAAAATATATAAAAAATGCGCATTCTTTCAGTTTTTAAATATTTTACTGCACATTTATTAAAAGTGTTGCAGCTAAGCATCCTTTTAAAAAGATTATAACTATATAAAAAGAAAAAAAAATCTTATACTTTAGTCGTTAACTTCATAAGTTGACGGCTTTTTAAACCAATGTTCTTTGCTTAAAGTATATTGGATTGACTAGACAATAGAGTACTATAATAAATAGTTGCTTGCCACTGCCTTAACATAATTTATTCTAACACTTCAATTTTGGAGATACATCATAAACTTTAAAAGCTCTACATTACTAAAATGCATAAGACACTATATTTACGTACAAGATTTATGACCGTGTTAAAATAGCAGACTCTAAATCTCAAGGTTCATGATTGGCAGCCCAGTTCTGTTATTGTGCTGCTTAAGTTTATGCTGGACCATGCATGATGGAGTTTCCTATCCAACATTGAGAGAAAAAAAACTTAATTGATAAAATATAAAATGGCTACAAAATTTTTCAATACAAATGATATTAATATGTATTTATTTAGAAAAAAAACATGGAATTAATATATTTTCATAACATAAAATGATTAGAAAACAAATAGTATGTTTAAAAACATGAAGAAAAAAATAAGAATTTATTTTGAAAGCAAACCTTTTGGAAGAAATTAAATTAACGTTGATCATAAACACTAATCCATAAATTAATTTTGTTATAAAAAGTTATTTGTCTTCATGTAGTGGTTAATGGAAATAAAAAGAAAATTCAGAAAGTAAATAAAATTAAGTATAGTTGGCAAAAGTGGCTATTTAAATAAATTGTAAGTAGATCTGAACTGTCATGATTCAATGAGAGCAAAGTGAATAAGATAACAAAGGAGCATGTAAAACATTTTAAATTCATCAAATGAGAAAAATCATTGTGTTCCTCATTGACCTTTATAACATTTTTTTATATATTGTTTTTTCTGAAGTCACTAAGTTTATTTTCCAAATAAATTAATTTTACATGCTCATTTTTGAAATTTTATTTTCATTGCAAAGTATGAAATTATATTAGTTACATATTCATTTTCTAAATAAATAATATTACTAACATGTTCTCAGTCATATTTTCTATTCTTCTTGTTTTTTTCATTTTTGTGCAGAATAATGCAAACTTTTCCAATCACTATCTGCTATGAAAATGTGTTAACTATTTGTTTACTTAATAAATACTATTATTTAAAAAATATTATTGTCTAATTTTTTTTTTTTATGTGAGCTTCTGTTTTTAACATTTTTATTGAAAAAATTCAAATTATCAAACTATTTATTTGTTAAGTAATTGGTAATATGCAAATATTCCTGTATTTTTATTGATTAGTTTTTCTTTTATTTAGTGTTAAATAATATGTAGTCTCCATCAAATGGAATAGGGCATTTATGTAAGCAACATCCTTATAATCTCCCAGACAATAAACTAATCATTTAAAAAAGGGTTACATATTTATAATTTGCATTTTTTTAAAACTATAATTAAATCATACTTAGATTATTTTTTCCTGTTATATCAAACCTAATATTTGATATTTATTTCAATAAAGATTTTAAGTTAAACTATTCTGCTTATAACATTTTGGAAATGAAAGCTTGGAGAGAAGTAAGGGGAACATCTTTTTTTTTGAGTGAACAGAAAATTATAATAGGTAGTAACATTTTAATCAAACACATAGAGAAAAGATTCATTAAATAGTATTTATCATGATAAACTGTGTTCTTATTTGCAAATAAATTATTATGATTAATATTTGTTAGATGTTTACATCATTGCAATTTAAAAAAAAATAAAATAATGGGTAACTGTTTTTAAAATCGTCTTTAAGTACAGTAAACTAAAAATAGTTTTTTTATATTGGAGTCCCTTATTTAAATATGAAAAAAAATACTTAGTGTGATTTATTGTTTTCTCAAACCAAATATAGTTTCATTCTAAACTGTAAATATAATATTATTTGAATTCAATGTATTTGCTCGTTGCTATGGGTTTTTTTCTTTTAAGAAAAAATGTTGCCAATTTATTTTTTACTGAACATTACATTCTTATTGTATATAAATCTTCTACTATTATTATCTGCCAACATACACTAATTCTTAAAAATATGTACTTATTTTTTTCCTAAAATCATTAATCACATATTTTTGTGAATTATGCCTGTTGTAATTCCAGACATCTGTTGTGATTTTCACTCTCTAAATATATATCCAATCCTATTTCTTTATATAAAGTCTTGAAAAACTGTGTCAATTATTAATCTCAACTTTTTCCATTTTTTCATATTTGCACATAATTAAAATATCTTTTTTTTTTTTCTTTGCTTTTATCAACTGTCCATATTTCTCTTCATTATGAAACCATACTCCAAACAATTTAACAAATTTTCTTTTTAGACATAATTTCAGTAGTTCACCTATCTTTATTAATAATCTGTTTGAGTATTGTACTTAATCCTAATTTCTTTATTATTTTCATCATCAGTTAACTGATTTCACAAAATCTTCATAACTTCCTTTCCAATGCTTATTTTAAACTTTTTTCTTTTATTCATTTAATTTTCATTGCATTTTTTATCTCAAACTTTTTTACAAGCTATGTGAATCCTGGATCAAATTTTATTAAGCACATTCTTTCCATCTTTATATATATATTGTGACCTTTTATTTAGGTCCCTGTAGTTAATAATTCCAAAATTTTAAATGATAATATATTTGGCATTAAAATCTTAATGAGTGGTTTTCAATAAAGATTGTTTTGGATGCACTGGGAAATTTGCATTGAGTGGAGATGAGATTTCAAACCCAGTCTAGGCTTTGAAACTAGAGATAAAATAACAATTTGAAAATATTATCAATTGGGAGATAAATATATTACTATTTTATTATTGTTGAATAGCAATTGAAATAAATAAATAATTAAATCAAATTGTTAAATCTTGTAAAATAAATCATTACAGTAAATTACTTAAGCATATTTTTTATGTAGTATATCTAAAGCTGTCTTAAATAATAATGGGTAATTATTAAAAATGAAGCCAGAGGGGATAAATACTAATTACGCATACCAAAATTATTGGCCAATTCACTCCCACAATGCATCAGAAAAACAAGCTATATATTGTCTAACCCAGCGGTTGGGGGGGGGGGGGTGACTAAGAAAAACAAGAACCAAGCAACCACAGAATTCCAGTCTGATCTAAAATAATAAAAAAAACTAAATATCAGAAAATTCTGAAATCTAATTCAATGAAATGATAATATCTGGCTATCTACAAATGTTGGATTAGAAAATCTAAAAACCTTACAGTCATTTAAACACCATTCTTCTATTGATTGATAGTTCTAAGAAGTTATACAGGAGGAGGAATGGAAACCTTATGCATCCTAACTCTCATAAATCTTATTTTAAACCCAGGAAAATTCAAGAGAAAGTAAACATTTGCTTTTACTTTATTTATACATGTAAACTTTTATCTTTAAAAATAACGCACAAATTATTTATTCGTAAACCAAGAAGTTGATAATGTTTGAATTTCGCACTCTTCTTATTATCTAGCAGAACGATATTATGTGCTTGTAAATTAAAATATCAAGGAAAAAATAATTTGAAATAATTTTGAATACAAGTGTTATGATATATATAGCAAATAAATTACAAAGTCATTTTTTTAATCATCTAACTTTTAATAAAGTAAAAATAAAAATAATTGCGTGATTTTATTCTCTATATTGTCTGCTGATTTTTATAGCAGGAACCTATGTAATGATAAAATAATCAATTACCAATTAAGTAAAATGCTAAAGAGATAGTGATAATTGGATAAATTCTTTCTAATATTGATAATCACATCATACTTTGCCAATAAGAATGGGATGAAATAAATATTTGCTTTTAAAGCTTTATTGAGATATATACATCATTGTAATAATGTTTTTTTTTTACAATATTAAAAATGTCCCGACTGTTTAAACATTATTTAAAGTTGCTATATTTGCCGTGGAGGAAACAGCGTAATGAATAAATCAAAAAAAAACAAATAAATAAATAAATATGTTAAGTGTAATCAAATTAGACTAATTTCAAGAAAAATTATTTGGATTTTAAGTGTAATAAATGATTCTCATTATACTTCATTGGAAATGCTTACAGGATAAATCAACAAAGATCTTAAAAAGTTTGTTTTGAAGATTACAATAGCTCAAAGAATAATTCAGGAAAATTATCTAGAGAAAAGTAGATAAACTTATCTTTTAAGTCTGCTACAATTGGAAATATGAATTTTCATCACTTTGTTAATTATCAATACTAAAACCAAATATTTTTTGCTTTTGGATAAGTGTTAAATATTGCTCATTCCACACCCAACAGGAGAATAAAATATATATGCATTATCTGGAATGTTTGCTAATCACAATATTAATTCTTATTTTAACTTATAACAATGGAATAACTTGAACAAATAAGATAAAAATTTAATGGATAAAAATGTACATTTATTTTGTTTATATAATTGCTGTGTTATATATATCACTTACATAATGTGTTGTCTGGGAATTTTATTTTTTAAACATATATGTTTGTTTTTGGCATGAAAAATATATATATTCATTAGGTTAAAGAAAAAAAATGTTTAAACATGAACATCTATTTCATGTATATTTATTTTTTTTAGTTAAGGGAAAACCGGAAATTATATATATCGTTTATCTAGAGAGAGTGATAAAAATATTTACTTCTCTCATATTTTAAAACCAATTTTAATGTATATTATTAAAGAGGGGAATATGTAGACATTTTATCAAATATATATATATTGGAATGACCTAATTATTTTCTTATATAAAAGAAAATTTGATATAAGCATTTGTCATTTTTGTAATTTTGTGTAGAAATGAACTTGTCCACTTTGAATACAAATGCAGGTTTGATCTTTATTGCTTAAATACGTTGTGCTCTAATAAAAGGATAGTTGTCATTTTTAATGATTAATGATCATTTGATATGTATATTTTGGTGGGTCTGTTGATACCTTGAGGGTCCTGCAGTGTAAAATGGAGTATGTATATCTCCACTGTTATAGTTGGTATTGTTTTATTTTGCTATAATTTGAGAATGATTAGTGAGTTTTTAGCTGATAGGATGTTCCAATAGAATGGCATCCCATATATTAACATTAATATGGAGCATAGGCTGATAGAGTGTCACCTATTGCTGATTTCACGAGAGAAAAGATTGGTAGAGGCAAAGTAGTAATTAATGCTGATAAGCATAAAGAATCCTAGAAAGAAAGGATATCCATGGTTTGAATTCTATTCTTTTCATGATAAGGCAAAGCCCACACACATGCGTATACCTATCAAAAGGTAGTAGAATCAACCAGATTATTACACAACTGTCATGTTGTTTTTATAAAGCCTCCCTCTTTAGTGTTAAATTCCTCATGATGATCTAGAGTTAGTTTTTCCACCATGTATAGCAAGTATAAAATAATATTAGATTTAGAAACACTCATCTAGCATAGTTTTCTTAATTGAAATAGTGTTTATGATGTTGTAGGATCATCATCAGTTATAGACAGACCAAGCCAAAATCTATTAATGATTGTGGAAAATTTTAGATGTACAAGTAAGAGATGCACATTGGTAGTGTGGATCACCTTCATCAAATAATGATGTGAGAATAGAATTGTAAGATCAGTTACGTATTCAAGGGTTGAGCTGTGGACATAGGTAATGTTTAATGAGATCTGTGTATTTGACTTTTAATATCTAGTCTTCATTTAATGCATTAAACTTATTCATTTCAAATTTAAATGTTAGTAATTGCACAGAATATGATAATTGCCCTTATCATATTCTGATAATAGAAAGGGTTTTAGGAGAATGCAATACTTTTAAAATTTTTTCTGAATTCTAAATTTATACTTGGTGCATATCCTAAAGTTCTAAGTATATTGCTAGTTATAAATTTAAGTGCTAGTCAGCTTAAATAAGTTTTAGTATCTTATTCTTAAAAATATGCCAAAGAGTAACAAATGATATTTTGAATATTATTTTTTAAGCATGTTGTATCATTTGCTGAGTATAAGGTCAAGGGGATACTAAGTATTTGTCCCATCCATAAATTATTTTAATATATTAGTTTTATTTCATGCCATATCTGTGAATTAAAAATTTGTACATATTGTAAATAAAGTTTGTTGTGTTTAAAATTTTATTTAGTTGCATGTAATCTTATTGCTAATTACCACATATATACACTATTATTGTTATTGCTATCGACCTATCAGAAGATTATAAACTAAAATCCTCATCGATTAATATAGTACTATTAACTATATTATGCTATATCATAATAATTTTGGTAAGTCTTAGGATTTATTGGTACATCTAATGCATCGTCACACAATAATCAAAATGTTAATAACTTAGAGTACAGATTATTGTAAGTAATAGATTAAAATATAAACATAATATTGATTTAATTGATTTAGTTAAATCCACAGAGCTATCATTCACTGATCTTGATCACATGGTTTATCATTAACTAATAAAAGGAATTTGATAAGTTATTGTTTTTAATTATTAAAAGTCATTCCCAGTCATAAATTTTAAACTTTATATTAATTATAAAGTTTCTTTAGAACTGCTAAATATAGTTCTTAATTTAAATTATATTGAGAGCTATTAGGTGCATTATGTTTGGGTAGTGGTAAAATCCCTCTTACTGACCCAAATATAATTTATATAATGATTTTGAGTGTTTGAACCCTGAGAAGAATTAGTTGTTAAGTTTCAAGATAGAATTTAAATTTGTAATAAAGTTTATATCTAGTTAATTATTATAGTTGAACTTAAAATAGATTACTTTCATTGTTTTATGAAAGTTAGCTAAGCTTTAATATGTAAATTACTTATTTGGGCATAAAATGGATAGTTTGTTTAACTTCATGATAAATATTCTGGTTGTGTCAAGCTTGGAATCCATATTTTTATTTAGCTCATCTTTTTACCATTTAATCTCATATTAGTTTATAGTTTGAGATTTCAGTCTCCATCATTAACATTGTTTTTGTTTTTCAATTTCATCTTGATCATTCTTTTAGTTATTCATTCTCATTTGACATTAATTCACTATCATAATTGATTAATCATACATTAACTTTTATTCATTTATCATCTTAACTATTCATTAACTCTTATTCTATCATCATTTTAATCATTCATTATTCTCATACATCTTCGTTTTTTTATCTTCATTCTTAGACTCATTTCATTCCACTAGTTAATTATTACTTCTTTCCATCATCCATCTAGTCAACTACATCATAATTTATTTATCATTTCATTTATAAGTTTAATTTCATAATCATTCCAGACATATAATCATTAGTCATTTAGTAGTTTGCTGAATATCAAATTTAACTCGTCACATTTTGTTTGTGTGGATTTCAGGCATGGTTTGACCAGAAGTTATTGTCTTTATTAGTCGCCTTGTGATCTTCTTTAGATCGATAGTTTCATGCTAATTTTATTCAATCCAAGAATCATTTCGTTAGTTTTGCATTTTTGTTTCTTCATGCTTATATTCTTGATCGTGTGAGTACGTTAGATTCCATAAGAGAATTTAATCACTAAAATGTGCGGTATGATTCGTTGATGACCAGCTAGATCAGGAAGCTAGGTTACAGTTGCGATTATGCTGACCAATGTGGATGGCATGATGATTAGCTGTAGCTAGGGTACAGTAGTGATTATGGTGCCTAAAACGTGTGATATGATTCATTTATATTACAGCGATCTTGGGAGAAGGTTACAATATATATATATATATAATTACATCAACAAATATTTATATTTCCCAAAATATTTACATAATTATTTTATTGTATAATTTCATAATTTACTGATTTTAATCATGAGTTCATCAAGACAAAGTCTGATTTCCATTGGAGACTTTGTTTTGTATGCTAATGCATACTATTTCAGGATGAAAAGTCAGGTGGATTTGATCTTTGTAGTTATAAGAGAAGTCTAACAACAGATTCAAAATAATCCATTGTTGTTTGTGCTGATCTGCTTCATACATAGTATTAGTCACTGATCTATGTAAATGTTGACAAATTATGAACCACAAAACTAATGACTGTCAAATCTACGATTACAGTGTCATAATTGAAAGATGTAATAAAGATTCTGGAGAGACTATCTCCTGATTGGAATCTCGGTGGATTCCTCAAGATGTTTTAATCCATATGCTAAATAAACTATAATAACTTTCATCATTATTAAAATAACATTTTATTAAATTTATTCAAATATAAATTAAATAATAAAGGAGACAAACAAATCTTTACCATATATTTTTTACATGTATTTTTCCATTAAAGATCAATATGATTTAAAACTACTTGTAATTCATATACTTATTTTAATAACATCTTTTTTTCTATTTATGATTTTTTTATTTCTGAATTAATACAATTACAAAACTCCTTTATTTATCTAATATCTTTTCAAGATCAGTGAAAAAATTATTAATCTTTTTCTTCTCTGCCATTATTCAAATTGCATCTTTCTTGTCATTTCTAAATCCAAACTATTTTTCAGTCAGACATATACCCAATGTGTCAAAAGATCGGCAATAGAATTTTGGTTGCATGAAAGATTAAGATAATTCTTTTAAAGATTTTTTATTAAATTGCATTATGAATTATTCCACATGGATTTATAACTTAAATATATTAAACTAATTTTTTTTACAAATATAAATTGATGCTCTCAAAACCTTTCCCTCATAACTTGTCAATAATTCAACTGTAATTTCACCTTTATTTTGTGCCCTACCAGTTTTCATTTTGGTTAATATTTTTACAACTTTGCATTTGTAACTTAATTTATTCTGACTTCTATGGGAGAGTTTTTGCACTTAATATAGATGAAGTCACATTACTTCTATAATAAATTATGCATCGATCCATCTTTTCAGTAAATTTTGCTTTCTTTACTAATTTTTTTTACTTCAATCAATCTTCATTCTTCCAACTTTTTTCCATGAAAACCTTTTTACAACTATGAATTTAATGAATCTACTTCTTTGTAATTCTCTTATTACAGTACATTCATGTCAGTTATTGTTAAATCCTTTACGTACATTTCTTTCTTCTTTTTATCATTTTATTCAACTGTTTTATTTCAGCGTCTTTTAAATTTTCTTTGAACTATTACCATCTGTCATTTCTATTTATTTTCTATTCAACAGTTCTGAAAATTTTCTTCAATATCCTCTTTTAATTTAACAATTATCCATTTATCATTTGTATTAAATCTTATTATTTTAAAATTGTAATCTCAATGCACCCATTATTAAATTGTGATACAGGTTCTAATTTATTTTAATTATCTTTTCATCTGTAAATCTCATTTTTGTGATTTTAAAATTATATGTTCATTTCTATCATATTTCTATACAGAATCTCATCACATTTTTTTTTTATATGTGATCCACAATCTCTAATATTATTATTTTCACCTGTCTTTTCACAAAACTCTAGTCTATAGTCATTATTATTACAAAATTATTTTTATACTTATTATCAATGATTTTTTCAGTTTCTTCACACATATTTTCTAATTTATCTATACAATGACTGGAAATCATGTGTGTGATTGTATCCACATTTTTGGGAAATGTGTTCAGTATTATCATCTTCAGTTTATTTTTTCTGGAGCACTACTCATAAAACACACTTCTGTTTTTGAATATGAAACCATATCTACTCTTATCACTAAAATACAAAACTCAACTCTTCTTAACTCTTTTTTGCAGAACTGATTTTTCTTTTTTCAGAGATCTACATATGATCAAATAGATTGTTGCTGAAAAAAAATCGTGATGTTTAGCACAATAAGTGACAAGTTGAGTTTAAACCCATCATTTTCTGATTATGGTAGAGTATACAGTACACACAGTCCTATGATGCTTAGCCTTTTCATTTTTGATGGTAAATACATCATATTCTCTGGTTTATTCATAAATATTTGTAATGTAAATTTTAATTATTTTTTCTCATCGTAAATTGTATTTAATAATCTTTTTTTTCTTATTGTTGTGCATTAAGTGTAATTGTTTGGATTAAAATACCTTTTAGTAAATAAATAACTTTTTTTTTATTAATAGATCTCTTATTGACAACTGACCCATGTTTCCAAAAAATTTTGTTTAATCATATAATTCTAATGACATTTGTTTACTTATTTATGGACTTTTGTATACGATAATTTACTTCAAACTTTGTGTAGCTTGAATGCACCAGAAATTGTTTTTTTATTTTTCTGAATGTTTTCATTTTCAAATATTGCTTATATCTTCATTGATATAATTTAATTAAAGATTGTAATCATAACCTCTATTTGCTAATAAAGATTTAATTTATTTCTTTTATTTTTTTATCTTATTAAATAGTTCCTACTTTCATAGAATTAACATATATCTTTACATATAGAGATCTATCATCTCTGGTTCATTCATTTTTAAAATTACATTTTATAGTTTTACATAGTTGACAGTTAATAGCTTTATCCATAGCATAAATCACATAATTGCTTCCTTCAATATTTTTGGTCTTTATCAATAGCCTTGCATACATTATTATTATTTTATTTTTCCTATTCCTTCATTCCACATTACATATTTGGCACATATTATGTGTCCAAACAGTGATGTTTCTTAATATAACTTAAATATGTTGAGATTTCTTACACTCAATTTGTTTAACAAAATATTTTTTCCAACTGATAGTAAAATAGTCATATAAGAAATTAAATGTGAGTAAAAATTTCAGGACTATTACTTTAAACCAAAAAATATATAGCATGGCTCCAGCTTACACAATGCTTTTTAAGCATAAACTATTCTATTCAAACTCTGCCACCTATTGGTGTTATACTAATCTTGAGGATAGAGGTTCCTACAGTTATTAAAAAAATAAAGAACATTAAAATATACAGATACTAAACTGATATCAGATCTATATATATATGCAAGTAAATTGGCTTGGATTCATAATATTAAGATGTTTTTAAATTTCAGCCTGGGAGTTTGATAGTATAAAATATAAAAAAAGATAGTATAAAAAAAATGATTGCTAGATAAAAAGCGTATTAGATCTAAAAAATCCAGACTTACTAGATCCAGGTTCAGAAGTTCTCACTATTGAAATCCATAAGACAAATTCTGAGAATATGGGTAAACAACACTGGATAAGGATTTGATATGTATTTTATTTAGTAATAATAATTTAGTCAAATTTACAATAGATGGTGAGTGGAAGAAAATAAATAGCTTGCTCTTGAAAAATATTTTAAAATATATATATAAATATTTAGCATTGTTCATATATATATATTGTCTTTTCTATTTATTTAGGTAGCAATAATTGATGACTGAAAAGTCCTAGAACTAAAACATCTAAAGTTACATGGCATTCTAATGACTATTTAATGATGGAAACTGCATCACAAGTAATCTTTGCACTTTTTGAAAGTATATCTTCATCGAATGATTATCTTTTGGGAAGTAAAAGCAGTTATCAAGAAATAGTTCAAGAGTTCATTATTATCTTGAATATCTCAACTAACTGATTACAAGTCTTTATTGCATCATAGGATAATAAAAACTTATTTATATTATCTTTTAAAGCAATAAATCTATTTAGCTTCAAATGTTTATTTTATATGCAGAAGGATGGAAAGAATACTCTAAAACTCAATTGAGTTATTATAACTTTACACTCTTATCAAGGAACAGTATTATCAGAAATAATTGGCAAAAATCATATTTTATCCTGAAAAAGCATTTTTTAAACTTGAAAATTGCAAATCATACTGTAATCTAAATTTAAAACTAAAACAAGTATAAAAATTATATAAAAAAAATTTTTTTTCTAACAAATATAATTTTATGTAATGTCCAATTAATGATTTCACACAGGTACATTTATATAAGATATAAAAGTAATTTATTTTGAAATTGATTATAATGTTGAAAGTAATAAATTTTAATGATAATAAAAAATTGAAAATATTAAGTCTTTGCTAGCATCGGATCTTAAGTATTATGTGACATTGAATAAAGATTTATTCTGCCAAAGCTTAAAATTATTGAGAATTTCTCAGTCACAATATAGAAGCTACTTTTGAAGCAATGATATAAATTTTACATAAAAAATTCATAAGATAACAGCAAATATACTTCTTATCTTTGTTTTATTTAATGATATTTCTAATGAGGTAATCTTTTATATAAGAGGTTGTTAAAGCTTGTTAAAATTATTCTTTAACAAAATTCAGCATTGACTATTTATAATATTATATGAAAAAGATGAATACAAAAATATTTATTAGTTGGTGTTATCATTGCACTGAATATGTTCAAGGAGAAATGACTATTTATGATTTAAAAGCATGTTAGTCTGTTCAACAGCAAATTTTGAACACATATTTGAATGCCAAGTCTATATTTGAATTTAAAGTGGCAGCAATTGTTCAGAAATCAAAACATAAAAAATTATACAAAAGAAATTATTTTGCACTTCTGCTTGTGTGATTGAAAAGCTGCTGTGAAATGTTGTCATCATTAATTAAATCTTAAGTAATACTTCTCTAAGGCTCTCTGTCTTCCTTTATTGATTTTAAATACTGGTAGCCAATTTCTACTTTAAGTTCAATAAGCAACTTATTATTTCTATTCTCTAAATTTTCAAGTATACAGGTATATATATTCTACTTTCTTTTCTACATCATAATTGCACAGGTTAAAGCTTTTTAAAAAAATTGTCAACTTTTTATGTTAATTTTTTAAAGTTTCCAGAAATTTTATTTATAAACTTCTTGACATGAACCATATTTTAAATGGAATATTTAACAAGCCATATTAATAAATTTGTTGGTCCACAAATGGCTTTTTTTTTTTTTGAATGGAGACTTCAACAAAGGACATTTTCAATTTATAGATCTATACAAATGATATGAGATTATGTAAAAGAATTTATGTTAAAAAAACAACTTCACAATTCAATTTTTATGATTCAAAACAGTTGATAAATAAATTTTTATTATATGAATGAACGCATGCATAAAAAGAAAAAACTCTTCCCTGCCTTTTATGTGATACTATTGAAGATAAAAGGTTATTAAAAATTTATGAAAGAAAACTTTTAGAATATAAACCTTTCCATTGCAGTTTGTGCAATTAAAATCTATTAAACTATTTTAAAACAAGAATTCATTCAGCAGCCATGAATAATGAAATAAACAAAAGAGCATATATGATGGAAAAATCATTTCACTGCAGTTTATGTGATTATAAGACTGCTAACAAACAGAATTTAAAAGTACATGAAATATTTCACAGTGGTGAAAAACCATTCGACTGCAAGTCATGTAATTATAAGTCTGCTATTAAAGGAAGTTTAAAAGTTCACGAAAGAACCCATACGGGAGAAAAACCTTTTCATTGCAGCTTATGTGAATATAAATGTACTGTAAAAGGTAGTTTAAGAAGACATGAAAGAACCCATACAGGAGAAAAACCATTCCATTGTAATTCATGTGATTACAAGGCTGCTGAAAAACAAAGGTTGAGAGTTCACGAAACAATACATACAGGAGAAAAATCTTTTCATTGCAGCTGGTGTGATTATAAGACTGCTTTAAAGAATAGTTTAAGAAGGCATGAAAGAAAACATACTGGAAGTAAGCCTTTCCAGTGCCTCTTATGTGCTTATAGGACTGCTGTCAAAACCAATTTAGAAAGACATTTGAAAACACATATTGAAGAAAAACCTTTTCACTGCCTTTTCTGTGATTTTAAAACTGCTTTCAAAAAGAGTTTGAAAGTGCATGAAAGCAATCATACAGGAGATAAACCATTTCATTGCAAGATCTGTGACTACAAGTCTGCAGATAACCACAGGTTAAAATTACACGAAAGAATACATACACAAGAAAAACCTTTTCACTGCAATATCTGTGACTACAAGTGTGCAGATAAACATAAATTAAAACTACATGAGAGAATACATACAAAAGAAAAACCATTCCTCTGTAGTTTATGTGGTTACAAAACTGCTAATAAGCAAAGGTTAAAATTACATGAAAAAATGCATAATGGAGCTAAATCTTTCCATTGTAGTTTGTGTGATTTTAGTTCAGTTGATGAAGCACAGTTAAAAAACCAAGTAAAATATAGTTTATATGATTTTAAGGCAATTGATAAATACAAGTTAAAAACACAAGAGAGAACAGATACAGGAAAATTGTTTTTGCATTATAGCTTATGTGATGACGAAGTGACTACTCAAAATATTTTGATAAATTATGAAAAATGTTCTCAAATGAAATTTTATCAAAAGTTTGATGGAAATAAAGAAGGAAGTGCTGAAGTGTTCAAGTGCCATTTCTGTGACTTTAAGGATGCAGAGAAATGTATTATAGTAGCACATGAAACAAGTCATTTCACTGATCTTGATGTTGTTGAGATCCTCATACAATTTACATAAGTGAATTAAAATTTTGTAAAGGATTTATCAATGCATTAGTCTTAAAGGAATAGAAAAATAAATCTAATCTCTTTCTATATTTTTGAAAAAAAAACATTTGAATAGATATGAATTTTGAAATAAATAAATGAGTTTGTATAGGGACTGCAATTTTTGTGATTACAGAATGCTAATAAATTTTTACTACAATTCTTTAAAAAGTAACTAGAAATTTGTAATATATTGTAAATAAGACACCATGATAGCATAGGTAATTTAAATCATTAAACATCACATGATCACCATCTCATGCTAGCACATAGCTGTTAGTAAACAGGCAAAAACTCTCCATTGATTACCCTGATTAGCACAAGATGGCACTACTATATGGAGAGTTTTTGCCTGTTTAATTTAAATTATCTTGTAATAAAGCTAGCTCTTGGATATTACTAAGGTAAAAATATAATTTTTTTTATTATAAGCTGAACATTTGTACTAGAATTAAATGGGTGTTTTGTTTTCCAGTAAATGCTTTTTTAAAAATTATTGACGCATAAGGTACCCTGGCCAAACTATGACCCACAAGCTATATGCAGCTCTTTAGTTGGTTCAATGCGACCCTCAAGAATCTTTTGAAATATAATCGTTATAATTTATATTAGCATAATGTGTTTATATTTTATTTGAAACCATATATGCATTAAACTTTTGTGCTAGCCATTTAATAATGATTGTTTACATATTCAATTTCTCTAATTTTTTTATTATAGTTTCCTGGAAATATAATGCATTTTTCAAACTTATTGTTTCAGTTTTTGTTTGGTTTTTATCCAATGATATTATTCTCTGTAGTTTTAATTCAAATGTTATCAAAGGTGTGTTCTACTTTGATTATCAAAATTTTCCATTAATTTACTCATTTAAAAGAAACTATCTGTAAACTAATGTCAATTTTTGGTACAATGTATCCTTGTGAATTATTATACTTAACAATGAAGTTTGTAAAATCAAAATATCAAGCACAAATGATGAACACCTTATGAAAATATTGAATGTTCTTATTAATCAGAAACAATTACATGAATAATAAATATTTTTTATTGATTTAGTTTGCACTTATTTATTTTGTTTCTTAATTTTTTGTATATAATTAATAAATGTTATTAATAGAAAAAAAAGTCAAATATTTGCTTCTGCTGAATACTTCAAAAATTTAATTGTTACTCTTGAGTATATTGTAATTTTAACACAAGGCTCTTGCTGCATGAAATTTGGCTACCGTGGCATATAGAGATTACAAATTAGACCATTTTCTCCCATTTACTTTCTTAGAAAACACAGTTAAAAATTTAAAATTGATATGAGTTATCCAAAAGGAGATTTGCCTTTTTAATTAATGATAATTTAGACTAAAAATTACAATCATTCTAGAACATATTTATTCTTAGACGTATTCAGGTATTGGACATGATATATTTGTCTGTGGTATTGTACATGAACTTATTGTACATATTGTAAAGGGTAGCTTACAATGCAAATATTCCTAAAAAGATCAAGCCTACTTATTGAACCCAATCCATTTGGAATTTGTATTAATAATGGGAAGATTATTTGTTTGTTATTATTACATTGTAACGTCCGCTACTTATTTTGTGTTTTAAATGAGTTAACTACTCGTACTCGGTGACCAAATTACGTCCTATCTATTAAATTTGTTTTGTCATACAATTCAGTAAGATTTAATGGACACAATTATTTTTCCTGGTCACACAACACTCTTTTAACTAATGTAGCTACTAAAATAATGGGATAAAGTAAGCCAGCTTTTAATTTATTTGAAAGACTCCAGAATTCTATATTAGAATTCACTGGCAAACATCCCTTTTTTATTTATTTAGCTACGACGAAATTATCTAGAAATTCTGGAGGATTGAGTTTCGATACAGCGTTGGCAAGGTAAATTATATTTTCAAATCATAATTAACTTTAATAAATTTATTAATAATCATTAATAACGTACAATGAATAGAGGTATTAGAAATAAAGATTTTTATTTTAACAAATTAAAATATAAATAATAAAAAACAAAAACATTATGATTTAATTAATTGGAAAGATGACACACACACACTAATCTAGATATGAATTAATTAATGATAAAAAAACAGTTCAATGATTATAATTCTTAGGTACACAAGAGTCTCTTGAAGAATAAAATTTGAAGTCTTGATCGGGATTATTTTGATATCAATTTTTTATAATTGTTTGCAAACTTTGTCACAATTAGGAAAAGTTACTCTTAACTTACCGGTAAGTTGGTGTGTGCTTTTGGGATCCCGAGCTCTTAAAATTTCCATCGGTCTCTCCTGCCGGTGTCTTCCATTATTGTTCCGTTCTATAACCGGAGAAAAGGCATGGTTGTCGTGACCCTTTTATTGCAAAAAGCGGTTTTCACAAGGCCTGTCTCCATTTCTTGCTTGACGACTAGGTATTACAAGTGGCATACCTGTGCAGACGTCTATTACTGCCACAGGTTATGCTCGCGGAAACCTCCAGCTTTCAGGCACATAACTAGAAGGTATAGAGAAGACCTAGATCGAGGTTGTCCTCCTTTTATACCCCGATCCAGTTTTGAAACTTCTGCGCATATCTTTTGTTCGTTCTTTTATCAGCATATAAGATAATAATCTTCTACACTTTCGCTTAAATTTAAGTTACAAAGTTATTATTTTTTTTTAGCATAATTCTGCCATCTTTAATTATTAAAAAGATTTTCTAATTGTAATCTTTTTACTTTTGGAATTTTTACTTTTCTACTTAAAGTCTTTTTATTTTTGAAATTCTTTTTATTTATCTGGATCAGTAATGTGCATGTCATTTATTCTTCCAATTTAACTTTTATTTTTAATTACATAAAAAAAATACGAACGACAATTTTAACTTTCATTGTACGTTTTTTAAAAAAAATAAATTATACTAATCAGAAAAAATGTTTTTCTTTTAAAAGATCGCTAAATTTACTCTTTTTTTTTAGCTTTTAAATATCTTACCGGATGTCAATATATTTGTACCGTATAAACAAATGGTACAACATATATACATATAATGCACAATAAATTGTTATTTTATTATAAATTTTATACGATCAATATTTTAAAAAGTAATATTATATATATATATACTATTGGATTAATAAACTGTAATGTATATATATATTTTTAGGGATAGCCTGAGGTTAAGTTAGGTGGCCGTGTGTGAAAATAAAACTGATTTTATTATTATTTTTTTTTTTATCTGTAATAAATGAAATGTATTTAAACAATAGGCAGTTAAAAATCTAAATGTATTTAAACAATAGGCAATTAAAAATCTCAGCGTTTCAGGAGATCTATGCACAAATTGTATAAAAACAAAAACTTTTTACAAATCGTTCTTTCTTGTCATAATATAGCAGCTATAACAATAGAAAGCAGTTTAAACTAAAATTTAAAATGCTAAAATTGAGTTTTGTTTTTTCTTTTATTTAAATCATAAAAAATTTTAAAAGTCAAATGCTATAACTAAAATTTTGCCAAATTCAGAAGAAAGTGAAATAAGAATAATTGATAAATTTTGTAATAATTAAAGCATGTTTTAAAAGTTGTTGGAGTAATTTTTAATATTTTAAATCTTTTCAAAAAGAATAACGAAAATTAATCTGCTGAAAATTGGAAAAAGAAAATAATTTTCTTAATATATATATATGTAAAGTGCTTCTATATTATCCAATATAAATTTATGATTATAAATAATTATTGAATTGTACTTTAATATGAATATGGGCTAAAGCAAAACATGCTATTGTGCATCATGTTATTTCCTAACAGCTGTATTAAACCTCTATTTATTTATTTTTCTACTTTATTGTAAAACATACAAGAGGATGTCTGCAGTACAAAGTAAACAAGTATTGAAATATTTAATGGTGAATCAATTAAGGATCAAGGTGTTTACCATACACAACTACAGGAGACCCCATTATACCTATCTATCCTTGCTAAGGAAAATGATTTACTAAGTGAAACTGCTTTTGGAGAACATGCCTAACTATTAACTACAACTTCTATTAGCATGATTTTTTTATGAACTTTGTTCCAATTACAATTTTTAATCAAGAAATCAATATTGTAAATTTCTATTTATTTTTTTTTATTCTTGTTATCTATGTTGTATTTTCACACTCTGGTGCTGAAGCCTCATTTTTCAGAATTAGCAAAGAAGAAAAGGGGGGGATTATTCACTTTGATATTTTTGTTATTTTCATTGTAAATAAAATTTAGGTTAATCCACCTGCTTTACATCAGGTTATCCACATAAATAGTAAGGTAAGATTCTCTACATTTATTTTTATAGATTAAATTGCAACACTTGATACAGAATACATATTATATGTTTTATTTTGTTGATTAATCTTGTATATATATTTTCAAGTATGATTGACTAATCAACTAGTATTAATTTCTATCTCTATCATATATATAAATTGGGGGTAACTTAAGTTAAATAGGTAGCCAGCATCTCAATTATCTTAAATTACTAAAGTTTATTTTTCTATATAATTATGATTTGTAAAGAATGAGTGACATAGATGGATTTCTACCATGGGGTATAAGGGTTGGATCTGGAGAACCACTAGTTAATAAAATGGTAGAGGTTCACATGTGACACATGTACATATTATTATTATTTTTACCATTACTATTGTTATTATACTTTGTTATTTATTATTGTTAATAAACATTTAAGAGTTTATATTATTCCAGTCTCTGTTTTATTGAGTTGTCCTGACATTCCACAGTTTATAAACAATCATGCATGCACACACATCTATTTTTCTTGTCATATAAAAACTTTAATGTAAAACAAATATAATAAATGCTAGTTGTAACCTATATATAGGTGCAGGAGTTGCTATGTTTATCTGTTCATACCTGTTAGAGGAGTCAAAAGCAATATTCTCTCTGGGCTTGAATATTATTAGGGCATAACGGAATTGGAAAGGGGGAAAGTGGATGAACTAACCTAAATTGCATTTGATATTATTAAATAGGGATAGAGTTAGTCAATTAAAATGTATGCAATCATTGGTTAAGCATTTCATCAGGTTCTCATTAGCATTCTACCAGAAGATCCAAAGTCCGACCGTAGTTAGATGCAACTTTTTCCCCTTCTAAGCCTGGTAGGTCTCTGCAGATTGTGTCATTAGGGGCAATAAATTAGGGCATATTAACTTATCCTACACCAGATTGCTACATCTGCATAGTATTACAGTTTGCAAGTTATTTTCCCATCTGTTACATTTGGTGCGTGGACAAGTGCGAATCCAGGCATAGTTGGCCATCGTTATAATATATAATGTTTTTTGCCTCTTCCTGAAAAGAAACTTTATATTAATTATTCAAGAAGTTAACAATATCAAATATTCTGTCTAATCTGCTCTGAGATATTTGTAGATAAGTCATGCAAATTTAATCAATAAGAAGTTTGACAGGATTTATCAAAAAGAGTCAAATATACTTCTTAAATAGCATCCACCAATAATGTAAATCTCATCATTTAATTATAAATAATATTTCTAAATAAGGGATCAGCATTTCTTCCACATTGATAGCACCTGATAGACTATTGCATGAACTTTAAGCATGTATTTCTATTTTTAAGCATAATTTATATTTTATGGTCTGCCATATGTAATTGTAGGTTTATTGGAAAAAAGCAATTTAGTGCATCAACTTTATATGACTCATTTTAATATTTTTCAATAAGGTTTATGACAGAGGCTGAAAATAAAAAACAACAATGAATTTTATCCAAGAATCAATCCAAAATTTATCAGATACAATTAATGATTTACAAAGAAAACAAAATTTAAAAAAATCTCAAATTGTATTTCAATTTTGTGCTTAATGTATTTTATATTCCATCATGTGCAATATCTACATATTATTCAACAAGAAGCTACTTCAAGAAACATCTAACGAATGATTATGACACTGATAGCTATACTAAGTATGACAGATTTAATAAATTAACATGTTAAGTAAAATCTAAATTAATCGTCACATTACTGTTAGTTTTTTAACTAAAGCATTGGAATCAAAATATGCCAGGATATTATTGCAACAAAGAGAGGGAAGAAATAAGCAAATAGCCATTGTAATTGATACATGATTTTAGAAAATGAATCCATTGATTTCTTTTATTGTAAATATATAACTTATTATTCAAAGAGATAAATTAATCTTATAATAAAGAAAATAAGAGCATTAAATAGTATTCTAAAAATAAGTTTCATAATTTTTGATGGAAGTAGGGATGACAAGATAGTAAAGTTGGGAGTTTAAAGAAAAGTTAGTGTGCTTACAAGATAACTGATACAGATTAAAACATATAAAGATTACATACAGGAGAACAACTTTTCAATTGCAATTTGTGTGAGTTCTGAACTGCTGTTAAAGATTTATACATAAAATAGAAGACCTAGTCAGTCCAATTTATTTTAAACCAATTGATAAATACAAATTAAAAATATATAACAAAATGCATGAAGAAGAAAATCCATTGCAACTTGTGCCATTACAAAGCAACTTGTAAATTAATCTGATAAGCTATCAAAAATGTTTTCATATGAAATTTTCTCCGAAGTTTGATGAAAGACAAGGAAGTAGTTCAAGTGATATTTCTGTGAGTTTAAAGATAAAGAAAAATGTATTGATCATGAAGCTAGTCACTACAAGGTTCTGAATACTCCTGAATTTCTCAATTTATAGACAATTTAAAATTTAATTAATTTTGGTAGTCAAAAATATATACATCTCTCAAATCTATACCATAGGTGATTGAAAATAATTATTTATGTTGGCAGTATTCAGTTGTTTACAATAATATAAATCTTATAATACCTATAAAATATTTCTACTTTTATGAATACATGCTAATTAATTGATGGATACCCAGGTGTATTTATTATTTAGAAACTTGTATCTCAGATTTTTAGAAGGAATATTCTTCATTGCTAAAATCTTAAAAATATATCAGTTATTGTTCATTTCAATTATTTTTTACTATCCACTTAAACATGAAAAATTTAATTCCAACCTTTGGTTGCTTATTTATCCTATCCATAACATAAACCACTCTTCCTATTCATCTTTCCATTAAATGTATACCCTTTAACAACTATGCCCCTGTTAAGCATGAGTATTGTTATTTAAACTAATAATATTGTTTACCTATCAAAAACAGTGACTTTTAATTGTGAAGTACTGAAGTCATTAATTAAAATTAACAAAATTAAATTGAATAGATGTAAATAACAGAATGATAATCATAAATAATAAAATGATAATCTAAATCTGATTTCTTACACAAATTAATATTGTAGAATAAATTATATTGATTCCATTTAGCATTTATGTTAATGGATTATTTCCTTTGACCAAATACAGATTTTTTTTCTCATCTTCAAATAATTTTACTTTAGTAGTTTTTATCTTAACAATTTTATAATAATTAAATTATTAATAGTTTAAAGAAAAATGATTCTGATTTATTAAGAATATACACATTTACAAGGGTCGGTCAAAATTATTTCTGACTATAGCTGAACAAACAGTATAAGCAAACAGTCATTGATGTTCTGATTTACCATACAAACATTCACAAATAATTCATATTATCAGTTATACCATCTACTGTGGACAAACTTCTCTTTGCTTATTTTTATACAAGTGAAATATTACAATAGTAATACATTATTTAAATGCATATATCACATTAGGCTATACAACATGTATACAAATTCACTATCTTTATTTAAAGAATAAAATATGTGAATATATCCCTTTTTGCTGATGAAGGGGCAGAGCGAATTTGAGATCTTTACTATGCAATAATTTAATTAATTTCTCATAGTCTCTCTTCTTCATATCACACTAGCAAACTTATTTATTTCATCCACCCATGTTGCAAGTGGTTTCTTTCTAGTTCTTTTAAAATCTCTTGGAATCCTATTTTAAATTTCAACTATCCATCTATTATCATCTCTTCTAGCAATATGTCAAGTCCAGCTCCACATCAATAACTTATTTCTTTAAATAATATTGTAATTTGTATTTTTTCTCACCCATGTATTTAATTTTTGATTCCTCCTTGTTATACCTAACATACATCTCTGGTTTGAAGTCTTTGTATTGTTCCTGTGTTAAATGTCCAAATCTCAGGTCTATAAGTAAAAAATGATAAAACAGATTTATAAAAAAAACCTTTGTTTTCAAACATATAGACATATTATTTTTAATATTAACTTAGTTATATCAAAACACTTCATCCATATTTAATTCTATAATTAATTCAATTATGTTTCCATCTGTATTGATAATCTGACCAAGGTATTCATAATTGTAAATTTCTAATTTCACATTATCAATTTTTTTTTTCTTTTGACAAAATCCATTGAATATTACTTTATTTAGTTTTTTTACCATCTCCCAATTTTTATTAATACATCTATTCGTCTATCCCATTCCTTGCCACTATAACACTCAACAATCCTTCTAACACAATCATAAAGTCCTTATCCAAATCTTCATACCATATTACCTTTCTCACCCATCTTGTTGCCTGTCCTTTAATCGTAATCCAATTAAATACTATTTTGTCTATTCTCTGACTATCCATAAATTGCAATGTACCAAACATTTTCATTTTGCTTTTTGTATCTCTCATTAAAAAACTTGCCCATTCAATTTCTCCTTGAATGGCTTCCTTCGTCATCCACACATCTGCATCTAATGCTTGTCTTCCTACTTCTCTTTGTATTTCTTTTAAGTAATCTAACACTACTTTACTAACACATAACACATGGTTACCATAAGTTCATCCTGCTACTGCCATTTTCTTCCATAAAATTGTTGCTATAACATATTTATATGGAAACACTGTTAATTTCTTTACCAATCCCTTTCTTTTCTGTGCTTCATTTATCAATTTTTTCTCCCATTCATCAAAACAATTTCTCTGATTATTTAAAATGATTCCCAAATAGTTATACCTATTCATCACATTTAACTTTATATCCCCCAATTAAAATTATTTCTCTTCTTTTTCCCCAGCATTTATTATTACTTTTGATTTTTCTTCACTAACTTTAATTTTCATCTCTTTATCCATGATAGCACAAGTCTTCAGCATAAATTCCATATCTTCTTTACTTTCTGTGTACAAGAAGATATCATCAACAAATAAAAGATCTGATAATGTATACACTCCCTTGCTATCTATTAATGGTATATCTACCCCTCTTCCTAGTTCTTTCTATTGCTCTATTTCTCTCAAATATAACAAAAACAAAATAGATGACACAGGGTATCTTTGCTTTCATGCCACTGCATTTTTAACTGATTCCATTTTTCCTAATTATTACATATAATAAGTATTTTCATACAATTTTTTAATAAGATCCACTAAAGCTTCATTCACTCCCAAATTTATTAAACTTACCCATAATCTATTTCTATTTACTCTATCATATGCTTTCCCTATATTTATAAAGACCATATATAACTGTCTACCTGTATTTCTATTCATATCTAAGTTGTGTGACTACAAATAAACTATCTCCTATATACCTATCCATTCCAAAACCTCCTTGCATTTCTCCCACTATATTATTTTCTCCATCCATTTTGCCATCCTTCTAGCCACGTTTTAAAATGTATATGTAATATCAGTATAGTAGTAGTAAAACAGGGGATAAAAATAAATATTTCAATTTTATTTTAAAAATAAGCAGATAGAAGTTGTAAACTTTGTGTAAATTTTTTAAGACCTGAATATAAGACAGCACTTGTAGCTAAGGAATTGTCAACATTTAATAATAGAACTATTCTTAGAAAATTTCTCTACCTTCCAGAAAAAATATTAAAAAGGTAAATAGTAATTTTTTTTTTCTGAAACAATAGATATCATCAAATGAAAGAAGATTGTACGATAAATTTAGTATGAAGTCTAATTTGATATCTTCTAATTCTTTGAATTTTTCAATGTAATATTAAAAAAATACTTAAAAGTATCACTTGTATGGCTGGAGAATCCATTGAAATCATCCACTATTTATTTCTTCAGTCTTTGCCTTATATTTGAACCATATAAGTAAAAAAAAAAGTTTGAAAAGAATAACTTTTGTATTACTTCTTATCATCATATTTTGTTTACTTAGTGATCATTAAATAATAATAAGAAATAATCAAAATGTTTTTTAGTTTGGAGGATAATATCATTTTCAATATATAATGTTCAAGAGAATTATAAAGATATATAAAATAAAATCAGTTATAACTTAAGACAGACATATTAATAATAATGCCAATCATAACTTTTAAAAAGATTTATTAACAATAATGTCAATTATGATCAAATAAGTTTAGTTTAATTTAGAGTAAAAGATTTAAAATTTAAATCTTGAATAGTGAGAATTGGAAAAACACTATTTTCAATTATTTTACAATAATAGGATTAACAAAAGATCTTATTTAGAAACAAAATTAGAAAAGCATTCAGTTTAACTTTAAACTTTCTGTAAAAAAAAAAAAAAAAAATTACTACTCAGGATTGAACAGTTCAAGTACAAACAGCGATAAACTCAGGGATGTTAATGCCAGGGTTTGCTACTCTACCACTACGTTTAACGACACAGAGCAAGACTAATTATTTGGGTCTTTTAAAGAATAAATCTACAACTATATAAAATACATAGTGCATCTAAACAAACAATATTTTCTCCAGTCTTTGCCTTAAACATTGTTCATATTTTTGCAATTTCATCAATGGATTTGAAAATTGGCCAACCCAAAGAAGTTATAGACAACAAAGGGGAAGAAGAATGAGAGATATTTGCCTCAGTGACAAATTACATCTACTATCACTGCTTGTATTGTTTTATTAAGCCTTAGAACCTATAATATTTGACCTGAAAGTAGAGACTTTACACTTCATTTTCTATTCATTTTTCATATCAATCTATACATGTAGGCATTCTCATATCTGTGTTTTATACTATTTCATAATTATGACTGAATCAAGTCCCATTCTTAGAAACCAAGTTTAAAATTTGTATTTTATGTAATTATCAGTTTAAGATTAATTACATTACTAAATAAGTTAAAATCATTAAGAAATAGTTGAAGTAAATTATCAAAGTTCATTAGATGTTTCAGGCACAAGTAATCATGATTATAAGTCAATTTGATAAAAGCAATGCCCAACTACTGGAAATGACAAACAAGCAGTGATCATGCCCACATTACTAGTGAGATAGATCAATTAACCCTTTTCTACAGGTTATTTATTATTATTACCAGACTATAATTTTTAAAAGCCCTATAATATAATCTGCGAATATCATAGCTGCTTTTTTTAAAACTTACTATTCTGCAAGGAGAATACCCCCAATCTTAGATATAAGGATTTGTCTATGTATCCAACCTTTTAGAACCTAAGAGTTATTTTTTATTTTCCAAGTAAATGGCGATCAACTAAATGGGAAAAAATGCAAAATGAATCAATTTATAAATGAAATTAAGAAATATAGTTAAAATTTTAAACAAATTTATTTATTTAATGTGATGATTAACATTGAATATTATTGGCTATTTTTGAGTAATTTGGTGTTTCTAATTATAGAAACACCTTAGCATAAACAGTCATTAAGATGATTTTCAGTCATACGAGTACAATATTTAATTTTTATATAGTTCATATGATAAATTTATTAAACGCACATTGATTACGTAAGTAATATTTACCGAGGCTGTAACCTTGAGAATATGCGTGTAAAATGCGATAGTAGGGACCTCTACAGGTGTTTAACCACAAGCTTTTTACACGCATATTCTCGAGGTTACAGCCTCGGTAAATAGTTCATATGAGAAAATGATGATTTATATAAATATGTAGATGCAAAACATGAATGAAGTCTAAGATACACATCTTTCAATAGTGGATAATTCTCAATGATAATATACTTCCATATATCAAATTGCTCATGTGATTTCAATCTAATGTCATTTTGTAATTCAATTAATTGTATTTCCAAGCTACCTATGTCCATATTAAATACTTCTGCGATTAGTACAGCTTGATTTTCTATATTTATTTTAGAGAATGGTGGTGTGAAAAATGAAGTGATTGGGTGAACCTTTTCAAAGTTTTGAAATCATTGTTGAAATTGCAAAAGAATGTTTTGCAAAATATTTCCAAATTCTTAGTAATCACATTTCTATATTTGACCCATTTTTTTCCTCTTAAATTTGTAAAATGTTTCAGATCTTTTTTATTAATTTGAGAAATCCACATTTCCAGTTTCATTTTAAATGTATCAATGGAGATAATTATGTCGGCTATTGTTTTGTTTTTGTAAATTTACATTAATTCATTTAATATAATTGTAAGCTCCGTTAAAATGCTAGCTTTTGCAGCCACACCTTCTCATCCAGAAAATCTTTTATATGTGGCAACAGCTTGTGGAATCTTTCTAAAACATTAGCTTTGCTTAACCATCTGACTGGAGAATTAAATCATCATAATCTGCATCAATGCTATCTAAAAATGACTGAAACAATCTTCTTTGCAGTACTTTCATCTGAATCGAATTGATTATTTTAATAGTTGTATTCATAACATCATCAAGGTTAAAAATTTATTGTATAATGATTGTTGATGAATTATGCAGTGGTATGACATAAAATTAGGAAAATCAATATTTCTCTTACAAAATGCTAAAAATCCATTTTCACAGAGCATCATCTGTAGTGATGGAAACAAATTTCTTAAGAGGAAAATTTTCGGATAATATGAAAGCTTTAAAAACATTATAGATGTCCTCTCCTCTGGTTGCTCTTTTAAAGATAGAATTTTGAGAAATTCTTCCTTTACAGTCAAATCAAGAAGTACTAAACATAAAATATACAAAGCTGGACATACTGCAACTGTCAATTGACTCATCAAATTGAAGTGGAAAATTGATCTTAAATCCATCGCCATGGTTTCAACTCATCTTGTTACAGATTGTTTGGAAAGTTTATACAACTTGGATATCATCAATAATCTCCATTTTATTTTGGAAAATTGTGAAATAAGCTATCTCTGCAGCTAAAAAAGCTTTTTTGAATATCTCAAATTCGACACACCCGCATTGTTGATTTACAACTTTTTTTGAGCGAAAATTGTTGCAAATTTAAAGATCTTTTTAATCTTTGTAATTCAGATTTTATTATAGAATTCGCAGAAAAATCTCGATCAAATCTTGGTTATATATTAGGAAAATGTCTGTTTAGATTATCTCTTTTTGTAAAGCACTTTTCTTTATACATGATGAATAAAAACTCTTCTTCGCAAATATTATTGAAATTATGTTACTGTTTTTTTATTGCTCATTATAGGTGGAAAAATCAGATAATCTAATTTTTTGCCACAAAATAAGAATTATCAATAAAAATTCTCATACAATATTAAATTAATACAATTTTAATATCACAACCACTTTTCACAATTGTAAAGAAACTTTTTAAAAAGTATTTCAAAAAATCAAAATGTCAAAACTAATCAGTCTACTTAAACGAAAATTCAAAAATAAACATTTTTTTTTTTTGTATTGCTATAACTAAAATAGACGTGCGAAACGAAATGAAACTATAGTAAATTTACCGAAAGTAGATATCGTTTTCTTCAATTTTTTATTATTTGTTTTTTTTTTACAAATTTTTTTACCCCCAAAATTTAAAATATCAAAAAAAAAAAAATCACGTTTATACGATTGAAATAGCAGGATTCGTTTTGTTTTTTTGGCATAAAATTGTTTTATTAATTTAACGAAGGATTATAAGCACATTATGTTTAGTTTCATTAATTCCCATTAATGATACACAAGTTCAGTTTCGTCATGTCTATTTTGATTTTAGCATATATTTTGTGAATCGAAATACAAGAAAAACCATTATCATCAAAGTAGTTTATAGTTTTTTAAATTTTAGTTTTATATTGGATTTCGCATTCAAATTAAAAAATCCAAAATTTCAATGGTTGCTTTTCAAAAAATTTATTTTCGAAATTCTCAAATTGTATTTTAGACTTTTCTAGCCTAGACTATTTGTAGCTTACGAAAATATTTTTAACTTAAAGGATTCTGCTGCTCTTTAAATATTTCTAAAGTTGCAAAAAAAAAAAATAATAATTGCTAAAATAATTATGATAGTACAGAATAAGAATATTTCAAATACTAGCATCTTTTTTATATGGCAACTCTAACTGCCTAAGTTCTATATTAATATATGACGTATATTAATAATAACAAAACTTATTTGATATACAAATAATAGTTATAATCAAGTATGTGTAACCATAAGTCTTAACTTATATCGGGCAATTTTTTCTGCAAAGAAATCAGCAACAGCAAATTAATCTTACAATATTTATAACTCAGATTATAGTATTTAATAATAGAGGTCGCGTATGTCCTTATTTTGTCTTGTGACGTCTTATTAAATTTTATGTCCCTTAAAATTTCTGAACCTCGGTTTTTTAATTCGTTAAGAGTTTAAAAATTTAGGTAAGCTTTTGTTACCAAATTTGCCCATTATAATCAATCTGAATTTCTATTTATCTTTTCTATATGTTTTATTATGATTTGCATATTATAGCAATAAATTGTGGTTTTATTCAATTTAAAATACTTTTCAGTGTATATATCCGTGATACTTTGTGAAATATAATTAACCGTCTCAACTATATTGAGCACTTTTTTCTGCAGAGGAAGCAGGAATAACTAATTAGTACTTTAAAATTAAAATCGGACTATAATATTTAACAATAGAGTTCGTTTACGTTTTTATTTCATCTTTTAATGTCTGCATAAATTTTGTCTTAGATTTTCTGTGCCTCGGTTTTTTAATTCGTTAAAAGTACAATTTAGTTAAGATACCAATTCTGCTGATTATTGTCACTTTGAATTTGCATTTATCCTTCGAATATGCTTTTAATATGAGTTACATGTAGTAATGTTGCACATTGTAGCAACGAATAACATTTATTGAAAAGCAGCTTTGAAATTAAAATACATGCAGTATTATAATATATAAAAAGGATTTAAGCTTAATAGTATTTATATTAAAATATATGTATGAGCTTATTTGAAATGTGATATAAATAAAAGTGAACACTTTATAAAATGATCTTAAAATTTATAATATGAACACTTTTTAATATAATGTATAAAATAAAATTTATACCTTCATGCTTACGGTTTCAACTGCCCAGCAGTAATCATGGGTTACACAATTCAAATATATATATAAAACCATATAATTAATGCTTATTTATACTTATGTATGAAAAAAAACATTAAATACAATATTCTACATTATGGATTTTTAAAAAATAATGTATATTTATAGATTTTTAATAAATTTATAAATATTAGTCTTATTTTTAATTGATTTCTTTTGCATAAGCTGTTTTATATTTTAATATATATTTTTCTACATATTTATGACAAACTTAATTTATTTCTATCATTTTAATTATTTCTATTACATCACATGACACCATTAACTATGCTTTCACAAGCTGTTAATACAGTAGCAAACTCACTGCACAGTAATCCATGCCCTAGTAATTAATAGATCTCCAGACTTGTTTCTAGATTGTAGCTTTTATCAGTGAGAATCCTTGGATCTGAAAGCATTGCACCTAGATCTTAGGATCTAGTGCAACCATCCAGTAAACACCTTTTATCTCTTTTTCAATCCAAGCTCATTTGCTTATATAATCATATAGGTTTGAACCAGTCATCCATTGATTACTAAGGCTTGAACTGGATGGTATTACTGTATTGAGAGTTTGCTACTATATTAACAGAATGCATAAGCATAGGAAATGGAGATCATGTGATATTTTAGCAGTTTTATATCAATTCTGACCGTAGGATTATGGTGATTGTTGTATTTAAAAAACCAAAGACACCAAAATTATATAGATACTGAATTGGATTCAGATCTACATGATTATACAAGCAAATGATTTTGGATTGAAAACATTGTGTTTTCATATTGGACTCGTAGCTTTATAGTTATCTAAAGAGATAAAAGATGGCTGCTTGAGAGTTACATTAGTTTCTAAGATCTAAGTGCAGTGGTTTTTAGATCCAGAGCTCCTCACTGATGAAAGCCATAAACTAGAAACTAGTCTGGGGATATTGGATGAGTAAGAACTAGGTAGGAATTTTATATACAAACCTTGCATTCATTGATTACTAAGACTTAGACTGAATGGCTCTATATGCAGTGCTGTATTAACAGCTTATATAAGCATAGGAAATGGTAATTATGTGATATTTTAATGGTTTTATAATAATCCTGCCCAAAAACCAAAGACATCAAAATGTATAGATACTGAATTGGCTTCAGATCTATAGGACTATATAAGAAAATGAGCAGGTATTGAAAACGTGTTTTCATCTTGAACTCAACTTTATTATTATCTAAAGGTCACTGCTGGAGAGTTGTATTAGATCCTAAGATCTAGATGTAGTGCTTTCAGATCCAATACTTCTCACTGTTGAAAGCCACAAACTAGAAACTAGTCTGGGGATATTGGATTAGTAGGTATTAGATAGGGATTCATGCACAAACCTGCATCCATTGATTATTAAGGCTTGCACTGATGACATTACTATATGGAAAGTTTGCTATTCTATTTCACTATTATTTTAAACATGCATCATTTAATAATAATATAATTATATAATTCAATTTTTTCAAAATTTGTGCAATAATCTTTTGTATCTTTGAAAAATTACTAGTAGTAAATTTTAGATTAGTATTAAATTATCAAGGGTTAATATTTTATTTAAATATATATATCATTCTAGAAGTTAATAAAGTTTAATACATTATAAAACATATATGTTATGTGTCAGTAAATGGTTTCATAACAAATAATAAATTAATATTGATATTTAAATCATATGCTTTAAAAATGATTTTAAAATAATTAATATAATTTTAGATTATTGTTTAGAATGTATGTGTTTTTATGTATGTTTATTCTTTTTTATTTTTAAATTTTAGAAATATTATTTTAAAACTTTAATATAAAATTTTGCTTAATATTTATTTATTAATGAGATTGTTTACTATGATGGCTAAATAAATGAAAGAAAAAGTGATTTATTTTTGCTGTGTATAATTTTATATTTTAACTTTATTAAACTGTATACAAATTTATGTTTGCAACTTTTAAACAATGGGATTCGATTTCAAGGACAAATTGGATAAAAACATGAATGAAAAATGAGATTTTCATACATTATTGTGGTGATAATGACTTGAATATGACATAAATAAAAGGTTATAAATATAACAATTTTACTTACATACACACTTAACCTTCATATTCAAATAAGCATTTCTTTATATATTCCTTTACTTTATTTTAAAAATTATATGAAGCTGCATTAGCAATAATAATGGATTAAAAGAATTCAAAACATGTACTTAGAAGAAAATAGCTTTATTAATTGCTTTTTAGTAACATTATATCTTGGAACATCATTTTAAGCAAGAATGTTTTAAAAATTTTAGGAATGAAGAATGCTAAGAAAGTAATTTTTTTTAAAGTTCACAAAAAAAGTGCTGCTGAACTTTGTATCATCTTTAATATAAATTCTGCACAAGGAGAAAAATAAAATAGAACAAACCCCACAATGTATAAGTAGCTACTTATTGTCTAAATATCTGCATTAATTTTTACTCTGAAAAATTACATCATCCTGGAATTATTTGGAAAAAGCATCGAGAGAATTATGTAAACACAAAACTATAAAGTTTTAATGAATTTGTCATTTTATACTGTAACAGGATATATATATATATATGTTACATTTAAATTTTTTTTGTAGATCCCTAATGATGAGTTAAGTATACAGATGTTCAAAATGCACAAACAATGAATTATTAATTTATTAATAAGTTTTATTTAAATATTGAAAATAAATTAAGCTTAAAGAATTTATAGAATCGAAGCAAAGATTCTAATCTTAAAATAAAACAATAAAAACCTTTTAATCTTAAAAATAATGAAGAGTTCTTTCTTAACAAAAATAAAATTATAAACAGGTCCTTAGGGCAAAGTGATCATTAAAAAGATTACAAAATAGATAAGAGTCAAGAGATAGAAAGAAAAGACTTGTTTTTCCTGCCCAAGATATATATATGCACACAGACCACAGATGAAAAATCTACTTAACCACAGAACCAATGAAATACATATATGAAATATGTCAGATGGATCCGAGGATTCCTAGATAAGACCCTTCAGGACTATAAAAAGAAAAATTCAAAAGAAATAGTATTAGAAGATTAGAATTTTTGAATTCGTTTGTCGTTGTTGAAAAAGAAAAGAAACTTGAGTTATTGTTACTGTTATCAAAATGTAATTGTTTAATCACGCTTCCCTCGGACCGGCCAGCCGAAGGCAGCTTTCATCTCTGCGTATATCAGGACCGAACCACCAGAACCGTCTTCATAAATTGTCATCGTCCACGAGAAATGGCTCTTGCGTAAACTCAGATCTTCATCATGAAGGAATGAGCCCGGAGAAAGGAAAGTATAAATTAATAATGATGAAAATGAACTATAAACTCTTTAATTTAAAATCTCCAAACTTTATTTTCTTTTAAATCTGAATTATAAACTTTCTCTCCTCATCAAATCTGAACTTTATTTTCATAAACTTTGCAATTTTTAAAGTCTTATCTAGAAGTTAAATGTAATCTTTTTAAAATGTATTATTTATTTTTTACGCCTAGTATAAGGTCTGTTGGTAATAGGGCAGGAGTTTGCGATTGCAAACAAATTTAAAGATAAAATCAACACATATTATTTGTGCATTATTGGATTTTAAAAATAGGTCAAATGCTTTATTTGATTTTGAAATAAGTTTAATACCTTAAACTAAATATTTTTTTTAAAGAATAAACTAAATTATTAAATTGACTTAAATATAAGTTGAGTGTAGATGGCTGCTTAGACTCGTTTAAGTGTATATTAGTTTAAAGGGGTTTTGATTTCAGACTATTTGTTTCGTAGTTGTGTCAATGCTGGTAGAGGGATATATGGATGTTTATATCAATGTAATGTGAAGTGTGTTAGCATACAGGGCAATGCGCCCAACTGAATGCATGACCCCAATGATGTAGTTATTGTGTTGCAATAAACGTGGAGTACTTCCCACAACATTGACCTCCTTTAGCTTTATGAATAGGGACTATAAGTCGGCTAAATAGACTGCTCTTCCATCCATATGTAGCATTTGTTCTATTATTTTATATACACGATTCCTTCACCAGACAGATGCACATTCCTGTACTGGACGAGGATCATGTCCTTTAAATAATATCATGCTGCAGACACACATTTCTGTCAGTGTGGTTTTATGTTAGCATCTTTATATTGCATTGGTTGCGTCTGCATATCAGGAAGCAAGCATTGGTTTGGCTACGAACTTTTAGCCTGGAATCATATGTTTCGAAAATCTTTAAAGTGCGTAGTCTAGGTAGCCTATTTATGCTCAACATTCTAAGATTAAAAATGAAAGTTAAAAAAAAATAATGAAACCTAAAGCATTTTTTTAGTAATTTTTCAAATTTGTTGTTATATATATGTAAATAAAATCTTTTTGTGTTATTAGTACTGGCAGTGGTTTAGTTTTTTTATCTTTATTAAAAATATATTTTAATAAATACATTTTAAATCTCTGCTACTCCTTGAGCTAGTGGCAAGAGCTAATGGTCAATAAAATAAAAGTTGGATCTTTAACAAGAAGTATCTGCTTACACTATAAATTTTCTAGGTTCGAACAGCCTAGTGGCGCCCTGTACGGCAGATATGGTAAGTGTTCCATATCATTCCCCGACCGTTATAATACATTTTTTTTTTTTTGGAATTATTTTGTCATTAAAAGTAAAATATATAATCTTCATAGATTATTGTTATCATATAGATGTGTTTACAAGGAAACAAACTCAGAAATCACATATCTTTATAAATTAGAACTTATGTTTATATTTTATATAGAATTTTATTTAATAATATGGTTATAAATTTTTGAATAATAGTATGCTTTGTTTATTTTTAAAATATTTCCCACTCTTCTGTGGCAATACAATTTTATTATATATTTGGTGTTCTATTGTTATATAGTAAAAACTGCTATGCCTTATATTTGCATATAAATGCATTATCGTTTAAAGCCACATATTTGTAGTAATAGTATAGAATTTGATATGTAAAATACTTATGTTAGATATATCATGAAATAAAAATATAGTGAATAAACTAGCTACTACAATGATATGATATCAGTGTTACAGAAATGAATATTAAAAAGTAATATAACAATTTTGTAGATGTTAAAGAACTAGATACAGCATATTAAAGAGTTATAATTATTTTTACTTTTTATTTAATTAAATTTTAGGCTTATTTTATACCTTTAATGATATTGTGCATCGACGTACATATTTAACCATCTATACACATTTAAAATATAAACATAAGCATAGTTTTAATGTTTTATTTTCATATTTAGAGTATGTATCAGAAAAGATTGCTATTATTTATTTATCAGTTGTTGTTTTTTTGTTATTAATTTATTGTAAAATAAAGCATATTTTTATTTATTTAAATTAATTTGATTTTTATATTTATTTATATTACCATATTATTTAGTAAATCTTATGGCCACATAAATTTTAGCATATTTTATGTATATTAAAATTCCTGAGAATTAGTCTAATTATTTATTTCATGTAAATTAATTATTTAACCTTTACTTTAAAAATATATAAGCATTTAGCTATATAGCTGGATGCAATAAAATTCCCTTTAATATTCAGTTACATATTAATGAATGGATTTGTTATTTGTTTATAAAATTTATAATTTAGTGATAATATTTAAAACCTTGCAAATTTATTTTTTTTGATTTGAGCTTAGAATTTGGTCACTAACTTATTGGCTATTACTATTTTTTACGATGAGTCAAAGCAGCCAATCCATACCTTCATAAAGGATCTTTAATTTTGTTGTCAAAGCAATTTTTTATTTATATATAGATATCCATAATATATTGTGAAGTGAATTCAATTTTTTTAATTTAACTATCATATTATTTTAGATCATCAAAAAACTAAGATGTAAATTCATAAATAATTATTCTGTGTGTGCTTTTGAACTAAAAATTTTACAAAGCCCTAATGCAGATTCTTTTTCTCTTGAAGATTGTTTATTTGTTAATGAAATTGTCTTTATTGCCTCCAGTCTTAAATAAAACATAATTTGGGTTTCCCTTTTTACTACACAAAATATATTTCTTACTCTATATAAATAATAATTAAAATGTTTTATTATTATATCTTTGCTAATGAAATCAATTATTTTTAAAATAATTGCATTGTTTTTATGGCAGAACTTTTGTATAGAATAAAAGAAAACACAATGGTGAAATTATCTCAATTTTAATAATGAAATAGAACTTTTGGTGACTTTCATAGTATAATTATTTGAAGTTTTCATTGTTGGTAACTTCATTTTTGATACAAATTATGGAATGATGACATCATGTGACATTTGAATATCAAAGAGATAGATGTGTTGGACATATTTCCAAAAAGAAAACACTTGCAGTCTCTATTATTACTTTTAATCTATCCTATATGATTAGTAGTGATTAGGTGACAGATTTTGGAAATCAAGAACCATGGATCATGATTCAGCCCTGTCATTTCTGGTTTTTGAAATTTTTATGAACTTCCAAGCTATTAACCAGTTGGGTATTTTTTTCTCTGTTTCGTTTGATATAATAGTAGAGAGTCTAGAGCTGAAAGTGTAGAGGTTGTGGCTCAATTCTTTCATTTTAGTGCTCAAACTTCTTATGAACTTCAAACAGTAAACCCTTCAATTGTTATATTATTAAGCTGACCTCAGGAAGTGGCTATCTGAATTTTAAGAAACTAAAGAAGAATATAAATAACTTGAAAGAAATTTGAGATCAGAATCAGTGCAAGCAGAAATAATATAATGAAAATGGGTAGGAAAATATGTTTTGAACTGATTATAAAAATAGTGATAATGAAATTATAGAGTATGAATATGCATGATAAATAGACTTTAATAAAATCATAATTATTCTGAAATCCTTGGAAATTAAAATTGAAAATGAGATTTATAGTCTTTTATTTGAGATTTGGATGCATACCTATATAAGGTTCTAGACAGTTTCTAGAAAATGTTATCACATTTTTGATGAATGTTATCAGTATCTTGAGATTATTCATTGTGAAACATAAAATAATTCTGACTACTGATGTTTTAGCTAATGAGACAGAAAGTGATTTCTTTAAATTGATATTAATTCTCACAAACTATGAAACGAACATTTTTCTGTCAATATTCCTAATCTCAGGGATTGTGCTCCTGGGCAGTAAAATATCAAAAATATATTAATATGCCAAGAGTTTTCCTTATTTTCTCCATTGTTGTATGTATTAAGCAATGCTTTTCAAGTTAAATGGATTAAGATTGAATGCTTTCAGATAAATTTTAATGAAATGTAATGTAGAACTTGTTTATGATAGTCTAATGAATATTATCTGTAAAGTATTAGAATACAGTATATACTTTGATAAATCTGAATCAGCTTGTGAAGTACTTTTGAAGTTATTCTAAAGTAATTTACTTGAGTTTTATAATATAATGTATTTTATTTTTGTAACTTACTCCGAGAAAAATTTGAAAACTATTGTTTAAAATATTTATTTTATGGATTTATTCAGCATTAGTCATAATATATTATTGATTTTCTCTTGTTTTAGATCAGAAATAAAACTACTGAAGAGATTTATGGTCTTTGTAATTGTAATCATGATAGAAGACAAACAAATTGGTGTGTTGTTAAACCTCAGTAACCCATTATTTGAACAGTTATGGAATACAAGTTAATTATTTAATATCATCACTGCTAATGGAAATATCTAACCATTTAAATAATCTTAAGTGATTTCATATAACATGATAATCACATTAGTATCAGAAATTAGAATAATTTTAGATAACAATGACAGGAGCTAAAATATTTTATGTTCAATAACTTTCCAAGAAAGGGCTGATAAATGTATGGCTAGAGTCTTTTAATAACTAAAGTGTAAAAAAGCAAAAGTGATTATTTGCTGGGGATAGTTTACCAGCTGATTCATTGAAATGTTATATGATAATATTGTAAAAGATATGACATGATGTCACTTAAATTCAGAAGTAAAAAAATAAATGGATAAATAGGAGAAAAACCACTCTCCAGTGTTATCTGTAATGACAAAGCTGTCAGAAAATCATTCAATAATGCATGAAAGATGCCATACAAGAGAAAAACCTTTGCAATGCAACTTATGTGATTATAGGGCTTCTATAAAAAATACTTTAAATGTCCACAAAAAAACTCATAAAGAAGAAAAACTATTTGTATGTAAGTTGTGCAATTATAAGACAGCTATAAAACATAGTTTAAAAGTACATGAAATAACTCATACAGGAGAAAAACCATTTCATTGTAACTTATGCAGTTTTAAGACCGTTGGAAAATGCAATTTAAAAATACATCAGAGATGCCATACTGGAGAAAAACCTTACAAATGCAACATATGTAATTATAAGACTGCTGTAAAAACTAGCTTAAAAAGTCATGGAAGAATTCATACAGGGGAAAAACCTTTCCACTGCAGATTTTGTAGTTACAAAACTGCTTTTAAAAGTGATTTGAGAACACATGAAAGAACTCATACAGGAGACAAACCCTTCCAATGTAGCCTGTGTAATTTTAAAGCTTGCCAGAAAAGTAGTTTGATAATACATGAAAGAAGGCACACAGGAGAGAAACCTTTTATATGTAATTTGTGTAATTACAAAACAAATGTGAAATCTTACTTAAAAATACATGCAAGAAGTCATACAGGAGAAAAGCCTTTCCAGTGTAACCTATGCAATTTTAAATCTTCCCAAAAATGCAATTTAATAATACATGAAAGAAGTCATACAGGACTAAAACCTTTTCATTGTAGCTTTTGCAATTATAAGTCTACTACTAAAAGTGGTTTACAAATACATGAAAGATGTCATGCAGTAGAAAAGTTTTTTGAGTGCAGCTTATGTGAATATAAAACTGCTGCAAAAAGTACCTTAAAAGCACACAAAAAAAGACATATAAATGGAAAATCTTTTCAGTGCAATTTCACGACTTCTGATACAAGTTGTTTACTTATACATAAAAAGATTCTTACAGATGATAAGCTATTCCATTGTTCTTTTTGCGATTATAAGACTGTTACAATTCAATATTTAAAAAGACATGAAAGAAATCATACATGGAATAAATTTCTCAAGTGCAATTTGTGTGATTACAAAACTGCATCTCGTCATAATCTAACAAAGCATATAAAAAATGTTCATCCTAATTTGTCTTCTCAGAAATTGGTTTTTATTCAACAAGACAGGAAATACACAAGCAAAGACTGGTACCTTAACTCTGAAGAGTTTAAGTGTTGTTTGTGTGATTACAAAGATACTGAAAGAAATATAGTGAAAAATCATGAAGCAAGTCATTTCAGTGATCTCGATACTCTTGAAATTCTTGTTCGAATCTTTTGATAAATGATTCATTAAAATTTTTTAAAAAACAAAAGGTACATTTGTCATTTAAGAAAAAAAAAAATTCTCTGAATTTTATACACAGAATCCAAAAGATACCACTGAAATTTCTTCCCTGAATAAGTTAAAAATGTACCCTTTTTTTTAAATCTCAAGACTATATTGGATATTTTTTTACATTTTTTTGTATGAATATAATATGTACTTCCATAAAGGTAACAAAACATAGAATTTAATAAACCTGAGAAAAATGTAATTACTATTATAAAATAAAATTTAAATTTATTTGAAATTTAAACATTTTTAAAGTTATTAATTTTATATTTACTTCTAAAATTTCAAATTTTGATAGATAAATCTTAAAATTAAACTTTTAACAATGCATAAAGTCGTCTTGCATTGGTGGTCGAGAGATCAGCGCGACTGCCTTGCTCTTGCAGGCAGTTGCCCGGGTTGCGGGTTCGTGTCCTGGCCAATGCTATGACACTTAAAAAAACAAAAAAACAGTAAAAAGTCTTAATTATTATATTTCATGCCTTCACTAATCCAAAAATAGCACATTCTTTAATCTCTTTTGTTAAAAAAAATATATTGAATATATGTAAAATCTATTGTTTTCTACAACAAAGCCAAAAAAAATATTTTTGAGGACTTTATTGCATAATTAAAAATAAACATTGATAAATTACAGTTATTAAAAATTATTATATATAATTTGCACATTTATATATACATCAGATTGCTGGCACGTTTGTATTTGATTTTATATAGTGGCAATTATTTTTTATCTATTAATAATTAAATTTAAAAGAACATCAATTTTCAATTTATATATATATGGATAAAAGTTTTTAAAGTTGTACTTTCTATATATATATTTGTTATTGTATTTATTAATATTTAATTACAAGATTATATATATAACTTTGAAGAAATATAGATATCGAATAAGAATAACATTACATATATATATAAGTATGAAATAACATGTATATATAGTAAAACATTCTTGCGATGATCCCATGTTTGTTTATACCTATTAGTAATTTAACATAAATTTATGTATAAATGTTCAAATAACAAATATTAATTTATGAATGTGTATGTATAATGTACATAAATTTAAAATTAATTGTGGAAATTGAAATATGATTATATAAGAAAACAATTAGATGAAAGAGCAGAAGAATCTAATTAATAGAAGAAATGATAAATCTACACTGTATATTCATTATTTAAAATCTAGACATAAAGTAGATTGTGTTTTTGTAAAAGATTTTAAAATTATTAAAAGAATCTATGTGAAACAAATTATGTTAATTACAACAAATATAACTGTATGAATATATATATAAAGCATCAATTTAACTAATAATTGGTAATTAAAAATGAATGGAAAATATATAATATACATTTATATAAGTTTTTTTTTCTTTGTACATATTTATTATATTTATAATTGATTTTAGTTAATTTATATATATAAAAAAATGAATGTTACTATGTGTGCAATGTAAATTGTAGCTTTAAAATACTTTTTACCACACTGATAAGGCAAAAAAAAATATTTGTCAAAAAAAGCTTTTTTGTATTTTTTTTTATTATATGCAATTATTGCTGCTATATAGATATTTTGTTTCATATTATGTGATTTGTATAAATATATGAAAAAACAGTGTAATGGATTCAATCTTTTCATTTTTGATACGTACACATATATTTATAAATAAAACGTGCACTTTTTATTTTATATCTATATGAAATGTAATATTTTTGTGAATTTTATATATATAATAATTAATGTTTATAAAAACAACTTATATCAATAATTTTTTTTTTCAAAAGTATATTATATATATTTTGTCTTTAGAGGAGATGAAGAAGATTGAAATTTTACAATAAATAACTTTTTTCAAAAATATATCTCCACCATTTTTGTCAGACAATCATAAACTGCATATCATCAGAAAGGTATTCTCTTACATTTTCTAATGACTTATTACACAATTACATAGTTTGAATATTAATAATTTTTATTAGCCACTCATTAGACTAGAGATCTAATCAATGAATATTTCTGAAGTATAATTTTCACTACATTACTTTTACACACAATAGGAACTGGTTTCTATCCATTTTTAACACCATATGGAGGGGTGTGATCATAGACATGGGAAAAAGATGTATGATCCCGAAAATGCACAACCAAATTATCTCTTGCACTTTCATCAATGTTCACTATATATAGATAGCCAATTACTACAGTTTATTTAATAATTGTCAAAATTACCACCCTCATAATTTTGACACAAACTGCTTAATGGAAGTATATTAATAATCTTAATTAGTCATTCATTAGACTAGAGATTATCCACTTAATGAATAATATTTCTGTAATGTAATTTTCATTACAACATTCTCATGCAAGGTAGGGACTGATTTCCATCCACTTTTACTATTGCTCTTTTGCAGGAGAGTGGTGTGGTGAAAACTGCCTTATAGAAATATACATATCTTGAATAGTTTTCCTGCAGATTTGAACTGAAGCTTTTGTATTCAAAAAAGGAGGAGGTTCATTGAAGATAATGGAATGTGTGAACTAATTAATATTACTGAAAATAATTGATTCTAAAAGTTGAACTAATAATACTTCACCTTTTTTTTAATAATGATAATAAAATTTAAAAAATGCTTACATTATTAAATTAATTTAATAGCATTTAAAATTCTTTTTGAAAATTATTTGTGAAAATTGAAAAAAAAAATCTTGAAGTAAATAATTAATTTAAATTTTCATAAATCTACAATTTTTATCTTATTGAAAAAAGACAGACATATTATATAATTTAAAACAGAATCAAATAATATATAACATGATTTTATATCTTTAATAGTTTCCTTGCAAATTAAAATTAAAGTTCATGTATCTTTAAGGGAATTCAAGATGTTCCAGCATAACAATCAAGATTGTAATGTATTGACTCCCAACAATAAATTATTTCTATTTTCTGGCTTAATTATGAACATATTTTTAGCAAATAATATTATATGGTGTTAAGTAAGAAATAAAATGATCAACTATGCATTTTAAAATTGGATATTCATTAGTATGATAAACAATGAAAAGATTCTCAGCTATGGACATAAAACTTGTTATTCTGTTGTATTATTATTTGAGACCAAATATTCTTCACGATACTATAACCTTGGTAAGGATGAATAAGATTTCATTGTAATGTTGGCAGATTGCTTTTATGGAGAGAATTTCTATGGATTGAGACCTTGTTAAAGAATTTAAAAGGATTCTTCTTTGCTGATTACAAGATTTTCTCAAAACAAAGGATTAACATATATAATATATCACAATAATATTTTTAATTTTATATGTAATGTTTATGACTGAATTTACATGCATGGCTTTTATTATGTATTCTAAAATATAAAAAGTTATGTGTACCAATAAATATGAAGGAATTTTAAATAATAATAAAAACTGTATTAATTGTAAAAGATAAAATTTTATTACCATTTTTTATTTTAAAATAAAGTTGTCCATTTTAAAATAATATTGCTATGGGAACCAATTGAAATCTCTTGGATCATCTACTTTCACAAAAGGAGGCAATCATCACTTCTTCATTGTAGCATTAATAAGAGGGGAGTCAAAGTAAAGTTAATGAAATAAATTTTGAGGTTTAAAATAATATAGAAAATGTGATAGCTGATCAAATAGATAAACCTAATCATGATATAATTTTAGAACCACCACAGATAGATAATTCTAAGTTAGATGAAACAGATAAAATGAATGATAAATGCCAGAGTACTTGAATTAAAAATGATCATGATATTAATAGTCTAAATAAGTTTAATGTTAACACACAAAGCCTTGGATGTTGACAGCAATGTTATAATATATTGTGTTTAAAAATACAAATAACATAAAAGCACATTTGAAGAAATGAATAATTGGGAAAAAAAAATAGGTTACTTAAATATGATAGAAATAGATAATCAAGATCAGTTTAATAAAATTAAATATAATAGTATTTTGCTTGGTAAGGTGTATAAAAGAAAAAGTATCAGGAAATTACCAAGATTAAAAATTACAGAACTAGAGAAGAGAAACCTAAAGTTAAGGTATGTAATTAAGCTAGATAGATTGTCTAAGAAATTAATTTCAAGAACTCATTATGTGAGAATAAAAGTAAAAAATAAAGCTAGAAAGAAAAAAATGGAAAAGTAATTTTTTTAAGAGATGAATCAGTTACCATATTTCAGGTCATTCCGAGTGAGGGTCTGCATATTAATAAAAAAATAGAGGCAAAGTTTAATCCTATGAATAAGGATGACCTCTAAGTTGATGACTTTGGACTTGTTAATAGATACTTGTTATAGGAGAATGAACAAATAATTTTAAAGTACCAATTATAAAAGTAGATACTTCTGAACAGCAAAAAAATGACTCATTTTGAAATTGCATTGTGCTGCTCAAATGTTAAAAAAAAAGTTGGCAAAGAAGTCATGCTAAATGAATTAAATATAATTATTTACTAAAGCATATAAAAGAAAGCACTATATAATTTGAATTAAAATTGATTTCATTGGGTCATTAATGGTTGAACATGTAGCTTTCTGTATTGATTGATGAATGGAAAGGTTTTCATTGTTTTGAGGTTGTCATGTTTTAAAGTCTTTATTTCAGCACTGTCCCCAATCATTGTATATTTATAGTTATCACCCTCTAAGTCTCAAAAGTAAACCAGACATAATCTTATATTTGTCAGCCTCTAAGTCTCAAGAGTGAGCCAAGCATAAATTTTACATTATATTACATTTTAGCCTCTAAGTCTTGTAGTGGAGCTTTGTTCATTTTTTATATAGGTTGGTTGATATATTGGTGCTTGAGATAGTTCTCTTGGTGTTCATGTTACATGGTACACTTATTAGTGGCTTTCTTTGTTCATCTCAACATGGTTACAAAAAAAATCAAGTCAGATGTCACACGACCTAATTTAATAAGCTTGTGTTTACAAATGTTATATTTTGCGAGCTCTATATATAACATCTCAACATGGTTAATGGATGATCAAATCCAATAAATTGTATACCAAGTATAATAGATTAGTAAATGTTATCTAGACCAAGATTAGCATTGTTTATTATATTCATACTAACTTGTCTGTTTTAAAGAAGTGCGGCTAAATGACATAAGTTTAAAATTAAAAGAATTTTTTTAGAGTAGAAATAAAATCTAGTGATATTTATGCCAAATTGACTCTATTTTATTCCTAAATGAAAAATTAGAGACAATTTTAAATAAGTATGTAATGGATATAGAAATAATGTTAGATGTGAAGGACAGAGTAATAATAACACTTAGTGATGGAAATGTTAGTTTATATAAAATGAATCGAATGAGACAGGGAAAACATTGAAAAATGGAAAGACAAGAGGTTTACATGGATGGGCAGTGAAGATGGTGATGAATTTGGGAAATAGGGCAAAATTGAATCTATTATCATGTTTTAATAAAATGGCACAGAAAACAGAATTTCCAGATAGTTGGAATAATACAAAAGTGAGACTATTATGTAAAGAAAGAGTAAGGACCATAGAAAAAAACAATTATAGACCCATATCAATAACATCAGTTTTATATAAAGTGTTTGCATATATGGTGGCTAGATGGGTGGCAAAATGAATGGAAGAAAATAGAAAAATTCAAAAATGTTTTAGAATGGATAGGCATATAGGAGATAGTTTATTTGTAGTCATAAAACTTATAGATATGAATAGAAATACAAATAGGTAGCTATGTATTGTTTTTATAAAAGGTATATGATAGAGTAAATAAAAACAGACCATGGATAAGTTTAATAAATTTGGGAATGAATAGAGCTTTAATGGATTTTATTAAGAGATTGTATGAAAATAATTACTATATGTATCAATTAGAACATTAGAGTTAAAAATGGGGTGGGACTAGAGCTAGGTTGACCTATGTCCTCTATTTTTGTTTGTTACATTTGAGAAAAAAATGGAGAGAACAATAGAAAGACTAGGAAGACTGATAGAGATACCATTAATAGATGGCAAAGGAGAGAATACATTATCAGGTTTTTTATTTGCTTGACAATATGTTCTTGTGCACAGAAAGTAAGAAGGATGTGGAAGTTATGCAGAAGACTTTCACAAAGGTGGGTAAAGAAATGAGGATTAAATTTAATAAAGAAAAATCAAAAGTAATGATGATAAATACTGGGGAAAGAGAATTTTTATTGGAGGATATAAATTTAAATATAATGAATAGGTATAACTATTTGTGAATCATTTTAAGTAATCAGAAAAATTGCTTGGACAAATAGGAGAAAAAAATGGTAAATGAAGCAAAAAAAAAAGAAAGGGGCTGATAAAGAAATTAATAGTGTTTTCATATAATAAATATGATGTAGCAAGAATTGTATGGAAAGGAGTGCCAGTGTCAAGGTTAATTTATGATAATGATGCATTATATGTAAGTAAATAAGTATTATATTACTTAGAAAAAGTATAAAGAGAAGAAGGATAACATACATTAGATGCAGGTGTGTGGATGGTAAAAAAGGAAATTCAAGGAGAAGTGGGGTGATCAAGTTTTTATATGAGAGATGCAAAAAGCAAAATTAAAATGTTCACTAGATTGTGATTTATGGATAGTAAAGGAATAGCACAAATTGTATTTAATTGGATTATGAGTAAAGAGTAGGCAACAAGATGGGTGAAAAAGATTGTATGGTATGCGTAAGATTTGGATAAAAAATTTATGCCAGTATACTTGTACAAAAGGTGGGACAATTGTGTTAAAAGAATTGTTGAGTATTATAGTGGCAAAGAATGGGATAGAAGAATAGATACATTAATAAAAAAAAAATAAGGATCTGGAGAAATGGAGAACTAATATGAAGAGTAAAAATGTAAACAGAATATTGGGTATGATAGTAGCAAATAAAATCACTTACTGTTTAAGGCTTGAACAGAATTGTTAACAACAAAAGAATATACACATAAATGGAGAAATTTATTCTGCAAGTTATGTAAGGAAGGCATGAAAAATATTACGCATCTTGTAATTGAATGTAAATGCTTACAAGCCACAAATGAAGTTGTGGGAGAATAAATATATACAAAATGATTATACAGAAAGTGGATTCTTGTTTTTTATGCTGGATTTGCAAAAAGATAAGAAGAATCTAAGTATAAAGGCCATAGAGTGGACACATGTTCTGGAAATGAGGTAGAGCAGAATAAAAAAGAATATGGGAAAAATTTAGGGTGGGGAATGGAAAGAGAAAATAAGGTGGTTAATAGGTATCTCTGGATGTAGTGGTTAAGAGATTCCTGACTTTGATAAAGGAGTAACCATTTCACATCACATTATCATTGAAAAATATTAGACTGCTTACCCATGCAACAGCCATTTTCTTATCTGCATTCATATTGTTAATACAGTTATCAAATGTTTGATTTATGAAGTTGTATTTTAGTATAATAAATTGAGGCGTGAAAATGACTTACATCTTCTCCCTAAAATCACGTTATTAAGTAGATATGACATTATTTTTCCACTTATTTAGTTTACATACACAACGTTGATAAATAATACAAAGAAATAATATTTTAAGTTTGATTTTGCATTTATAACAATAATCCGCTCATTTATGCAGATTTTAAATAAGTAAAAAAAAATCTTTTGGATAAAATACTTTGAATTTTCATAAAAGTCAAATGAACTTTCTATATGAAATTATTTAAACTAATTTCTCTCTCTTAAATAAGAAGGTATAGAAAATAACTATTAAAATCCATTTTTTATTATCTCATTGTTTATTTACTGTAATTTAAAAAACTTTTTGATAATCTTTGAACTATTTAAAAAGTTTTATTATATTAAATATTATTCAGACGAATTGCATATATTAAACTATAAGTCCAATTCTAGGAAAAGCTATGGCAACAGAATACTATAAGAAAAGTAGTAACAAGTCATCATCATCATTAGTGAATACTTACTGCTTAATAATTTTTCAACAGAATTTATTGCAACTACAATTGCACAATTAACTTTAATGAGTTCTTCAAAATCACAGAATTTTGTTAATCGTTAATGCATGGTAAGATAATCTGTTTTATACTATCATTTGGATTAAGAAGGATATATATAGTTTATCATAATTATATTGTTTATAAAATATCTAATGGAATGTTTTCTCCTTGTGAAGTTGATCATGATTGGTTGAATGCTAACGGGTTTTACCTTCAGGGGAGTTGTGCTGATGGATCTGTTTTATTTGAACCAAACAAATCTGATATAGATTTTTTATATTCAATTAATAATAAAATAAAAACATTTTTTCATATAAAAACGATTCAGAGTAACCCTGATGACCCCACCCATGTCAAAATTAAAGGAAGACCAACTGTTCTAAGAGATGCCTGAAGTTTCATAAGATGTCAAGACAAAGAAGAGGCAGAATTAGACTTAGAGAAACTTCGACAAACATTGAATGTCAAAATAAAACAACAAATTGCTTTTGCTTCACCACATCTTTTTGTAAAAGCAGAAATGGATAGCTTATCTTGTTATACAGTAAAGTTTTACAACTCCATTCATTATGCACAAATTGTTTACTTACAAAATTTAATAAATATTTTTCTCAAATTTAAAACTTATTCTGATATTATGATTGCAGTAAAACAACTACTTAAAGATATCTCTGGAAATTACATTATCACTTAAAAATGTGAATTATATTTTTAAAAAAATTAGTACTAGTCTCACCAGTATTTTTTATGACACAGCGATCTCAATCACGTTCTTTCATCATTGGCCATGTTGAAAAGTTATGTGAAGAAATTTGGAATGACTTTAGAAAAAGTTCATGGAATAAGACTGTTAATAAAAATACTGGATTTAAAATAATTAAATATTTAAAAAAACCAATTGTAGGTTTATTTAATAAACTATTAACATTAATAAGCCAAAGTATTGTTTCACGTTTGCCTTTTGTTTTAATTTTTGATAAAATACACATCCTTAAGAATGATGAATTAAAATGCATTGTTCAACAAGTATGGAAGAAAAATAAAATAATATATTTGGAACAGAGTTATCTTAAGTTAATAAACAAATTCAAGGCAGTAATTATGCATAGTGCAAAATTAATCATAACAAAGTATAGTAAAAAAAAATGTGTCATAAAAACAATATTAAAATACACTAAAAAACATATCTGCAACATTTATGCAAAGTATTCAAGTATACATGCAAAATAACAATGAATCTATACAAGACATGAATTTAATAATAAAAGAAATTATTATAAAAAGTAACGAGAATAAAAAGAAAATTAAAAAAACAACTGGGGGCAAAATTAATGGACAATTTCAAGATAAGCGTAGAACTTCTCTAGTTGTAACTGAAGATCATGTGACATCAGATATTGATGATGTTTTTTTGTTATTTATTAAAAACGTTAAGTCAGCACTGATATCATCAGAGCCCATGCATTGAAAATATTAACTGATGGTGCCACTAAAACTTTAATGGATTTGTTTGATCAATGTTTTGTTGCAATTATTCTTAAAGACAAAGGTAATGTTTTGAATGCAAAAGATGAAACTATTTTTAGATTACGAAAAATCGTAAACTCACATCTCAGAAATGTAATTGATGAATACTGTTTAGAAAATAAAAAGCATATCCAGTCACAACTGAAGCTAGATTGTTTTACAACTTCACTTCAAAATAAAATATGTTCATTATATATTAATAATTATATTAATACTATTATAAACTATGTATGGAATAATACAAAAAAATTAGAATATGTTATTTATAGTAGAATTAAAAAGTTATTAAATATAGATGAAAACAATAATATTACAAATGAGATCTTTTTAAAGCTAGTTGATGAGATATTAAGCATTTTGATTATCAATGCGAATCAGTCACCCAGTGACTTCAATGCTTAAGACCAAACAAGAAAATTCAGTAACTAATAATAAGACAATTAAAAAAAGAAAAGTATATAATTGGACAAATAAACTGTATAATAAATTAATAGAAAATTTTTTATGGGCATCTAATTCTGATGATATAAGATGTTATTTGGATGAACATATTTTTGACACCACAGATAAAATGTTTTGAATTGATAACAATCATAACCCTATATGGAATGCCAGAAATTATAGATATTATTAAAAACAAAATATATGATAAAAATGATGTAGCTGTAATTAATTTTACAAACGAGGAGATAGAACAGCTTTATAATTCAAATCATTCAATTGAAGGTAATTTTCAAAATGATGATTTCCACATTGAAAGATATCTTTTGGAAAATTGTTTTCGAATGATTATTAATAATTGCAAAGATGAATTGACTTCTTCATGGCCAGATCTTCAACATTGCTGCCGTAATGACCCACTTTTTAATTTCAGAATACTTTGTAACATTATACGACAAAGACTAAAAAAGGTGTTAAATAATATAAAAGAAAATATATATTTTTAGAAAAGAAATAAATGAAAAAAAGCAATTCCACATATTAATACATTTTCTGACACAAAATGATTTCATGAAACTGATAATATTAAGGTTGTACTTAGATTGTAACAAAAAATATCAATTGTAGGACCTAAACATGAAAAAAAAAAATACACTTGAGTAATTTTTATAAAACTGTCACAAAAAATAAAACTCATGAGAAAATGAATAAACATTTTGAAATGTTAATAAATCATTTCAAACATCTTATGGTATTAATGAGAGATAAGGATGTTGCAGGAAATCATTATGAAAATGTTATTAAATTGTGTAAAATAATACAAAACAAATTTTTAAAAAATGGAGTTTCTGTGAATCTTCTGGAGAGATGCAGTAATACTTTTGATATTCTAGTTAACTGTCTACCTATTGGCTATAGGTATTTAGCACATATTGATAAAAAACATTAAAAAATTGAAAGCTATTTTTAAAAACTGTAAAGTCTACAAAATCAATCAACCTACTAGAAATACTATGAAATGTAATATATAGAAGCAAAATTCTATTAAACCCTTCACAAATAATAAAGAAAATGAGTATAGAAATAATGAAAATGAAAATAAAAAAGCGTCTATCAATGATGATTATTTCATGAATGAAGATGCCCTTACCAATGAAATTGATTACACCATTATGGATATCAATTCAGAGCATAAGTATAATACCTTATCTAGAGCCATAAAAGTACTATTAGTCAAATATGAAGATCATATCACTAAAGAGAAATCTTTTAATCATAAAATAGAAATAGTGCCCTGTTTAAGTTTTTCAGGCTGGCCAATAAAGGCCAAAAACTGGTTATCAAGGAAGAGGTACTGGCCCAGCCATGACATTATTCAAAAGATTGTTTCAAGTGGTTATCAGGTAGTATTCAAATCTTGTAAAACCAATAGGATGTATGATGGTCAACTTTCTTTTCAGCTGCTGAAAAATTATTGAGTGAAACCATGACTGAATGCCAGAAAAAAGTTTATAATCATCTAAAAATTAATTGCAAAGATAAAATATTGAGATCCTATTATATAAAAACTTGTTGTTTGTGGGTTTTTGAAGATACACCATGTATTTTTGAAAATATAGAAGTTTATTTAGAAAAAAGCTTCAAAAAAATAAAAGATGCTTTTTATTGTGGAAATTTGCCACATTTCTTTATACCAACACAAAATTTATTGCAAAATATAGCAAAAGAGACTATATATAAGAAATATATATATAGAGAAGATATAGACAAAAAATATCTATGGAAAAAGGCACCACGTTTTTTTGACTTTTCTAACTCCTACACAAAAATTTTTCTACATTATAGTAAGCAAATATTAAAAGAATCAATTTTTCCAATCTTTGAAAAAATAAAATTATAAATAACTCAAAAATAATAAAGCATTATTCTATAAATTTCAGTCTTATAAAAAATAAAGGTAGACCAAAGATTTAGATTTTTTTTCTTTAAAATGTATAAAGAACAATACAATGATTGTAAAACAGACAGAAACTCTCCATATATGAGATGGTGATCATGTGATGTTTAATGATTGTAAAACTGAATTACTTAATAAATATCTGTTGTGTGTTTGGAGCACATATACAAAGATGAAGATGATCAAAACTCTTAATTTATAGAAACCATTAACATTTATTTTTGAACTTTAGTTGAAAAACTTCAGTTGTTTCAAAACAATGCCATGTAGTATAAAGTATAATATTATTGACAATATATATATATATCTGTTCAGTGTTAATATTGATGTAAATGAAATTATTATTTGAAATAACAGGTTTTAAAATAAAAATGAAGAAACATCAATCTCCTGGGACCACCAAGCAGTTGCAGTCCATGTATTCGAACCCAGTTCTGCGCAAATAATTTGCACAGAGAAGAGTGATGCCAAAAGAAAAGTCAAAGAAGCTTTTTACGTAGCAAATGATCTCAGTGTCATTAATAGAAGAGAGGCATGCTTTGCTCTCTCCAAACAATGGACTAACTAATTAAAAATTCAAGTTCATTTGCATATGTGTACAATAAATCACAACAGTCTTCATTCATAAAGCTATGAGTATGAGATTTGAATACTAAATCTCGAAAGTGCTAAACAGGCATATTAAACATTATAGTATAATTATAGCTTTACTAACGCATGCAAAAAAAATTTGCATATTTATAATTACAATTTTTATTGGTGAAGAGAAAAACAATTTATTAAATGAGATAATAACTTTTTTCTTATTTTAGTAAACTAATGTAAATGGTTTCTAGGTTGTTTTTTTTTAATTGTGAATTTTTGAATTTTAACAGTAAATTTTTTCCTCTTCATTACAAATCCTAATTTTATTAAAAATATGAAAATTCATTTTACTATCTATGGTTTGTATATATTAAAATATTTTTTTATAAACTGACTGGATTTTGTTAATAATAATATAACTCTGTAAAAATACAAAATATTTTAATACCTATATCAGCATACTGAATAGCAGTAATTGAACTAATAATTCAAAACAATTCTTTGTATTTTTGTATAGATAAAAGAACTCTTTTAATTAAAAATGTATGATGATAGTCAACCTATACAAGAATATATGGAAATGATTGTGGCCTAGTGTTCAATGCCAAATTCTTGGTATAGGGTTAAATTCAAGCCAGGATCAAGTCTAAAAATCATCATCTACATCTAATCCATCTGGAGACTCAATTATGGAAAGCAATTTAAATATTATTTTAGCCATTATATATATATATGATAAAAATAAATCATATTATGTATATAGAAATTGAATGCAAAATTTTTATTTTATTAGAAATAGTAAAACATTGGTCACATAATTCACCAAGATCACATGATTCAATAACCATAGAATATTTCTTAATCTAGAATTCTGATTTTTGTTTAATATTTTATTATTATGGAAAATAATTTGTATATATTATTTTACAACTATAAAATAAAGAACAAAATTTTTCACGTCAAATTATTTTGTTTTAATTTAATTATGTATTAAATTATGCCTTTCATTTTTACCCAACAAACAAGAGGTTTCTCCAATATATGAATACACCCATTTTCCCCTTAAATTAATTTATTTTTATAACTGTTTCAAATTTTGTTCTTATAGGCTATTTATCTATTAATTGGAGTCATGATGTCTGTTATATTTGTTTCAAATCCCTCTCCTCATGTACATTGTACATCACATAAGTTTTGATAACAATAGAATACATGTTGTTTCTGAATTGTGTACAGTATTTTTTAACACAACATGGATGCTTATCTATGGGTATAGTATGCATATATAAATTAAGATTATAGTATAAATAAAAGTAAAAAAAATACTAATGCAGTTATTAATAATGCATTGAAAAAGCATCATTACAAATAATTTTATTGTATGTGTTCACACATTTATGTTCATTTAAATAACAATAATAATAAATGTGTGGTACTGTATCTTTATTTTTTAAATAAAATGAATAGTCAAATGTTAGTCTTGGGTCACAATTCAATATACTCATAATGATTTTTTTTTTCAGAAACTTTTTTCCAATGAAATAAGAGTTTCATTATCAGTAAACTATGGTTTCTCTAGTTGCACTGATGTTTTCAATGTACACTCAAAATATTATTAACAAACATAAATATAATGCCCCAACATAGAAAGTGGACACTGCCATGTTATAAAATATATTAAATTTACAAATTTTAATGTTTTTACTTTTTGTATTTTATATATTTTTTGACTAGCATATAACTAAAGTAGTGTATATTGACACAGCATAGATAATGACTTCACTGTACCTTTTAAAAGAAAAATTGTAATAATCATAAAATTAATAAAAGTTCATTAAGATAGCTACAACAAAAAAAGAGAGATGCATGAGAGAACTAAAAAGCACACTTTATTACAGATTTACTCTCTTTGTTTACATATACATTGAGCTATGTTTAATTTAAAGTTTATATCTTAATTACTAAAATCAAGATGTTAATGTCAGATGCTGTCTGCAGCCTAGTATGAATAACTCTTAAATGCCACATTCCCTCTGGTTGATGTATTAATTTCACTCTGAATTATCAACAATGTTGTCAAAGATATAGTTATAAGCAGCAGAGCTACCAAGAATAGGTGATTTGTTTTATTCCTAATTCTTTGTTCACCATTTAGAGTGCTTTCAAGTCATAGCCTGAATGTGGATAATCTACTCCTCCCTTTGTTTGCATATACATTGATATATATTTAATTTAAAGTTTGAATAATTATGAAGATGAATTAATTTTAACATGGCCAACCTTTCAACATCATAACAAGCCAATTTTTAATTTTAGAATGAGACTAAAAAATATTAAATGAAGTGAATGAAATATATTTTTTAAAATGCAAATAAATGAAAAAAGAACCAATTTCATATATTAATAAACTTTCTGGCAAGAAATGACTTCACACAATTGATAATGCTAAAACAGTGCTTAGATAGTATTAAAAAATATGAACAATTAATTGTTGAATTGTAGGGAAAACAGAAGGAATAAGAACATTATAAGGGAAGGTAGGAAATCGAGTCCAATTGCAATCCAATTGGATATTGCGGCCACTTTCCATTTTGTTTGGCTGAAAATCTTTTTGGAAATCCTATGGGAATAGTCTGTACCAGAAGTGTTCATTAGAATGATTGATAATTTATTAAATAACAGAGAAATTTTTGTGACTCTAAATGGAAGAGTATCATGCCCTACCAATCAATCCCCCAGGGATCACCACTAAGTGTGATTTTGTTTATAGCATATATAAATCCACTACTGTTAGAGATTGAGGGTAATCTCCCAGGTATTTTTTGCCATTACTAAACAAACAAATAAACCACTTGTCATATATGGATGACATAGTGGTTTTTCTGCATTCCCAGAAATTTATCCCAAAATTACAGAGGATACTAAAAAAGTACACAAAAGAGTTTGGTTTAACTTTTAACATAAGTAAATCAGCAGTGTGGAAACTAAACTCTGGCAGGAAGGTCTCTTTGGGATTCATAGAAGGACCTCAGACATTTCTGGGTTTTGCAATTGCTAAATCTCCTTCTGAAATGAGAAAGGAAATCGAAGAATCAATATTGGCCAAAACACAAAAGATTACTGTCTCTCTCCCCAGACTATGTTTGTCACTATATGGGAAAGTTTTGCTTTTAAACATGTTAATCTTTCCCAGGATTAATTATTATATTACTGTGATTAACCCTATAAAATGATTCGAACAGAAAATGAACTCGCTTTGCTCAAAGCTATTGTGGAGAAGAAAAACAGTAGCGATCAATCAGCTTAAGGAAAATGCAAAAACCTAGAAATCTGAATGGATTGGCTTCGCACTCACATTTTGACACTTCTCTTTCAAAGATCATTCAATGCCATACAGAAACTTAATAATAGATTCCCCAATATAGAATGTGAAATTCCTGTAAACCTCACACACCATCCTTCACCCAGCTGGATTTTATGGTTTACTAAAATGTGCAATTATGTAACAAAATACACAAAGATAACAATAAATACCTTTGATAATAAAATATTTTATTGGGAAGCCTTCAGACTTACCAATGTAGATTGCAGTGTTACTCCTGGTGTACTTCATATAAATAAACTAATCATCTCTAAATTTAGATACTGGGACCTTGAAACAAAATAATTGGATTTTATCTTGAAAGTGAACCTACATGCATTGCCAACAAATACTTTTCTAGCATATGAAAGAGGTTTCAAAAATGTTGATCCCATTTGCCAACTGTGCACAAAAATGGAAGAAACCATGGAACATATCATATTTCAATGTGAGACACTGGACTGTCACAGAAGAACAATAAATATCTATGTGAAGACAGACTATCATAAGATTCTTTCTCTTGAAAATGCGATTAAGAAGGGATATTTTCGACTGATTAGGTTATCAACATTCCTATTCTTCTTGATGTGGAAAATAAGATGCAATTATTATTTGACCAGCCAGCTAATAATTCAACACAATTATTAATAAATATAATTAAAAAAACTAAAGATAAAGATAAATCAATCGCACAATCAACAATGTTTGAGGAAACACAGTCATTATTTACATTGCCTGATGCCAGTTGATTCATAATGCCTCACTCAACAGGAAAGGTAAAGTCAATAAAATTAGATTTTCTGTAATGCAAACTTGTTGTAATGATCTTTAAATAATATGTAACTATTAGAATAAATAAAAGTTATACTTCTCAAAAAAAACCATTAGTATTAAAAAACAAAACACAGTTAAATAATTTTTATAAAGCAGACAAGAGCAGTGAAACTTATGAGAAAAGGACAAAATATATCAATCTGGAAATAAATTGTGTGGAATATTTGGTTATTTATGAGGTATAGCAATGATGCAGAAAATCATTATGAAAATATTGACAATGCAAGAAAATACTAATAAAGAAAATTTTTACAAGGAGCGTTTTTGAAAATCTTAGGAAACATGTTGTAATGCATTTGACATTTTTCATAAATATGTATCTAATGACAATAATTATTTGAAAAGTACTGGTGCAATAATTAAGCAACTGAATGTTAGAATTGAAAACAATAAAATATATATTAGTAGTCAACAAGATACCAAAGATACAATGAGATATGAAACATGGAAGTAATATTCTATTAAACTCTCCACAAGAAATAAAAGAATTGTGATGAAAATAAAAAAAGTCTTCTGATGATGATAATTACATCAACAATGGAGTTGCCTTTACCATTGAAAATAATTTTAGCATGATGAATATCAATGCAAAGAATTGATATAGCATAATAATACTATTAACTAATTATCAAATCATTTAATCATAAAATAGAAATAGTTTCCTGCTTAAATTTTTCAGGCTGACCACCAGAGGCTAATAATTGAAATTCATGAGAAAGATATTGGTCCAATCATAATATTATTCAAAAATTGCCTCAAATAGTATTCAAATCTAATAAAAATAATAGAGTATATGTTGGTTGCCTCCTCACTGATGAAGGCCACAAGCCAGAAACTATTCTGGGGATATTGGATGAATAGGCACTAGATAGGGATTTTATGCACAAGCCTTCTGACATCCATTTATTACTCTGGCTTGCATTGAGTGGCAATATGTAGAGAGTTTTGCCTGTTTTAATAACAGTTATACACAATCATAAGAAGTGGTGGTCATGTGATGTTTATTGGCTTATTGTCACAAACTTGTTTGTTTATAACATATTCATGAAGTCACGTGATTCTTGAACATGACGATGTGTTTAACAATGTTCATTGCTTTACAAAGTAATAATTTTTTTCATTTATATCAATTACGAAATAATACAAAAACATTTTGCAATTCAATGACCTGCTTTTAACACAGATATGTGAAAACTGTCACGCTATTATTTAGGCTAAAATTGAGAAGCTGAAACGTCTTGCTGTGGCTAATAATCGATTTTCGAATTCATTTTTAAGATTTCATCTTATTATTATAAGATCTGGAGTAGCATAGATATTTTAAGACAAACAAATTATTAGAAAATTCATACAGAACAATAGAGAAAGAGTAACAGACAAAAAAACATTTTAAAACTTGATAAACAACACAATTTGTTTAAAGCAAATTAATGGAACAGTAAGTAGTTTGAATATCAAACAGAATTACTTCTTTTAAAAATATTAACATAAATAAGACTCGATTAATAGTAATATAGTTAATAAATAAAAACAAATTAAAGGAAATTAGCTGATCATGAAAAACAATTGTATGATATCATCTACAATCAAGAATCATTCCTATTTGAAATTGAACAGGTATTTTATATGTTTGTTTTTAAGAAGCTGCCAAAAATATTTTTGATTTAATAAAACTTTAAGTGAAATATAGAAAACAAACACATTGTTAAAAAAAGTTATAATGAAAGTAGTTGTAATACATTTTACAAATGTGGAAATAGAAGATTTTTATAACTCAACTTTCTTGAAAAATTAATTTTCAAAACGGTCATTTTTATTTTTAAAATATCTCCTTGAAATTGAATGAGAAGATACTGTTTCGAATTTCAAATCTATGTAACTTTATAATGAAAAGATTTGAGAACACATTAAATGATGTAACTAAATATATAATTCTAAAGAACCAATTACGAAAAACATTAATTATGGATATTTATATTAATAATGTAAAAATAAAAAAGACCCATTTCAATGATACCAATGAAATAGAGAATAAAACTGAAACATATGAGAAAGAAATTAGAAGTTTACATAGTGTATTATAAATTTAAAAACTAGATGAAATAGATATCTTAATGAGAGAATATGATACTGTAAAATTTAAAAAGAGTATTGCCAAACTAATAAAACACTGAAGGTGAGATCTCAAATAAACAGGCTTTCAAAAAATAGTTTCCAATAATAAGTATAAATATCTTATTACTATTTACTTTTTTACTTATTAAAAATCTTTTGGTCATAAGTATTTAGGATATGTAGAAAGGAAAATATTAAAAAAATATTGAAAATTGTAAAACTAATGAAATCAGTTAACATAAAAGTGAAATTATAAGCATCAATGAGAAATATGAATAAAAATTTATTAAATCCACTGAATATTAGAAGTGATTATAATAATAAAAGATGATAAAGACTTTGCTACTAAACATCACAAATATATATCTAATGGATATATGTTATAAACTATCTAGAGCTTCTTAAATAGCATTGATTAAATAGTAAAATCATGTAACCACTTAAATAAATTTGAGATGTGTTTAAGATTTTCTGTTTGGCTGATCTCTAAACATCTTTATAGTGGTGAATGACTTATTTTCAACATTATGGAAACAAAGGAATATGCCTTATTAGACTGTAAATGAAAATAATTTGGATTAAAATTTTGAAATAGCATACTAAATGTTGTGCAGATGTTGAAAGACACAACATAGGAGATTCTTGGTTAAAAAGTTTGCTAGAGTGAGTTCAAGAATAGAAATCACAAAGCAAAATAATTCATTTATTGTCCAAAGATTTTCATTCTCAAAGAAAATAATACAAAAAAAAGATAATGATACTTGAAAACAAATTATAAAGGAAAAAATTAAATACAGTTTACTAAAATTACTCTGTTGTGTTCATTAATGTTCTTATTATTCAATGATTTAGGAACTCTCATTTTACCATCACTAATATTTCCAGAAATACCATGGTCATGAAGTCAGTTAATATTTGAGCATAAATATGTGTAAAGTTTATCGCAAATTATCTATGGTTATATTTTTTATGAGTGAGAATTGATCCCAAACTATTTTGCTTTTTCTTAACCTATTTTTATGACTAACACAACCACTCAGAGAATATTTATAGATATTACTGTAAAACTTCCTAATTAAAATGTGAAGCTAAGCAGTGATTGGTGAAGAATCAAATTACAGTTTAAGTTTTTATATCTGCTACCAGTTGAAGTTATTTTGAACTATTTTAGGACAGATCAATAGAAAATTCTCTCTTTATAATCTACGTATGGAATATATTTGACTGTCTGTGGATAAACGCAAAACATACCATGATTCTGACAATTCTAGGTGTTTTTTATTTCAGTAACATTTTGTGAGATAAAAAATGTTTTAACTATCAATTAATTTATTCATTAATTTTTGTTTGAATTCTCCTAAGTTAAACAAATAAAAATTATCCATACTATACTAATATTTCCTGAAATTCTTTTAGACAATAGTATCATAATTGTGTTAAAATAATCCATTAATAAAACTGTTTTCAATAAAGCTGCTGTCAAATATTTGACTCCTATCAAGCAGTTGCTAATATACTTCACCATACTGAAACTTCAAGTATTCATTAAATTTTAGTAACAGTAGTCTGTTTTAAAAATAAATACAATTGTAATTATAAGACGTATAAAATATTAAACGCTGTAATTGCTTTCTTATTTGAAACACATTCAGATCTTTGTCAACAAGTTGTTCTATCATCCTCAGCTATCAACATCTACTAATTAGAATCATCACAATCAATCTATTTGTAGAATCTATTTGTTATCTAATATCAACTGTCATAATGCATGTACATTTCTTATCTCTACTGCTATCATAAAGTTTGTGAAGTAGAAATAATTTTCATCATAGATCAGAGAAATTAATGAGCAGAAATCTTAGTTCATATTAACAAAGGAAAAATTTCAGGTAAATCATTTCAAAGGTGTTTAATTGCAAATCAAAGTCTTGAAGTAAAGGATTATGAAGTTTTATTTTGAATAAATCTCATGTAGCTAATCTATTGTATTTATTTTTCTGCAGAGAAGTGAAATAAAAATCAGCAAATTGAACTTGAAGGGATTTATTTAAAAATCATTCATAGATGCTTTATAGATATTATAACTGTCATAATAAAACTCATAATGTTCTTTGTCTGGAAAGATTTGTAATGGAAGTTTTCATACAATATAATCACAGAGAAACCATAATGTATTAAATGTAATTTTTAAATATGAAAATATTCAATGACCATCACTGTAATGATACAGCAAAAAGTCTGATGAATTAATAAATTTATATTCATATTACATAAAAACTTAATTATGTTTAGTTCTAAAATGATAGGATATTAGAATTATTATCATTTTCAATGACAAACATCTTAATAAAGATCTTTGAAAGTTTAATCCAGTTTAATTAACTCATAGTCTGTTTTTCCACATCAAACCAGCAAACATCTTTATTTCATCCACCTACCTCACATATAGCTTTTTCTAAGTTTTTAGGAATCTATTGGAATCCAAATTGAAATTTCAAAGGGCCATCTATTATCATCTCTTGTGGTGATTACTTTAACCCAATCCCATTTCAATATTTTATTTCTTTCAATAATGCCAATTAAATCAGTTATTCCTTCATCCATTTATTTCATTTTTAATTACATCTTGTTGCTTCTAACATCTAATCTTTTTATATTTTATTGAGCTTTCTTAAAGTCTCTATATCTTTCTTCTGTTAAGTGTCCAAGTTTCAGTTCAATAAGTAAGAACTGATAAAATACGTTTATTAAAATCTTTCTTTTCAAACACATATACATATTTCTTTTTGATATTGTTATATCCGCAAGTATGACTGTGCAGTCAGCAAATAAATATATACAATGAAAGACTCACAATATTTTACGTAGTCTGAATAGTGAATAGTCTGCAACACTCTACAGTTCGCTAATGTTCAATTCCCACACTGATCTCTTGCAACGGATGCTCTGCTCGAATTCACTGAATACACTCTGTATTCACGATGTTGAACTCTTCTTTCTCAACGAGGGTATTTCTCAATTCCCATGCTGTTCTCTTGCAATGGATGCTCTGCTCAAATTCACTGAATACACTCTGTATTCACTATGTTGATCTCTTCTTTCTCAACGATGGTAATTCACTGTTTTCTTGCAACGGATGCTCTCATATCTCCGCTGCGGTCTCCCCATCTCTGTGGGCTCTTTCAGCTACACCCATGGTCTACATTTCCACTGGGCGCTGGTCATTAACCGCAAGCACTGATGCGCGATATCTCTACTGGAATTGTACTCAAATAACTGGCCTCGGTAGTTGTTGCACAGTCTTTTATAGCTTTCTGATAACTGCAGCAATTAATTACGTTGTCCAATAAGGTAAGGTCTCTTATCTAGAAATATTTGCAATCAGCAAATATTTCTTGGAATTATCATTCGCCATTATTATGCCTTAATTAAATTCCTCAGATATCAGTGCACGAACTAAAAACAACCTCTCGAATAAATACTAGTTTTTCTGGAATGCATAAACTTTTATGCATTTTTTACAAAATACCACAGATATTAAATTTCTTTTCAAAAAGAATGCCCTGTAAGATCAATTATATGATTAATTGTATGCATTATTTTTCCATCTGTATTAATAATCTGATTAAAATAATTGTAATTGTTAAAATATTTTAATTCGTGACTATACATCTTTATCTTTTTTTTCTGAATAAAATCAGCAAATATTCCTTTCACTTATTTATTCCCTTTCCCTGAAACATTATTTGCAAAAATGACCACTTCATCTGAAAAATCTACATGGCTTAAAAATTGTCCATTTATTTTTATTATCTTAGATTTCTATTTTAATTCGCAAAATATTATTAATAATATTGCTGTAAAATGATTTGGAGATATAGCATTACCCTATTTATATCTTTATCAATAATGTACAAAGCGCATGCAATACGCAAGTTGCAGAAGCTATAAAAACGAAAATATTAATTACTCAGTTAAGGCTGACTGCTTTCGAGGATCCATGCCTCATAATCATAACCATATTGAAAACTATGGTATTCTTTACCTTAGACTTAATATATGCAAATGAATTAAGTCTCAATATTAAATTATTTACTCTTACTATGTAATCTAATTATTGTTCTTGCATAATTTTCAGAATAATGACAATATTCTGGGTCTATATCTTGATGATCCAATCCTCTAATCACTATGAAAATCTTTATAGAATCAAATGCCATTTCTAATCTACAAAATCCAAAGCATAATGATAATTTATATTGATCAATCCTTTTTATAATTTTTCTCAATATTTGGATAACTTAATTTATATCAATTGCTACAATTACATTTTATTATAAATCGGTAAATAGACACTAGAGGTCACTGTCCTACAAAAAAGTGTCTACCTTTCATTACTGGGAAGCGTTAGAAAGATTATATCTCCCCAGCAAAACAAAAGTTGTTGAATGTAAATTTAAATTGTATTTAATGTAATAAGTTGAATTTAAGAATGGCAAATAATCCTTTACTGATGATGATCACATGCTATTACATAGGTATATTACATTTTTGCCAACTTCTTTAACGTACTTAAATAATTATTTAATTTTCTTAAAACAAATTTTTGTTTTTACAATAATAATTTGTTTTTTTTTGAAATTATAATTTATTTGATTAGAATTTAAATAGTTACAAAAAAAATACATTGGTTAAAATAGTTTTGAGTTTTTACAAAACTTAAATAAAATAAATGAACTTTATATATGTAATGATCTAATTAAGTTTTCTCTTTTAGATAACAAGATTATCTATGTTTATGTGAATTAAAGAAAGTGCGATGTAGAAGAAAGTTAATATTTTATTATATATTTTTTTTTATAAAACTCTGTAAATTGTTTTTTTAATTCTGAGGGGGAAAACGTAACAGGATACTACAAGGAATACAAGAAATCCTCGCTGATTGTGATTTGCCTCTGTTTAATGCCTTCTGAACAAGATGTCGGCAGTAAAATTACACGGAAATCTTTAAAATGAATCATTCGTAATAGTAATATATTATTTCTGATTTTTTACTGTAACATTATTTGTCTGTACAAAATCATTTGGATTAAGAGAGTCATCTAAGTTATCATAATAGTATTTCCTTTTTATATAAAAGATATACAGCAAGATGTTTTCTCCTGATAAATTTGATCATGATTGGTTGAATACTAAAAAGTTTTACCTTCAAGGAAGTTGTGCTGATGGATCTGTTTTATTTGGATTGAACAAATCTGATGTAGATTTTTCACATTCACTTAACAAAAAAATAGAGAAGTTTTTTCATGTAGAAAGTTTTGAGAGTAACCCTGACCATCCTGCATATGTTAAGATTAAAGGAACACCAGTTACTCCAAATGAGCCATGCAGTTTTATAAAATACACAAATGAAGCAGAAGCTGAATTAGATATTAAAGAACTTTGACAAACATTGACTACCAAAATAAAACAGGAAATAACTTCTTCCTCACCACATCTTTTGGTGAAAGCAGAAATGGATGATCTATCCTGTTATAGGGTGGAGTTCTTCAACTCCTTTCATTATGCACAAACTGTATATTTAAAACATTTAATGAATGTTTTTCTCAGATTGGAATCTTATTCTGATATTAAGACTGCAATAAAGCATTTACTTAAAGAAATCTCTGGAAATTATGTTGTCATGTCAGATGAATTGGTTACATTTTTGATTAAATTAGAACAATCCATATTGAAGTTGGAGAACTGCCCTATGTCATATATTTCTAATCTTGGCCATGTTGAAAATCTATGTAAAGTAATGTGAGAAGACCTTAGAAAAGTTTGTCCAATAAAAATGTTAATAAATGTACTGGGTTTAAAATAGATAATCATTTTAAAAAACGGATTGTAGATATATTTAATGAACTATTAAACGTTATAAGCCAAATAACTGTTGAAGGATTATTTCCTTTGGATGCTGATTTAATTTCTGCTGCCATATTCAATAAAATACACATGCATAAGAATAATGAAATAAAAGGCATTATTCAAGAAGTATGGAAGGAAAAGAAAAGAAGATTATTGGAATGTTATTCAAATGAGTTAGTAAACAAATTTAAGGCAGAAATAAAATATAATGCAATAATATGTACAGTGGCATATATGACTATTTTTAGAAAAAAGGCTGATTTAAAATCCTTACTAAAATTTACTAAAAAAAACATTTTGGACAAATTTATGCAGAACATTAAAGAATTTATTCTAAATGTCAATGAATCTATATGGAATCTTAATTTAATAATAAAAGAAATAATTATAGAAAGCAGTAAAAGGATAAGTAGAAAATTAAAAAAAACATCTGACTGTAAAGTTAATAGTGGAAAATTTCAAGATGAGCATTTAAAAATGCCAAGGGGCAGTTCCTCAAATGTAACAAAAGACCCTGTAACATCAGATAATTTTGATGATGATCTTTTATTATTTGTTAAACACATAATGACCACATTCAACTCTGATATCATTAAAGACTACACAATGAAAATATTAACTGATGGCGCCACTAAAACCTTAATGGATTTATTTGATCAAAGTTTTGACAAAATTATTTGTAAAAATGAAAGTAGTATTTTGGACACAAAAGATGAAGCTATTTCTGGATTACAAAATAACATAAACTCGCATCTCAAAAATGTAATTGCTGAGTATTGTTTAGAAAATAAAAAGTTTATCCAGTCACAACTGAAGATAGATTGTTTTGTAACTTCACTTCAAACTAAAATAATGTTTATTATATATTAACAATTATATTAATATTATTATTAATTGTGTATGTAACGATGTACATAAAATAAAATGTACTATTTATAGTGAAATTGAAAAGTTCTTAAATATAGATAAACACCAAAATATTGCAAACGAGACTTTTTTAAAGATGGTTAATGGAATATTAAGTGGTTGTATCATTAATCCAAATCAATCTATCACTGACTCCATTGTTAAAGCCAAAGAAGAAAATTCAACAACTAGCAATAACACAAATAAAAGCAGAATACATGTGAAAAAGAGTTGCTTAACAAATTATTATTTATAACATCACAGAATCCAAATTCTAATACTGTAAATTCTTATATGCATAATCATATTTTAGAGACAACAGACAAAATATTTTTTTGTATTATAACAAGTATAGCTCTGTGTGGGATGCCACAAATTGTAGATGTTATTAAAAATAAAATAATATTGGATGAAAAAATTATAACTGTAATTAATTTTGTGAATGAGGAAATAGAAGACTTTTATAATTCAGAATTCAATTTTGAAAATAATTATTTTCATTTTCAAAAAATAATTATGAAAATAAATTCACTGTGCCATGGGTAGACCCTCAACATGGAAGTCATAATGACTCTGTTTTTAATTTCAGAATATTTTGTAATTTTATAATAAAAAGTCTTAAAAAGACGATAATTGATACAAATGAAAATATATTTTTTAGAAAGGAAATGAATGAAATGAATCAACTCCAGACAGTCATTAACTTTCTGAGAAGAAATGATTTCATGAAAGTGATAATCCTGGGATTGTACTTCGATTGTAATAAAAAATATGGACAATCAACTGATGAATTTAAAATTGAAAAAAAGAGAGGAAATGGAAATCAAAATGTCAGTAATGATTATGAGACAGGGAAAAGGATTAAGCATTTACATATGTCACTAGATAATTTAAGAACTTTTAGTTATTTGAATGTTAAAATCAAATATTATAAACGTGCTAAGGTATTCGCAAATATTAAGAAACAAATAGATGGAACTAAAATCCATGGCAATAGTAATTTGAGAAGTACTATTATACAGTTTAAAAAAATAATAGCTTATATAATAAACTATAAAAAACATAATACCAGTCAACAAGATACCAGAACTACAATAAGTTATGAAACACAAAAGCAAAATTCCATTAAATCCTCAACAAATAACAAAAATAGTGATTCTGATAATAATAAAGATGACAATAAAAATGAACCTACTAATGGTGGTGATGATAATGTGGATTACATCATCAATGAAGACACCCATGCTAATGAAAGTAATTGCAGCCTGACAGATTTTAATTTAGAGAATAGATATGACATTTTATCTAGAATTAGGCAAATGCTACTGATTAATTATAAAAATCATGTTGATAATGACAAACTTGCTAATCATAAAATAGAAATAGTGCCCTGTTTAAGCTTTCCTGGTTAGCCATCAGAGGCTAACAATTGAATCTCAAGGAAAAGGTACTGGCCCAGTAATGATATTGTTCAAAAGATATTTGCAAATGGCTACCAGGTGGTATTCAAATCTTGTAAAGAATATTATGTGAAGTCATGTCAGAAGATCAGAAAAGAGTATATAACCACCTAAAATTAAAATATAAAAGTAAAATATTGAAGTCCTACTATATAAAAACTTGTTGTTTGTGGGCTTTTGAAGAAACTCCATGTACTTGTGAAAATATAAAAAACGTTTATTTAGAGAAAAGCATCGCAAAAATAAAAAATGCTCTTTGTAATGGAAATTTACCACATTTCTTCATACCAGCACACAATTTATTGCAAAATATTACAAAAGAAAACTTACACAATGAATTTTTTTATTTAGACAAAGTAGTTGAGATATCAAAAGATCTTTTGATCAGTGAACCTTATGTTATAAATGTTTCTGTTTCTAACACAGACGTTTTTCTGTGTTACAGCAAACAAATATTAAAAACATCAATTTGTCCACTTTTTGAAAAAGTAATTTTATAAATAATAAAAGTAACCATTCTAAAAAAAATAAATACAACTTAAATATTTTTCTGTAGAAGAAGGACAAAACATAAAACTAAATTTTCCTCAGGTATATACATCAATAGAATGATAAATAATTTTATTACTAACAAATATTTAATGAGTGAGTGGAAAATATTACACAAAACACTTTTCTATCATAGTTTTCTTATGCAGATAAATATAAACGTAAGATCATAATTGTATAATGCAGCTTTTTCCCATAATAGTGAAGAAATTTTAAAAATGTAAATTGTCAAAAAGTAATTTTATTAAAATATTTAAAATAAAAAAATGTAGATTATAATTAATTAAATTCAGACAAAAGTTTTTAACAAAATCATTCCACTAAAATAGCAAACGTTTTTAGGAATAATTCAGCAAAAATAACACACAGCTCTAGGAATGAATTTTGAATGATTAACATGAATACATTTTCAATTTTATAAATATTCTCTTGAGTGTATTTGGAAACTGACATTATTAACAAGAGATCTTGAGAAATCAACATTGTTAATTATAATAAATTAGTAAAACCAGGATATAAATATCAAACTTCTGTAGTTAATAGGCCTAAACAAGAATGAATTATGTGGTCAAAAGTTTCTTTCTGCCTCAGACAGAGTTGACACACAGGATCAATTTTCTTAATTCCTCTCTTATACACAAAGAGCCAACTCATATTCATTGCATTTAAATTAATCTTGAGAATTTAAATTGTTCACAAAAAAAGTATTTTGGTGGTATTAGTACATTTCTTCTCAAATTAAATAAAAACATTTTTATGAAATATTACATTATATATATTATTCATTTCATTATATATATATATTATTCATTTCATTGGTTTTCACTGGGTATATAACTTTTAGTAAATGCATATATTATATTTTATTGAGAAATATAAACAAACAAATATGTATAAATGCATTATGCTGTTACGTGCAATTGAAAAACACATGAAGTCTATTGGTATAATTTATCTAGTAGGTGACATTAATAGTTCTTTATTTAGTTGTATAGATTATAAATTAATATTATTAATAGTGTTAATTCTCATTTTACATAATCAAAACCTCTGGACTTGATATTTGTTTCAGACAGTGATATAGCTATTGAATAGCAAACTATTACCATGCATTGGGGTGATAATACATTGTCAAAGTTTTCCATAGGAATCAAAATTTTTTGTTATGACTTTGACGATAAACATAATAGTTACACACAAAAAAATTTTTTTTGTTTCTCAATTAATTTTTGCCTCTGATTTATCTAGTTATAAAAATGACATATAAAAATTTAATTCTTTATTTTACATTGAAATGTTTATGTTTTATACATATGTTTATTAATTTGTGTATATGTGTTTTGTTAATGGATATCTTTGTAATATTAGATGATAACTGTTTATATTTCATTAGTTTTTTGTTGTTTTTTTTAATTGTTAATTATATTATTTTATATATTTGTAAATTAATTTTTTATTATATTTTTAACTCTGCTTGTCATTTTTTCTTCACATGAAGTTTATTATAAATTAGTATAAATAATTAAATATTGGAATCAATTAAATTTTAACAATACTCACTGTGAATATATCAGTGTAAATATATTGTAACGATATATAAATATGTCGTTACATTAATTTAAAATAAAATATTAAAGTTCGCAAATAAAAATAAAACCTATTAAAAAAAAAAAACTAAACGCTAAAATTAAAATGTTTGTTAAATGTATATATTCGCACAGATTCAAAACTTTAAAAATATTTTTTTTAAAAAACAAATAAATAAGTATTTGAACGTACTTTTTTATAAAAAAAGTACAAGACTTAAAGATAAAATATTTTTGTAGATGGAAATGATTGTTTATTAATTATCCAAAAGCTGTGTAATTAAAAAGTCAGATCAAAATTAGATAAGGAATAAAGAATTAGCTTGTCCAATATAGAAGCAGCAAATAAAGGCCCGGACCATAACGAAAAAATGGAACAGTGACGTCTTAGTTCATGGAATCCATAGGAGGACTATAAAAAGAAAAATATTGAGTTCCAGTGAGTTTCCAACTTGATTTGGGGAGACGAACAACAAGATGCACTTGTCGTTCTCTCTCACTTATTTAAAAAAAAAAATAAAATGAAAAGACTGTGATACCAGAATGGAACCAGCTAATGCCACCTCCAGAACATTCTTTTCCAAAGGAGACGTTGCGGGAATTAAAAAACAGGAACCTGGACTCTTCTACCGTAAGCTATATTGACATGAACTCTAAATTTTAAAAATAATTAAGAACTTTCGTTCAAGCTTATGAACTTCTATCTGACTTTTAAGTTTAAAATCAATTGATAATGTGTAATTTTATATATGTTTGCGTTTGATAAAAAAATCATTTCCATTTATAATTTTATTTGTATTAATATTTATTGTTTAAATTTTAAATGAGGGAATTTAAGGTTGGGTATAGACGTTGCATAGATTCATTAGCGGTTGATAATGTTGTGGTTTTCACATTCGATTAAAATATATAAGTCAACAATGTCACTGCAAACATCTTACGATGAATGCTATTGGGTTTTGTGTATTCCCTATGCAACTGACATTATCGATGATTTGTATTTTGATCAGTTGTGTTTATTTTGAAATGTTTTTAACCGTGGAATCTGTGCAGCCGATCTATACTCGACATTATAAAACAAATTATATAAAATTCATCTGTGCGAACGTATTTAAATGTTAAATTTAAGTCAGGCGTGAATGGCTATATAGTTTTGTAAAGTTATATTAAGGGAGGGTAATCTTAGGTTATTCGTTTCGTAGTTGAATTGGCTCAATGGATTGGATATATTTGTGTAATTAGTAGATGTAGTATGAGATCCGCTATGGGCAGGATTGCATATATACACCACACCTCTTCTGTTTGCCTATGGATGGGTTTGTAAGACGGCAAAGGACCGCAATCCATTCCTATGGAGTTTTATGTTTATTGTTCTACTCGCCAACAGATGTAGCATTCCTGTTGGTGGAGAGACAATGTCTTCTCTAACTACTTACTGTTCAGACGTACATTCCTAACAGTACAGTATTTTGCGTTGTCGTATTTTCATGCTACATTGAATACATAAATGTATCAGATGGATTGACGCCAGTTTGACTGCGAACTTTTTGGCCTAAGGTTAAATAAGGGATAGAATATTTTCTTTTCAAATGCAGATCTATGTAGTCTATTCATACTCGACCATCTAAATAAAATATTAAACTCATTGAAATTTATTTAAATGTAAAATTAAAGATTAATATAAAAATCTAAAATGTTAAACTTATTCCTCAAATTAAAATGATTTTATATGTGCGTAAATAAATATTTTTATGTGTTAATTTATGGCAGTGGCTTTTATTTTTTTATATTTAAGATATAAAGTTATATTTTATAATCTCTGCTGTTCCACTGAGCTAGTGACTTGGGCTAACGATCTGAATATTTAAATAAAGTGGAATCTTAACAGCGCGTATCTGCCTACTTTATAAATTTTTCTAGGCTCAAATGCCTAGATGGCGCCCATGTAGTGCAGATTACAGTTAGATTCGATCTTCACTTTCATTTCAATCATTACAATATTATTTATTTAAAGGGCTCTTAAATTAAAAAAACATATTTTTAGGAATCCTAATATTTACATTCATAGAAAATTCTATAACATAAAAATAAATAAATTTTTCTACTAAGTTTTTGTTTCAGAGTTTGAATCCCAACCTAAATCTACACCATTTGGACCATTTGGCAGGGGCTGACCAGTTTTTTATCTGCTTGGGACTAAGCCGCCATATTGATTTTTTTAAAATACTGGCCTGAGACACAATTTTCACAATAACTTCAGTTTTAATTAAGTTAGAGCAAAAACAATTACATTGCTAGAAATTAGAAAAACTAAGTAAACCAATAAACATAAAATAAATAGTGATATCTATATAAAAAATAAGGAAAAAAAGAAATTTTCATATCTGAAATAATTATTATTTTATTGTTTGTTCATAATTTGGAAATTAACATTAACTAAAATTCAAATTACATCTTCAGTGATAATTTCTTTGTATTCCTCACAAAATTATCTTTCTAAACATGTATAACATATCTTACCTGAGATAATCCACAGCTTCACAATCTCCAAAAGAAATCGGATATGACTTCATTTTTATCTTGTACCCCAAATGTTCTAAATGTCAAAGGCATCTCTAAAGAAAAAGATTCATCCTAATAAAAGATACAAAAGAAGTCATCATAGCAATTGGCTTCTTGTCTGTCTAAAACTAGAAATTGTAGGCTACTGTCTATATCACTGATAAAATGAGTTTCATCTCTTCGTTTTATATTTTTTTGTGTACATCAGTGATGTTTATATTCTTTATGGACACCAGTGATGTTTATATTCTTTATGAACACAAGTGATGTTTATATTCTTTATGCACAGAAGTGATGTTATCTTGTTATATTTATTGTATCACATAGATATAATTTATTTGCATATAGTCCATTTGTTAGCTATAGACTTGAAAATAATGTTATGAAACATATAGCAAAAACAGAGTGACTCCAAAGCATGAACAAGAATAAACAAAAACATAAACAAGAATCAGAATTTGATTATATGCCTGCATATGCAATTTTTTTATACATTTGATTATTAGTTTATAACTCATTACTTGTAAACACAAACATATTATATAAACATAATTATAAATACTAAATAATAAATTATTAAACTTTTTGAAAATCATTATTTTATAAAATAAGTTGAATAGAACTTTAGAAAATTATGGTAGATATGAATTCTATATGAGCATAAATAAATATATAAGTACAAACTAACACACACTAATTACAAACTAAAATTAATAAAAAAGAATTTTTTCAAAAAATTATAAAAAAAATTTAAATATTAAAAAAATTAAAATTTTATGCTTATGAGTCATTACGTTGAAGATCTATTGTAGGCCTTGTTTGTGAATAACATGTGAAAAATGTTGACTTGCAGCCAGTAAACTATTTCTGTCTTTTATCACTTCATGATAATTACAAAAATTATTAAAAAACAAAAAAAAATTAAATACTCGGTTGATTAAAACTGCTGCCAAAAATCCAAATTTCAACCGATTTTTTTGAGGTAGACATCGTTGGAAAGCCACATTATTGAGCTATCAAAGGGCCACATTTTTGTTGACCTCATGCTTATACTTTTTATGTCAGTAAAGAAAAAACCACGTCATCTGACGAGAGCTCACGGAGCATAAGAAGTTGGTCAATTTGCTTCACATTGTTTATTGCAGTGACAGGGAGCCCAATTTTAATATTTCCAATGCTCAAACTTTTAGTAAACTCTTAAGCAATAAATCATTGGATTATTATTATTATGGACATTTACTTATTTAAACATTCTGTTAATGTTAAAGGTAATTGTAACATAACTTGGAATTGTGGGTAGAATTCATAGTCCAATTTTGGTTAGTTAGTGATTTATTTTTGAATTGATGTACTTTGTTTATTATATTGATTAGTTTAGATTTTAGCATTAGATATTATGCATACATTTATATAATATAAACAGATCCACATTATAAATAACTAAAATTTGTGAATGAAAGAACTTATTATGAATATCAGTTTGTAATGCTTTTAACTATATACCGGCAGCTTTTTTAGGCAAGTATATAAATAAATAAAATATTAACATAGATAGTGAGTCATATATATTGAAGTGATATATATATCATACACATTTCAATTTAACCATGTAACTACATTGCAATAGTGTATGCATAAAATAAATTCAAATCATAATCACATTTTTTATAGAAGAGGAAGCTGTAGGACATTGAGTTCAAACATTACATGACCAATTTTCAAAGACCTCAGAAAGAGAGTGGGGGAAATATTTGTTTCTCTCTCTATTCAACTTTGTATTAGTAAAAGAGGATAATATATACTTTGAATGGTTTGGTAGATGTATTTAAAAGTTAGAATTTTAAAGCACATATAACTAGTTGTTTGTAGACACAAATTTTATAAGTAATTTTTCTAAGTTTGCATATTGATTTTTTTAACATTAATTTATATCTAATAGATTATAATATTCTTTCTTTAATAATGCTTTGATTTTCATACTTCATCATTACTAATTACTTTTATGACTTTATACTAATGGTCTTAATGATCTCTAGCTTTCAAATTGTTTAGATTGTTTTTGAGAAGCGGGTTTTATATATTTGAATATATATATGAGTAGGTGCATGTATGAACAAACACACAGCATAAACATTTACAGATATATTGAGAGTTTTTAAGTAATTTGTTATTTCTGTGTGAAAATTTGTTTTTCTTCTTGTACATCATTTAGGAGGGCAAATGTAATTTCCATGACTGAGTTTACATGCATGGCTTTTATATGCCTTTTTTTTATTACGTATTCTAAGATATGAAAAGTCATGTATGCCAATAAATATGAGGAAATTCTAAATAATAAAAACTAATCATTGTAAAAATTAAAATTTTATTAACATTTTTTATTTTAAAATACATTTAATCATTTTAAAATGTTACCATGAGAACCAATTGGAAACTCTTGGATCATCCACTTTACATAAAAGGAGGGAATCATCACTTCTTTTATAGCACTAAGAGGGAAATCAATAAAAATTATAATGATTACTTAAGTTGATAATGCAGTTTATAGGGTAAAAAAATCCAGAAAGTATTACGTGATCTTTCCATTAGTTAGCTGATTATGAAACTGTAAGCAAAGGAATGTTAGTCTATTGATTACTGTCTGAAGCTGAAAATATATAACACTTGTCATAAGAAAAACTTGCCCTCTAATTAATTATAAAATGGAAATATTCTTCTATGAATTATTTTATAAATCTACATAATTTCGATACTCTTAATAACAGAAAAAAGTAAATGGGATTAATCTAACATTGAAACAAACCATGAGGAGGTAAAATATTAATATTGCTTGCAGGGGTTTAAAATAATAATTCTGATCACCATATATCTACATTCACAAACTAGTAAAATGTGAGTTCATGGAGATATCAATAGGTAATTGAATGAACTTAATATAACCATTTTCTATATGAATTATAAATCAACAATGATTTTTCCTATCTCATATGCTCTTCATACAATCTTAGATATAAATATATAAATACAATTTTAATTTTGTTGTTTATTTATTTCCCATCCAAATTTCAAGCAGATTATTTTATTTTGTTATTTAATAATGTTAATGTGGAATGGGTAACAGTCAGGACACATGATTGAGTCTGCATAAAGACTATTTAACGTGTTTTCAGTCTGATTGTTATCCATGCCTATTATAAGTTAGTCAATTAAAAATAAAATTTATATAGTTACTTCATTATGTACACAGTCGCCCATTTCATTTTTATAATTCCCCTAGACAGATATTGTCATTTATTTGTTATTTTAATCAATTACCATTCTTAAAAAGGGTGATTACTGCTGCAATACAAATATACAATAGTTTTGCTATATCTCATATTTCATATCTAGTTTTGTCTCATTACTTTCCTAAATTTTAACTTTAGTTCATAGTATAACCATTGAGCATTATTTTCAGCTGATCAGATTTTATCAGTAAAGCTTTTATTTTAATTCACTATAAAATAAGTTTGTTTACGTTAAAAAGAGATGTAAGATGATTATATATTTACAAAATGAGCTTACATACATATATATGATAAAATATAATAGAATTTTTATTATTTAAACACTTTAGCTAATCCAAAATAAAATTTAGCAATTATAATATTTTGAAATGGATCCATAGAACAATTGTAGCTAGTGGTGAATCATTATTTTACCATTTATTAGGTTTGATATTATAGTTGGAATTTATGGTTACCAAGAAAGCAGGTTATTTTGTTATCCTAATTAATACAATTACTTATCTTTTCTATTTCATTTTAAACAAAAGCTACATTATTGATTCAAAACTAAATTGTAAATTATTGTTTATTTTTTGTTATTTTTATTGATATGTGGTTTTAATACATTTGTATGATAGATGTACACATTCTATATATACAAGTTGAAAAAACTCTTAATGCAAGTATGTGAATTACAAAGGCAAAACTCCCCATACAGTAGTGCCACCCTGTGCCAAACAGAGTAATCAATGGATGCCAGAAGGCTTGTGCATAAAATCCCTATGTGCTAGTATAGAGATGGTGATCATGTGATGTTTGATATGTGAATTACAAATAGTGCACTACTATTCACAAATTTTGGTTGTCTTCAATAAAGTATGGAGCCTTATCATGGAATTAGAAGAGAGAGCATTACAATAAATTATCACACTATCTTTAAATAAAAATCTAAATACCTTTCATATGCTGCATTTTTATGATACAATGAATGTATTATATATACTTTTGCACAAAATATTCTAAATGCATCATACTCTGTAAATTTGAATAATAAAATAATTTACTTTAGCAATATAAAAAAAAAGGAAAAATACTTTTTATGAATTACAAATTTTCTTTGTTTTATCAGCAGTTAATTTTTTTTCTTTGTTCTATTGCTTAAATAAATAAAAAAAACTATGAAAATATGATTTTTTTTTAAAGTTGAAAAATAATTCAACATAACAATATATAAAAATATATTCTTGCATGTGTTAGCAGAAGAAACTATTACTTAATTATTAACAACCATCCATTATTTTAAATATTGTATTTATTAACAACCATCCATTTATTTTAAATATTGTTAGAATTATTGCAATGAGTGATTTTATACTGAAAAAAATACTGCAATGTAAAGTTTTTATGATAAAATCAAAATTCTGTAATGAAAGTAGCCCTTATGTAAGTTGTTTTTGATTTAGATAGTTTTAGATATTATATTTGTTATAATTTGTAAAATTCATTAATTAATTAATTAATTTTAATTCAGTTATCTATATTTGTGCTTCTAGTAGTCAATTTTTAATTTTAATTATGTATTTGTTATATATATAATTTTATCTATAAAATACAAAATAGAATGAAAAAGAATATAGACATTAAAAAATATCTTAGTAATAAACAAGTATATGCATTTGTAATAGTCATGTTTCATAAACGTGATACCATGATGTTAAAGACAGGTCTAATTAATTTTTGGTAAAATGAAATTTTATTTGATTCTATTATTAATAATAATTTCTATTATAACTTATTAAATATTTATTCTTTATTATTAAATCTAAAATGTATTATTTTTTTTGCTATTAACTGAAAGGAGACCCTTTGATTCCTCTTGGAGGCCTTAAAGGAACCAAGCAGGGCAAATTCCTAATGTCCACTCCATACGTTCTTGTCGTTGCAGTTGTTATTACTATGTGTTTATTCATATAGTATACGAACATGGATGGGCTGCTCACCAACACGCATTAGCCAGCGTGGTGAGTTTTTTGGCTTTTTACCTCTGAGTTTAAGATTGAGAAACACCATGGTCTTTCTTCTCAGTGCCTGATAAGGCAGAATGAATGTTTGTGTAAATGATAAATATTTTTCCAATACATATATACAATTATGACAGACAAAAATAAAGCATGGCCCTTATTCCCAGGAGGCTGTAAAGTCACCAACCAAGGCAGCGGTTGGTGGCCGAAGGCGGAGGGTGCTAAGAATCTCCTGATTGCGGACCCAGGCTGCCATTTGATGACAACTTTTTATTTAGGTACTTACAACTGCAGATCACTTTCAAGTGAAGGAAGATTGCAAGAATTAGAAGAAGAACTCTCTTATATTAAATGGGATATTATTGGACTTTGTGAAGTTAGAAGAAAAGGTGAAGAGACAATTGATTTAAAAAGTGGACATATATTTTATTATAAAGGCACAAATATTGGAAATACAAGTGGAGTAGAATTCATTATAAATAAAAAGTGGAAGAACAATATTGTGGAGATTGATGGTGTATCAGACAGAGTGGCAAGATTAGTTATACAACTTAATAGCAGATACCAAATGCAGATAATTCAGGTTTATGCCCCAACAAGTTCTCATAGTGATGAAGTAGTAGAAGATTTTTATATGGATGTACAAAAGGCTTTTGATAAGAGTAAACAACATTTTAAAATTGTTATGGGAGACTTTAATGCTAGAATTGGTAAACAAATGAAAGATGAAAGTGCTGTAGGTAATTTTGGTTATGGTAATAGAAATGAGAGAGGACATAGACTTGTGGAGTTTGCAGAAAAAGAAAAACTTTATATTATGAATTCTTTTTTTGAGAAAAATGTTAAAAGAAAATGGACATGGAAACATCCAAATGAAGGTACAGCAGAATTGGATTATATTTTGACTAACAGGAAATACATATTTCAAGATTGTAATGTTCTTAATAGATTTAACACAGGAAGTGATCATCGATTAGTAAGGTGCAAGATGCGTGTTAATGTAAAACTAGAAAGTCAAAAATTGTTAAGAAAAACAATATTTACAGTTGATATTCCTAATCTTCAGAAACATTCTAATGAATTTAAATTAGAACTTACAAATCGATTTCAAGTATTAGTAGATTTTGAACATGATTCAGATTTGAATGAAATTAATATGAAAATAACTGATACACGTTTAAAAACTGCAACAAAGATAGCTGGTAGACAAAAGCAGCAATTGACCAACAAAATTTCTATTGAAACTAGAGAATTTATGAAGAAAAGAAGAAATATGAAGATATACAAAAATGATGCACTAAAAAGAATTGAATATCTCGAATTTTGTAAAATGGTGCGGAAAAGAGTTGAAAACGATATAAGAAAATATAACTGTGAACTAGCAAGAAAAGCTGTAGAAGAAAATAAAAGTCTTAAGAATGTAAAACAACATTTTGGTATTGGTAGGAAATTTATATCTGCAATAAGGAAAAAAGATGGAATTATTACTAAAAAGAGAGATGACATCATGAAATTGGTAGAAAATTTTTATCAAGAATTATATAGTAATAAAGATCAAGTACCTCCTATATCTATTACATCTTCCGAATTGCCCAGAATTTTAAATGAAGAAGTGAGAAATGCAATTAAATGTATGAAGAAAGGAAAGGCTCCAGGTAATGATGGAATTATAATTGATATATTAAAAGAAGCAGGTGAAGAAACAGAAAAAATTTTAGCAAAGTTATATACCAAATGTCTAAATGATAAAGATGTACCGGATGATTGGAAGAATGCAGTAATAATATTAATATTTAAAAAAGGTGATAAAGAAGATATTAGAAATTACAGACCTATCAGCCTTTTATCAGTTTTATATAAAATTTTTACCAAAATTACAACTCGTCTACAGAGAACATTGGATTTCCACCAACCAAGAGAACAAGCTGGATTTAAAAGTGGTTTTAGTACAGTGGATCATATTCAGGTATTGAGAGAAGTTATAGAAAGGACAAATGAATATGAGTTGTCATTATGTTTTGGATTTGTAGATTATGAAAAGGCATTTGATTCTATAAACATTTCTTCAGTGATTAAAGCATTGGATCATCAAGGTATAGATCCAGGATATTGTCATATTTTAAAGAATATTTATAAAAATGCAACAGCAACAATTAGATTACATAATGATACTGGGAAAGTCAACATTGAGAAAGGTGTAAGACAAGGTGACTCCATATCTCCAAAACTTTTTACAGCAGTGCTGCAAGAAGTATTTTGTGGATTAAAATGGGAAACTAAAGGAGTGAAAGTAAATGGAGATTATTTAAGTCATTTAGATTTCGCAGATGATGTAGTTGTTTTTGCAAATAATGCTTCAGAGCTGCAGGAAATGTTGCAGGAGTTATCAGAGGAAAGTAGGACTAAAGATAAATGTTAAAAAGACTAAAGTAATGATTAATCGGTTTGCTCAAAATATGAAAATAAAGATTGATTATGATGAATTAGAAGAAGTTAACAGTTACAAATACCTTGGTCAGATTATTAATACAGATGGAAACATAATGGAGGAAATTAATCATAGAATTAAACTTGGTTGGAGTGCTTTTGGTAGAAATAACTTGATACTAAAAGGAAATATGCCTATGTGTTTGAAAAGGAAAGTTTTTAACAAATGTATTTTACCAATTCTTACTTATGGATCTGAGACTTGGACACTCAATAGAAGAGCAATACAGAGACTTCAGACCACTCAAAGAAGTATGGAGAGGTGTATGTTGGGAGTAACAAGAAGAGATCGAAAACGCAATGTATGGGTAAGAGAACAAACAGGTGTTACTGACATCATTGAAAAAATTAAAAGATTGAAGTGGAGTTGGGCTGGACATATTGCTAGAAGAGATGATAATAGATGGACAATTGAAATTTTAAACTGGATTCCAAGAGATTGTAAAAGACCCAGAAAGAGACCACATGTGAGATGGATGGATGAAATAAGAAAGTGTGCAGGGGTGATGTGGAGAAGAGAAGCTAAAGATCGGAGAAGATGGATTAAACTTGGAGAGACCTTCATCCTGCAGTGGATTGATAATGGTTGATAATGATGATGATCAATTCATATTTAATATCCAATGTGTGTTAAAATATGTATCATAATGCATTTAATTAAATAAAGGTTTTGTTTATTTTTAAAATCCCTCATGTACGTGTGATTTAATCTTATTCCATGCAAACAGTTTTAAGTTTATAACTATCTCTTTTAAATTCAGGCCAGTGAGAAAGTACTGTGGTGTAAGGAAGCAACCAACAGAGGAGGGTGTAAATGAAATGCTCTTGGAAATATTCTAGTTTTGGATTCATAAAAGGGCATGGGTCATCACCATTGGTTTGTGTAATTAAAAGAATCCAAATAGCCATATGACACTGTGTATTTAAAATTATAGATAGAATTAATTTATGCATTTAAATCAGACATTTGAAGTCAAGATCACTGTAGTGATGACATGGGCCAGATTATATTATGATGATTGTATCAGGTTGTCCCATAAAATATAAGCAAAGAAATGAGTGAAATTGTGAATAAAATATAAAGTTGTTAAATGGGCTATCAACATATAGATAATTTAAGTGTAAATAATCTCCTTCCTATATCTTTTAGTATATTGTCAAGTTCCATTACTTAAATGACTTCAAATGACCCCTAACCATCTTGTTGGCAGTTGTATTCCATTACAAGTCGAAACCCAACTCTAGAGTTTAAATCAACATGTTCTGAGGCCAATAAGATTTTTTTTATTGTTTAAAAATATCAGAATTATTAAAGTTATTTTATAGTTTATTTTGTATGCTTTTATGATATATAAATGAAGATCTAGTGATTGAGGTGTTATAAGATAAATGTAAAATTAAAATTTTAAGTATAATTTAATGATTTAATTTTGGTATATAAAAAAAACCATATAGAATGAAAAATCTTATTGAATATATGCACTTACTTATTTTATTGGAGTAAAATATGATTGATACAGAACGGTCACAAACGGTGAAATTAATATATAAATTATATTATTTTAATGTATTTATTATTTTTGAAAGTGATGTAAATTTGAAAAGAAGAAAATAATTTTTTTGAAGTATTTTATTTTAATTGGACATAATTTTTGAACTACTTTGATCATAATTTTGATAATTTTGGAAGCATTTTAGTTTCTATTTTTTTAATTAGATACCTATTAAGTGTTAAATCTTTGGAATAATTTGTGTTGTTTTGTACTTATATTATATAATTATTGTTTTTTGGTAAAATAATTATGTAGAATTCATAGACATAAAATATGTAAAACTAATTTAATAGAAGTCAGGCAAATGGGTTTCAATTGAAACAGTAAGGTCTGCTTTGCAGATCTTTGTTTCACCTTTTCTCACCTATTTCCTACCCTCATACCTTAGTTTGAACCCCAATCTATCGTAGTGTGTCTGCAATACGCTTATATACCAAAAATCCCGCCTAATTTTAAACCACGAGTACAATGCTCGTATTATATATATATATAACTCATTCCCAAATAAATAAAATATTATGGATTGTGTATATGTTCACATAATTTCGATTTATTAAAAAGTAGGTTATATAAGTCGTAATTGCGCACACACTATGATATGCATTTTAAAATTTATATCAAAATTATAAATCATTAATTAAAGTTATTTTGTCTGAATCTATTTACAAAAATATATTACACTTGTAATATATTTTTAATTTAAAATAAAATTCATATTCATTTAGTAGATAGATTCAAATATTGCAATTTAAAAAAGTAAAATAATTTTCTTCTAATTTAGTAAAAGTTATTCCAAATATTTCTGTTAAAATAAATGAGGGACAATAGTTTAATTAGTCAATGTTATATAAGCTTATCTAAAAACAGCAGATGTCCACTTAAGGTTTTCTTTAATTAGTAAAAGTAATTTTTAATTAAATCTAGTTTGTAATTCGAATGTCGACAAGGAAATTATCAAAAGAAATTAATTAAAATTTAGTTGAATTCCTTTAGACATTCGGATGGCTTTAATTACAGCTGATAAGTCCGATATATTTTTGTAATGCTCCAGGGCAGTTCTATTGTTAAATTCTACTATAAAAAGGAAGGTTTTCTTTTGTTCTCCATTCTGATGTTTCTAATGAAATGTTTCTAGTCATTTGCTGATGAAATGTTTCTAACCAAAATTATTCTAATAATTTGCTAACTTTGACATGATGGAGTAGTGCGGCAAGAAGGCTATTTCTCTCCAGAATGGCTGGCTGCTGCTCTAGACCATCGGAAGATATCACATAAGGAACCCCAGAACTGCTACTGCTGACAAAAATATGAACAATTCCAGATTTTGCTGCTGAATTATATCAAAACCTGCCGAACATCAATCTACCTGCAAATGCTTCTCCAGGGGTAACCTAGATTAACCCAAGAGCTCTTGTGATTCCTAACTAACATGCTATAGCTATTTTAAATTTTTTCTTATATTTCACATAACTTCATTATGTACTTCTTTAAATATAATCAACAGTTTTGCTCTCTATCCTTGGGTTAATATTTTCTATTTATTAAGCTTTCTTTTATTTTATTATGATAATGTGTCAGAATTGTCTTTGACCGAGTGAATTATTCCCTTTGTTGAAAGTAAAATGCCACTATTAAGGCATATTTTAAATTTATAATAATTCCCAATTTTATTATCTTGCAAATCACTCGTTCGAGGGCGTTTCTAATCTTCTTTAATATATATGATAATCACATAGTTTAAAATCTACATGTTATTGATTTTAATCTAATATGAGAGTATGTGCGAGGTCAATGATTAAATGTGTCCCCAAATGCATGATTGCGTAAATAAACCTATGCTTTCTTTTCAAACCCGCAAGCATGCATTTTCCTATTTTAAATACCGTGTTCTACTTTAATTACAAAGTTCATCATTGACGTCGAGAATGTGTGGATCCTTTTAAATGAATTTCTGGGAATTTGATTGGGCATTTCTCTTAATCCAAGTAAAACACATTTAGTATGTTTTATTTACACTAGTCTCGTATTGCTGGTAAATGAATTGGTTGTTGAGACCGCTTTGTTTTGTTTTTCCAAGGATTTTTACACGGCCAAGTCCGTTCTCTTCGCTCCCTGCGGTTTCCAGGCAGAGTGTGTCCACAAATGACACACCTGGGAATTAAACGCAGTCGTCACCCAGTCACTAAGTTTTGGCTGTTCATAACAACACTTTCCTACGGGTTAGCGGTGAGATGCCCTCCGTAGTCATTCCAAATATTCAATATTGTTTTATTATATATTTATTTTACAAAGCATCCATGACTTAAATGTGTCACACCCTCCAACTTTAATAAATTCATTATTAGCAATACTGACCTCCCATCTGCTTTAATTATTATTATCAAATAAATGCCTTGATCACATCCCCACTTTATTGCTTAGTAAGCTTTTGTCCATGCTATTCTCGAAATCAATAAATATTTCATAACACTTAATTTTCAAATATTTTATTAAACTTGTATAATTATTCAAAGCACCTCGCACATGTTCCTATCTCTTCAAGCACATTATCGTAATGCTATTAGCCCGAGGGATAGAATATATAATTTTGCTTTAAAACCTTTTTGTCATTTATTGGAATGTAATGCCAACAATTATTTAATAAGCGTCCCTGCCTCATATAAGCAGACAGTGGCATTATCTATATATTTTATATAAATAAATTTTGTGAAATCATTTAAAACTAATTTTGATCTTTTATTTTATTGATTCCTATCACTGTCTCGGTCTATATATATATTTTCTGCATTTCTTTTGTAAATCATAGACGTTAATTAGCCACCCAAATTTCTTTTAGTATAGTCTTTTGTTTCTCCCTGACCACCAGGCACCGGTAAAAGGTGGTACTAGTAGTAGCATCAGATGCATTATCACGTAGGTGGTGCTGTGAAATTTGGGCTTTAGATTCGAACTTAGTATATCTAGAAGGCAACCCCTCCTAGAATGTTCAGTTTGTGTCTGGGGTTTGAATTCTGCAGTGTGTTAGCGAGATAGACGATTCTGACTGTTACACAATAGAGAACAGGATAAGTATAGAGGGATAGGTAATGTAAGTGCTGGGTGTAGAATGAGGGAGAATTTCATGTAAAAGAGGAAGACTGGCATGCTAAATTCAAGATAATAAACAAATTGTTAAATATAGCAGATATATCTTAATCTAAAATTATAAATAAGTAAATAAAAAGTTTTACTGTTAAAAATTCATCAATAATAATATGCTCTAAATATAAAAATATAGAGTCAAGAAAAAAAATAACAGATGATAACAAAAAAGAGACATTAGAAACTGTGGACAGCATAAGTCAACAAAACATTAAAATGCTTGTAGAAATGATGAAAAATATGCAACAAAAAGTGATGAAAGATTTTTAGGAAGGCAACAAGAATGATGAAAAATATATATTCTGTTATGATGGTTATTTTTATCAGTTACAACACATGTCCTTTGGATTGATTAATAGTGGAACTGATTTGCTGAGATATTTAGAACAAGGGTTGTCTGAGAAGGTGAACTCCATGATAACTATGTAGATGAAGTTAATGGTGATTGCATTGGAAAATATGAATGAGCATTTTGTGCATTTACTATGTTTTTTTTCAAAAAATGTAAAGACAAAGACTTCAAAATAAACCCATAAAAAGTACATTAGCATCTGCAGAAGTAATATGTTTTTGACATGTTATAGGAAGAAAGAGAATTAAACCATATTCTGATAAGATTATGGCAATTAGAAATTTTGAAACTCTGGAAATAAATTTAAAAAAACCAAATCTGATCATTCTTGGGACTATGTAATTTTTACCATCAATTTTACCCACATTTAGCATCAGATATGTAATCTTTGCTTCAGTTACTAAAAAAAAATATGGCATGGAAGTGATTTTCCAAACATAATCAAGATTTTGAAAATATCAAAATGAAATTTATTAAAACTATTACATTATCTTATCTTGATTTTAATAAGCCATTTTATATATAAACTAATAGCAGTAGCTATGGGGTGAGAACAGTTCTTTTCCAAATTATAAATAATAATTGGGAGTGCTCTAAAAGGTCCAGAATTAAATTATATGGAATTAAAATGGAAGTCTTTGAAGAAGTTCGGGCTTTGCAAAGATTCAGGCAATTTCTTCTAGGCTCTAAGATTGTAGTGATTACAGTTTACAAAAGTCTGGAGTTCTTAAAACATAGCTAGCTAACCAATAGTCAGATGGTTAGGAGTTTGTTTATACAAAAATTGACAGTATTCAGTGCAATATTATGTTGGCTCAGAAATTATTATGACATATATTATTATAAGCCGCCTGCTTAGTTGATTCTGCAACATCCATGTGCTGATAACATATATAGCAGTACTAAATTTGTCTGTTGATTCAATAGAGGCTAGATTAAAAATATCCCAACTTCAGAGAAATGATCCAAAATAACAGAAAATGTTCCATTGTCTAGAAGATGGATTTGCATTAAAGCAGAACAATAAAGATACTTATAGAATTATAAGCGATCAATATTGTGTATCAAATCATTTATTAGAACATAGAGCATGGGAATTGAAGGATGTGTGGACAATAGTTGTTCCATTAGAAGCAAGAAAGAAATTGATCATATATATATATATATATTGTGCCCTTTTGTATGGGTCTCCATAATTTGTTGTATCAATCTATTAAAAAAATTTTAAATTTAAGATATATTTAGCTATATGATGTTAATTTTATTTATAACAACCTTTTAAGAAGTGTAATTAAAGTAATCTATGAATATTTGATATGTGAAAATTGTGCTGATGTTTGAGAGAGACGTTTCAATAGGGATGATAATAGTATATGGTTGGAAAAACTGGCCATAATCAATACTGCATTAATAAATTTAATAAATAAATGTTTAAAGTTAAAAGTTTTAAAAGACAAGTTAAAATTAAATGCATATATTTATTGTTGATAAAGATTAATATTTAATAAGTGAATATAAATATTTTAATTATTAGTAATACATAATAGAAGATTAATATTTGATTTTAATAATATCGAATTATTATTTTAAAAGTTGTTATAAGATATTATTTATTTTAAAAATATTTATTTTTAAAAAAATGAAATTGTTAGTTTATTTTTAGATTATTACAAGCGTTTGTAGCTGTGTTGTAAAACAGATGTTAGTTAGACACATACACACATGCTTGTGAGTTTTTTAGTAAAGTTGCAAAACTATTTTAAAATTCTGTTATAAAAATTTATAAGTATTATATTGGCTATCACGAGATAAAAATAAAAATAATTAATGTGAAATATTAAATCTGATTTTTAAAATACTGCTTAAAAACATAACGAATAAAAATAGACTTAGTTTGTTTATAAAAATAATCTTATAAAAGTTAAAAGTGAAATAAAGTAAAAAAAGTATATTTTAAAAAAAAATGTTTAATGGATTTAAATAAACGATAAAGATTAATTTAAGAATTTAATAATGTGATAAATAACAAATATTAAATAAGTCATTATTTATTTTTAATTCTGTCTTGTTGGTAAAATATGTAAATAAGCTAGCAAGTTGATTGTTTAATTTACCAATCAAGTGGAGAGTTTCTTCGGGTATAAAACCAAGGTTCAATTGTTTGGAGGGGGATTATGATTGTAATTTTTAAAAGTAAAGTGTGCTATTAGAGATAGCTAAGTAAAATTATAGACGCTCTCGTAATCATTTTAAAATTGTAAGAGAGTAGTTTTTTAAAATAATTTGTAAAAGTTTACCGACAAATATGCAGTGCTAATTTTAATTATAATTTCCTATTGATCGTCTCGATCGAAGCTCAATTTACTATCAAATAGTCATGAAAACATCGTATAAGGATAAAATGTATTGGAGACTTTATACTAAAAATTTAACAAATGCTGGATTAACTAGGAGAGTTACTAGATGCATAAAAGTAATATGTTGGACCTTATATAAATTTAAAAGCTGATTGTAATTAATTTTATAAAACAGATATTTAAAAGAATGAGAAATACTTCTTTATGAAGAAAGTATTTGTAAATTATAAATTTAAGTATATATCTTGGTAAAGATATGATAATTAACAGTAATTGTATAAATACTTGCCTTGTTAAGTCTTTATGGTTTAAAAGACTAAATTTTGATAGTTTTAAAAGGCAAATAAATCGAAAGTTTAATTGGCAGAGACGTACCTATAAATAAAAATTATTATATTAGAAAGTCTGAACGCTGGTCGTACAGAAGAATCTAAAATTAATCTTACCTAAATATTTGTTAAGGAATGCGCAAATCAAATATACGTGGATATCCAAATCAATTAAAAATAATTAAATAAGAACTTTGTAAATTATAGACTAATTCTAAAAAATAATAACTTTTAAATAATAATATTTTTTCCTTAAAAAGAAATGAATCCGGATCTCATAAACTATTTTAATTTTATTTTGTTTTATGGTGGAACTGACTTTTATTTTATTTTTTTTTTTAAAAAAAAGAACGTTTTCATTTTTTTTCATAAAAACTTTTAAAAACACGTGATGTACCGGAAAAGGAAGTAATGTTTGGTGAAAATTTGTGCCTAGGAAAAAGAACAATTATGGGTGAAAGAAGACACCGTTGGATTTTATGTAATATGTTTTTATTTATTAACTAACATAAATATTTAATTAATTATTGATTTATTAAAGATAGGAAAGGTACATTTACATTTTTTTTTTAAAAAAAAGCTAAATATTAATATAACATTTCATTGTATAAAGTTTATTTTATAATTATACAACACGTAATATTTTAAAGAATAATTGTTGAGTGTAAATGTGAAATTATTTTGTAAAACTAATCCTGGAGGACATCGTGTGATGGACTGTACATTAGAGTATCATTTATGGTAAAAATTATATAATAATAATAATTTGATGTATTTTGATATGTTTTCTTTAGATCAACCAAATGTTATTTGATTGTTGAATGAATGTATAAATATTTAAAGAATATACACGCATAAGATTAGTAATAACAGTTTTATTTTAATATGCATACTTTGAATTTATGATGTAAATTTAATACAACGTAATATGAGAAATCTAGAAACAATTATATGATTCTTTCGTGAATAAATTTTAATGTTTCTGTTACAATATTAGGAATTAGATTATTATATTAGTGTAAGTTATTTATTTTCTTTTCAAGTTAGTAAGAGATATATAAAAATCTATATTTTATTTTATTTTATTAGATAAGTTAAGTTAATTTTATGTAGAAATTTATATTTTGATTGAAGGTTTATCGTATATAGATGATGAGGTATAAGAGAGTTTGGATAGTTATTTTTTTTTTTTTTTTAAATTGGTCATCTATTTTTCTGAAGTTAAATAAGGTTAAAATGACTTTTGTAGATAGAAGTTTTTAAGAAGGAATAAGAATAACAAGTAAAGAAGAGTAATAGTTTAAATGGAAAAGAATCATAGAATTTTATTTAATATAATACTTTATAAAATTTGAAATTGTTGAATAATTTTAAATATTATTTTAAAAGAACATATACGTATTGCATATTTTGGTAAGACATGTAGTATGACATTACATCGGAATGACATAAATAATTATAATCAATAATTGTTATTATATTACAAAGTTATATCAGTTTATACATTAATTGATCTTTGAGTAATATTAATAGTAAATGTAATACATACTAGTACATTATAATATAAATAGCAGTAAGACTTAAGTGAAGTAGCATTTTAATTATTAAAGTCTGTTTATTTACATATATGCTACATGAATGATATTTCACATAAAACCTTTTCTTGTATTAATTGATGACAAATGATGTTTTATTAAAATTTAAAGTCATAAACTTAATTAAATGTTATTGATAAAACATTTAGGAAATGTATAAATTATCTATTTATGATTCTGGAAATAGTAACAGTGTAAAAAAAACTTGTATTATTATTTTTCCTTATTTTTATTTTTCTTTGGTTTCCACTTTAAATGTAAATAGTGTAAATAAGTTATTTGTTAAAGTTGATGTAAATAAATTTGTTAAGTTGTTTTAAAAAATGTGTCGAATTCATTATTTTACACCACAGCATTTGACAACAGATAATTTGAATAAACATAATATTTGCACAATATGAATTTATTATTATTATTTTTTATTTTTTTTTTTTTAGAAAGAAACACAATATTTTCTTAATATAATTTATAGAAATTGATTGACATTAACATATAATATTACAATGGTCACAAAGTAATTATAATGCACAATATAAGAATATAATATTATTTATTGCCACAGATTGTTAAATTATAAAACTTTAGTATATTTTAAAATCAAGATATTATATGGAAATGAAAGACATGTATATGATTTACTTGTTTTCTTAATGATTAATATCTTAATAAAATAGATAAGATTAAGCTATACACTAAAGATTATTATTGTTAGTTATTGTTATTAAAATAAGTTAGGTGTATTTAGGTTTGATATTAAATCCCTTATCATTCCTATTTGCACGAATTATTATTACTTTAAGATAATTAGAAGAACCTGAGATTATTTAATTATATTTCCTTAATAAAAGATTGAGGTTTATTTATCTATTATTATTAAAGATAGTTCATTTTATAAAAGTCATAAGAGTGCTGTAGAGTTAGTAATGAGATAATAAAGAAGTAATAGTATTCTTATGCCATTGAGACAGTGTCTTGGAAAGACATTGATTCAATGTAAATTCAATTACCAATTGTAACTTCACTTCATAGTCTCATGATTTTAGTAAATACTTATTTAATTAGTACATAATATTGAACTATATTAATTTTGGATAAGTTATAATAAATCTAATAAGATATAGTATTATAAAAATATATTAAAGATAGTTATATATATTTTAGCCAAGCATAATGATTTAATTGAGCTAGTCATATTTTAAGTTATATCATATATCGAGAAGTGAGGGTACAAACGGTAGTTAGGATTTTGGCGCCCAAACGTTGTAGGCTTAGATATTTAGTTAAGGATTAGGATATACATAATTTCAGGGTTGGTATATGTTAGGGGAATAGAGTGATAGGTATAGATTTGTTAGTAAAAATAGTGTATGGGTTAAAATGTATAATTTAGGAATTAATGATTCGTATATTTATTAAATATAAATAGTTTAGTATTTTTATAATAGTAGTTATAATTGATTAGATGTTAATTGTAAAATTAAAATAAAAATCTTATTAGCAAAGTTATTATATTTTCATGTGGTATCTATAATATGATTATTTAAAAAAATTAAATACTAGGTTAATTTTAAATTAATAAGCAAATAAATATGTAAATGATGAAAATGTGGCAAATAATTATTTTGTAATATGACCATGTCAATTCTTAAGATATTTTAAATGTATATTTAATATAATATATTATGTGCAAATTGTCTGTGGATCATAGGTGTGAAAATTAATGACATGACACAATTTTGTTATTCGTAGTTATATAATTAGTTTATAATAAATAGTGTAGAGTTTTCAAAGATGATGTTTTGTGATTGATTGTAGAAGTGAATTGAGTGGAGATAGAAAGGTTGATAGGGAATTATTATTTTTGAAATATTGATAATAAGTACTGCATACTACTAGAACTGAATTTTAAAAAATATATAGAAATGAATAACTGGGATAAAGATTTAGAAGTTGAGATGTCTAATTTTATTGTTGAGGATAATAATTGTGAGGAGAGAAAAGAAGGGGAGAAAATAGTAGATTTTGAGACAATATTAGAAAATACTCAAAATATGGATAGTGAAATAGAGGAGGAGGAAGAGATAATTTTTAAAACAGTAGAGAAAGAAGTAATAAAAACTGAGAAAGATATAGAGAACTTCTCAATGTTTGATTTTATGAAGCATTTTGAATTAATGAGTCAAGGTATTATATTTGATGCTATTAAAGAAGAAATGAAAGAGGAGAGTAATTATATTAAAGAAGAAATGAAAGAGGAGAGTAATAAAAATAGTATTAGATTTGATGCTATTAAGGAAGAAATGAAAAAGGAGAGTAATTCTATTAAAAAAGAAATGAATATGAAGTTTGATACTCTTAGAGAGTATATAAATAAAAATAATATAAAAGTAGAATCTCTTGAGGAAAATATTAAAGAAGTTAAAGAAGATTTAAGTAAAGATAGAGAAGAAATAAAATTTTGTATAGACAATATAAATAAAAAGATTGATGATAATTCTGAAATTGTAAAGAATTTTAAAAAAGAAGTAGAAGATAAAATTAATAATCTGGATATAAAGTTTAGTAAAAATGAAGAAGTAGTTGAATCTTTAAAGTTAGAAGTAATAAAAATTGATGATAAAAATCAGGAATTGTTAGAAAGAAGATTTTGTGAATTTTCAGAGAGCACGATTAAAAGTTTGAAAGATCAAATAGCAGAATCTATTGATCAATGTAGAATAAATAATAATGATTTAGCTTTAAAAATTGATAGCTATAAATTGAAGGTTGATAGTGAGATTTGTGAGGTTAAAAGCCATGTTAATAATGTTAGTGAAGATATTAAAAGTGTTAGGAGTGCCATAGTTCAGACTAAAGGAGATATAAAGGATGAAATAGAGAAGGAACTAATTGAAAAATTTAAGGATTTAGATGTTAAAAGAATCGATGAACATAAATATCGATCAAAGGTAGGAGAGAATTTAAAACGTATGCAAAATGATATAAAAGAGCATGCAGGTATGTTAGAACTAAATAATGATAAGTATAAAGAAATCTTAGATAAAAATTTGGACGAATTTAGGAAGGAACAGAAAGGGTATGTCAAGCAAGTGCTTGAACAAATGGATTTAGAGGGGAAATTTCAACAGATGTATGACCAGATAGAGACGAAAAATGTAAATAATACAAAGACAGAAGTATTAAAAGGGGAAATAAGTGATAAGGCATGAGGATTATGATAATTCATCACGAATAAATAAAGTAGAATCGGTAAGAAAAGGTAATAGTAATCAGTCAGAAAATACTGTTGTGAAAGAAATTGATAGTAGACCGATTAGAGAAGTGGTTAATTGTGAAGGAAATGCAAATAATTCAATGGCTTTACGTTTTATGAAAGTCAAACCATTTAAAGGAGAGTATATGGAAAATCCCTCAGAATTTTTAAATAATTTAGACGAATTATTTTCCATATGTTCATTGTCAGAAAAAGAAAAAGTAGCAGTTTGTAGCAATCATTTGTATGGAATTGCCAAAGATTGGTGGCAATCACTGTTTGAGAAACCAATAACTTACGGTGACTTTAAGTGTTTTATTGTTGGAAGTTTTTGGAACTCTGATAAACAAGATTGCATTAGATACCAAATTACTCAAGAAAAATACCATATCAGCAAAGGCAGTTATACAAGCTTTTTTAGAAATCAAGCTGTTCGGTTGAAAACATTGACTGCTTGTCCATTATCAGAAGGACAGATTGTAAGAATCGTAAGGCATAACTTACCTAAAAATGTTGAACAGTTGTTGATAGCTGCTGATCGTGGTTCAATAGAAGAAGTATCAGAGGTGTTAGATGCTCTTGAGGTAGCTGAATTATCTATGGACAATAGATTTAAAATAAACAAAGATAGAAATAATTATCCGTTAGCAAATATTAATGTTAACACTGGTGTGAGATCTTCTGCAGGGTATAAAAGGAGATTTGAGTACAGAGGTAGAGATAGGATGTCTCCACACTTAAAAAAATTTGTTAAATTTGATACATTTAGGGACAGAAATGATCAAAATAATCAGCCTTCTACTAGTGGTGTGACCACAATTCTAAAAAGACCAGCTAATAAAGCTAGTAGTAAGAAATTAAACTAGAAAGGTCTTTGTATGTTAGTTCCTCTTTGCAAGGACCCGGTGCTAACAAAATGGGGAATGATCAGATGTGGATGCTTAATACTTTAGATCTTGATATTGATTATTTAGAGCCCTTTACTATAGGCGAACCACCTATAACTTATCAATGTCCTATTGTAATTTTATACATAAACAATATCAGAATTGAAGCATTAATTGACTCTGGAAGTCAAGCTTCCATATTATCAGAGTCAACGTATCAAAATCTGGTGAGTGTAGAAAGGGATATACCTTCATTGCCAAGATCGGATCCAAGTAACTTTAGCAAATGGAAAGAGGACAAAGTTATCAAATAAACAAGTCTGGATTACCTTCAAAATAAATAATACAGAGTTTGGGCATGTTTTCCTTATTATGCCTGGGTTAATACATGAAGCCATAATAGGAGCTGACTTCATGATTTTAAATAAATGTCAGATTGATTTTTATAATAAAATTTTTATTTGTAAAGAAGAAAGGCTTAATTTTGAATATGGTATGCATAACCTTTCTAGTCAATTATTATGCATCCAGAACACATTAATTGATGCCAGCATAAAGGCCAAAATTGAACATGTTTATGCAATAAATTCTAAATTGGGTGAAAATTTATATCAATTAATGTATAATTTTAAAAACATCTTTTCTAAAATCCCTGGTATAATAAAGGGATATACCCATAGAATAAAATTGAAGAGTAATGATCCTTTCCATCAAAAGATGTACCCAATTCCTTACCAATATAAGGATGAGGTACAGAGTCAAATTGACAAAATGCTAGAGTGGAATATAATTAAAAAATGCCCTTCTCCTTACGTAAACCCATTGGTTATTGTAAAGAAGAAGGATGGTAGTATTAGAGTATGTTTAGATGCTCGTATGCTAAATAATGTAACTATACCAGAGCATGACATTCCTCCACCTGTACATGAGCTCTTAACTAAATTTCACAAGAGGTCAATTTTCTCTACATTTGATCTGACAGCTAGTTATTGGCAAATACCACTGCATGAGAATGATCAGCAGTATACAGCATTTCGATTTCAAGGCCAGTCGTATGTTTTCAGACGAATGCCTTTTGGTCTCATTAATAGTGGTGCTGGCTTGATCAGATGTTTAGACATGATTTTTTCGAAACAATTAAAAGAAAAAATCATCATGTATGTGGATGACATAGTTATTGCCTCTGATAGTTTACATGAGCATCTCCAACATTTAAAATTATTTTTTACAGAATGTCAAATACAAAATGTCAAAATTAATATGGAAAAATGTTCAATAGCAGCTAAAGAAATTACTTTTCTAGGTCATTTAATAAATGAGCATGGAATCCAGCCCCATCCTGAAAAGATTGCAGCTATTCAATGTTTTCCCATTCCAAAAACAGTAAAACAATTAAAATCATTTTTTGGATTATGTAATTATTATAATAGATTCTATAAAAATTTCGCTGAAGATACTATAAATTTGTCTCGGTTATTAAAGAAAACTGAAAAATGGAAATGGACTGCTGAACATGATAATGAATTTAGTATAATTAAAAATAAATTTTTAAAACACGTGATTTTAATGTATCCTGACTTTAATAAAACATTCTATGTGCAGACAGATAGTAGTTACTATGGTCTGGGAGTAGTGTTATATCAGCTCGATGAGGATCAGGTACCTCATGTGTTGTACTTCTTAAGCCGACATTTAAGAGGTGCTGAGTTGAATTACACTATTACTGAAAAGGAGACCCTAGCTGTTGTCTGGGCTTTTCAGAAATTACGTCAATTTTTATTAGGTTCAGAGGTAATTGTGTTGACCGACCATAGAAGCTTGGAGTTTTTAAACAAGAGCTACCTCAGTAATGAGAGACTTGTTAGGTGGAGCTTGTATCTCCAGCAATTCAATTATAGAGTTCTCTATATTGAAGGGAGACAGAATATCCCTGCTGATATTCTTAGCCGCCACCCTATTTGTCTGATGTCCCAACATCCTAATGCTCAAAATATAATTATTAGTAGTGTGGATGTGGTCAGGGATGAATCTATAGTGGAAGATTATAATAATCTCACTATGATTCAAGGTCAGGATCAGAAATTAAATAGAATCATGACTATCCTAAATAATCATGATAATGTAAATAGTAAAAGTAAATATATAAAAAGGATTTTTAGCAAGTATAAGATGTACCAGAATTTACTTATGTATAATTTAAAGTCAAATCAGGGGGAATCATGGAGGATAGTTGTACCTAACTCTATGATTGACAAATTGATAATGTATGTACATTGTAGTTATGGTCACTATGGTGCACCAAAGATTATGTATGTTTTAAAATCTATTTTTTATTGGGATGGAATGTATAAACGTGTCATAAGGAAAATTAAAACATGTTCTACTTGCTTAAAGTCTAAATATTGTAATAAATCGTATGTAGGTGTTATGCAGCCTATTATTCCAGATCGAGCTAATGAATTATTAGCAATTGATTTTTACGGGCCTCTCCCACCATTTAAACAACAGAAATTTATTTTGGTAGCCTATGATGTTTTTAGCAAATTTGTATCAGCGTATCCTGTGCCTAAAACTAGTGCACATTTTGTAATAAAATGCATGCTTAATTATCAATTTCCATTAGTAGGAAAACCAAAAATCATACTTACAGATCATGCTACAGCTTTTATATCGGGTAGGTGGAATGAATGGATTCAAGATCAAAACCTCAAACATGTTATGAGCTCCATAAGAAACCCTCAGTCTAATCCTTGCGAACGTGTTATGCGGGAGCTTAGTCGATTATTTAGGGTGTATGTAGCTGATAATCATAAGAAATGGGTTCATAAACTCCCTGAGGTTATTAACTATATTAATAGTACGTATAATGAATCCACTGGTTTCACTCCTATTCGTTTACATTATGGTAGACATGAACCATTATTGATTAAAACGCCTATACCAATTGTAAGAGAACAAATTAATAGGGATGAAGATACTAATCAAGCTAAAGTAAAGCTTCATATTATGGGTGAAAAAAGAGTAAAGAAATCCCATAATAAACCACATCCATTTAAAATTAATGATTTAGTTCTAGTTAGAACACCCCATGTTAGCAACCTTCAAAGAAATCAGTTCAAAAAATTTCTTAGTCTATATGAGGGTCCATATAGAATATCTTGCAAAGTAGGTGAAAATGCATTTATGTTAACCACACCAGATGGTGAGAAAGGAACTTATAATGCAAGAAGTTTAATTCCATATCCTTCTGAAGTGTGAATTACAATTTTCAAAGGATGTAGTGTGGGTAAAGATTTTAGTGTGATGTTCAGATATTTTATTTTTATATAATAAAATAATTTATTATCAAGTCAGTAAATGTTAATTTAGGGAGAAATGAATAATATAATAAGAGTGAGTTGATCTAATAAAAGATCAATTTACGAAAAGAGTTATGGATGAATTTAAGAATTTTCATAAATCTTGTAGTAGTGATCATAAAATTAATAAATCTTCAGGGATAAAGTTAATCTCTTTAGATGAAAAGTGTCTAGATTTATTGGATAATGATTCATTAAAAACTGCTAATGAAACTAGCAACAAGTTTGGAAGTAAAATACAAAATGTGATTTAAAAGATAGTGTTAACTATAGAAATATGTATTTATAGTTTAGTTTGTGTAAAAGGTGTTATTTAAAGGAATTTAAACATTTGATATTTTATCATAAGATTAGGGAAATAAAAATGACCTAATTAAAGATATAAATAAAGGAAAAGTGAGACTTAATTTTATAAAGTAAAAGAAAGTCATGATGATTTTATTTTAAATGTTTTCTGGTTGAGATTTTAATGTAATGTTCCAATGCTTTATAAAATTTCATGTTAAAGTGATTTATTATATTTAATGATATGAAAAATGAAGATGTTAATTGTAGATTAAAGAAGATGAAGGTAGATGGTTAATTTAAAATTTTTATCCGAAGGAGGAGGATATGTGCCCTTTTGTATGGGTCTCCATAAATTGTTGTATCAATCTATTAAAAAAATTTTAAATTTAAGATATATTTAGCTATATGATGTTAATTTTATTTATAACAATCTTTTAAAAAGTGTAATTAAAGTAATCTATGAATATTTGATATGTGAAAATTGTGCTGATGTTTGAGAGAGACGTTTCAATAGGGATGATAATAGTATATGGTTGGAAAAACTGGCCATAATCAATACTGCATTAATAAATTTAATAAATAAATGTTTAAAGTTAAAAGTTTTAAAAGACAAGTTAAAATTAAATGCATATATTTATTGTTGATAAAGATTAATATTTAATAAGTGAATATAAATATTTTAATTATTAGTAATATATAAGAGAAGATTAATATTTGATTTTAATAATATCAAATTATTATTTTAAAAGTTGTTATAAGATATTATTTATTTTAAAAATATTTATTTTTAAAAAAATGAAATTGTTAGTTTATTTTTAGATTATTACAAGCGTTTGTAGCTGTGTTGTAAAACAGATGTTAGTTAGACACATACACACATGCTTGTGAGTTTTTTAGTAAAGTTGCAAAACTATTTTAAAATTCTGTTATAAAAATTTATAAGTATTATATTGGCTATCACGAGATAAAAATAAAAATAATTAATGTGAAACATTAAATCTGATTTTTAAAATACTGCTTAAAAACATAACGAATAAAAATAGACTTAGTTTGTTTATAAAAATAATCTTATAAAAGTTAAAAGTGAAATAAAGTAAAAAAAGTATATTTTAAAAAAATGTTTAATAGATTTAAATAAATGATAAAGATTAATTTAAGAATTTAATAATGTGATAAATAACAAATATTAAATAAGTCATTATTTATTTTTAATTCTGTCTTGTTGGTAAAATATGTAAATAAGCTAGCAAGTTGATTGTTTAATTTACCAATCAAGTGGAGAGTTTCTTCGGGTATAAAACCAAGGTTCAATTGTTCGGAGGGGGATTATGATTGTAATTTTTAAAAGTAAAGTGTGCTATTAGAGATAGCTAAGTAAAATTATAGACGCTCTCGTAATCATTTTAAAATTGTAAGAGAGTAGTTTTTTAAAATAATTTATAAAAGTTTACCGACAAATATGCAGTGCTAATTTTAATTATAATTTCCTATTGATCGTCTCGATCGAAGCTCAATTTACTATCAAATAGTCATGAAAACATCGTATAAGGATAAAATGTATTGTAGCTGTGTTGTAAAACAGATGTTAGTTAGACACATACACACATGCTTGTGAGTTTTTTAGTAAAGTTGCAAAACTATTTTAAAATTCTGTTATAAAAATTTATAAGTATTATATTGGCTATCACGAGATAAAAATAAAAATAATTAATGTGAAACATTAAATCTGATTTTTAAAATACTGTTTAAAAACATAACGAATAAAAATAGACTTAGTTTGTTTATAAAAATAATCTTATAAAAGTTAAAAGTGAAATAAAGTAAAAAAAGTATATTTTAAAAAAATGTTTAATAGATTTAAATAAACGATAAAGATTAATTTAAGAATTTAATAATGTGATAAATAACAAATATTAAATAAGTCATTATTTATTTTTAATTCTGTCTTGTTGGTAAAATATGTAAATAAGCTAGCAAGTTGATTGTTTAATTTACCAATCAAGTGGAGAGTTTCTTCGGGTATAAAACCAAGGTTCAATTGTTCGGAGGGGGATTATGATTGTAATTTTTAAAAGTAAAGTGTGCTATTAGAGATAGCTAAGTAAAATTATAGACGCTCTCGTAATCGTTTTAAAATTGTAAGAGAGTAGTTTTTTAAAATAATTTATAAAAGTTTACCGACAAATATGCAGTGCTAATTTTAATTATAATTTCCTATTGATCGTCTTGATCGAAGCTCAATTTACTATCAAATAGTCATGAAAACATCGTATAAGGATAAAATGTATTGGAGACTTTATACTAAAAATTTAACAAACGCTGGATTAACTAGGAGAGTTACTAGATGCATAAAAGTAATATGTTGGACCTTATATAAATTTAAAAGCTGATTGTAATTAATTTTATAAAACAGATATTTAGAAGAATGAGAAATACTTCTTTATGAAGAAAGTATTTGTAAATTATAAATTTAAGTATATATCTTGGTAAAGATATGATAATTAACAGTAATTGTATAAATATTTGCCTTGTTAAGTCTTTATGGTTTAAAAGACTAAATTTTGATAGTTTTAAAAGGCAAATAAATCGAAAGTTTAATTGGCAGAGACGTACCTATAAATAAAAATTATTATATTAGAAAGTCTGAACGCTGGTCGTACAGAAGAATCTAAAATTAATCTTACCTAAAGATTTGTTAAGGAATGCGCAAATCAAATATACGTGGATATCCAAATCAATTAAAAATAATTAAATAAGAACTTTGTAAATTATAGACTAATTCTAAAAAATAATAACTTTTAAATAATAATATTTTTTCCTTAAAAAGAAATGAATCCGGATCTCATAAACTATTTTAATTTGTTTTATGGTGGAACTAACTTTTATTTTATTTTTTTTAAAAAAAGAACGTTTTCATTTTTTCATAAAAACTTTTAAAAACACGTGATGTACCGGAAAAGGAAGTAATGTTTGGTGAAAATTTGTGCCTAGGAAAAATAACAATTATGGGTGAAAGAAGACACCGTTGGATTTTATGTAATATGTTTTTATTTATTAACTAACATAAATATTTAATTAATTATTAAAGATAGGAAAGGTACATTTACATTTTTTTTTTAAAAAAAAGCTAAATATTAATATAACATTTCATTGTATAAAGTTTATTTTATAATTATACAACACGTAATATTTTAAAGAATAATTGTTGAGTGTAAATGTGAAATTATTTTGTAAAACTGTAATCCTGGAGGACATCGTGTGACGGACTGTACATTAGAGTATCATTTATGGTAAAAATTATATAATAATAATAATTTGATGTATTTTGATATGTTTTCTGTAGATCAACCAAATGTTATTTGATTGTTGAATGAATGTATAAATATTTAAAGAATATACACGCATAAGATTAGTAATAACAGTTTTATTTTAATATGCATACTTTGAATTTATGATGTAAATTTAATACAACATAATATGAGAAATCTAGAAACAATTATATGATTCTTTCATGAATAAATTTTAATGTTTCTGTTACAATATTAGGAATTAGATTATTATATTAGTGTAAGTTATTTATTTTCTTTTCAAGTTAGTAAGAGATATATAAAAATCTATATTTTATTTTATTTTATTAGATAAGTTAAGTTGATTTTATGTAGAAATTTATATTTTGATTGAAGGTTTATCGTATATAGATGATGAGGTATAAGAGAGTTTAGATAGTTATTATTTTTTTTTTTAAAAAATTGGTCATCTATTTTTCTGAAGTTAAATAAGGTTAAAATGACTTTTGTAGATAGAAGTTTTTAAGAAGGAATAAGAATAACAAGTAAAGAAGAGTAATAGTTTAAATGGAAAAGAATCATAGAATTTTATTTAATATAATACTTTATAAAATTTGAAATTGTTGAATAATTTTAAATATTATTTTAAAAGAACATATACGTATTGCATATTTTGGTAAGACATGTAGTATGACATTACATCGGAATGACATAAGTAATTATAATCAATAATTGTTATTATATTACAAAGTTATATCAGTTTATACATTAATTGATCTTTGAGTAATATTAATAGTAAATGTAATACATACTAGTACATTATAATATAATAACAGTAAGACTTAAGTGAAGTAGCATTTTAATTATTAAAGTCTATTTATTTACATATATGCTACATGAATGATATTTCACATAAAACCTTTTCTTGTATTAATTGATGACAAATGATGTTTTATTAAAATTTAAAGTCATAAACTTAATTAAATGTTATTGATAAAACATTTAGGAAATGTATAAATTATCTATTTATGATTCTGGAAATAGTAACAGTGTAAAAAAAAAACTTGTATTATTATTTTTCCTTATTTTTATTTTTCTTTGGTTTCCACTTTAAATGTAAATAGTGTAAATAAGTCATTTATTAAAGTTGATGTAAATAAATTTGTTAAGTTGTTTTAAAAGTGTGTCGAATTCATTATTTTACACCACAGCATTTGACAACAGATAATTTGAATAAACATAATATTTGCACAATATGAATTTGTTATTATTATTATTATTTTTTTTTTTTTAGAAAGAAACACAATATTTTCTTAATATAATTTATAGAAATTGATTGACATTAACATATAATATTACAATGGTCACAAAGTAATTATAATGCACAATATAAGAGTATAATATTATTTATTGCCACAGATTGTTAAATTATAAAACTTTAGTATATTTTAAAATCAAGATATTATATGGAAATGAAAGACATGTATATGATTTACTTGTTTTCTTAATGATTAATAGTATAATAAAATAGATAAGATTAAGCTATACACTAAAGATTATTATTGTTAGTTATTGTTATTAGAATAAGTTAGGTGTATTTAGGTTTGATATTAAATCCCTTATCATTCCTATTTGCACGAATTATTATTACTTTAAGATAATTAGAAGAACCTGAGAATATTTAATTATATTTCCTTAACAAAAGATTGATATTTATTTATCTATTATTATTAAAGATAGTTCATTTTATAAAAGTCATAAGAGTGCTGTAGAGTTAGTAATGAGATAATAAAGAAGTAATAGTATTCTTATGCCATTGAGATAGTGTCTTGGAAAGACATTGATTCAATGTAAATTCAATTACCAATTGTAACTTCACTTCATAGTCTCATGATTTTAGTAAATACTTATTTAATTAGTACATAATATTGAACTATATTAATTTTGGATAAGTTATAATAAATCTAATAAGATATAGTATTATAAAAATATATTAAAGATAGTTATATATATTTTAGCCAAGCATAATGATTTAATTGAGCTAGTCATATTTTAAGTTATATCATATATCGAGAAGTGAGGGTACAATATATATATATATATACACTGTCTTTATGGACACTATGATCCCTGGAAAATAGAACATTTACTATGTAAATCATTTTATTGGTCAATAATGTATAGAATATTATTTCTGTATTAAGGAATTGTGAAATATATTTAAAAACACAGCCTACTAATTGATTATATGTAAGGGAAATGCAGCCACTTATACAACTGAAACTGAGAGAACTGATTCCTACAGACCACTATGGTCCATTGCCTGCATCTAAGAGGAGATATTCATTAATTACATATGATGTATTGTCTAAATATGTGTCTTCTATTCCCATTAACCAAACCAATGTCAAAAATAATGGAAAGTCAACATACACTAATAGTTGTAAAACCAGGAATGATTATAATAGACCATGAAACACCATTTACATCCCCTGAATAGCAGAAATGAGTAATTTAAAAACAAAATATATCATGTCTTAACTTCTATTTATAACTCTCAATGAAATCCTTCTAAAAGAATTATGAGAGAATTGTGTCAATTATTCCAAGTTTATGCCAACAAAAAACACTAAGATTGGGTAAAGCAGGTTGGTCAGATAACAAATTATATTAATTGAATGAATGAATCTACTGGGTTTAATTCCAAATATTAGAAATAATATCAGAGAATGTTAATACCCTGGAGGATCAAATAAAAAGTACATATCTGACTATTAGCTCAGGGTGAGAAAAGGAAGCAAAAACAGCATCACATTTCTTATACTTTTAAAATAGAAGTTTAAGTCTTTATAAAAACATCCAATATCAGTCACTCTGAACAACATACTTTTTATAAAACTGAAAAATCTGTATAAGGGTCCATATAAAATTGTAAAAGAAAATGGTAAAAATGTATTTTGGGTATAAACTGGAGAAGATATAAAAGGGCCATACAATGCATGAATTTTAAAAACATTTCAAGAGATAGACCAATAATTAACCCTAATTATGAAATATTTTAATAGTACTTTAAGGTAGTAAATTAGAATTTACATAGATAATAATTATAACACATTGAATAATGTAATTAAAAAGTAGGAATAAGATTTTGAAGATTAAAGAAATCTTTTGACTGTTTGAATTTGTTTAGTTTTACTTTCAGTAGAGGATTTTATCATCGATATGAAGATGCAATGTTTTCATGTAATTTTCTGGGGTATTTCTATCTCATGCATTATACCAACCCTTGAAGTCATATATCTGCCTCTAAATCTCAAGAAGATCATGGCATAAGTTGTGAATTTATTCTAAAGATGTATTTGGAACTGTTTTTCATGGTTGGTTAATATATCTCTGTCTCATGATCATTTAGTCTGAAAATTTTATATATCCTAATGAACAAGAAAGACTTTATATTGAAAAGAGTTTTAATGTTAATAAAATATTTTGGGATTTTGATACTTAATAATGTTTAAACTGAGATAGCTCTCCTAGTATTCATGCTATATTGTGTACATATTGTCTGATGGTTGGATTCTTTATTGTTCTCAGTACTACAGGTTGATATTCATTTTCTTAATAATTGAATGCCACTCCATTCTCCAGAAAAACAATTATGAATGTATTACATCATAAAAACTTTAAAAGACCCATGTTTTAAATACACATATATATATATATATATATTGTTCATAAAAAAAAAAAAGAAAAAAAAAATTAAGTATGAGCTAATCAATAATTATTTGAGATATTAGAATGAGAAATGGCAATTAATGTAATTGCACTAGTATCAAACTGAAGTCAATATGACTTTGTTCAATATTACAATGTAATAGTAAATAACTAATTAAAAATGAAGCAAACTTAAAATATATATATTAACATAGTGACAATAATTGATTTTTTTTTTAAAAAACTTATATATTATTATCATTTCCTATTTTAAATGGAAACAGATTAAATTAATATTTCTAGTCTGAAATATGATAGTTCAAAAATAGTGAAATTACATGTATATATTTTTGTAAACAAGGCAAAACTCTCCATACAGTAGTGCCAACCAGGGTAATCAATGAATGCCAGAAGGTTTGTGCATAAAACCCCTATCTAATGCCTACCCATCCAATATCCCCAGACTAGTTTCAAAGAATATAGTTGTTTTATAATTTACTAAGTAAAAGAAAAAAAAGCAATACAAAATTGTATTTCTAGTGCAATTAAAACTAATCATGTAATTAATTCATATCGTTAGTTGAAGATAAGGAGGAGAAAGTAGTTATTTTCTTTCATTTATAAATATATTTTAGATAACAAAAAGTAGATGTAAAATTATTTGGATTCTTTATATATTTATAATGCTTAATTCAAAATGTTTTTTTTTTTTTGTTGTGTGATTTAACTTAAGATTCCATTTTTTTTTTTGTAACTTGCTTTATATTGTATGAGAAAGAATTTATTAATGATTAAACTATAATTGTGATTGGACAGGGTGGTATTCTATTGTTATGGGAATATATGTCAGCATAAAACATGCCACCCTCTCTTGTTCCTGTTTCTTGCTGCTGACAATAATAATAGAGATCTTGCGGAAGTTGATTTTGGAGTAATTATAATCAAACAATTGTTCTTAGTAGAGCAATTGAAGACCATTAACAATTGTAGTCAATATTAGGAATTAGATTATCCTTGCCAATATTCTACAATGATCAAATTCATTAGGAAAATGAAACCAGAAAGAATTCATTGTTAAAATCTCAATGTGTGCCATTCTGTACTCTGGAACATGTAGCTCTCCTGTAGATCACCTGTTGCCAGCCTGGAATGAGAGAAGAGATAGCTATCTCATAACATTTATTTGTTATACCATCGTAATAGAATTACACCTCTACATATCAATGAATACTTAGTAATAAACATGTGAACGCATTTATAATAGTCAAGTTTCATAAACATGGTAACATGATGTTAAAAATTGTTCCAATTAATTTTTGGTATGAAGAAATTTTATTTAATGGGATTTATTATTAATAACAATTTCTATTATAAATCCTTAAATATTTATTTCTTTTTCTAGTATTATTATTAATGAAATCTATAACATTATTTTTTTAAATTTATTTTCTAATATCAATTTGTATTTAATATCCAATGTGTGTGATACTATATATCATTAGATGTTTAATTTAATACAAATGTCAAGACCAGAACAGAGGACTGCAGTGATGGCTAAATATAGTTGCAAGTCTTAGTGAAATACATATCCTAGAAGTATTTAGAAAGGCAGATTGGTCAGTGAAAAGAGAATGCATGGTATTGGATTTGCTATAATATCTAATTTAATATCTCCTATTAATATATATATATGTGCTCTCCGCACAGATAATGAAGCTATTAAACATAAGTAAAATTATCAAAAGTTACCGCCAAGCGCTTTTGGGACAGTTTATAGTCCCATATTTATGGCTATTTGTGTTAGTTAGGAACTGTAATATTAATGCAAATTTATGCATTATAAACTGTCCCAAAAGCGCTTGGCGATAACTTTTGATAATTTTACTTACGTTTAATAGCTTCATTATCTGCGTGCAGAGCACATACATATATATTGATTTCATACGCTAATGAAGTAAAGCCTTAACTAGCTCCTATTGTTGGAACTCCTCATTGTATCAATGAAAGATTAATCTATGCTGCAACCTTAGATTCAGAAAAAAAAAACTTTTATTCCTTGTAGAATAGCATTATTATAGAAACAGCATTAGAGAGAACACAATTTTATTTTTGGAGATTAATATATGAACTGGTACTAATATAATAAGTCTTCAACCAAAAGTTATTGGAAAAATACAAATAGTTTGTTATTGAATTTATGCAAAACACATGGGTTAATTATCACAAACACTTTGTTTATGCTGAATACTGCTGTAAATGAATATTGATGTGCCAATGTTTAAAACTATGGTATTTAATAAATTATATCATAGTTAGAAGCCAGAATAAAAAGACTCACATTGTGCAAGCACAGATTTTTGGACAGGTAAGCTCCAAGATTAAAGTGATAGCTGCATTACATTAAATTTCAACAGCTATTAAACACTAAAATTACTAATTTGTATCTTCAGGATTGTCATAACATTAAAGCATGGAATTCTTTTAAGGAATGGAATATTGTTACAAGTAAATCTATTCTTGGGTTCACTAAAAAGAAGAATCATGACTAGTTGTCTGATGTTTTTTATTATTAGTGATATAATTAAAAGGAAATATGAAAATTTCTAACTTGAAAGAATAGTAGATTAAATGTAAACTTCATAAGGCTGAAGTTCAATGATTGACCAAGAAGCTGAAAAATATGGTGGATTAAAACTGCAAAGAAGATATAGATATTCATTAATTATGATCATTCTAAATCTTTTTTATGCATTGAAAGCAGCATATGGACTTTAAGAAATTGTACAATTCCACTAAATCCAGCAATAGCACTCTTCTATGGTGACATGATATTTTGAGTAGATGAAATGAGAAATTTTGATCTTCTTTTGAATAATGATACAAAAATTAAGATATTTAAGATATCAATTTTAATTGCTCAATTATATTTGAATAAGGGTATCTAGATTGGTGAAATTACTGTTTTTAATTTTAAAAATGGAAAGTCTGCAGATTCTAATGAAGTACCTGGAGAAGTTTTAAAATATAGTCTGATATATTGTCTTTAAAAATATTGAAATTTTAAAGTAATATACAGACCTGTGAAATTGTGCCATCCAATCTTAATGATGTTTTTATTGTTACAATTTTTAAAAACCAAAAAATAGAGATTGCAGTAATTATTATGGATTAGCATTATCCACTATAATAAAGGTATTCTCAAGAATTTTGTTTAATAGATTATTTCCAATTATAGATGAATAGTTACCAGATATCTATTGTGGTTTTAGAGAATCAAAAAAGACTATAAACATGGATTTTGTTGACAAATGCAAAAAAAGTGAGAAACAAAGGAATGATTTATACACAGCTTTTATTGATTTTGTCAAGACATATGACTCATTAAAACAGGCAAAACTCACTATACGTATTGCCTGTTTTAATAACAGTTATAAGCAAGCATAAGAAATGGTGATCATGTGATGTTTATTGACATATGATTCAGTGAATAGGACATGTCTATAGCATTGTTTGATTTATATTATACAACTTCTACGTGATGGAATGAAATTGTTATTACTACAAAGGAAAATTATGCATTTTAAATGAAATATAGTGTTACACAAGGATATGTGCTTGCTTCAAAATTGTTTTTAATCTTTATGGCAGCAGTCTCTGGAACTATTTCTAGGCTACTTAATCAAACAGGGATCAAAATATAATAGTTTTGATGTTGGAATTTTTAATTTGGATTGATTAATAGTGTAAACAATATTTTTTTCTTTTTTGGATTTTGAATTTACAGTATACTTATGATTATGCTATTTTTGATCATTTAAAAGACAACTCATATGATGTTCTTAATGTTATGAAAGTAGCGTATAAAGGATGTTTATTAATTAATGTTTAAAATCTTGAGTTTTTAATCAACCAATCATGAAAGAAAATCTGCAACAACTTTTAGCTTGGATGGTACTCACTTTGAGAATGCAAACCAGTTTAATTCTCTTTGTGGTTTTATAAGTAGAAAGTTAAAGTTAAATACTGAAGTGCAATACAGTCCCTAATGTGCTATAGCTGTTTTAACAAAAAAATAACAAATACAACTGAATTTTATATAGAATTTTTATTTTACCTAATTTATTGTATGGAAATGAAACTTGGGCAATTTATCAGCTCAATTTTAATACTTTATAAAAGTTTATTTTAAAGATGCTCTGTAAAATTTTAAAAATACAATGACAAGATCATAAAACCAATCTGTTCTTTAGCTTGATTGGATGTGATATTGAAACCATTATTGTAAAATCACATCTGCACTTGTTTGTGCTAAAATTATACAATGTTGCCACTTTAACATTATATCTTTTTTAACTCCACCTAAAAGCTATTATTTTTTATCCCTTTCGTCAATTTAATTTTCTACAGTGCTAACTCCAATATTTTTTTTTCCTTTTTTTTTTTTAATGCGGAAAATAGTTATCAATAAAATAATGAATGCCAAAATTATTTTCCAATTTATAATTTATATATTTCAATATTTATCATAAATTTTATTGTAAAAGCTGAAAAAGTATATTTTCTTTACCAAATATATATAGTACCAACAAATATTCTGATTTAATAGTTTCAGGCTCATGTCCTGGACTCATTAACTGATTTCTCTGTCATTTCTTGTGAATCTTTTAAAAATTCATTATCACAAGCAAAATTTAATTTTTGTTTTGGCATTTAACAACAAAAAAAAAATTGTTATACTGTATAATAAAATTATAATTTCAAATTTGAAGTGTAAAGGTGATTAGTAATCATAGTGAAGTCATAATACAATAAGAATAAATTCCAAAAACTTTGAATATATGTATATAAGTTGGTGGTAGATAAAAAAAGAAAGATAGTTATATTTATTTATTGTGGAGCCTTAGGAAGTTTTTTTTAAAAAAAAATTAGCATGTGAGGATACAATTACTTGGAAAAGAATATTTTATTATACTAACTGACTAATCTAGTAATAAACAATAGTAATGCATTTTCAATTTATTCTGATGCTTTTTAATTATATTAATTTTTATTCTCTCCAAAAAAACCAGCTAAAAACTTAACTTGCGAAAATACTTATTTCTACGAATTTGTCAAATGTAAATATTTATTTTAAAAAAATACTTCCTTGTGCTTAAAATCTCGTTATCGTTCTTAAATGAAGACACTTTATAGTAAAATTTGTGTAAAAAAACACTGTAGAATAATATTTAACGGTGATTCTTTGACAAATAATGTAATTTTATTAAATGGGCGTGGGGGTATATTAAGCTTTTGTCGTGTAAACTTGTATCTGCGTTTTAAAATATACGGTAAGAAACATTAGTAATCCTGACTTATAGCGATCGCGACACTTCGCCCTCTATTTTTAAAAAACTTAACTACATTTTTTTCCCTACTAAGTGTATCCAACTTTAATCACTGTATGTAACTATAAATAAATGTCAATAATAAAAAAAATTAAAAAAAACTTACATTTTTATGCGTACTTTCCACTTGTAATGTATATCTAGCGGTCTTTACTGTATATATAACTATAAATAAATAAACTATATTAACTATAAATGTTTTTACATAAAGATGAATAAATAAATAAAAAATGAACATACATTTCCTGCAGGCAGGATCCGTGTTTCGAACTACGTTATTCTCACTATGTAATTGCAAAGTATATTTAACTATAAATGTATTTTTTACATGAAGATTAATGGTGTAATATTCAGTGTTCACTGGTAAAATATTCGGCCAGCATAGATAGTGTTAGATGGCAATGCAAAATGTGTCACCAACGAGCAGACCTTTGTTCTCATCCTACCTGCAGGAATTTTCATTCAGAAATATGCATGAACGTGGCAGCATTTTCATGCATTTCCTCACTTGTATAGCTGAAAACTACGCATAAAAATGTAAGTGGATACACTTAGTAGGAAAAAAAATGTAGTTAAGTTTTTTTAAAAATAGAGGGCGAAGTGTTGTGACCGTTATAAGTCAGGATTACCCAAAACATATGTATATGCATAGCAATCTATCACACACATATAGCACATTTATTGCTTGTATAATATATACACACAACACATATGACTGTAAGTGAACTAAAGAAATAATGTGTTGGTAGTAATGATCTTATGTGATTAGGCTCACTAATCTGATAGATATCTGATAAAAGTTCATTATCTTTAAATATGCATGCACATATACATGTAGCAAGGATTAAAATATTATTCTTAACTAAACATATATCTAGAAAGAAGAAACATGTTGCTATCTGAGAATAAGACAGTTACTCAGAAAGCTTACATACGTGTATCCGTAGCAATCCATTTTTGGAATTTGACTACTAAAAAAATAAACTTTCTTGTGACACAAAGTCAAAATATTTAATGACATTATCATTAATCACATTTCAATGAATATTAAATCATGGATGAAGAGTGAAGACTATTTTTAGTAACAAATAACAATAATGGCTATTATACAATGATTATAATAATGCACATGAACTTTACAGATGTAATTGTTCATATGAAACCAGTGTTTCCAGGTATCTACTGTTTCCAATTATTTCTTGAAATAACTTTAGTATTTTATAAAATATTTAGCTTAACAAATTCTAATTTAGTATTAATAACAGACACTGTTTAAAATATAACTATGCATGTCATGAGTATTAAATAATAATTACTAAAAATGAATACTCATATAAATTTAGGTATTATAAATATAAAAAAATTTCAGCTATTTTTTTAACTAGTCTTTTGAAGAAAGATCAGTCTATATAATTTTATTAATATGTATTGTTAATAAAAATTATTCCTTGTATGGAAATTCTTTAATAGTATATTACAGTTTTATTGATAAAGTCATTCGTGATTTAATATTGTCAATTCTAAGTGGTACAGTTAACTTTAATAGTATATATGTAAACTTAAACAATTGTATTAGTCAAACAGTTCACTTTGTGTTTGAGATAGAATTTCAGGCTCCTATGTAATTTGTAATATTTTTGAGATGGAATTCTTAGTAAACTTACCATGCAGTTTGTAAGTTTTCTTTACGTTAACTGGTTCTCACTATAGCTACTAGGTGGTAGATATATTCCAGCAGAAATGGCTACAAGTTTAAATACTGTGTTAGGCAACCATTGTTAATTCTGTTGAATGCCACCAGGCTGGAAGATGATTTATTGTCTTTCAACATTAACACATCAAATAACAGTTATCTTTGGATATCTCGTGTTTTTTTCTTTCATTTACACCTGCCATACAACTGAATTATGTCTAGCATAGATTAGGAGCTTATAATTCTCTGATCCACTATAGAATGAAATATTAAGCAGAAAAACAAATGATAAGATTAATCAAACAAAGACTATAACAACTCTATTGTAACCTACAAAAATCATCCTTATTTCATAATTTAATAGTTAACATAGATATTAAAACAGTAGCAAACTCTCTATGCAGCAGTGCTCTCAGTGCAAACCATGATAATCAATGAATGTAAGAAGATTTGTACATACATTAGTATAATAAAATATTCTTTTCCAAGTAATAATATTAAAGTTTTTTTTCACAATTGTATCCTCACATGCTAATTTTTTTTTAAAAAAAACTTCTTAAGTCTCCCCAATAAATAAAATATAATTATCTTTTTTTTTTTTATCTATCACCAACTTATATACATATATTCAAAGTTTTGGAATTTATTCTTATTGTATTATGACTTCACTATGATTACTAATCAACTTTACACTTCAAATTTGAAATTATAATTTTATTATATAGTATAACAATTATTTTTTTTATTAACATTTATACTTAGATATAGTTTATTTATAGTTACATACAGTGATTAAAGTTGGATACACTTAGTAGGAAAAAAAATGTTAAGTTTTTTTAAAAATAGAGGGCGAAGTGTCGCGACCGCTATAAGTCAGGATTACCGAAACATTATTTATTTAATATAGGGTATATGAGCACAGACTTTCACATGACCCACCACTCTCCACTCTATCTAATAACACTATACACTCAAGCACATATATGCTGAAAAGATAAATAATCACCAATATACGTATTTCATGCTAAACCAGCAATCATCAGTTGGTCCAGATTATCATCTCCCACACATATATACTATAAGTGCTCAGATATATATTAAGATAGACAATCTTCATACTTTAATGGACAGGCTCCAATCCACTACACACTCCAACTCTTCAACCGTCCATCCAATTGAAAATCTGATGATCAGTGTTATTAGACAGAGTGGAGAGTGGTGGGTCATGTGGAAGTCTGTGCTCATATACCCTATATTACATATATAGACACAGGTATATAATAAGCCTGTGTTTCAGTTATTATTATTTATTGGGATTAATTTTGTATTAATTAATATATTAAAACATTAAATTTTTTTTTGTCTAATGTTGATATAAAAGTTTGATATTTATCAAAAAGAAATTGTAATTTTTTTTAGTAAAATACTAGATTACTTCGATAAAGTTCGGCTGTTTTTTGTAACTTAAAAAAAGCTGTTATTTCGAACTTACTTTCTAATTATTAGTTAGTTATTCAGAGTTATGCCAGTTCTCTATTAGGATTTTTTTTCCCTTTAAAAAAATAAAATAAGGTTTTTTATCTTAGATATTTCAATATCATGTGTGATTACAATCAAGATTGAATAAACTCTTCCTAGTTTTACAATAATTTATCTGAGGTACACACATTTTTAAGCATTATCAAAAAAAAAAATACGACATATTTAAAATTTCGACCGCTTTATATTGCATCTATTGATATTTATTTTCTTATAAAAGGACCATTCTAAATTGTAAGGAAAAGCAATAATTGAATCTCAAACATTTATCAATTATTAAATCCATTTAATATAGAATATATATTGTAACCAGACGGACACCCAAACCCACTCTTGGTTGGTTTTATTTCCTGATGAGCATATTGCAGGAAGGAACTATTGATTGGCACTCCCCAATGCAGACGTCACCCCACCTACAACAATATTTCCTGCTCATCAGAGAATGTAGCACCATAGAGATTGGAAGCATCTAGAAATTTATGTTTGGTTTCCCAAATGGCGCCACTAGAGTTCCATCTCACTACAACCTTACTTACCATCGTCTGGTTATGCCGAACATAGCTCAGGAGGCATGACATTCTTGTGAGCAAGATGCAATGAATAACTAGTGGTGCAAAAATGGAATTAAACAACTAAAATTAATTTTTAATAACAATTTATTTATAACAATTTCTTTGCAGTCCTTCTAAGATAGTTCATTCATATCCATGTGAAGATTCATATCAGTTCAATAAGAAGAGGTCTAGAAGCATTTTATTTAACAATAACTCATTTGCAATTCCTTCTAATATAGTTCATTTCTATCCATGTGAGAATTCATTTTCAGTTCAATTATGAGAAGTTTGGAAAAATTTTATTTATCAAGTATACATATACAGAGGTTTTATCACTTTATTCAGATATGCATATAGGCCTTTATAATTCATTATCATTTGGTTATAATAATATATAACAATTTCATGTTTGTAGATAACTATTACTCAGTCGAACATAGACGTACATTTTTACATCGATTTTTATTCAGGTAGGCATTTAAACATTTATAAATCATCATCATTTAATTATCCTAGTATATAGCACTTCCCGGTTTATAGATATTGATTATTCAGTCAGATATAAACGTATCTTTTTACATCGATTTTTATTCAGGTAGGCATTTAAACATTTATAAATCATCATTTAATTATTCTAGTGTATAGCACTTTCAGGTTTATAGATATTTATTATTCAGTCAGATATAGATGTGTATTTTTACATAAACTCTTATGCAGGTAAGCATTTAAATATTTATAAATCATCATCATTTAATTATTCTAGTATATAGCACTTCCCAGTTTATAGATATTTATTATTCAGTCAGATATAGACGTGTATTTTTACATAAATTCTTATGCAGGTAAGCATTTAAATATTTATAAATCATCATTATTTAATTATTCTAATATGTAGTACTTCAAGGTTTACAGATATTTATTATTCAGTCAGATATAGAAGTATCTTTTTACATCAATTTTTATTCAGGTAAGCATTTAAAATTCATTGTCATTTAATTATTCTAATATATAACAGTTTTATGGAGATATTTATTATTTAATCAAACGCAGACATATATTTTTTACACCTAAGTTGGTGCTGATATAGTATGCTCTCGGTGGCCATTTTGAATTTTAAAACACCGAAAAACACTGCTGGCACATGCAAGCGATAAATGACATCGACTGTTTTCAAAAAATTAAATGACCTAAGGCACTTCAATAAAAAAGGGCAGGAGTAAGAAAGTAACTTGGAAATTAAATAGTCCAAGGCACTACACTTAAAAAAGGGGTGGGAAAAGAGACTAACGTGGAAAATTAAATAGCCTAAGGTGCTACAATGGAAAAAAGTGCAGGAAAAGAAAAAAAAGTGAAAAAAGAAAGTAACATTGAAAATTTAAAAAATTACAAAATTCTTTAAAATAAATCAAAAACGCTAATTTATATAGTGATAATCAAACATTGTAATAGTAAATCTCAAAAAATTAATGTATGTTAAGGCATTTAAAAAAAAATCATAAATGCTATTTACAAAAAGGCTTTACATAGTGATAATTAGAAAAATAATAAATGCTACTTTCAAAAGCTAATTCCTGTCTTTCAACAGTATATACTAAATCAGTATTATAAATTTAAAAAACAATATGCTATGAATCAAACATTGTAATAGTAAATCTCAAAATATTAAAAAAAAGGGAAGGAAAAGAAAGTAATGTGGAAAATTAAATAGCCTAAGGTGCTACAATTAAAAAAAAATGCTGGAAAATAAAATAAAAAATAAAAAAACACTATAAATCAAATATTGTAATAGTAAATCTCAAAAAATTAATGTATGTTAAGACAAAGTATTCACATGAATTGCAGTACATTAAAAAAAAATATCATAAATGATATGTACAAAAGCCTGGATGTATATAGCAATAATTAAACCTATTTACTCAGCGATAATTACAAAAATAATAAATGCCGCTTTCAAAAGCTTATTCCTATAGCGATAATTAAATGCTATTTCCTTAGCGATAATTAGAAAAATAATAAATGATACTTTCAAAAGCTTATTCCTGTCTTTCCACAGTATATACTAAATCAGTATTATAATTTTAAAAAACAATATTTAAAAACTATAATGCTATAAATCAAACATTGTAATGTAACATTAAATAGCCTAAGGTGCTACAATGGAAAAAAATGCAGGAAAAGAAAAAAAAAGAATGTAACATTGAACATTAAAAAAATTACAATCCTTTAAAATAAATCAAAAATGCTAATTTATATAGTGATAATCAAACATTGTAATAGTAAATCTCAAAAAATTAACGTATGTTAGGGCATTTAGAAAAAAAAATCATAAATGCTATTTGCAAAAAGCCTTTATATAATGATAATTAGAAAAATAACAAATGCTACTTTCAAAGGCTTATTCCTGTCTTTCAACAGTATATACTAAATCAGTATTATAAATTTAAAAAACAATATTTAGAAACTATAATGCTATAAATCAAACATTGTAATAGTAAATCTCAAAATATTAAAAAAAAGTGTGGGAAAAGAAAGTATGTGGAAAATTAAATAGCCTAAGGTGCTATAATGAAAAAAAGTGCGGGAAAAGAAAAAAAAGCAAAACAAGAATGTAACATTGAAAATTTTAAAAATTATAAAATCCTTTAAAATAAATCAAAAACGCTAATTTATATAGTGATAATCAAACATTGTAATAATAAATCTCAAAAAATTAAAGTATGTTAAGGCATTTAAAAAAAAAAATCATAAATTCTATTTGCAAAAAGCCTTTATATAGTGATAATGAGAAAAATAAATGCTACTCTCAAAAGCTTATTCCTGTCTTTTAATAGTATATACTAAATCTCAAAAATCAGTATTATAATTTAAAATAATATTTATAAAGTATATTGCTAAATCTCAAATGGCGGGTACATGACTTTCAACACTATTTCGTGGAGTATCAACAAATAAAAAACCTAATTAACTTATTTTTAAAAATATATATTTTACATTTGCCTTTGGGATTATCCCTTAACTAAGAGTTATAATAATAAATCACAAATCTTAATAATAGACATATGAATACATATTACAGTTAGCATTTATTTAAGTAATTTTTTACCAATATTTTATGAATTTAAAAAAAATTACCAACTTTCTGGATTGGATTACTTTAAAGAAGATGCCAGTAAAATTAATTTATTCAGGAAAAAGCAGCTTGACATTGTCTCTTTCAAATTTATTTTTAAAACTGTGTGCTTGGGTCTCACACAAATTAAACCAGGTATGTGTGACGTAAGATAATTTCCAAGAATTAGGCTTCCTTCGGGATTGGCTTTTGTCTTACAAAAATAAAAGTGCTAAGTTAAGAAATTTAACAATAGAAAGCTAAACTTTCAAAATTAAAAAAAACAGATGTAAACAAGTTAATGGACTTTTATGCTTCAAGCCTAACCTGTAAGCTAATGCAATAGAGTGGTAAAATTTATTATGAAAAATTTATAAATTAATGATTTAAAATTGTGAGAGATTTGTTATAAGTGATAATCCTAAAAAATTGGTCATATAAATACTGATGAAACTTCTTTACTCCAAACATAATTGGTAGTGCTTCTTTGTCAAGCTGGCTATAAAAGCAATGGGTATTTCATCTCAATTGTTTGGTGACTGATTATTGCTCCTATTACATTTTCAGAAATAGCAGTAGTTAACAATACTTCTAAGTCACTATTGTAGTATATCAATAATTTGTCAAATGTTAAAAGTCTTTAGACTGTTTAAAAGCATTTTCTTGGCTGCTTTTCTCACTTCCAATTTTGATGCTTTCAGAGATTATATGACTGTGCTATGTATATCTAATTCTAAAAAAAAATATTTCTTTGGTCTCCCAAATGCACTTTTCTGGATTCTTTATTTAATCGACCACATATACTCATTACCCTTGTTTTGTCCACTTTTGTCTGAAAATGATTTGGAGCTGTGGTAATTCTAAAAAGTAAACAATTATATTCAAAAAGTCATATAAGGGTTATAATTATTAAGATTTCTGTGGACCCTTCGTTTGCTGGAATCTGTTAAAATGCTTTTATATCCAGTTTTGCAAAATGTGGGCATTTTTGCATTAATGCTCACACTTCCAGACATCCAGTATTGGGGTATGCGTTTTTTATAACTTTTATTTATGGTTGTGCGATAATCACCACAAATGTGTATCGAATCATTTGGTTTAGTAGTAACAATTGAGTAGCACACTTGGATTTTTCCACTGATATTGTAAGTCAGAAAACGTGTGACTCGTAAACATAATGCAGAATTCGACCACCACACAGAACAGCAGCACCATCGAGGTAGCGAAGCCACCCGTGGTACTCAGTTCGAACATAGTTTGTCGGTTCCACAATACAATCCATGAAACAACACATCTGTTGCGACATTAGTAAATATTTCTTTAGGCACGGTGGTCAGGTATATGCAAGAGATTCATGATTTTATTTTCGAGTTAGCCAATAATCAAACTAATATTAGTTAAACATTCGTATTTATATAATCGAGGAAATATTATATAGAATGGGTATCGAATAAATGAAACGTAACTGCAGACGTATAGTTTAAAATTATTTATTAACACATTTTAATAAGATCATTTACTAACAATATTTTATGGAATAAAAGTTTCAGTAGCGGGATTTGCGACATGATTATATTTTAAAGAATACATTTATTTATTTGTTTACAAAAGGAATTCATTTATTTGAAGGCGTAATCTAGCTACCTAAAATTCTCGAGTAAGTATTTCTAATGCATGCCTGGAGGGATTTATACCTTTGCAATGCAAGAGTCTAAAGTAAGATTTAAGAGAAGCGGCGGACATATATTTATTTAATTAAAATATTTATTTTATGAATAAGGGCAAACATTTATTTGAGAGTGAATTATGAAGATAATACAGAGGCGGAGTGATATATAGAATAATAAAATTAAGAAAGGAACACGTGGTACGCTTGCATGCCTGGAGGGATTTATACCTTTGCAATGCAAGAGTCTAAAGTAAGATTTAAGAGTAGCGGCGGACATATATTTATTTAATTAAAATATTTATTTTATGAATAAGGGCAAACATTTATTTGAGAGTGAATTATGAAGATAATACAGAGGCGGAGTGATATATAGAATAATAAAATTAAGAAAGGAACACGTGGTACGCTTTAGAAAGGCAATATGGAATGGCAGTATATCGAAACTGCAATGTCGTGAATGAGTTTATAAAAATGTCGGGCTGGTCTCTGCCATCGGCCCAACGAAGTAAGGTGTCACATAAGCATAACCAGGGACAAGAAGTCCGTGTCGCAGTTTGCCGGCTGGCTGCGTGACGTCGTCAAGTCCTACGGGAGCACCCATTATCTCCGCTTGCGTAAGATGACTGGGGTTAATTTCAACCCTGAAGAATCCGGGAATTTCACGGCGGAATGGGTCATCGCGTCTCTAAAATGTAACACATGTGTAATGTATTAATGATTATGATAAGATTTAAATAGATTTCTAACTCGGCCCTACATTATCAATATTTACTAAAAGAACGTTGGCGACTCTCAAAGAAATGTAATTTTCTAGAATTATTCATTAAGATTTAATCAATACAAAACATATATAAACTGGGAATTATTACAACTAATATGCCAGCCATTTGCGAAGTAGTAGACCCTGCATTACAATAAATGATGCATAGAATGCATGTCGATTTATATGAAAGTTAAGTGATTTATGAAAGTAAATATTAATGAAAATTTGACACGCATTCATTGTTTCAAGCGATCATAGATTTAGACTTTAAAAATTGAGACAATTATGAGCATGCAATAATTAAATAATAAATATAGATAAAATGTAGATTTTAGAAATACGCACCCAAGAAAGATAGAATGAGGTAAGCTAGATTATTAGAGAAATTTACACATTAAGTTAATTATTCACTTTAGTTATACAAATGGTAGTTTTTACATTTTACAATTTAGATAAGTAAGATGAAGAAGAGCTATAGCATGTTATTAGAGTACTCTAGAGTTTGAACACAGACAGGTACCTGTTTTATAAGAAGTTTTCCAAGTCCATTGGTTTAGTGGCAAATAGTTCACGAGTGGCAATTCTTTCTTGTATTTAGATATTTCATTTACTTTAACAGCAGCAGCAGCTTTCTCATTTATTTCAGGCAGCAGATCTTCATGGTGAATTTATGACGGGCAATGGAAAGTTCGGCATCCGATAGGCCATCTCCCGATGGAGAATAATCTAGGTGCTTTTACTCGGTCATACCTTGGCAGGAACAATTTATTTTTATATTTTGGAGACTCTCAGTGATCGAGAGCAAAGCTAAAGTTTAAGTGAATGTCCCCAGCAAGTCTAAGATGGCCTCTTTTCTTATCTTGATCTCTCACATTTTTGTTAAGGTATTTTTAGGTTCTACTTAATCTGCCCTGAGGATAATCAATGCATTTTGTTGGTTTTAATTATAAAGAAAGCTGCCATTCTATTGTTTACATTTTAAATTTACTAATTACATTTTGGGGAATTTTTCTTTAATTAATCTATTATCTAACACTGACCGATGCTTTTAAATTTCAAAGACAAAAAGGGAACATAAGATTATTTTAACTTTTAATTAAATATTACATCAGATTTTTTTAGAAATATTATTAAACGAAATTTAAACAAAGCAATAAATACGAACTTTATAATCCAAAATAAATGATTAAAATTATACAAAATTATATAATTAAAAGAAATCTAAATTATATTATTTTATTCCTATTTATTGCCTTTAATTTGAGATCGAAATGTGTGCGTGTTTATGCTGAATTCTACATATATTTATACATTTTTAATATTACTACACACACAATTCGATACCAAAAAGTTTAAATTTGGGCGGGATAGACCGGTCAGTGAGAGATGACAGAAAAAGGTGAAACTTAAGATTCGAATATGAATCTTACTGTTTCATTTCCCCGTACTTCCCGTGAACAATTAAGGAAGGACAAAGGAGGCAAGAAAGAGAAAAAAAAAATTTTACATTACATAATTTAAATACGAAAAAATTATTATTTTTTTACAGATATATTGAAATATAGAAAGCAGAGATTACATGAAGCAACGAACAATTTATATACCCGGATCTAGAATTTATAGTTTAATTAAAATGGCTTAATTTGGCTGTGTCTGGTTAAAATCATAGTAATAATTAGTTAAACTGAATGTATATATATAAAAAAATTTTTTACGAGTAATAGTAATTAAAATAATAATATATATAACAAAATTTCTATCTAAAACCCTATTTGACTAAAGTACATTCCATTCAACCAAGTTCATTATATCAAGTTCATTTTAATATTTTCATATACGTTTAATAACCGTCCTAAGAGTCTAATATTTTTACAACCCCGGGTCAGGTGGATAATACCGATCTCTTGTTGTCGATGACTGCGGCTTTGGGTTTTCTAATCTTCGCCCTCTATCAGGTGGTTCTTTGGCCCAATGGTTCAAATCCAAGGTAGTGAGAAATTCAATCATTTCTTCTATGTCTTTTATCCGACTACCTGCCATTAACTGTTGTATGGTTAGCGGCATACTACGCTGGATGGTCCCTATGATGTGTGAATTCGAAAAGGCGAATGCTGTAAGGGATTTAAACCGGTTCGCTTGGCGGAGGAAAAACTGTGTGTGCGTGTCTTGGGGTATCATCCCATATTTTTCCTGGCAGAGCGTATTGTAGATATCGCTTTGACACTCGTTGCTCCAGTAATGCTTCATTAACGCATCTTTGAATTTTTCTATGGTTTTAGGCTTCCATCTCACCATATTCCACCAGTCCTTGGCAGATCCCTGTAGATGGTAACTGGCTATCGCTATCTGCTCATCTGGCCCTGTCTTATGAACTTGGAAGAACTTTTGTAAGCTCTCTAAGTGGGCTTGAGGATTTTCTCCTATCTCCCCTCTAAAGATTTTGATGTGGATCATCTTTGCTAAATAACTTTGGTGTCCAGTGTCCATCTTCATCTCTTCTTTAATGCTGACTTCCTTCTCCGGTTCTTGTGGACCTTCATCGGCTTGAATGAGGTTTCTTTGCTCATCACACTTTTTCATATTTACTACACTACCTGCTTGCCCTTCTACTATCATCGGTTCGTCTGATCTCTCTGACTTCTTTTCCTTTTCCATATCTTTAATCTCTTCTTCCTTTTTACTAACTGGGGATATTCCAAATGTTCCTTTATGGCTTCTAACTCTCTCCACATAATGTCTTTAAATTCCTGATATTCTCTAACTCTTATCTTTTCTTCTTGTCTCTGTTTTGATTCTTCCTCTCTTCTTTTTCTCGTTTCCTCCTCATACATTTTCTTCATTTCTTGCATATTCTGTCTGAGTATTTCCTCAATGAACTTGAAATTAAAGTCCATTGACTCTTTGTATTGTTGCGGAGCTTCCCCTCGCCCGGGTGTTGACTCCAGAGCTTCAGATAAATCTACTTGTTCTATATCAATATTTTCTGATTCCATTTTCTTAATATAATTTAATTATTTTATACTACTAGCATTTGACTACTCCCCAACGGTATATTGGCCCTATAACACTCTTTCACTGTCATCACCTACTCTACATTGCCCTATCTCTATATTGCTGCGTTTAACATATTTAACATATATATTATAGCGAACTACTGGTAACGCGTATAAGCCACTGCTGTCTATGATATATATATATTTGTACTTTAACAAAATATTTACTGTTAACATATATAACAAGCTTCTGCTGTCTATGATATATATATAATGGTGCTGTAATAAAATATTTACTGCTACTTGCTTTATCATTTAGCGACTGATTACTTTTTTTTTTGACATATATATATTAAAAAAAAATATTTCATTAGATCCGAGTATTTTCGTTCCTTCTTAACTTACACACACATCCCTGCTTTCCTTAAATTTGTTATTATGCCTGCTGTCCTTTCATTTACTCGACCCACATTATTTCACTCGATTTATTTTTTTTTCATTATTTTTATCAAAACAAAATCGTATATATATAGAATAATTAGCTAACTCGAGTAACGAACACTAAAAGAAATTTATATGCGTTATATTTTGCTCAGGGTATATATGGGTTTTTTGTATCGAAAGCTCCACGTTGGAAAGCGCCAAACGCTAAAAAAAAATTTATACTATGTAACAGTCAGAAAACGTGTGACTCGTAAACATAATGCAGAATTCGACCACCACACAGAACAGCAGCACCATTGAGGTAGCGAAGCCACCCGTGGTACTGAGTTCGAACATAGTTTGTCGGTTCCACAATACAATCCACGAAACAACGCATCTGCTGCGACATTAGTAAATATTTCTTTAGGCATGGTGGTCAGGGATATGCAAGAGATTCATGATTTTATTTTCGAGTTAGCCAATAATCAAACTAATATTAGTTAAAGATTTGTATTTATATAATCGAGGAAATATTATATAGAATGGGTATCGAATAAATGAAATGTAACTGCAGACGTATAGTTTAAAATTATTTATTAACACATTTTAATAAGATCATTTACTAACAATATTTTATGGATTCAAAGCTTCAGTAGCGGAATTTGCGATATGATTATATTTTAAAGAATACATTTATTTATTTGTTTACAAAAGGAATTCATTTATTTGAAGGCATAATCTAGCTACCTAAAATTCTCGAGTAAGTATTTCTAATGCATGCCTGGAGGGATTTATACCTTTGCAATGCAAGAGTCTAAAGTAAGATTTAAGAGTAGCGGCGGACATATATTTATTTAATTAAAATATTTATTTTATGAATAAGGGCAAACATTTATTTGAGAGTGAATTATGAAGATAATACAGAGGCGGAGTGATATATAGAATAATAAAATTAAGAAAGGAATACGTGGTACGCTTTAGAAAGGCGATATGGAATGGCAGTATATCGAAACTGCAATGCCGTGAATGAGCTTATAAGAATGTCGAGCTGGTCTCTGCCATCGTCCCGACGAAGTAAGGTGTCACATAAGCATAACCAGGGACAAGCAGTCCATGTCACAGTTTGCCGGCTGGCTGCGTGACGTCATCAAGTCCTACGGGAGCACCCATTATGTCCGCTTGCGTAGGACTGGGGTTAATTTCAACCCTGAAGAATCTGGGAATTTCACGGTGGAATGGGTCATCGCGTCTCTAAAACGTAACACATGTACAATGTATTAACGATTATGATAAGATTTAAATAGATTTCTAACTCGGCCCTATATTATCAATATTTACTAAAAGAATGTTGGCGACTCTCAGAAATGTAATTTTCTAGAATTATTCATTAAGATTTAATAAATACAAAACATATATAAACTGGGAATTATTACAACTAATATGCCAGCCATTTGCGAAGTAGTAGACCCTGCATTACAATAAATGATGCATTGAATGCGTGTCAATTTATATGAAAGTTAAGTGATTTATGAAAGTAAATATTAATGAAAATTTGACACGCATTCATTGTTTCAAGCGATCATAGATTTAGACTTTGAAAATTGAGACAATTATGAGCATGCAATAATTAAATAATAAATATAGATAAAATGTAGATTTTAGAAATACGCACCCAAGAAAGATAGAATGAGGTAAGCTAGATTATTAGAGAAATTTACACATTAAGTTAATTATTCACTTTAGTTATACAAATGGTAGTTTTTACATTTTACAATTTAGATAAGTAAGATGAAGAAGAGCTATAGCATGTTATTAGAGTACTCTAGAGTTTGAACACAGACAGGTACCTGTTTTATAAGAAGTTTTCCGAGTCCATTGGTTTAGTGGCAAATAGTTCACGAGTGGCAATTCTTTCTTGCATTTAGATATTTCATTTACTTTAACAGCAGCAGCTTTCTCATTTATTTCAGGCAGCAGATCTTCATGGTGAATTTATGACGGGCAATGGAAAGTTCGGCATCCGATAGGCCATCTCCCGATGGAGAATAATCTAGGTGCTTTTACTCGGTCATACCTTGGCAGGAACAATTTATTTTTATATTTTGGAGACTCTCAGTGATCGAGAGCAAAGCTAAAGTTTAAGTGAATGTCCCCAGCAAGTCTAAGATGGCCTCTTTTCTTATCTTGATCTCTCACATTTTTGTTAAGGTATTTTTAGGTTCTACTTAATCTGCCCTGAGGATAATCAATGCATTTTGTTGGTTTTAATTATAAAGAAAGCTGCCATTCTATTGTTTACATTTTACATTTACTAATTACATTTTGGGGAATTTTTCTTTAATTAATCTATTATCTAACATTGACCGATGCTTTTAAATTTCAAAGACAAAAAGGGAACATAAGATTATTTTAACTTTTAATTAAATATTACATCAGATTTTTTTTTAGAATTATTATTAAACGAAATTTAAACAAAGCAATAAATACGAACTTTATAATCCAAAATAAATGATTAAAATTATACAAAATTATATAACTAAAAGAAATCTAAATTATATTATTTTATCCCTATTTATTGCCTTTAATTTGAGATCGAATGTGTACATATATTTATATATTTTTAATATTGCTACACACACAATTCGATACCAAAAAGTTTAAATTTGGGCGGGATAGACCGCTCAGTGAGAGACGACAGAAAAAGGTGAAACATAAGATTCGAATACGAATCTTACTGTTTCAATATTAATAATCAATTTACAAACAAGAATTGAAATTTTATCCTCAACTCTTGCTTTTCGGGTATAAGATACTTTTCAAAGTTTACAAATTATATTTATTTTGCATTTTCCATAATTAATAATTCAACAGATTGAGTATTAAATTTTAACCATTCGTGTCTTCTAAATTCGATTGAAATTCTTCCTCTAACATATAATCTAATGGTAACTTTTATTATTTCTAATAAGTATATTGAATTTACATCGTTGGCTCGAAGATTAGTTTTTTCAATCTACTGTGGAAATTTTACATTTTCAGTTTCTTCTCATTTATAAAGTGCAAAATCTAAAATGGCTACCAATCACTACTTAATTTTGAAAATTGATCAACGAAGTTTTACTCAATATTCTACTTTGCCACTTCTAAAATGATATTCATTAATAATTCTTACTTTCATTTTGTATCGGTTATATCTGCATAGACAAGTAATTAAATACTGTATTTATAAATAAAAAGTGTTAAAACTACTTTTAATTTGAAGCTTGTATCCAATACGCGAAAAAATCATTGCGGAAATATTTAATTAAAACGTAACTAATATTCTATTATACTAATGACTAATCTAGTAATAAAAATAGTAATCTATTTTCAGTTTACTCTGAAGATGCTTTTTAATAATAATATTAATTTGTATTTTCTCCAAGAGATCTGCTAAACACTTAACCGGCTAAAATATTTATAAGAATTTGTCGAAGGTAAAAAAAAATCCGTTTGTTTAAATCTCGTTGTTATCGTTTTTAAACGGAGCTAGTACTCTATATTTAAAGACATTTTATCGTAAAATTTTTGTAAAAAAAAAAACATTAGTAGAATAGTATTTAAAGGTTATCTTTTGACACGTAATGTAATTTTATATTTAAAGTTTATAAAAATAATCTGGAAAAAACTTAACAATTGTACGAAACTGGGGGACAAATGTGTTAAGCTTTTCATCGTGAAAAGTCTGCATTTTAAAATACATTTACGTGGTAAGATACTGTGATATTTTTTTTGGTAAACATGAATTTGACGGGTCACGATACCAGAGTATTTCTTGTCGAATTATTTAAAAATTTGTCGTGAAATATCAAATACACAGGGCATAAAATTATATATCTGATAAAAAATAATTTATTAAAATGATAACATATTTATCCTACCATCGTTCGTAATTATTGTCTATTATAGTTTTCGGACTAACGCCATCTTTGCGAATTTTATCGCTTGTATAAGCGAAAACTACAATGGACGGAAATTGTGAATGTTGGTAGGATAAATATGTTATCATTTTAATAAATTATTTTTTATCAGATATTTAATTATAATATAATTTTATGCCGCCGTATTTTTGATATTTCACGACAAATTTTTAAATAATACGACAAGAAACACTGGTGTCGTGACCTGGGATATTCATGTTTACCACCAAGTAAAAAATACTTGGTTACTTCGATAACGTTCAGCTGTTTTTTATAACTTATAAAAAGTTGTTATTTTCCACTTTCTTTCTATTTATTAGTTATGCCACGCTTTTTATTTGGAATTATAAGATTATATTTTTTATGTTATTCATTACCGTACATGATTATTACACGCATTTTTAAACATTATAAAAAACAACAACTTATATTTAAAATTTCAGCCGTTTTATATCGCACCTATTGATGTTTATTTATTTATTTTTTTAAAGAACATTTTAAATTTTAAGAGAAAGCAGTAGTCGAACCCCAAGAATTGACCAATTATTAAATTCATTTAATATAGTATATATTTACTCGCTCAAACGATACATTCTAATGATTTTAATTAATAGTAAAAATTAAATACAGTACATCATTCAATTTGAAAATTTAGTTATTCATTTTTTATATTTTCTAATACATTTCCATATAATTCTGTTATTTTTAATTAAAAACATTGGTGACATTATTTTCAACACAAGCATCTCATTATTTCACTTTTCCATCCATTTAGTATGCTTTATATAATACAGTGTATATATAAAGTTTTTTGTCGATTCTCGTTAGGTAATTTATTTCGAATACTATGATCAAGTGATAATATTTAATCATTGTAAATAGTATTTTGACAATGTTTATCATACTCGTAATAAAATGTTTAAGCACTGGAATATTTTGAGTTCATGATCATTAGGTCATTTGCATTTTAATATGGGAATCATTGAAGTGATCCAATGGTATTACTTGGTCATAGTATTTTATTGCTAAATTATTCTACCTTCCTTTGAGTAGAAAATGTATACATATTACAGCCAATCAATAAAAAAATTGACTAATCAATCATAGGATACAGGATTTCACTTTCAATTTGGAAAAACATTTTCAAAAAATATCAAGATCATATATATTTAAACAGATTTCAGATAATGTTACTTGATAGATATTATGCATTCATTTATTAAATATGTTGTTTTTATATTTAACTATAATTTGAATAAGTGAGAATTTAAATAATTCCATTTTTACAGAACTTTATTAGATGTATATACTACATAAAATGAGCATATTTTATTTAAATATTTAAAAGATATATGGTAGGCCATAATGTGTTTAATAATTATTAGAAAATAGACAAATGTATGCACAAATAAATTTGAAATTAAATAATAAATTTTTTCAATTGCTCTATTATGTACATAACAATCAATTATTTGAGAGCATGGCAGTTAAGAAAGAGGTTTTTGAAAATCCAGATTAATTCTGTATCATTGATTATTATTTCAGCAATTGGTGTTGCAGATTTAAATTATTTATTATAATTAATTATGTTACAGTCTATTAACATGCCAAGCTAATGAAGCATAAATGAAAACTTAATTAGATAATGGATATGAATTTTGATATTTATATAAAAACAATTGAAAACTTAATTAGATAATGGATTAGAATTTTGATATTTATATAAAAATAATTTTGCTAATTTGAAAGACTATTTAAAAACAAACTCATATACAATATTAATAGCATAGCCACAACTGATATATTTTAAGAATTAAAAATAATATACAAATAAATCATTTCAATTTTATTTTGTTGTTATTCACATTTTTTTAAATTTTATGAAATTTCATAAAATTAATTAATTGTGTTTAATAAAAATAATAAATTATGATAAAATAATTATAAAAAATTAATTGAATTAATTTTATATGCATACAGAGTTAGGATGAAACACTTTTCAAATAAAACTTAGAATGTTAAAAATTGATTGCATAATTAATATTTTAATTTTTAAAGTAACATTTTAAAAAATCATTTCATCAATCATTAGGTAAAGATAAGTTTGAATATGAATTGTTTAAGAATAATTTCTTTAAAAATATATTTTAATATTTACAATTTTTAATAGTGTTTATATATTTTTGTTTTTTTTAGGCTGGCAATAATTCATATCTCCAGTTTTAAAATATTATTATGAATCCAATTTCTAAATGTGGTCATTGTGATTGTATTTTCATCAGAAGCTGTGGGGCATATTGTATAAGCACACTTCATTAATTTATTTATTGAAAGAGAAGGATATTGCCACAGCTAGACTCCTGATTTCTTCCACCTCCTTGATCTCTTTAGATGATCTCTCTCCTTGTGGACATTTAAATATAATCTTTATTGATATGATCAGCAAAATTAAAGTATTGATGTATTAAGATGTGTGTGATTTGATTAAGTAATGAAATTGTTTACTGTTATTTGGAATAGTAAAATGAATGGAATTAGATTCTGGTATTGTATTAGTAGTTTTTAAAGAAAAATTATTGAAGTACTATGTCAATATCAAGAAACATAAAGAATTTTTAATAGATTTATGAAATCACAGTATATTATTATAAAAAATGATCTAATATTGGATCTTTAAATAATATGTACTTAAAAAACTAATTTATATAATTGAATGGAAATAATTTAGATTTTGAAATTTATATTATTTTTATTTGGGGAAAAATTTTGTAAATATGTGAGCATATTAATACTGTCAAATGACTTTTATAATTATTGAATTATGATTTGGAGATATAAAATGTTTAAAAATTTTTGACAAAAAACAATAAACTTTAAAGCCAAAAGAAATTGAAAATGTTGTTATCACAATATTACTATTAATTGTGGATTTTTATACTTATTATGGTGAATATTTAAAATCACTTGAAATGTTGAGAAAATAAACATGATTTTAAAATAGAATTTTCATTTGAAAATTACAAAAAGATTTTGAAAATAATCTAAAAGTATTTACACAAAATTATTTTAAATATAAAATAACATCACCTTTATGAATTTGTTGAAAAAAATCACATTTAATGACATAATTACTAGATTAATTTATTTGGACTAATAATTTTTAACATTTACAGTTATTAAAAAAGTTGATTTCCCAACATTGAACAAGATTGCCTAAAAAAAATCATTACAAGATTAAATATATGGTGAGCAATTCATTGACAAAATAGTTTTTAAATAAGTTTCATTCACTTGATATATAAGTTTAAATATGTCACAATTTTTTTCAGTTCAGAAATTGAATAAAATGTAAATCATTTCACGAAGGACAATAAATTAGTGTTTTGTATAATTGAAAGACTGCTGTAAAGCACTTTATCAGTTCAGATATACATTATACAAATCCAAGTATTAATACTAGTCTATTATTTAAAATAATTATAAAATGGATAAAAGTATTAGTAATAGAGGGAAAAATTTTCTTGAAAATCACTTTTTTAGCTTTGAAACTTTACAATCAAATAAGTTAAAATCACATAAAATATTGCATGCAAAAAAAAAAGTTTTCCATTGTACTTTATGTGATTATAAAACATATGTTAAAAATAGTTTAATAATACATGAAAAAGCGCACACTGGAGAAAAGCCATTCCAATGCAACGTGTGTGATTATAAATCCACTATAAAAAGTAGACTAAAAGTTCATGAAAAATTACATTCAGGTGACCAACCATATCAATGTAGCTTATGTGACTATAAAACTGCTATTAAAAATAGTTTAAAAGTGCATGAATCAACACATACAGGAGAAAAACCTTTTTTGTGTTATTTCTGTGATTACAAAACTGCTGTGAAAAGTAGATTAACTATTCATGAAAGAATGCATACTGGAGAAAAACCATTTCATTGTGGCTGGTGTAACTACAAGACTTCTGCAAATAGCAGTTTAAAATTGCATGAAAGATTACATACTGGTGTAAAACCTTTTCAGTGTAGCCTATGTGATTACAAAACTGCTGCTAAAATCTGTTTAATATTGCATGAGAGCAAACATACAGGAGAAAAACCTTTTCAGTGCACTTTATGTGGTTACAAAACTGCTATAAAAAATAAGCTAAAAATGCATGAACTATCACATTTAAAATCCAAGTCTTTTTATTGTACCCTGTGTGATTACAAAACTAATATAAAAAATTGTTTAAAAATGCATGCACGAGAACATTTAGGAGAAAAACCATTCCAGTGTCTCTTGTGTGATTATAAAACTATTGCTAACTATAAGTTAAAAATTCATGAAAAAATACATACTGGAGAAAATCTCTTCATGTGTAACATATGCAGTTATAAGACTATAGAAAAACATAGGTTAAAAGTACATGAGCGTACTCATACTGAGGAGAAACCTTATCAATGTAACTTGTGTAATTATAAGACTGGTGTAAAAAATAGTTTGAAAACACATAAAAACACACATACAGGAGAAAAGCCTTTTCAATGCAGTTTGTGTAATTATAAATCCATTACAAAAAGTAGCTTAAAAATTCATGAAAAAATACATTCTGGAGAAAAACCATTTCACTGTAACTCATGTGATTACAAGACTATTGTAAGAAGCCGTTTAAGTATGCATGAAAGAACACATACTGGTGAGAAACCGTATCATTGCAAAGCATGCAATTATAAAACTGCTCAATATAATAATTTAAAAATACATGAAAGAACTCATACTGGAGAAAAGCCTTTTAAATGTTGCTTATGTGATTACAAAGGAGCTTCTCAAAGTACTTTGATAAGGCATAACACATATGCTCATACGAAACTTTCTTTAGTGAAACTTTATGAAAATAAGCAAAAAAGGAACTATGTACTGGATAACTCTCACAATACTGAAATTTTCAAGTGTTGTTTATGTGATTACAAAAATGCAGAGAAAAATGTTTTGGAAAATCATGAAGCAAATCATTTCATTGATCATGATACTATTAAGATTCTTCTTCGATTCATCCAACAATGAAAAATTAATTTTAAGAATTACTTAAAATTGGCTAACTTAAATTACTTGGTAATTGTTGGTAAAATTGACCTTAGACTTTAAAGTTTGTCCATGTTTTACTAAAGTTAATGTAATTTCTTTGATGGTTTTAATGTATGTAAATCTTCTTTATGATAAAATGTAATTTATTAAAAGTTAACATATAATAAAAAAATTTTGTTATGTAAATCAATTATTGCTTATTGGATAATTTTATTTTAAAAAAAATAGTGCTCTCTCCATCTCATCTACAATGAATTTTTTCATAAGTATACATAAATAGGTTTTTTTTTTTAAGTTTTACAACGATTCTTTTTCTTTATTTTTACAGTTGTTTTTAATCATTTTATTCAAAAATATTATCTATAAATTTAGTATTAATATTGTAATTTAGGTAGACATCTCATGAATAAGAGAATGTCTCCCCATATTATTATTAGGATTCCATTTATTGCTTAATAATACTTAAATGAAAATAAGATATTTATTTTATATAGTGCGATATTTTTTAATTGTAATAATAATCAGTATTAAGCTAATGCACATGCGCTTTGTGGATTTTAACAATAAATGAATACTCTCACTTTTCCAACTAAGAATGACGTATCATAAATTCTAGTAAATTTTGCAAGTGTCATTCATTCAGACATAGTAATGGTAATTTAAAGTGATTGTTTAATATCTTCATGCTCTCATTTCCAGATACTTAAGATTTGCCCATACTTAAATGTTTGGGTTGAAAGGATAGATGGATTCATTTTATTCTTTCACAAAGACTTTATCTTGTGTTTGGAAAAGTGAGAGTATTCATTTATTGTTAAAATCCACAAAGCGCATGTACATTAGCTAAATGCTGATTATTATTACAGTTTAAATGAAAATAGTAAATTTTTGTTATTATAAAATTTTAATTACAGAACCCTGAGATTTTAATTTACAGAAATGATTATTAAAGAAATTGTTTTGCAAGAGAAAATTAATTTTAAGAGTAAAGTAGCACAAATATATGAAAACATTTATCAAGAGATAAATGTGGATTTGATCATGGCATAAAAATCCACAACTAAGATCTCATTTGCTCTCTTTGAAATGATAGAGTTTACTGAACTGATATAACTTATTTACTGGTTTAGCTTTTAAGCATACATGACAATTTTGAATTTGTTTCATGATATCTTTATACATTCTGGGCCAGTAAAACCAGTTTTTCAATAATTGTTCAGTATGCACCCCGTAGTGCCCATATAAACAATGTACATAATATTGAATTAGTGGATTTTTTAATATTTTAGGTATTACTACCCTCCACTCACTTTTGTCATTGTCTGACTTGTATTTTAAGAGTTGGCCATCTAACTTATAATTTTTCAGATTATTGGTTTCATACACAATTTCCTCCTTGTTCAGTGTTCTGAGAATTTGGATCAGATCTTGATATAGGGTTTGAAATTTTTTTATATTCAACAAATCATTCTCTGCATTTTCATTAATTGTTAAATTAATATTTAAAATGTAAGCATTTTCTACTGTTAAGTGGTGTTGTTCTGATCATCATAGATTTTGATTTAGCACTTCAGCCACAATGTTTTTGGAGCCCTTACAGTATTTAACCATACAACTGAATTTTTGCAACAGCAGACTCCACCAGACAAGCCATGGTTCATGAATTCAAGGCTCTTGTGATTGGTAATCACTATAACCTCTGATCTGAGAAGCATTTGTCAAAATTTCTGTAAAACCCATACTATTGCTAGTGCTTCTTTCTCAGTAACCATATAGTTTATTTTTGGATCCTTTAAGAGATTGTTAATGAAGTAGAGGTCTCCTATTTGACTATCCTCCTGAATTTGGAATAAAGTTACCTCTAATCTGTAACCACTACTATCAGTTTGTATGATAAAGGGTTTATTAACATCAGGAAAAGCTAGCATGATTTGCGTAAAAAAAGTCCTGTTTTAATTTTATTAAATGTTCCACCTTAATCTTCAGTTCAATCTTTTATCTGTTCTGATTAACTTTATTAACAGTTCCATGTTATTAAATTTAGGGTACAAATGATTGTAAAAGTTGCATAACTCAAAAATGATCTGATTTGTTTTATGGTGTAGAAAAATCTTGTATAGCCTTAATCTTGTCTGAATGAGGTCTCACCCCATTACATCCAATAATATGACCTAAGAAGACTATTTCACTGCACACCATGTACTTTTCTTGGAAATTTATTTTTATATCTTTATCATAGCACTCTATAAAAAATAATTTTAGATGTTGAAGTTGTTCTTCAATAGCAGAAGATAAATAGTTGCTGTTTAATCTCAGGAAGCAGGGTTTTATCAAGGCATCTTATTAAACAACCACTATTATTCAATCCAAATGGCATCCTATTAAAATATGTGAATCCCTCTTATCGAAATGCAGTGCATTGGGAAACATCAGGATGAAGTTCAATCTTCCAATAACTGGAAGCTAAATCAAAAGTAGAAAATACTTTTCTATTGCCAAATTTCGCAAATAATTCTTGTATGGATGATGATATATTCCTATCTGGAATGATAATTTCATTTTGTTGTCTAGCATCTGAACAGTATCTCATTGACCCATCTTTCTTCTCCATTAAAATATGATGAGGATTTGGAGATTATCTCCCAATCAATCATTTTCTTGATCTGTTTATTTATTTCACCTCAATATTGGTATAGGATTGGGATGGATTTAGATTTAAGTGTTTTTAAATAATTTAATTCTTTGCTGGAATCCCTCTATCACTTCTGGTACTTCTGAGACTACAATACTATATTCATCGATCACAGATCGCAATTTCTCTATCTCATTTCCTATGAGTAAATTTGACTGCAAATTTTTCTCTGGGATGGTAGATACTATACAATCAATTTCATTTAGGTCATAATTTAGCAGTAATGTCATTTCTATAACATCATCACTTACCTTAATTTATTTTTGATATCGATTGTGCACTTATTCATGTGTATGAAGTCTGCCCCTAAGATGATTTCAGGAATGAGGCCATTTAGTATTGGAAAGATATGATAGACATGTTCAGTTGATGGTCAATTTGATCCAAATTTGTTTTTGAGCTAGCTTTGCCTTTTTATTGTTAACCATGGTAACTTGTGAGAGATAGGGTTTTAATATTTGGCTTTTTATCCACGATTTTTTTATACAATTCATCAGAAATAACTGATATTTGGCTGTCAGTGTCTAACAAGGCTTTAACTTGTAAATCCTCAAACATTATTTCTATCATGAAAGAACTTTGCAAAGTATTATTAGGTGGTTCATCTTCCCATGAACAGGTTAAATTATTAATTTTTTTGATTATTGGTTTTTTCCTCATTTTTAATATGGGTCTTTAAAAAGAGGAACCATATCCCAAGTCACTTATTAGTTTGCTTTAGATGAGACTTTGTGTATATCTTTATTGTACCCACCTTTCATCTATTTTTGTTGGCTATTAGAGGCCATATCAATAGGGTTTGAGCTGTTACAGTGATTATCAACCATTCTAGTATTTATAACACTGTCCTTAAGTGATTTTCTTTTCCAATGATTAGGGTTATTGTTATTTTTTCTTTTATAATTGATGGCACTGATGGATGTTTTCTCCTTTTTCTGTATATTTATGGATCATGTTTTGATTGTTGGTGTCAATATTATTAAGTAAATCTGCTATGTGTTCTATATTTTGTGTTATTGCAGAGTAAGGATTGCTCTATTTTCAAAGGCAAGTTATATTTAACAATTCTGATGATTTGATTTTGGCTAAAATTGTACCTGTTTAGAGTTTTAATTTAGCCACTTGCCTTCTAAAGAATTTAGTGTTTTTCAAGGGACACTCCTATAATTCTCTTATAAGATATGATATAATAAAATCTTCTGCCAATCATTATTCCAAAAGTTTCTTATTAACCACATCTAATAGTCATTAAAAGTAGTAGGTACTTGGAATAATGATTCACACCATGATAGGGCATCTTGTAGATGGCTGTATGTAACAATCAACTTCTTGCCTTCTGACAAATTGTTCACTGAGAAATATAAATTCAAACTCAGTAGGTGCTCAATGGGAGCTTCATTGATAAGGTCTTTGAATATTTTTAATTTAACAAATCGGTTTATGGTGTTGGTTTGGAGGGTGTGTTTCTGATTGTTATTGCTCCATTTTGAACATTTATAGGAAATTGGATGGTGTGAGCATTCATATCTTCTTTCATTTGGTTAAAGATATCTTCATTACTATTGTATTGTGGGTGCATATACTCCATTTCATCACCCACTTCATATTGATCCATAGTTTTAATTTTCTTGCCATCAATTCTACTAACGGTTTCTAAGATAAGATTCACTTTTTTGTGGTCGTTTCCGATTCATACTCAGAAATCTTAACATTTTGGGACTTTTGATTTTGTTTTTCTTTCAATTTATCTAATTTAATAGCATATTCACCTTCAAGAATTTAATTGTTTAATTTACAGAGGTTCTAATGTTTTCTATTTGGGTTAATAGATTACTATGATTTTCAGTATTGTTTTTATTTTGTTTCACTTTCATTTCCACGAAATTTTGTTTTATATTGGAGATATTTATAACTATTTTCCATTGAATGAATTTTTTTTCATGATTCTCTCTTTTAGTGTCTTGTTCCTTTTTATAGTGATCTATTTTTATTTGATACTCTCTATTTGTTCACTAATATCCTTTTGGTATTCTTTCTGATTTTTATCTAATTTACATTCAAAATTACTCTAAATTTAATTTTTCAAATTCTATAAATCTTTTTTCACATTTATTGTCATTTTTATCCGTGACTTTTTTGAGTTGTAATAATTTACTACTGATATCTGTCTGCACTTGAACTATCTCTGTTTTGAATTCAATTTTCATGTCCATTTTTTTTTTTTTTTTTTTGATAAATTAGTAGTTATATCAATTTTCATACTATCCATTTTGGCAAACATTTTCTGCATCTTTATCATCACTTGATTATATTTGCATTTATTTTCTCTTCCCCTTAGTGATTTTTGGGGATTGAACATTTTGTATTATTGTCCCTCCAGATATACTTATGATTGTTTCACTTTCTAGATTTTCTAGAATAGAACTCTCCATAACATCTGTTTCACATTGTATTTCACTTCCGATTTCTCTTTCATTACTATTTTCTAATTGCATCATTTTGATTTTGCTTCTTGTGATCATCTACTTTATTATTTATTTACTTTAATTTATTGTATTAATTATTATTTAAACTATCTTATATAAATATTTTTTATAATGAAGAACATCATGGAAATAACTATCCTTGCCAAAAAAAAAGAATTATGTTTACATAAGCTGTTATTTTATTTGACCTTAAATTGATAAAAAATCAAGTCAGATGACCTAATTTTAATAAAGCTCCTATTTACAAATGTTATATATAGAGTAAGTTAAAAACAAACTCTTATGAAGCTTCAAAAATACCCTCAACCTCAGACCGCGGTTTCTGCCTCTAGCGTCATCAGTGAGGTGCTAGGGAATAAAAATACTAGAACTAGTCCAGCATTTTATCAATGCCTAACTATTGAGAAGAAAATCTGAAACTTTCAGACATTTAAATGTCCAAAAATCCAGCTATCTAACTCAAATAGCCGTATGGGACTGAATTTTCTTCTCAATAGTTAGGCATTGATAAAATGCTGGACTAGTTCTAGTATTTTTATTCCCTAGCACCTCAGTGATGACGCTAGAGGCAGAAACCGCGTACTTACTCTATATATAACATTTGTAAATAGGAGCTTTATTAAAATTAGGTCATCTGACTTGATTTTTTATCAATTTAATTTTAGTTTTTTGCTATTAATGCTTTGGCGATTTTATATTGCTAGAGCTATTAATATATGGTGTATCTGAACTTAGTTCAGTCCCATACGGCTATTTGAGTTAGATAGCTGGATTTTTGGACATTTAAATGTCTGAAAGTTTCAGATTTTCTTCTCAATAGTTAGGCATTGATAAAATGCTGGACTAGTTCTAGTATTTTTATTCCCTAGCACCTCACTGATGACGCTAGAGGCAGAAACCGCGGTCTGAGATTGAGGGTATTTTTGAAGCTTCATAAGAGTTTGTTTTTAACTTACTCTATATATAACATTTATTTGACCTTTTATGTTTATTATTTATTCTCTCAACATTTAAGTCTTTTACACAGTTGACTATAAGCGATTCTATACGATTTTAATCGTAAGTTTTTCTATTCAAGTCCAATTTGTCACATCAAAAAAAAAAGTTTGTAAAGAAATATGTTTATGTTTTAGTAATTTTTTATTGAAAATTTTGAATTGTAATATTAATATTATATTAGCTTATTCCATAACTGGATATAACATATATAATATAATGTGATATTAATATAAGATTCAATGTCCCATGATTTGCTGTTTCATATGTGATGGAACGGGTCCTAACCTTACCTGATGGTAAACTAGCTAGATCATCAAAATGGGAGAAAGTTTATCTAAGGTTTGTAAATATATATATCTACATTCATTCCAATCTCATTTCTGGAAGATGATGTATGTACTAATATACAAATGTGTGCCAAATTATACTGAAATACTCATCTCATTCTTTCCATCTTTAATTTTTTTATTCCCAGATTTCGAATTCAGGAAGAATATGCACAATCTTCTAGTTCAGAGTATATCAATATTACTTAATGTGTGAATATGTGCAAATAAGTGTAAGTTTGTGAGAATATATGGATGTGAAAATATGTGACAAATTGAGAACTCAATATGGAAAAATAAATGATAGTCTTTAATTTAAAATTATATATATTTCACAAATTGATTTAGAGTTAATATAGATTTAATAATGAAACTGTAACAAATATAAATAATTTATTTTAACATCGATGAATATTCTTTGATTATTATCATTTTAACTTATTAGTCCAACCCCTTACTCCCTTCAAAAAATAACCATTTGATGTCATAATTAACACAAAGGAAAATTATTTTATAACTTATGATTATTTAAGTTACATTTTCTTGTTAATTTATTTTATCAAAATCATAATTTCTTATTATCTCCAATAATTTGATGGTTAGTTTATACCAATCATGTGGTGGTGACATGGAATCTCCTTCTATTGTCTTTGATTATAATAAAGACCGGAAAGATCATTTATACTAATCATGTACACTAAAAACAAATAACTAAACGATTAGTAAAAATAAACAAATAACAGTGTCACTGTACAAATGTTGGCAATTAATATATATTAGGGTAAAACCTTACCTCTCCCCTGGTGATGATTGGATCAATTCACAAGCAAGTTCATGTCTGAATCTATATTTTATTTCAATTTACAATAAAGCTAATAATACTTATCCTTTCTATTATGTCTTAATAATGTATACCCCCCCCCCTTCTTTCAATCTGTAATAAAGTAAAGAGATAAACAGAGCAATTTACATAAAACAAATAAATAAAATTATGATGTCAATCTAAAGACAGCTTGAGAGTTCATAAGGAAAATGTCCTAATAGAAGATTATAATTGTCCTCCTTAATCCATTTCAGGTTATAGGTGATATGGTCCGAGTGTTCTAGAACATCTGTTATGTTACTTATAATTTCTTTCTTAATATGGCCTGCTTTGAGATGTAAAATTTGTCTCTTCATTTCTTAATAGAAGATTTGGTGTTTCATAGTATAGATGATAAATACTAGGTTGAATTTACTTGTTTTGGCAATTATAGCTCCATGGTTGCATGATTGTATGTGTTGCTATTTATATATATTTAATAAAAGATCTCAAGTGAATAAAAGCAATATCTTTACTATTAGACATTCCAAATTTAATTTCTGGCTTAAAGTTGGAAACACTTTGAAAATATTGAATAATTCAAAGTTAATTTGAGAGATTTTCACTTTAGAATTCTTTAATTGGTTAGGTTCGAATCCATATGGCTTTACTTTAGCTTTATTGAACTGTTTCATTTTAATGGTGGCTGAATTCTCTGTTCGAATTGCAAATCTGATTTCTCCACTCAAACTTTGTGCAGTTTGTTCAGCTGATGAGATATTTGAGAAGGTCATTGGTTTTTATATTTTTCTAATACCCAAAATGAGGATATTCTTTTTAATATGATTTTGATGACTTCAAGTAGCAGGTTCATGGTTATGACTTGGATTAATTATTTGTTGTGATTAGTATTGTAATGGTTTAAGCCTTTTTTCATTACTAGTTGACTGCTTTAGATTAATGCTATCTTTCAAATTATTTCTTTGATATAACAGTTTTATTATTAATGAGAACTATGACTTAGTGATACCATTTAGTATCGACTGAGATGGCCTTAATGTCACTTAAATGTTTATTAATATTTCCCAACCAGCATATTTATGGACATCAGATTATTGTGACTCCAAGTGTCAATCTTATGCACCCATAAGAATTATGCTGGAAGTGATGAGAAGAGTAATCATGGCTTATTCATGTATGCCCAGCTGCTGGCTAGCTTATTCAGGGTGGGTGGTACTTAGACTGTGAAAAACATATATGGGTAAGGCAGTAAGAATTTGATTAATTAACTACTTAAATAACTACAACATGCATATATATATAACTAAATATATAAAACATGAATTAATAAAAAAAAAAATATTTAATTGTGCTCATATATTTAATAAAACAATAGCATGTACACATATACAGACAAACGAAGAAAGAAAATATCAAATAATTTATCCTAATGGTAGGACAATATGACTACCTCTAAATATCACTTGGAAAGTGTGCATTAATGTAATTTAGGCAAAAGAAACATGGGATAAAAGCCCAGCACATTTAGAGCTTTACCCCTGCCAGTTCATCTTCCACTGGTGAATATCTAAATATATTACTTAAACAACAGTCTTCAAAAAGTTTCTGATGTAAAAATCTATATCATGAACAAAATAACAGTATACAAATTCAAACTGCAAAACTTAAAAATGTCTCCTAATTTTTTGTTATATTTATATCTCCTTTTTTTTTGCTTTCTAACAAGTTCTAATCTTTAAAATGTTAGGTATTTTTGATATCCTATCACATGGTATCTGAAAATACCTTAAAACAATACCTCCAGTAACAGCATTTCACTATATATTTATTTAATTTCTCTCTTTTTTTTTCTTTTTCATTTACATATTTCTTTATTTTCATATTTTTATTAAAAATACGACAAATTCAGTTACAAAAATAACAGATAATATCTGCTTTTCCAGACGATTCTTTCCGTTCACCTGCCTATACAATAACATATACACACACATATTTCATTAATATAAATGAGCGTAAACCTCCATTTATATCTGTTTTAACTCTTTTTTTAAAAAATCATTTTAGAAAAAACAAATACAAAAATCCAATATGTATAACATAGAGATAGTAATAATATCTATATTCTGCCCTGTAATTATGCATCTTCACTTCCGAATAACATATGGTATAAAATAAAACAGGTTCTATCTCAGTTAATAATTAATAACTAAAATATTCAGTACTAAAATTAAAATATTTCACTAGCTCAAATTTAAAATACGAATAAGGTTCAGTTTATAAAAATAAATTAAATAAATATTCAATATTTTCATGAGACTTGAAGTGAAAATACAGGTGACAAGATAGATTACATTGAGCCAATATCCTACAGGATACTACCTCAATGGCATAAGAACACTATCCCCCTTTATTACTATTTCAAATAACAAACTCATAGTATTCTTACGACTTTAATAACTTCTACTCACTAAGATTAAACTAATAATTAAATCTTAATCTTCTATTTAATAATAATCTAGCTCAATAAAATAATCTCAGGTTCATAAAGTTTATTCTAAGTTAATTTAAAAATACGGTAGTAAAATATGAGAAGGGATTTTATGTCATAATCTACTACACTTAAACTAATAATAATAAATAACAATAATAATATTCTTCATGTAATGATATAATAAATACGTGGTAGCATTTTAATAATCTGACAAACAAAATATGTGTGGCAACTGATAGCATATAATTTAATATAATATTGTGATAACTGATTTATGACCAATAAAATAATGTAAGATTATGATTATTTAATTATAATGAATACCAATAAAATATTTAAAATTCTTAAAATAATTCTTTATTTATCTTTTGTGCAAAATTATATATTTGTTTCAGTTATTATGCATATATCGTGTTTTCATGCAGCGATGTGGAGAAATAAATAACTCTGACACAAAATTTTTTAAATAACAAAATTTAACAAAGTTTATTACTAACAATAAATAACTAAACAATTTATTTACATTATTTACAGTGGATATCCTTAACCTTTTTTTTTTACTTTACAGTTTGATTTACGAGTTATAAAAAAAAATAATTTATATTTCAATCATGTCTTTATTTAGATTTAGGACAAAATTTAAAAAAAATGTTATTATTTGGTTTCTCATCATGGTTAACTTATTACAAGTATATTTATCTACTTTATTAGCAACAGCATTTTATCCTTAATATTATTAAACTATCTTATTTTAAAAAAAAAAAATTCATATTTAGAACAAACATTCTATAGAAAACAAAATTTTATAATGAGTATGGATTTCTCAAAATATTAAAAAAAAAATTCATCTTGCAAAGTCAAAGATGTTACACAAACTATTATCCAAAATTCAGTACTAGATTTTAGTATTTATCACACAATGTTTACTAATCATAATATATTCTTCTTTAAGCCTTACTTTAGTATGATATAAGTTTAATCATTAATAGATTTCTGTTAATCAATAAACAAAAATATACTATGCATATTGTTTACATAATCTACTTTGTACTATTGTATTTTAAAAAAAAATATGCAATACTTATTTTTCTCTTAAAAAAAAATAATACTAAAGCATTTAAAATTATTATCACTTTAAAAAAAATATCTTTGTTTAGATACCTTATTTTAAAAATTTTATATTTCATTTCCGAAATAAAATTCAAAATATATTTTATGATTCTTTTCTTTCCCTAGGACACTTTGGATCTTCAATTTTAAGTTATAACATTCTGCTCCTTATAAGCAAATAAACTAATCTTATCCAAAAAAACGATAGCACAACCTTAGTTCTAAATTATTTATCATTTCTCTTAAACATATCTTACTAAACGATGCAGTTACATGAAATAAAGATAGCGAAAACAGATGCATAGGATTAAGGAAGAAAGCTAGAGTATTATTCTTAACATATCTCAAAATCATGGCACAGTGCGAAGAGGTAGGACATTTATCTGCCTAATATCCTCTAGTACAGGGACGATGTTAAAGCTATTTCTTCAGCTTTATTAGAACATCAAATATTTAAAGTAATATAAACACTGTCCAAATAAAATGTGTATCAGTCATAGGGCTATGTTAACTATGCTGATAACCACATAAAGACTAAATATTATTCCCATTCCTTATCATATCCTATTTTAAATATACATCATCTTGGTTTCCTGCTAACTATAGTACTTCCAAGCCACTATCTCAACATTATTTCTCAAGATTTTTCTACATCTTACATCGATAAAATAACTATCTGCATTTACAAAACAATAAATAAAATTCATTAATAGTTAAACAATCTTACTATCCCATAAGAAAAGTTGCTTACTTCATTGCTCTGTATGTTTAATCATATACGATCTACTTAGACAATATTTGAATATCCCATAACATGAAAATTTTAAAAGAATCACATAATTATTTGTTATGTTGGATTATATTACTAATAAAAAAAAATCAAAAAAAAATTGTCGTATGCATATTTTCAAATCAATCCTATCTCATAATGTTTTTTTAAAATGTTGTATAAAAATGCGGTACATATAATTAAAAAAAAACTTTTACACTTCATTCTTCCAATTTATGGATGATCTAAAGAAAACAAAAAAATATATACATTATAAATTATCAATAGTTATTATTATTACCAATAACCTTTATCTAGTCATCGTGTTCAGTAGGCTTTTCTTTATCCACTTGAGCATTGCAGATATAAAAAAAAATTCACACCCATACACTTTATATTAAAATATTTTTTAGCTAAATTATTAGATTGTTATATTATAAAATTTTAATATTAATAAATTAATGTTTTTATGTTTTTTCCTAATCTTATATAAAATTTTAGATTTAAACTAGGTTAACAAAATAAAAAGAATCAAAACTATAGTTACATATTTTCTTGACGATAGTTCCTGATAAATCCAAAATGCTTATTATTTTCTCTAGAGTTTTTCAAAAAATGTTCTTCTCTAAGCGCGTTAAAGTTTAAAACAAAATAATTATTAATCCATTTAGTAAAATTTAGAAAATAATCCTTGGTTTTAATTTTTAAGACGATAATATTAATTAATCCCGTGAAGCTTCTTAATCTTCTCTACCAATATTCTCTGCATATCCGATGCATCAATCCATCTAATTTAACTTTTAAAAATATTCGATAAACTTTTAAGTACTATTTGTATTTCCATGGATCTATTTTTTTTTATTCATCTATGTGTTCACTTTTTATCTATGCTTCCTTCTTGATACATTTAAACTTTCGTTTGGTATTTTTTTATAAATCTCTTTTAAAATAAAAACTTCAAATACTTTTGAACAAATCTTTTCCAAGTACATTTTAAATAATTCGAAGAACGGATATTTTAATACCAAAACGCTTCTGTAACATATTTTCCTGGGTTCTTTCTTAAATTTTGCACTCGAAAATATTTTTTTAAAAAAATGTTACCTTTAGAAAGGATATAACATTTTATTCCTTTGAATATCATACTATATCAAATAATCCATGAAATATAATTGTCTTATTACTATTTAAAAATAAATCTTGGATCAGTTTATAAATAATACGTTTCCATACATTTTTAGACTCCGTATAATGTCCGAGCTGTGGTTTTTATGTACCAGAACAGTTCTTCGGTTAAATATTAATAAAGCTGTATCAATAAATATTTCAAATATTTTTACAGTATTACAATTTCTATCCATTTTATTTTGTAGTATATCCATTTTTTATTGCGTAGTTTAGGTTAAACTTTTAGATAAAATACGACTGGTAAGAACTTTAAAAAATTAGAAAATCATGTTAAACGAAATTATTAAAATATTTTTAGTTTATACTCTCTTTTGCAAAAAAAAATTTTTTAAAATTATCAATTAGTTTTTTTGCAGATAAAGTTATAAGAAAGTACTAAAAAAAATTGACTAAAATAAAAGATTTTTAAAAATACTATCTTTTGATAGTTATAATTTACCTTTCTTCGGTTTCAATACATTATTAATCTCCCGCTATAACTTAGTTACAACGATATTTATCGTCTGTAAGGATACCTATTCTTATTGGCCAATTCTTACTTTAGCTTGAGAAAAAATTTACATATTTCCAATTTATAGTAGAATTATATTTGAAAATAAAAAATGATGACGTAATGAACCTAAAATATTATTTTAAAATATTACTTTTAAATAAATTATTATTTTATTAAAACTATTTAAACATTTAAAATAACTTTTAAAATAACATTTAATAACTTATTCCATTTCTTAATATTCAATTTATCTATTTTTATTTAAATAAAATATTTAATTTTTATTATATCTGTATTCGTCTTTATTACATTACTTAAACATTACATATGATAGTTAACTTAGTGTTTAATACTATTTACTTTTATGATAGGCAATAATTCTATCCAATTCTATAATATAACTTTTAAAATATTTTAAACTTTGTTATTAATTCAAACAAGCAGTGTGTGATAGTATACATTAAAAAATCACGTGATTAATAACTTTGACAGACGATTTTCAATCTATTTCTCTGCCTAGACTAATAAAATTGATACACTTATTATATTATATAAAATAATTATAAAAAATTTGGAAGAATAATTTAGAAAATATAGAACTAGATATAATTTTCACCATCATAAAGTTTATTTTAAAATATACTATATTAATTTTTACTATTTAAATATGATTACAAATCTAAATATAGCATTTATTAAATCATACGTTTTAAACTATTAAAATCGGATTTTTAAATATACTTTTAATTATTTATAGCTGTGTTATTTAATATGGCCAGCTTTTACAACCATATGAAACAATATTTTAAGCTTTATATAACTATTTTTAAATGATTTTATATACTACGTATTCTCTTTAGCTTCAAATTGTACTTTAAAGATATAATTGACTTAATATAATTAATGTATTAAAAGAACATATTCTAAATTTAAAATTTTTTAGTAATTGACTGTTATGAATTATTACTGACCTATAGAAAAGGGCACAATGTATATATATATATATGACTACAAAATCCCTTGCTTTGGAACACGGTTTAATCCCAACCCCTGTTACAATATATATTATATTAATAACAAAATTTTTTATTAATTTCTTTTCTTAAAATAATTTTCATTTCTTGCTTGCATCTAAATCTATCCGATCATATTTTCCTCGTAATGTTATAATGTATATGAGTTACATAACAACTGATGAGATGTTTTTAATGAAGGGTAGTTAGTGTTCATGTCTACATTTTATGGTTTAATTAAGATAATGTATTTATCGTAAAAACAAAATTACACATTTAATTGGAAATACAATTAATTGTTTATCAGCTACAGTGCTTGTGACTACTTTCGTTTTTTTTTTTTTTGTAATGAATTCTATTTGATTTTCATTATCATTGATATTGTGGTTGGTAGATAATGTTGTTATATTGGGTCAGGCAAAGGGTGTTTTTAATGGTACTGAAGGGATGTAAGACCTCACCTTCAATATATATATATATATATATTGTAATCTAGAGAAGGTAGAATAAAAAATATGAGTTATAATACTACAATTCTCAATGATGAACTCAAATCCCAATATAAAGCTATAAATGGTAAATGCTTTAAGCTATAGCTATGCTGAGCAAGTTCAAATAATAATCTATCTTAGAATACCAAGTTATACAGGGTAATAATTATAATAAAATATAATAAGATACAAAGTAACACTATTAATCATTAAGAGGAGGAGAAACTCATCTTATTCTGTCATACATATTATAAACATATGCCATTAAGGTTACATTTAAAGTTCTTTCTTTAAAATCTAATACAACTATCATTTTTATTCACCTTGTAAAGATCTTCTAATCCTCTTACATGCAACTTCTAAGCATGTCATTGCTTTGATCACTTGAGATAATATTTAGTTCTTAAAATATTTAAAGTGTTCTTTTATAATTTATGCCATTCACAATTTATTTTTTGAATGTAAAATTTCAATATTAAAATAATTTTAATATTACAGTTCTTGAAATTATATAAGGTATCTCAGGGTAATGTTTTCATAAATCCTTTTGACTCTACAGATGTATTCAGAATGAATAAAATTCTACTTAAAATACAATAAATAAGATATACACTTTACCTAAGCTAATGTCTTATCATAATTATAATAATAACAATAATCTTACTAAATAAAATACATGGTCTCTTAAATTTAGAATAAAATAAGCTAAAATTACACTGATATTAAGAATAGGCATGGGATTTGGTAGCTATCCTAAACATCTTAGAATAAATCTATTTTAAAAACTTCTAAATATATTTAAGTTCTTGTATAAATTGAATCTTATCAAAATAATAACAACTATGACCTAATATGAAACTGATATAAAATAAATATATACAGTGACTTGGCATAAGCAAATTGAATCAAAGTGATACAAATTGATGAACTGTGACTCATAAATTTAAATGTCATGTACTTCTATAGTAAATACACTAAAAATAATTGTATAATTGTTTATAAGCATTTAAAATTTTCATGATTTAAATGATTTATGTTTGATAATTGGGGTAATTTCTGATTAACAAGTGGAAAGATGTGAATAAACGACTATGAAAAAAATGCTTAAATATATGTCTAAATGTTCTAAAACCCAGGTATTAGTGAAACTAATTACAGATAATAAGATTAATGGCTGAGCACTTTTGAGAAGTTTTATTTTCTTATAATCATAGTCAGTGTGTTGAATGAGAACAATGGAAAATATGTGTGATGAATATTTAAATTTATGCAAATTGGGTTAGAGAGTCCACTTTTTTAGTAGAATATCAGATTATATTAAAATATTAAGATGATACTTTGCTGAACTGCAAAGGAAGTATTTTAATAATTTTAAAATATTTTTTACTTTGTGTTGAGTTTAGTTAGAAGTATTTTAAATCTAAACTTATACTTAAGAACTATGCAGTGGGAAATATATTCTTTAAAATATTATAAATGTAGTATTAAGTTTAGAAATTGGAATATTTATTGTTATTATTTTCCCACCACAAAACAATAGAATGTTATTGTTTTTATTAAATAAAAATAGTATATTATCATTATTACTGTAAGATTTTATTTTATTTCTAGGTAGTCGGAATGAAGGCTATCTTATTCTTTATTTACTTGTAATATTTGTTGTATAATTATTTCAATTTTAGATAATGTTAATTTTTATATATTACAGTTTGTAAATATTTTTTTAATTTTTATAATCTTATTTTATAATAGCTATAATGCTGTTCAATTATAATAAAATTATTAATTGTTTTAAAATTACTTCATTGTTAAAAGTTGTCTGAGTGTAATTAATTGATTCTTCATTCCATATGCATGATCCATAAGAAATTAAGGGTTTTGAACATTGTTTGTACATGATTAGTAAAGATTATTTAAGTATTATTACTATTACATGATTGAGTAATAAAGTATATTATTATTATAGAAAAAATAATCATTGATTATTTTAAAATGATCCAATATCCATTTGAAATATTTAATAATGCCACTATATTAAAATATATTATATTTTAAGAATGCCACTATATTAAAATATATTATATTTTAAGAATGCCACATAAAATAAATGAAGATTATACAATGTTTTCCAGAACCTTATCAATTTATTTATGTTTTATTGCTTAATATTAATTTTTAAATGGATTTAATGTTAAGAGTCATCAAGGTATTTTAGTTGTTTATTGTTGATATTTTTGTAAGGGTAGTTAAATATTATGTAAAATTCTTCATCATATTTAACTATAGGATTTTAATTAATTAATTTTATTATTAGTCTTAAAATGAACCTGAGATTACTTTTAAAAGAATTGTAAAATTTGTATTAAAAGATAAATAAGAATTATCAGTTGATGTTAAATTTTTAATTAGTATTTTTATCAAAAAAGTACTAATTAATTTATTGTTATTTCTATAATAAATTTGTAAATCGTATGTAAGAATTATTATGTGTGTTTAAAGATATGAGAATATTAATGGTAGTTTTGTTATGTGAATTTGGTGGGGTAATATTCTTATGCCATTGGGAATATATCATTAGAGATGTATCCTCAATGTTTAAGCCATTGTACTTTACTGAACATTTCATGTAAAGAGTTTCATAATTGTATTTGTTATTTTAATCGAACCATATTTTATTTATAATAATGAGCTAGTTATAAATTAAATTTATTAGCAAAATGAATGAGATGAGTATTCTAGTTAAAACCCTAATTATTTATTGTAAACATAAATATTATTTTATTTTAATTTAATACATTTCTTATAGTTAATTATTAGGAAATATTGATTTTATTAGGTACTGTATGTTAATAGTGTATCTTGAACTAGGTTTAATCTTAATTGCCTTAATAATCATTGGTTATGTAACTTGACTGTAGTTTAGTGTGGTATCTCTTAGTTTTCCTTTGGTGAGGGTACTATATATGTATATATTAATATTATATATTGTAAGTCACGCAATCTACCCTTGATCACAGAGGGCACCACTAGATCACTGCATATCTGGAAAATTTGTTTACCATGATCAAAAGTGGATGGTGATGATGTTTTGCATTGACTAGACCCAGGTAACCAGCAAGAGATCTTAACTATTGTTCAGACAATTAAAAAAATGAAACATATAGATAAACATTAGCCAAAATAATTTAAACTAATGTGAAAATTTTATTAAATTCAATAAACGAAATAAAGTAAATCTAGCAAACAGAATATGAAAGTTTGACCTAGATTTTTATAAGCATATTCATCAGAGAGTGTATATGAGTTCTGCAAATATTAAAACATTAAAAGCTTTGGCAGAAAGGTTTGTTCTCTCACCTACAATTTAAAAGGGAATTAATAGTATCTTCCTGCTGGCGATTTATAAAAGAACAACAATTCTAGTTTCCTAATTCAGAGATATAAAAAAAGAATAGTCTTGTAGGAAATTAATGAACAGTGCAAGATGAGCATTCTCTAGTACATTGGAACTAGAGACATCATATGTAGGATAGCTTATGATGTACCAATGTTCAAGGCAATTCACAGTTAATTTCACATATAAGACAAAACAAACCTGAAGAATGGTTGTGGTCTTACATAACCTAGAAAAGAAGAAATGAAATCTCCAACTACAGAAAAACTAGAATAACAAAACACAATAAACCACCAGCCAAAATATTTGCAGTTTGCAAGAAGCATAAACATATTAACTTAAATTAATTATTGGACGACAAAATAGGGACAAGTGCACAAACTGAAATTATGAAAAACTGCCAGAGCATTTAGTAAGAATTAATAATAACAAAGAAGGCATAGTAAGCATTTAAAATACAATCTTACAATACACTCCCCAATAAATAAAATTGAAAACAAACATGGAATCTTAAAACTAAGATTCCAAAACACACTATAAATACAAAGAAAAGCAGATACATATAATAATTATGAGATTAAATAACTAGTAAAACTTTATACAACAGATTTATTTGTAGATTGAGCAGAGATTTAACTAAAGATTTATATACCCTGGAAAGAATAAAAAATATTTTTACCTTACGGCAAATCAGAGTCCATGGGGTTTTTCAGAGAGTGCATACATTTATTTTGAGTTCAAATTTTCAGGTGGCTTCATTTCTTCATGGCGGCAAGGGTAGAAGCATATTTTGGGATCCTTTTTACTTCAGATTTTCATGGCATGACTGGAAGAACAAATCAGGGAGTCCATCCTTAGGTAAGTTAACAAGGCATGTTGTAGGGTTGAATATACATAGCAGTGAATTTAGTTATCTTGTGAAAGCAAACTTTAAGAAAAAAAATATGTCCAGACTGTCAACACAATACAAATCTCAGCAGGTTAATATCTATGCGTGATAATTAATAGCAGAATTATAAAAGGCTGAATGAATCACTTTCAAGCAGCATTAGCTTGATCAAGCCAAGAATAATCATGTCCAAAATTTTTGGGGTTATTTATATCCTCTCTCTCTATCTCCTGCATAATCTTTCTTGTTTTTCAATTATAAGACTTAACCCAGGGCAAATCTCTATCTCTCGCTCAACCTTAATTAAGAATTCTAACTAGGGATTATCTTATAGAAAAAAACAATGCAAAATTAAATCTCTGCTTTTTAAATTAAACTAAAAATGGATTGTAATTAAAATAAAAGAAACAGGAATGCAATTAACTTTCTGAAATTAAAAGCTTTCTCAAAAAAAAAAAAAAAAAAAAACACAAAGATTAAAACTTTTAATTGGAAGGATTTTACAATTTGATTTTTGTTTATAAAAAAAAAAGTGTCAGAAAAAACTTATTTTAAAGTAACAAATAAAATCTGTTGAAGATGAAATTTAAAATTACAAAATTTTACAATATAGCTGCATATGTGTGCTATATCCCATAAAACTTTTAAATAACTTTATAAAAATAATACTTTGTATTAATTTTGTGAAGGGATCTTTGAATCGGATATAGCATCTGGTTCAATATAAAGGTGTGTTTGTGCACATTCAATCTAAATCTGGAGGAATGGGAAAAATGATGTGCTGGTCTAGGCATCTTGGTGTGCTGTTAAAAAACCTGCTTTGCTAGTGTGGGATAAGTTTTGAAGTCACAGAACAGAAGCTGTGAAAAATAAAATCAATCAACTGAAAACTCAATTAGCATAATTCCAGGTGGGATAACAAGCCAGATTCAACTTTTAGATGTATGCATTAATAAATCATGAAGGAGAAGTGGAATAGTTGGATGCAGTCTACAGATTTTGAATTGATACCATCAGAAATAATAAAAAGGCTTAACATTTCATAGATTTGTGAATGAGTCAAAATTTCATAGGATGCTGTGAAACATAACAGTTGTGAAGTTATTTAGAAATATGAAATTAATAACTCACTTAATGGCAGTGAGAATAATTTGTTATACAAAGAATCAGCTTCTGAAAAAGAAGTTTCAAGTGATTGTTCTTTCAGCTCTGAAGATGAATTTCTGGGTTTTGAGAATGAAGATTAAAAGGTATCTAACCATAGTATTTCTTAGTTACATTTTTGTAAATAATTATAAAATTAGTACAGTAAATTATTACGGAAATTCATAAAAAGTGTAGAAAATTAAATATGGTATTTTACCATGATATATAACATTTTAAAATTATAACATAAGATGACATGTTGGAATTGTAAAGATCGTTTTATAAGGTATACAACTTAAGATAATATATTTACAATTAGCCAATAAATATTTTAAGTTATATTTATTATTACATTTTAATGTATAAATTTTTTCTACAGTACAGGCTTTTTCATACCTGCACTCCAATATGTAATATATAGAGGGTGAACTCAGACTTTCATATGACCCTCAACTATCCACCCTATCTCATACTGCTGACACACTTGATCATGCACATGTTGAAAAGATAAATAATCACCAATATTCATATTTTGTGCTAAACCAGCACTCATCAGTTGGTCCAGATTATTATCTCCACACATCTATACAATCAATGCTCAGCTTATATTAAGATAGCCAATCTTCATACTTTAATCAACAGGCTTCAATCCACTCCACCCCACAACTCTTCAGCCATCTATTTCATTGAAAATCTGATGATGGAATGCTCAAAGCCCACATTAGTGCCAACCTTCTCATCCTACCCATGTTGACCATAAGTCACTCTGACCCCTCATGTACAGGACATAATCCATTTACATACATATACGAGGGATGGGCAGACCTTACAGCACTATATTTTAATATATGAATTTTTTTCTACAGTACAGGCTTTTTCATACCTGCACTCCAATATGTAATATATAGGGGGTTTGAACTCAGACTTTCACATGACCCTCAACTATCTGCACTATCTCATACTGCTGACACACTTGATCACACACATGTCAAAAAGATAAATAATCACCAATATACATATTTTGTTGCTAAACCAGCACTCATAAGTTGGTCCAGATTATATGTTTACTATTGAGCAATCCATCATCAGATTTTCAATGAAATGGACAGCTGAAGAGTTGTGGGGTGGAGTGGATTGAAGCCTGTCTATTAAAATATGAAGTATGGCTATCTTAATATAAGCTGAGCATTGATTGTATATAGGTGAGATGATAATCTGGACCAACTGACGAGTGCTGGTTTAGCACAAAATATGTATATTGGTGATTATTTATTTTTCGATGTGTGTAATCAAGTGTATCAGCAGTATGAGATAGCATGGATAGTTGAGGGTCATGTAAAAGACTGAGCTCAAACCCTCTATATATTGCATTTCAGAGAAATTAAACATCTATTACGATATATACATATACTGTATATGTAATAGATTAAGCATTACTGAGGTTCTTATTTTTTTGTTGAGTAATAATAGTTCTTTGTCTAAGAATAAGTTATTAAAGATTTGCTTTTATTAATCGAGAAGGCTATGTATTTTACTTACTATAGTAAGTTTTATAAAGATTAAGAAAGGGTGGATAATAGATTATATCAGGGGTGGGCAAATAGTGGCCTAAGGGTCTCATGTGGCCCACAAAGAGTTTAAGCGGCCCACCAAGACAATCAGAAAAATCCACCTTGAACTGAGATTTCCTTCTCATGCACGACTGAAAATTTGTCTTGTATTTTCCATTAGGATGGCCACATCAATACACATGTGCAGTGTAGATATGAGTGCTTTTCTGATTGATCTGGTTAATTTCAATTTTGTCTTTGCATTAGCAAATATATACATTTCCAACTTTAGTGAAACCATGAACCCTCCGAAAAAATGTAAAATCGGTGATGAATGTCATGTGTTTAATTAAGAATGGACAAATATTTCTTTGGTAATACAGGGAATAAAGCAGTGTGTTTATTGTATCATGAAAAAAGGTGCAGCCCTCAGCTAATCTTCGCTTCCACAAAGTGGCCCTCCTCCAACCACTGTAGCCCCTGAGTGAAAACAATTGCCCACCTCTGGATTATATTATTGTACCATTAGTTTGTTCAGTTTGAATTATTTAGACGAGAAAATTATTCATTACAAAAGTGTATATTTAAAGTTATTTATTTGCTAGATATGTTGATGATTTAAAAACTTCTAATCAATACTCCTCCTTTTTTTTCTTTTCAAAATATACATCACATATAAATATATAATTAAATACTACAAACAATTAAAAGTCTCATTTTCTTCCTTTCTTTACAAAAACTTTATTTTCTGTATATATATTTATCCGCTTATTCATTATATCCAATGTTTCAACTATATTTAATTTATAGTCATTTTCAAGAATCTAGAAAAAACACATTACATTATAACAACCTCCATAACTATCCACACATTAAATACAAAAACATAAAACATAAAAGTGGGGAGAAAGGTTTTTAGTATGGATGAATTGTTGTGTGTGTGGTGGGGGGGGGTCGTGTTTTATGTTTTTTATATTTTAATATTTATTTATTATATTTTGTTTTATTTTATTTTTTATATTTTTGGATTTAATGCGTGGATAGTTATGAAGGTTGTTATAATGAAATGTGTTTTTTTCTAGATCCTTGAAAATGACTATAAATTAAATATAGTTGAAACATTGCATATAATGAACAAGTGGATAAATATATAGAGAGAAAATAAAGTTTTTGTAAAGAAAGAAGGAAAATGAGACTTTTAACTGTTTGTAGTATTTAATTATATGTTGATGACTGTTTGTTTGTAATTGACAATAATAAATTGTAATAGTTGTTAAATAAATTTAATTGTTTTGATCTTTTTATAAAATATATTTTAGGAGGGGGAGGGGTAAATTTTTTTAAATTAAAATTTTTCGATTTATTGGTAATGTAGCCATTATGTTAAATTAAAGATTTAAGATCTGTAACTAAATCTGACAGTTATCATTTGTCTGAAGGTTTGTAATGATGGTATATTATAAGATGTGATATGTTGGACTATTTTCTATCTGTGTGTTATTACTAACAAGTTGTTTCTATTTAAAAAGTTTAAGTAAAGTTTAAAATTTTCTATATATTCAACATTCACTCATAAATGATGGAAATAGTCCAACATATCACATCTGACAGCTATCAATCTGTCTCCTATAAATCTGTCTGCTTTAAGAAACTATTGCTATAAAAAATCAGAGATAAAATTGTTCTAATAAAGTTGCTTTATTACAAAAAAAGTCAATTTTATAAACATTATTTGGATACTCTGATAAAATTTGTTAAGAGTATTTTATTTAATAGCAATTGTAGTACACAGAGGCTAAACTCTCCATACAGTATGCCGCCAGTGCAAGCCAGAGTAATCAAGGGATGCAAGGTTTGTGCATAAAATCCCTATCTAGTACCTACTCATCCAATATCCCTGATGAGTAGGCACTCAATAGGGATTTTATGCACAAACCTTTTTCCATCCATTGATTACTTTGGCTTGCACTGGTGGCATACTGTATGGAGAGTTTAGCCTCTGTGTAAACAGTTTGTGTAAGCATAAGAAATGATGATCATGTAATGTTTAGTAATTACAGTACTGTTAGTAATTGTAATAATGTGAAGGATAAATAAAAATATGATTTTATTTCTTCATCTTCTAAATTCTCTATTTATAGAATTTTAAGTAAGAATACTACTTTGAATAATTTATTAAATAATACAAATGAGATTTTTGATAGGAATATTATTCCAGGAGTAATGTATTCCTTGTTTCTTCAAAAACTTGTATATAGTTCAAATAGTTTGAGCTTAGATGAAAGAATAAAAGTACATAAAACTAGGGTTAAAAATAAATATCTTAATTCTGCTTTATATATCTATGAAAGAGATATAGACCATATTATAAAATTAATCAAAATTTATATTACAAAGACGATATTTTTTTATAAAGATTAATTATCTAATATACGTATAAATGTGTTTGTATGTATTAATTCATAATATAATGATTTATATATCTGTAATATTGTGGAAGTAACTATTCTTTCCACATGTGCTAAAATGCACTACATCTCATCCTACTACATGTTTGAGTGTGTCAGGAATGGTTCAACATAAAGGGGGCATTAAATATATATATATTCCTATATTACTTTTATTGGAAGCAGTAGAATAAAGTTGAAAAATCAACAATTTTAAATATGTGTTGACATTTATGTTAACAGCATAAAATGGGTAAGCCTCAAAAAAAATGTTATTTTTAAAGAGGTAGAAATTTTTAAACATTAAAATAAAATTACATAGCTTAAAAAGTTGAATAAATAATGCAGAGATAAAAAAATTGATAACTTGATTTTTCTTTAATCCAAAAATGACACTGTAATTTTTGCCAAGATCTGTGTACATGTTTTTTTTTTGCCGAAGAAGTAGTATATAAGATCTGTGTACACGTTATTTTGGTCAGATCACAAGAGTTATCAGCAGATTGATACAAATGTGAACAGATACAGTAGATCTAATACATGCTCTGTGTTGCAGCTTTAATACTCATGTACTGAATTAAGTTATTGGGAGGTTGATATGAATGTCAACAGGTGCAGTAGGTCTAATACATGATCCATGTTGCAGGACTAAAAATAAGTAAAAGTAAAAAAATAGTAAAACTTATAACACTAACAAAAAACTTTTAAGAATAATATTTAAAATAAATGCGACTTGTATGATTTTCAACATTAACAAAGAACTTTTAAAAACTAACAACTTTAAAAAATTAACAATTTTTAAGAATGATATTTAAAATAAAATAATAAAATGCGATATTACAATAACGACGCCATTAATCAAAAAATAGTTTAAATATACACCAAACAGTAAATGATTTTGATTTTTAAGTAATTTGGAACAACTTTTAAGAATCACATTTAAAGCTATATTAAAATCTGAGCAATCTGTATAACATAATATAGCTTTAAATGTGATTCTTAAAAGTTGTTAGTTTTTAAAAGTTGTTCCAAATTACTTAAAAATCAAAATCATTTACTGTTTGGTGTACATTTAAACTATTTTTTGATTAATGGCATCATTATTGTAATATCGCATTTTATTATTGAGAATTATGAATGTTTGAGTATGTCCTCTGGTAAATCCAGCACTCAAAGCAATAGATTACAATTATTATTTACTACTTCTTTAAACAATATTAGTTTTGCATTTATATATTTCTTTATTATGAAATATTTTCCTAAGAATTGAAATCATACTTAACTAATATAAATAGAGCCATTCTCAATTGACAGTAAGAAGATCTCTTTATCCAATCCATAGTTTCTCTACAAGACTCTTAAAAATTTCTCATCCATCCAACTTAAGGTTTTTTACAATCTTTTCAGAAAAAGTTTATAACCTCAATTGTTGATATATTGTCATCTTTTCAAATTTGTTTTATCCAATTCCATTTCAGCCTCTTTATCAATAATGTTGCTGCTAACTGTGGATTTTTTAAACATGTACTTTACTTTCAATCGATTTCTGTTAATTTCAACATATATCTTTTCAAACTTTGCTGTTGTTTGCAGCTTCTGTGTTGCAGTTCTATTAAGTGTCTAACCTTCAGACTTATCAGTGCACAATAATAAAACACATTTATTAAAAATATTTATTTTTAGACAGAAGTACCTTTTTAAATATTTTTTCTGAAAGCACTTCATTCAGTTTAATCCTACGAATAATTTTATTCATTACAATTCTATTTACATTAATAACTTGATCAAGTTATATGTAATTGTTAATTTTTAAATTATTTTATCTTTTTAAAAAGGTTATTATGTTATTTATTTTAAGTTGTATCTTTTTTGTTTATTTGATAGTTCTTGTAAACATTTGTTGTGAAGCATAATTTGTGAAACAACTATATCACTTACAAATTTAAATGATTTTTGTAGTGTCTATATATTTTTATTCTCTTCTATTTTAATTCATAAAATACTTAACATAGAATTGCTGAAAAAAATTATGAATATATGAAATCATACTGTTATATTTTTTTATCAATGCAAATCTTCTTACTGGACACCATGTATGTTGATAAATATTCAAACTTAGTCAACATGATTTCTCTTTATCATAATATTCCAAATCTTTAATCACAACAAAAAGTCTTGTATAGTGCATAATTTTTTTTGTAATTACAAATTGAATACAAAATGGCAATTCATTTGCTAAAATTACTTTTAAATACTATTTATTCTTTTCATTAGCACGAGTTCTAGTAACAATTTGTAATCTTAAGTGATATAAATCTGTAATTCCAAATATCTTATTCTTTTTTTTTTAGATATCACTATTTATTCTTTCACTCAGTTGTATTCTTGGCATTTACATATTTGGTATATAGTTTTTTTTACAATGGTTTCACTTTATTTATTTTAAAACATGATTTTATCATTTCATACAATTTTTTATTTATTTATAGATTTCATTGTATAATACAGCTCTTCAATTAAAATGTGTGACATTTCAATTGATGTCATTATATGAGAATAGTTTGTTTTTGTGTTCCTTATTAATATAGATTTATTTGTAATATGTGTCTCAAAATATTTCATCTACCTCTGATGCTGAGACCCATTACTTCCTGCTACTTTATAACTCAATGGTGGATTTTCAATTGAGAGAAGTAAAAAAAGTATGTTAAGTTTAGATAACTGAATGCAATTATTGTTTTTATTCTGATAAAATGACAATATATTTTAGAAGCCCTCAACGATTTAGTGCAGTGACAAAAGGTACATGTTGAAGATCAATAATCATAGAATCAATTTCTAGCTGAGGATAATAAAATTCTAATTTTAATCAATTGAATGGAAAAGGATGTGCTTTACTTGGCAATTATAATACTTCAACCTCAATTTACATATATTTCTTATGAAAAAAAACTCTGGTGGTATAGTTCATTTATATCTATACAATCAATTTCACACATGGGGGCACATATTAGTAAAATTATTTTGATTATATATTATATAAATTATTATTCCGGATGTGCAAATAAATAGAGCATGAACACAAAATCAAAATTTTATAAAAATCAGTATATATATATATTGTAACCAAATAATGTATGCTAAGACAAATTCTGATCATTACCGATTGAATAACGTCAACCTTAACCTTTTAAACACTTGGATGGTCACTTTATAATAATAAAAATATTTATTTTGAGGAAGCACTGTACAAATGTGTATTTATAATTAATCACAATAATATTTCAAGAGTTCTAATATGAATTAAAGTACAATGGTGGATTTACAAGAATAAATATATCATATCACATTCTTATATTTGGGATAGTAAGTTTGTGCTAAGCTTTCATATTATACGAGTTTGATTTAAAATTATCTCAAAATTATATAATTAAAATATAATGAATACTATTGTTAAAATTTTAAGTCTTTAAAATTATAAATTAATATTAGTGATATGATCAAATAACAAACATTTTATTGTATTTAATTTGTATTTTAATAAGCAATTAAAGTGTCAATGGTGGAAGTGTATAAAAATAATGAACATTTTTTATAAAACAGTATCCCTTTTAAATAATATATAATAATTATAATCATGTAACCATATTTATTTATAAAATTATTAGATGGTATTAACTAAGTAATGATGAAGACAAGATAATTAACAAAATATGTAATTAAATTACTAACAATAGGGAATAAAAAATATATTTTAAATAAATGAGATAATAACAAGTTCTCGACAGTGATTATTAATATTCTTGTTATGTATTTAATTAAGAAAATAATTCCTACTTTATTAATAAGTAAACGTGTGGTATATCTTGATATGATATAAACAAACACTCTTAGAGTTGTTAAGATCTATTCAAAAAACTTAATTATAAATAATGAACTAAAAGAAAATGTTTAATTGTAACTTTAATTAAATAATAAGATCCATTTTTTTAGATATCTGATTCATAAACTTGTTATTTCATACAATAGCAAAACATTAACCCAACTTATAATATTCCTTTTAAAATGTGGATTTAATTAACCTGATTCCAATAGGTAATAGTGGCATTTCATGAAAGGTTTATCAAGCTCACATTGTGAATAAAATAAGAATACAAATTTATCAGAAGTTTAATTCAACTGAACAATAATATTTATGTAAGTATCAGTGCCACAAGTATAATTGAATATACTGTACAATATAATCTTTACAAAATCTTAAAACTACTTATATGGATAAAAAATATGTAATGTTAATAAATATTTCAAATATATACGTTAGATACCTTTAATTATAGAAACATAATTAAATTAATAGATCAATAAAACATTTAAAATGTCAGGTATTATGATTTTATAATTATTTATTAACTTTAAATATCAATAACCAGTCTCCATAGTAAAAAGAATCAATAACACATTTATACTAAATTGTAAGCATAAATTTTATATACTAACTGTATATTCTTTTATTATACCTTGCTTCTTATGAAAACTTTCACTAAACAAGATAATTCTAGATATTATAACAAACAATTATAAGAAATATATATCTTTATAATTTAAAATTAATTCAAAATCTTTTAAAAAGTTCAAAATATTTATTCTGGCACAATCATTCAAAATATTTGAAAGTGATTAAATCCATCAGCATTTTAAGTTGTAAAATCCTAATGGAAGGTGAAACAAAAGTTAATCCTTATAATAGAATAATTAGAAACAAAATTTGAGCTTTTTAAAAGTACAATCCAATAATAGTGAGTTTAAAATATTCCAGAATTACAATAAGTTGTTTTATTTCCTAAGTATGGAATAAAATAAAGAATCCTTTGAATCCACTAATGGTGAGTTAAAATTATTCCAGAGAAACATGATAAATTATTTTATTTTCCAGGCGTGGAAGATATTTATTAATCTCATAAGAGATGGCATTCATAAATTATAACTTTTCTTGAAAGATTTATGATGATAAAATCCATTAGATAAAAATTTATTTTAACAATAATTATCCAGTATAAAAGTGTTTTTCCAGATGAAGATAACATTCATTAGTCAAAACTCATTTTTAATGATAATTGTCCAATACATAAGTGTTTTACTGGAAATCATTAGGTTCCTGTAGTAATTCTAACATCAAGCAAATATTTGGAAAATAGATAAGTGAGTAACATAGTTTAAACAAAAGTAGTATTCCCAAAATAGTTTTTAAATTTCATATTTAAATTCAAGTTCTTAAATTTTATTCCATTTAAAGTACACTACAAAGCGATGAGCATGGCTAGATATTTAGCTCTCCATTAAAGACATCTTCAAAGTATATTTATCTGGTTTTCTATTCCATTATCACTGTACTGAAAAATGTCAATATGGTTAACTTTAAATTTAAGTCCAATATGTTATTTTGCATGACAATTAATAAAGAAGACTAAACAATTCTGAACATGTAGATGCATTTGTAGATTTGTGTCACATGACTAATGAGATTATTATTTTCATACAAAATTATTTACACATTTAGCTTTCTATAGAAAATTTTTACCATTGTTGCCATTATACAATATGCAGCAGGTAATCTTTGGAAGTTTTAAAAATTTGTAGTGCTAATTTGTAATAAAATCATTTTAAAAATTTTAACTACAATATTACATTAATTATTGACGTTAAAATACATATCACACTACAACTAAAAGTTTTGCATTGTAAATATTTAAATAAATGATGTTTTATTTTTTTTACCTTCTCATCATAATTAATGTCATACACTTTTTTAAATTTAAATACATCTAAGAAATATAAACATTTGTGCATGCACACATATGTTAAAACTTGCTATCATTATTCAGTGTAATTGTATGTATTTATAATAATAAAAGTTATTACTATACTGATATTATTTTTAAATAATTTACTTTTATTATTGTTGGTGTTATGCCTTTTATTCAGTATGTTGCCTTTTAAAATTAATTTTACGTATGTGAGTTTTTATAACTAAGTATAAAATTCATGTTAAAAAAATTTTGATGCACATTCAAAAATGCTGTATATATAAAATATATCTTAAATCAGTTTAACAATTCACGATATAAGATAATATTATCAATAATATTAATATAATTTAATGTTATTTTCAGCAATGATAATGATATTAATAATAAATAATAGTTGCAATATTGATAAGCCAATAAAAAAATTTTAAATTATGATTATTGTTGTCAATTCTTACATTAAATTTCATTACAATGTGGTGATATGAGATGGAAATACATCATCATCCCCATTTAATACATCACAATTATCAATGATTGGCATGAAACTAATTCATTAAATATAATGAATAAATATATAAAGATAAATGAGATCCAGTGAATAAAAGCAGAATCAGTATGAACAATACCACAAGGTGCATCCCTAGCATTATAGAAAAATAATTAAATCAAAACTAATCAGTTATTAACAAAAACTCAAAAATCAAGTCAACCTTGTGACTGAATTTTATCTATTTATTTAATTCTGCCAAACTCAGAGCAGTATATAAAACAATTATCTGAATGCATATACTTAAATGCTAAGCCATCACTCATAATAAAAAAAAATGATGCTGATACTGAAACATGCTGATTATCATTGGTGTTCTGGACAAATTGTACTATTAATGTGCTGGCAAAATATAAACTTAGTTGCTAATAATAAAAAATATAAAATGGAAGCCATGGACTTTAAAGGTGCTAATTTTGCACCATTCAAGGTTATTATGTGGATGTCCAAGCACCAACATAAACTCCTACAAGCATATAACTAATTGCTATCCTCTAATCTTGATCAGGAAGCATGAACTTTATGAACTGTTACTGTGAGTGAAAGATAAATATAACTACTTATACCAATTTATTTTAAAATAACTTTACTACTATAATTTGAAACCAATTCCACAAACTCTACACTATATTGAAATCAAATCATACATATTGCTAATTCATGTAACCAATAGCTGGAGGAATATAGTAATTAGTAGAATATTTTTAAACAATTATTTAATAAAATAACTGATTAATAATGAAAAATTTAAAAAATGACATGATAATATAATTTAAATTTATACATTTTATCAAAAATATAATTTCATATAAAAAATAATTAACTAGTGGATTTTATACATTAATTTTTTTTCTTTCCTTAAGTTATTTTCTTATAAATAACAAAGATTGGAAAATAGCTTTTCAATCAGAGATAAGAGCATTTTAAATTATCTTACCCCTTTTGTATATAATTTGGGGAGGGGGCAGAAATAATATAAAATAAAGAAAAAAGTTAGATTTTATAAAAATTATTTTAAAAAAGTATAATTTTGATTTAAAAACCACATAAATTAAAAAAAAAGCATGTTCAATTAAAAAAAAAACTACAAATTATTAATTAATATCAATTGCTACCTAATTTTAAAACCTCCATAAAATTAAATTTAATGTGCACATAAAAGAAAAAAATAAGATACCTTGAACCATTGTTTTAATTTTCTTTTAAAGTCCTTTGCATTTGTAATTTTCAGTTTTTTCAATTAGATGTTCTTGAAGGCTTCTTAATTCTATGTTAATATACATACAATTATTTCTTTTTACTTCATTTTGCAATATATTTTAAGCTAATATACAGAACAAGAATATATTCATTTTTCTTTCCAATAATTTTTTCCCACTTGATGCAAATATATAGTGACACTTATGCTCTTGGTTGGAGACCAGGTTTTGTTGCAGATAACTTTAGAATTTGTTCTTTATATTTTTCTAATGAGGCAAGTTACATGGAGGTAGATTATGTTTAGCTTTTAGCTAAACATAGTGCATGTTTTCATTGTAGAAAACATTTATACAGTTGAGTTTCTGCATGTTTTCTGCTTTAATAGTAGAGTCAGGAATGATTGCTCTTCTCAACAGCTTTATTATATTTACTACTGACTTCAGCACTTGTCTCAGAATATTGTATTTTTCAACAATTGAGTCAGGAATTATCCTTGTTCCCTTTAATAGCTTGTTTGAAGCTTTTCTTCTGTCTTCTTCAACAGCTTGGTTGAGACTTCTGTTCCCTGTAATAGTGTGGTTCACACTGATCTCTTCTTACTAGATACTGAGATCTTCTGATTTACTCGTGCTCTATTTTTGGAACAAATGTCTTTCACCAATTACAATCCTGTCTTCTATACGACAAAATTTAATACTGACCAAAAAAGAATTGTGGTTATTTCTCCCTTTTTAAATTACAACACAAGTTAAAAAATCCCCCTGCACTTCTTTTTCTTATGCCAAAATAAATTAATCTTAATTTTTTTCTTATACCAAAAGAAAAACAAGATAATCAGTTAATTACACTGACTTGAGAAACACTGGTTGTTGTACTGAAGAGATGAAAAAACTGATTAAATTAAAATTTAACAAAAATATTAAAATCTTATATTTTTTCTTTTCCTTTCAACTTTATCTATTTTATCTCTCTTAAAAGGTTGAAATTAAAATTATTAAATAATTTACTGAAGAGAAAATTTTTTTAGTAAATTTTCCAAAATTAAAATTATCACTAGTAAATACTAAAAATTATTGAAGAGAAAATGAAAAAAATTATTTCTCTTATTTACAAACATTTATAAATTATAATACATTTCAAATATTCAAATTATGTTTAAAAAATTTGAAAATGCTCACATTATCATGTGATAAACAAAATATTTAAATAATACCCATTATTATTATTATAAAAACATGGGAAGATTAAATACTATTTCTCCATGAACTAATTAACTCTAAACTTAAGGAGCATGCTGTCAACTATTAATGTTAATACAGCAATGTTGCAATATGGCTACAATATATATATAAATTCAGGCTATTATAAAGTTATCACAAAAATATAGCAACACCTTTTTACCTCATTAAACAATTACTAATTGATTAAAAGTTGAGAAATACTATACTAACCAAATTTATATTAATTAAAAGATAAAAATCTTTAAATAACCTACTGCTGAGCAAAGAACTCTAGAAGTCCCTATAGAAAAAGAATAAAGATTTTAGTTTTTCCATCCTTATTTTAATCTCTAACTAGGATTTGCTATTTAGCCACTTATCAACAATATTGCATGTTTAACTATTTATGAGTTAGCTCTCTGAAATAAAAATTCCAAATATTTTAAAAAATTTTCAAATTCATTCAGTCTGGATTCAAGGTCAGCAATAGACATGGTATATATGCTAACATTGTACTATGAGGTTCTTCATTTAAATATGTAAAAATAATATAAAATTGTAATAAATCATTGTCTTCAAAAATTGTGCTCACATAAATTAATGAATAAAAATATGAATGAGTTGATTCTTCAGATTTTTTTCAACATCATATTTTGCAGTCGAGAGATATTGAAAGCCATCATAAGTCATTAATCTCTCATATATTTTAAATTGTTTGTTTTCATTTTAAACTTAAGGATAAGAAGTAAAAATTTTAAATTGTTAAAGTTTATTGAAGTATAAATACACTAATTTATTTTAGAAATGCTTCTATTAGAATGCAGCTTTTATTTTATTTTCAGCACATCATAGGATATGTCATGCAATAATATGTAATAATATGCATATTACTTTTGAATATTTCCCAGGGTAAAAATTAATAAAATTTCTTTAAATAACACAATATGGATGAGATTTCTCCGGTATCTCTTTATAAAAGAACAATGTTCACTAATTTGCTTAATATTAAATCAGGGAACATTTTTCTTTTAATCCTTTAATTAAGTATGACTAGATATACATTTGCTAACCAATTATTGAATATCTGAGTTGCATACGAGCCATTTATATGGGGGAAAAAAATCTAAGCTTATTTGGAAATTATTAACCTGAAAAAACATAAATCAAATTTTAATTAAAAATTAAATAAAATTGGCTTAAAAAATACAAAATGTTATACTAATTAAGTTTTCTGATAGATAAAAGCAGAATACTCACTTTTCTAGAGTAGCATAATCAATATTTTTTCAAAAAGTGGCTGACAATGATGATCACTGCTCACCATAATAGAAGTATTATTTAATCAATAATAAAATGTTTTTTAAGCTTAGGCATTTATTTTGCTTCTTGAATAATTTATTTTTAGATAACATTATGAACAATGTTTTGAGCGTTTTTAAATTAACTTTAGAATGTTTCTTACAATTCATATATACATAAAAATTTGTAACAGTAGATGTATACTGTATATTGTACCGGTCAAAACATGTTTCTCCATCTAACACGAGCTGGAACTACAAAGAATGTACTTCAAACCCAGTCAAGCCTGAGATATAGGTCAGGGACCAGCCTGGATTTGAACCCACTCTCCCAGTCCCAGATCAAACACCTAATGGACAACATAACAATGATGACACATGAGAATTAATTCTTAATCTGGCCCGCTAGCAAATCGGAGAAAACAATAAGACTCATGGACTTAAATATATATATATAAACAACTTAAATACTAGAAACATTCCAAACATAAAATCTAATATATTTAATTAATAGGGGCTTTACTAATGAATAGCTATGGTCAATTAGTGAATTGGATTGATTTAATAATGAGACAGAAACTGATATATGATGAATTATATAATATATTTATTGACAATTTCATATATATTTTGATATAACCATTATTTAGCGTTGGCAAATGCACGCAGGCGTTTTTATTTATTAAGTAACATTACACTAGGCCATTTAGTAAAATAAATTTGTGGCTATTATTTAATTGAAGCTTAATATTATGCTATATAATCAATCACTACACTCCATTTATTAGTTATACTGTTTTATAATCAGTTCGAGTGGCTATTATACATGAAATCAAACCAAGTCTGGAGTGGAGCTTAATAATACGTCTGATTATGATAAATTTTTATATTAAATATGGGCATATCAAGCATCACCAATAGCTTTAAATCGAATGGGTTTTCGAAAATGCTTCGGTTCAATGCCAAAGATTGCATATTATGGAGGTAGAGTTGGCTATAAAGATTTTACTAATACGCTAGGCACAAGTGAAATATAATAATAAAGTGGCTCTGCGGATGGATGAATAGATTTTAGGGTTTTCATGACCAATACCAGTTTACCCAATGACCGATCATCGTGCTGGTAAAAGGGAACCTTTATTTGGTTCATAAGAGGTGGGGGACTTACGTACTAATCTGGCTCTTAGCTCAGTCTTAGCTACTGCACTACCCATAAGAGAGGAAGATGGGCTGGACTTACCGTGGCTCCATCTTATATATATAAAAAAAAACAGCACAACGATAAAATATTAATAAATTTCACATCCGCCAAGCAGAAGTATATTGTAAATTAAAATACCATACATTAAATGAACACTAGTTTATCAGCTTGATCAAAAGAGCCAACTCTTCTGTAGCATAAGAAATACATATAAGCTACTGATAGGAGAATATATATATATATACAAACTTTACTTTATCCTGTTCAATCTCTTAGTTATCTATAATTAATAAACTTTTAAAGGGGGGAAGTATATTTAAGGGACTTACGAATACTTTAATAAGAAAAATATACTTATGATTACACTCCAGGCTAGTTTAATCTTTAGTAACATAATAATTAAAGGTTGAAAGTTTGGATTTATAAGCCACATTTTATATTTACATTAATTATTTACTAAATGACAAAATAATGAGCACAAAGGGTTGCCATTATTTATAAATTAGGGTTTCGAAACAGAGCGCTAAATGACGCTATAATTAATACAATACGAAGATTTAAAATAATATCTTCAAAAAGAATATATTTCGTAACTAAATGCACGCCATTTCGAGACATAGGCATAATTAATAATGACTAAAATAAGCAAGAGAGAAATAAATATAACTGCAGTGATTAAGTTATATAGCAAAACAAGAAGTTAATAAAGGAAATTAACAAAAGTATGTCATTTATAAAATTGAAATATTATTGATAAGACAATTTACAAAGAGTTTACAATATAGTTAGCTAACCTGATTTTGAAGCAATAATGATTATTTTGAATTTTACACAGAGTTCTGCGATTTTAATAATTTTTAAATGGTCCTCCTATAGCTGGACTGGAGATACTTGAGCTGGAATGGCGAGTTCTTTGGCAGCTTATGGCATCTACTCTTTAGTTGGGAGACGATTTAAGATGGTATTCCTATAGCTGGACTTGGGATAGTTGAATTTGAATGAAAGTGAGTTCTTTTAACGGCTTATGGCATCTTCTATTTATTATAAGCTTGTTAAGGCAATGTTGGTTGTTGCTCCGGCCTTGGATGGATCAAATTCCGACATTCCATCATGGGAAAGGCATCAAATTCTTGCCTGACTAGCAGGCCATAGCTAAATTAACAAATTTTCAGCTTCTCGTAGTAACAGCTCTTCAAAAGCAAGATGGGAGTATATCTTCCCGCTTAAAATCTAGCCTATTTATACATTTCCACCAAGCTTTAACACCTTTTTGAATTTTGTTTGCCTCAGGACCAATTGACTTTTAATTAAACAAAATCATATAATCTGATTTTCTTCTACTGATAAAGTCTCTGAGGTGTTATCTTTAATTTACTTGAAAAAATTATTAAAATGTATAAATTATATAATTTTGATTCCGATTTCATTAATTAAATTCCTTTTTAGGTGTTATAAAATGTTAAGGCTTAGCAGATAGTAACGGTATTCGGATTTAATGATAAAATCTTTTGTTGAAACAAATTCAATCAGTAAACTAGATTTTACTTTTACCCCAGGTGCGGTCACTAATTGATTTCTTGTTTACACAAAATTCCCATTTTTAATTATAAACCGATGACTTTTATTTTAACTTGATATAACTAACTTTTAACATATTTTCTTTATATTGTTTATTTTAAAAAAAGCAAATTTGACAGATCTTATAAAAAAAATACTTTAGTTTCAGTTATATCTATTAAACATTAAATCCGAAAACCGTAAATATATTTTAAAGAAAACATTTTATACTATTTTTATTTAATCTTAAATATATATAAATCATTATGCCATAATTTCATGGTTTAAATTATCCATCCACATATGAATATAATAGTGAATATAATTAAGAACTGACTGATAAATTAATAAAATATTTTATGAATAATTATGAGGATTTCTACGCTCTAATTTTATCTAACCTGTCTAATTATAGCGTACTTTCATATGTAAATGGATGATGCCTTTCAGGCGGCCATGACAGCAAACTTTACCACTTGATTTATACATAACATTTTGACATTTAGAATAGGTTCGAAACTAGTTCAGATGAATAGGTCATTAGGTTGATGGTGAAACGGAAAGAGATTGGAAGGTTTCAGTTTCAATATAAATATCTAATAGGCATTCTTTAATGTATAAAATTCAAATGGAAGTAAACTATCCCCCCCCCCCATAAACTATGAATAAACATCTTATTTATCACTAAATGATAAAAAAGTCAATCTTTACATAAAGAGTGGAAATTACATATTAGTCTGATTTGAATATTCCATTCTTTATCATTTTGATGAGATATTGGTAGTCTTTATTCAAAATTTTTAGGTAAATTAATTTACTTCCATTTGAATTTTATATTTACATGTGTATGCAATATTACATTAGAATGGAGATGTAATTTTATTAAATACCATATATAATTTTCAGTTTTGACAACTTAACAGAACAGTTTTAAATCACTTTTCACTACCATCCCTGCTAGAATGTCATGCAAATACAAACACTCGTAAAAAGCATATGCACAATAGCTTGAAAGGCTGATCTTTAATGTATTAAAATAACAATTTATATTTTTAGCCTCAGGTATATTTAAGGATATCAAATCTAACAATATTTAAACAAGAGTGACTTCAATTTCAGTGGAGACTGTAAATGTAAGTAGCCATTTCTAACAGGGATAGGGTGAAAAGTTATTTAACATGATTCTGTTAAATTGGCAAAGCCAGAAAGTACTTATTCATTATTAAAAAATGCTGTATTTAATATAATTTTTAAAATTAGTACAAATAAGCTCTCACCTGTAAATATAAATGAACTCTCTATTTCAAGCAAATACAATTCTGAAGTCATATATGTCTGGTGTGTGTTGATTTTGACCTTGTTTAAATACTTGCTAACTATGCATCTGAGGTTACAAATGTAAATGTCATCTGCATAGCATTCTAGTAATGAAACATCAAAATGAGTAATTACATATGTGTCAATATCACTTGCTTTGTATACTGTATGCCGCATTCTTGCACATTTCTTTCATTATACCAAATTTCTTTTTTGGTATAATTATTAATGTATTCTCATGATACTGGGCTTTAGAATACAACTTCTGCTGATGATTGCATTATAATTTCTCATTTCTAGTTATATAGATTGACTATTCTTGTTTCCTTTTTAAAGATATTTCACAACTGTGAATCAATTCAGTACATGTTTTGTGAAATAAACGTGACTAAAAAGCATTCATATTAACAAATATTAGCAAAAATCATACATGAGAGTTCTAATAAATGATATGTACATATTCAGATTTGTAGATTCTTTGCTTTCCAAAACATATATGCTCTGCAACACATTTTTGAACTTTTAGCTTGAAGTGATATAGATATTGATATGATCATAAATGCATAAAATGGCTTATTCTTAAATTACTACACTGTGATCAGTCTGTCCCTAAAATATCTGACTACATATTGTTTAGAATTTCTTGGTAGAAACTACCAATGTGCCACTTATTCCTTGAGACTAGTTGCAAAAGTATCTGTTGTCTCTTGGAATACTCAATTAGGGTAGGATCTACAATGATTAATGGCATATTCAAAAAATTATCTGTGGAATTTTATTCAGAAATTTTATGCATTGTCATATTGCCAATTACAGAATGAATTGACAAGCAGAAAGCAATAGTTCAATTATAACCTGACTTAGCTAAGATTTTGTTTTACTTTCTTCAACTGGAAATTGATCCAGATATCATGAGCTCTTGAATCACACCCGAGTAAAAACTGTTCAAGTATTCAAATGACAAAAATCCCCCCCTCCCAGGTATTTTTAAATGAAAGCAGATTTTCATTTATATATATTGAATTTAATTGTCTTTATGCTTCTATCTTGTATCTTCAAGTCATTTTGATTTGCAATCTTTTCTGAATCTAATAACTATTTCCTCAATATCCTGAAAGTTCTCTTTGCTTAGGCTTCCCATTTAGTTCATTTTTCATATAAAAAAAAACAATTCAACCTTAAGAATGAAGTTGTATATGAATTTATTGAGAAATTGTTTGGTATTCCAAAAATTCTTTTTATTCATTAATAATAAATTTCTTTATCACATCTCCAAAATATTTTCAATTTAATATAATCATAATGATTCAATATTCTTGATCAATAATTTATCTAATCAATAGTTTTTCTTTCTCCTTCTTGTTTTAAATGCAATATGCCAGTCAAATCCTTTATTGTATTTACAAACTAACTTCAACAAATTCTTGAGATCTGATAGAACGAAGTTAGATCATTATGCTACATTCTTTTGAAAACTATATCTTAGCATCAAATGATAGGATTAAATTAAATATCTTAATATACTATTTTAAATCAATTTGATGCAAAAGTGTTTAATATCTTTATATTATGAATATTTATTTAAAACTGGTAGTATTTATCACAATTGCTCTAGATTATGACTCAGAATGGAAACATTTTTTAAATGACAACAATATTATAAACTCATAATTTAGTCTGTCCATAAAACTTTGTTATCTAGTGCTTACACTTTACTAATTTTTTTAACAGTTGGCATTAACTCTGTTTTGCACAAAGATGAGACAATACACATGTAAACTTGAGTTATATCAAAAACGCATATACTTGTTCAAAATATTTACAAACAATTAAATAAAATATTGTTAGAATATTTATAATTGTTATTAAACAGGCAGTTCTCAATTTTATTTTTGCATTTAGGAGAGTAACATGTGTATGATACATTTTTTTTCAATTAGCAAAGTTAATGTTAAAATTAGAGAATAATTTGTATTATATTAAAATACTAACCATATTTTTATGATCAAAATAAATAGCTATTCTTTACATCATTCAAACAAAGTGTTTTTCAGCAAATTTAACTTGTTATTAAAGATGATTGTTTACATTTTTTATGGTTTCCGTTGCTGAACATGCTGATTTTCATATATAGGTAGCAGAAACTTGCAAAATTATATTCTTAACGATATCTTCATATGATAAAAACTGTTTATAGTTGTTTTTAAATGAATGTTTTTTTAAAATCATAATTATTTTTTGTGTTACTTCATGTTAAATCTAGAAATGGGAAATAAAGTTTTGTTATTAGTTTAATGTAAATTTTTTAATAAATTGTCCCCAACATAATATCAGTGTGTTATGGCACACTGATTTGGGAGCACTGAAAATGATATCAGAACAATAAACATTTTATGAATAAATGGAATGTTATTCATCTACTTATCAGGACTTGATTTCTCTTTGTTAACTAACAAAACTTTATTTAATAACTAAAGGTAGATTTTCCTTGAATAAAAATAGGAGGGAGGCATTTGAATCACCATCAGAAAGTCAGATATGCATCTCTAGATATACAAATATTAAATTCCAATTATTAAATATATTTTGTCATAGAAATAAAAATGAGTTCTATTTTCCCTACTCCAGCACCATTTCTTGTAAGGTTGAGTAATCAGTGATTATCAAATAGTGCAATTTAATCCTATCTGCAAATAGAATTCTGAATTTTTGCTTTATTTATAAGAACTTGGGATTTAAATCTGGAATCAATGCCCTTATGCATCTGGTAGCACATTTAATTCCTTTTTATTATTAAACTTTAAAAACCATTTAGGTTTTGAACCTATTCCAACCTGTTTGTAATGTTAGAGTTAGTAGTCACATAGTTTAAAGTAAGTTTAATTCTAATTATAAGCATTTTTTCTCTTTGGCTAGAAATGTTAATATCAACACAATATCATTTAATTCTTTCCACTTATTATACTATTAGAAATTAGTTAAGTTATCCTTTCTATATTTTAGTGCCATCTAATGACATATTAAAAAAAAACGTGGACAAGATGGCGGCTCATGTATGTTATGTTACATTTGACGAAAGCTATTATTAGAGGATTGTTAGTATTAAAAAGCAAAATTTTACTTCATTACGAGCAATAACAGCATTGGAGCTTACTACTTAACCTAAACTGTTATACTGAATATAATAGCGATAGCAATTAGAGCACATAAGAATAATACTCTCAGAGCAAGCTCTGAGAGAAAAATAAGGGAAAAAGAACAAAAATCATATTAACTAACACGCTACTTACGGGTAATGAATTATGAAAATGGAATATGGCAGGGAGAATACGGTGGATGGAGATGATCATAACTACTACCAACAACAGGTAGTTTCACAAATAATGCGTAACAATACAGAAACTAGCCTAACCAATGAGTATGGATGGGACAATATACCATTTAATACTGTCAGTGAATACATACTCGGTAATATGCAACCCAGTGCTGTCAACGAATATATGTTAATCCTCCAAAATAACACCCTGTTTCAGAAGCGCAGTGTATGAACGCAAAATGAGCAAACATTGTATAATGAATGGCAAAGAATTACTAATGAATGGCAAAGAGTGGTCAGTGATAACACATAGATGAAACAAATGATAAACAACTTGCAACAACAAATTAATGAGATGAAAATGACCTATGGCATGCAAGAGACAACAAAGATAAAAAACAGATTTGATAATAGGGATGATGTGCCACAAACCACAAACATAAACCCTGATTATAATTCGGAAGAGGAAGACTTAACTAAAGAGTCTGAATGGATAAGAGTCAAACATAAAGCCAAAAAAAGAAAAATTAATCCCACAAACCCCTTAACAGATTCTATAAATAAACAAGAGGGAAACAATACACAAGTTCCAAAAGAAAACACTACTCAAAATGTAAACAAACAAATATTCAAAAAATCCCCAGCTTTTCCCCGTCATAGTAGAAAATGTTAAATCATATGAGCAGCTATACATCAATTTAACTAAATTTGTTGGTGAAAAAGACTTCCAAGTCAAATTTATTAATGAAACAACAGCAAAAATTAATGCCATTGACTCAGATAGTTATTGAAAAATAGTGAAGTTCTTACAAGAATGTCAGTACAGCTTTCATACTTATGAAAATAAACAATGCCGGCCAATACATGTTATGGTTAAAAACTTACATCACTCATGTAAACCAGACAATATCATCAATCACATAAAAGACAAAAGATACAAAATAATTAACGCAGTCAATAAACTATCCTGGAAGGAAAAAACGCCACTGAATATGTTCATGTTGACATTTGAAAATGGGGAAGATATATAAAAAATCTATGGAATATCTCATATATTGGGATGCAAAATAGAAGTGCAACCAATAAGAGGAACCAAACTAATTCCACAATGTAAGAAATGTCAGTCATTTGGACATATCCCAAAATACTGTGCAAAAGACCCAAGATGTGTTAAGTGCACTGGTAGACACCTAACTATAAACTGCCCAAAAACTATAAAGCAAAAACCAAAATGTGTGAACTGTGGTGGAGAGCACCCGGCTAACTATAGAGGATGCTATGTAGCAAAAGAACTGCAAAAAATCAGAAATAACAAAACTAATCAAGACCACAAAATGCCCAAAAAAGACATACTCATACAACAAAATTGTTTGAAAAGCTTAGGTGCAACTTATAAACCAACATACACTGAAGAAGATACTGTACAAAATGTACAAGATAATATGACCAAAGATGTACCAATGCAACAAAGTAAATTAAAAAACATAAGCATAACACGTGAACCAATGTATGCAGAAATTGTGGCAGGAACAACCAAGCATACAACACAAAATGTACAAAATATCGGTATCAATCAGACCCTACAACTCATCTTATTAAAATTGACAAAGCTAGAGACATCAATTACCGATGTGAATGAAAGAGTTATAAAACTTGAAGTCAGGAAAAAATAAATATGGCCAATACTCTCAAAATAAGGGCATGGAATGCAAATGGACTGCTTAAACATCAACAAGAACTGCAAGCAGTCTTAGATATAAATAAAATCGATATATGTCAAATATCAGAAACACACTTCACCAAGCAGTCATTCATTAAATTTAGAGGATACAAAGTCTACAACTCCATCCATCCAAAAAATTTGGCCAAAGGGGGAAGTGCAATAATAGTGAAAGATAGTATATATCATAATGAAGAAATGAAATTTGAATTTAATGACATCCAAGCAGTGGCAGTCAATATTAAAACTAAAAATTATGCTGTCACAGTGGCTAGCATATACAGCCCCCCAGAACATGCAATCAAAAAAGAAAGATATATTGAATTCTTCAAAAATATTGGAGATCGATTCATCGTCGGGGGTGACTTCAATGCAAAACATATGCACTGGGGATCAAGACTTATAACAACAAAGGGGAAAGAATTGCTAGGGGCAATAAATGAATATAAATGTGAAACATACTCAGCAGGAAAAACAACTTATTGGCCTGCTGATCCAGACAAAATTCCAGCTCTGATTGACTTCTTTGTGACTAGGAAGATCTCCTGTAATTATCTGAAGGTAGAAGACAGTGTAGAATTGAGTTCGGACCATACTCCAATCATAATGACACCGAGTGAAACCACATTAAGGAAGGCAAATAACCCAACTCTGATTAATAAAAAAACAAACTGGGAGAACTTCAAACTAATACTTGAAAGCAGAATAAACCTGAAAATTCCCCTAAAAACAGTGGAACAATTGGATGCATAAGTCGAAAAATTTGTGGATGATATCCAACAGGCAGCATGGCAAAGCACACCTGAAATTAAAAAAGGGTAAACGACAACAGTTATCCAATTGAGATATTAGAGCTAATTGCAAAAAAAAAAGAAGAGCAAGAAAGAAGTGGCAACAGACTAGGGCACCGCAAAACAAAACTACGTTTAATAGTCTTACTGCCCAACTGAAAGAAGAAATAAAGCAAATCAAAAATGATTCTATCAATGAATTTCTGAAAGGACTCACCAATGATGCTTGCACAGAATACTCATTATGGAGAGCCACTAAGAATCTCAAAAAACCAATCAGGCCGATACCACTCATTAAAGGGTCGTATGGAACTTAGGCAAAGAGTAATGAGCAAAAGGCAATGACCTTTGCAGACTATTTGGAAGGCAAATTTCAGCCAAATAATGGGCAGGACGAGGAAAACTTGGATAGGATTGTACAGGTAGAAGGTGAAGAAATACCCCTAACATCACCAGAAGAGGTCAGAGGAGAAATTAATTTTAATATCAATATGAAAAAAGCACCTGGGTTCGATCTCATTACAGGAGAAATTTTAAAACAATTACCAAAGAAAGCTATTATGAAACTGACCAATTTGATCAATGCAACGTTTCGCTTGAAATATGTCCCACAATTTTGGAAAGTGGCTGAGGTTATTATGATATTAAAGCCCGAAAACCACCTCACGAAACAACATCATATCGACCGATATCACTACTACCAATTTTATCTAAGCTGTTTGAAAAAATCCTATTAAAGAGAGTGAAACTCATAATCAAAAATAAAAAACTTATCCCAAATCATCAATTTGGCTTTCGAAATAAACACTCCACAATTGATCAGGTGCACAGAATTACAAACATAATTGAGCAGGCGCTAGAGGAAAAGAAAGTCTGCTCTGCTGTGTTCTTGGATGTGGCAAAGGCATTTGACAAAGTATGGCATAAAGGCCTAATATATAAACTTGAGAATCTTCTCCCTGCACAGTATACAGAAATACTACAATCCTATATACTAGGGAGATATTTCAGGATCAAACAGGAAGATGCCTATTCCAACCTAAGAAAAATCCAGGCCAGTGTACCACAAGGAAGTGTATTGGGACCGGTGCTGTATCTATTGTACACTAGTGATATACCCACATTTAGAGATAGTACTGTTGCTACATTCGCAGATGATACTGTGATCCTGGCGGTTGCGGGCAACTGTGTGGAATCAACAAAAAAACTACAAATTGCTACTACCGAGATACATCACTGGATCAAGAAATGGCGAATAAAACTTAATGAAAATAAATCTAGGCATGTAGATTTCACCAACAAGAAGGATGAACACAGTCCTGTATACATAGGTCAACAAGTTATTCCTCATGGGAATACAGCCAAATATCTGGGCATGACACTAGACGCTAAACTCCGGTGGAAACAACATGTCAAAAATAAACAAGTAGAGCTAAATATAAAGTATAGGAAGATGTACTGGCTAATGAATCAACATTCAGTGTTGTCAATACACAATAAAATATTGCTCTACAAACAAGTCCTCAAACCAGTATGGACTTATGGTATACAGCTATGGGGCTGTACCTGCCAGAGCAACAAAAACATCATACAGAGATTTCAAAATAAAGTACTACGTGGCATCGTTGGTGCCCCCTGGTACATACGAAATGACAATTTACACAAGGACATTGGGATGGAAACAGTAAATCAAGTAATTGAAAAAATAGCTCAAAAACATGAAAATAGACTTCACAAGCACGTTAATGCCGAGGCTCGTAAACTTCTAAACAAAGAAGGCATGGTTAGAAGACTGAAAAGAGTCAAGCCTCTTGATCTGGTGAAATCTAGCTAAACATAATAATGCTTAAGTACACAATAATAAAGTGTACTAGTTGACAAATAAAACTAGTTAATTGTCACTGGATAATTACTAGCATTTAGAACTCTGATCTTACAGTTAGAGATAAATTGCTAATTGGTTACGACCAGATCGCAATAGCCTTTAATAATTAAAAAAAAAAATCTATTGACAGCATAAATAATTGGTCTGGGTTGAAGATTAAATTACATAATCACTTAGTGTCCACTGATTACTCAAAGCTTACAATAGATGAGACTAGATTATAAAAAAGGAAAACAAAGTTTTTAATAGTATAATAAATTGAAAGAAACATACATCAGCCATTCATCATACAGCTTTACATTTAAATTAAACAAAATATATGTAAAAACATATATATCTTAGTGCAATCTATTATGATTTTTATTGTTTTAATAAATGTATAGAAAACATTAAAATGATGTGACCTATCTTGAAAAATCAATAATAAAAAAATTATGATGTGCACAGTCTTGTTTTAATTATGATCACAATTTTTACTGCAAGTATATTAATCAACCATCATTTATATAAAATACTGATGATGATGCAGTTTGAAATCCAAATGCTCCTAAATTTTTAAAAATTAATACTTTTTCTCAAAATAGTGTGCTACCAAGATAACATTTAAAATCACAATTGATATATCTTTTGCTAGAAAAATGAAAAAAATATGTACTTATAAAAGTAATAATGTTTATGTTTAATAAAAGATGTATATGTTTCTTTTTATTTAATAAAATATACATATCCAAATTTATAAAGATTTGAATTAAAAATAAATCATGTACAATCATTAATTTATCTATCGCAACAAAGTACCTTTTCATACGTACAAAAAGATTCAGATAAAATTGAATCTTTAAAATAAGATTATCATTTTAAAGATAATGGCTTACAATTTCATTACATAGGGCATGCTATTTTTCCATTATTTTTCACTGACATTACATTATGTTATGTAAATATACTCTTTTAACAATGTGAGTGTACTATCTTTAATTTAAATGTGTTTGTTTAATCCTTATTTGATCCTCTTTAAAGTATGATTATTCTGACATATTTTTTCAAGTCAATCTCATATATATCTTAATAATTTCAATATGGATGAAATGATTGTTTACATGAGTTTCCAAATCATTTTTAACAATAGTTTTGTAACTACATAGATAGCAGGTTTCATTGCTAATGACTGTTTTTTTCTCGGAATAATTTCCTTCATGAAATAGCAATGATTTATTTTTTTAAAATCTTTTTAAAATATTTATGTAAAAGTTTTATAATCAAATGAACTGTATTGCAAAGTTTTTTGCTTCATATGATGTTTTTCATGTACTGTTAAATGATACTTAGTTATAGCCTTGTAATCACATATGCTACACTGATAAAGTCTTTCTCCTGTATGAATTTTTATGTGTACAGTTAAACATTGTCTAATAGCAGACTTGTAATCACACTTATTGCATTAATAAGGTTTTTCTGTGAATTCTTTCATGTCTCTTTAAATGAGATTTTTGACTACTTTTGTAATCACAGTTGTTGCTCTGAAAAGGCCTTTCCTCTGCATGAATTTTCAAATGGGATAATAAATTATGTTTTACAGCTGTCTTATAATCACATCTGCTGCACTGAAAAGGTTTTTTTCCTGTATGATTTTTTTCATGAACTAGGAATGAACACCTTCTTGCAGTTTTGTAATCACAAACATTGCACTGGAAAGGTTTTTCTTCTGTATGATTTGCTTCATGTAATTTTAATGAATCTTTCCTCACAGCTTTATAATCACAAATACCACAATGAAAAGATGTTTCACCTGTATGAGTTTTTTCATGATTTTTTAACTTACCTTTTACAGCAGTCCTGTATTCACAAAAAGCCGACTGAAAGGGTTTTTCTCCTGCATGAAGTTTTTCATGTACTATTAAAGAATACATTTGCGTAGTTTTGTAAGTACAAAGGACGCATTTAAAAATTAATTTTCCTGCATGAATTCTTTCATGACTTTTTAGGCCACATTTTTTAACAGCCTTGAAATTGCATTCACTACATTGGAAAAGTTGTTCACTATTATCATTTTCTCCTTGCTTTAATATATTCATTGCAATAACACTTTTGTAATCAAATAAACTGTTTTCAAAAACTTTTGCTTCTATAAAAGTTTTATCTTACATTAAATTAATTCTGCTAGCAATATTCCATTCACAGAACTTGCACTGAAAATATTATTCTTTTAAATGAGGTTTTTTATATATATTTTTTATTTTCTGTTTTAGACTTCTTTATCTAAAATAACATTATTGGACTTTTAGCTTAATACTGACATTTCGAGATAGTGCAATATGAAAATTTACATTAATATTCTTAAATTTTCTATTATTGCATATTTTGAAGATTTAAATAATAACTGGAAAATGTTCCCTCAATTGTAATTTCCATTTAAATACTTTTTAAAATATATATACACTTTTGTCAATCTTTCATATAATCCAAATATGTGTGAAGTAGCAACAATATAAAGACTATCATCTGAAAGTCTGTTTACAGAGAATTCATATAACAATGAAGCTGAAATAACAAAAAAATATTGTAAATTATTTTATAGCTACTTGGTACTTGGGTTTATCAAGGATTAAATAATGGCATGTAATTTATCATGATTATTAAAACATTTCAAGTAACAGTCTTCAAATTGAACTTGCCTGTCTAAAAAATATATTATGGCAGAAGCATAACAATTTTGTGAGAACTGTGGCAACTTTATCTCCAAATCAGTGTTAATTAATTTATCTTTTTCGTGAAAACAACAAAACTGGAATAATAAACAAAAGGTTATTATAAATCTTTTAATTACAGACTTTAGAGATTTTGTTCTTTTTATGAAAAATGTATATCATGTCTATTAAAATGTTTTTTATAACATTCTTCAAAGTGTTTATCTAATAAATAAGGTATGACAGCAGCATTATACATTTTTTAGTATCCTCGTTGTGACTTAATCAAATCTATGTATAAATGGTAAAATTACAGTTACTGCTTTTTGTGAAAATGACAACGAAAAATATTAGTCATTGATAATTTGAAGTACTTTCTAATATCAGTAAAATCGTAGATAATAATAAATAACAATTGACATTATTTTTCTTAAGTTTATTTTATTCTTAATAATTTTTAATTAGAACTTTGAAATTATATTGAGAAGTCTACTTATAAAATTTGAACAAATGTAGATTGAATGAATATTGTAATTAGGATTACTAAAGATCAAGACTTAACAGGAAATACTTCTAAGATTCCAGTGATCAATTATTTGGCTCATTTCACTTCTAGAATGCTCTTTCAAAGTAGGTAAAGTTGTTGCACCAATGAAATGACCTAAATAAAACAAAATAAGTTAACTGTATTTACAATGTTAGGCATTTTTATGTGCAATATATGAAATAGAAACATTTCTATCATTTATGCATTCTTAAATTAAATAATTTATATTTTTTAAAAATTGACAGGAGAAAGAGATCTAAAAATAAAAAAATGTATATGTACATATACATAAATAATTCTTTTAAATGCAATCAGCTTATCAGTGTTACATTAGCTCTTGGCCTGGGGCAGTTTGTCATACATTAAGTGCTTTTTAATTAAGTTACTTATAAATGGATAACTCCACACAATAAATATTTCCATATATATATAAATTAAAAACAGACTTTAAAAAGCTGATTGCAGAGAAAGAATGCTCCAATATCCCTAAAGAGGTATGACTAACTAGATTTGCCAACTGCTTGGTAACAAATGTTTTAATTATTTTCCTTTCATATTTTACCCTCTAAGAATAGTTAGATACCCACTTATCAATAATATTGGATAAACTATTTGGTTTCTTATAAACCATCTACACATAAAAAAGATTCTAGCTTATTTGAAATGTAGATTGTTAAATGCTTGATCTACCATTATATTGCTCAAATGCTATATCAATTTTTTTGCAATTAACTATACTACATGAATTACAAGTATGCCTATGTAGAAATGAAATCTATCAAATTAAAATAATTTAAAAATTAATAAAACTACAAACATTCTGTACAAACACAAAAGAAAGAAAAAATGTAAATAAGATAAAAATTAAATTATAAAATTTTATCAAAAATTTCAATGCCAACCAGAAATTTTGTCAATGTCTAATTTACAAACTCATAAAATTTATTTATAAATTAAAAATGAAAGTAAATTCTTCTTATTTTTAAAAATGATAAATGCTAAACTTTGTATAAATTCTAACAGAATGTCTAAAAGTAAAATGTTACTCAGAGACAAATTGTGAATGAACAATTATGACAATGGATAATTTAAAAAGACTCTTAAATGACTTATATAAACTAAAAATATATTGTAGAGTACCCAAAAAAGACTGAAAAATATCTAATTATATATTTGAGGTTATACAAATTTACTAATACTTAACATGTTTCACAATTTCAACTGAACTTCAGGAACAAAATACATGAGAACAATTTCCATGAAAAATATTACTGGCTCCCTTCAAGTGACTTTCCATTCTTTCACATACTCATCCGCAAGATATTGGAATACAATTGACTTTCATAAAAAATATACGGTGAACTATTAAGATCAGATTTATCACTCATTTAAGAGATTTTAAATTTATGATCCATTTTGTGGATGATCAATAGATACTTTTTGAATAGCCAAAGAATTTTTTTTTAAAAAAGTTTTAAGTACAATTGTTTTTCCAGATCAAATAATAAGCCCATCTGGATTTGATCTTGCTGGATTCTATTCATATTTCATAAACAGCTTCAGCTATAATTCACACTTGATGTTTATATGCTTCTTAACAGAATTTAAAAGATTATGGCTTGCATACCAGAATCATATAGTTAATAACACTCAATACAATCTCAAATCTCCAATTCCTCCAAAGAAAATTTTGAGTACAAAATAATCAATTTCACTCTTATATATATAAATTGAGTTTAATGACTTGTCCAATTATTAAAAAACTCTTAAGATATTAATTTAAAAACAAATTTGGATAAATAAAAACAAATGCAAATTAAAGCTTCATCATTAGAAAAACTATACAAATAGCATAAAATTACATCAAGACAAATTGAATCCTGAGAAACCATCAAAATATTTTAATAGGAATAAAACGAAACTTTATATATTATAATCATTTATATTGTTTGTAAAAGCCTTGACATGCTATTAGGAATTATCATTAAGATTTTAATGTTTATAGCAACCTTTATTACTATCAGCTGGAATTATACAATTTGCTTTCTAGCTTATATACATACATATACAACTACTTTTAAATGAGCATGGCCATTTGATCTTCAAAAAAATTTTTAAAAAAAACTGCTCTATTAATGAGTTTTATAATGACTATACAAACTTGAAGTCTAAAGACATTCATATACAGAACATGGTGGTTTTTTTTCTGTTTACTTGATATTTTGCAATACTGTCTTAATTTTTTTGCAGAAAACTTCTTTCTCAAATCATTAAAACTATGTGTAATTCTAGATCTCCAATGTATTCTATTGCCTGTCATATCTTCTCAATGAAAACAATAAACATTGCATTTCTTTAGAATCTCCCATGAAAACCATACTTTAGTTCACCATAAAACACATTTTTTGAAAGTCTCGCACTGTTTGTTCATTTATTTTATATATTTAATCAAAGGTATAATTTTACAATAATAGATCTCTAATATCACAACAAGCAAAGTGAAAAAAATACTGATTGATTTTAGAGCATTCTTAAATGAAACTTTTCTAAGGCCTTTATATTACATTGTTAGGTGTCTACATCTCACTTCCATGTAATACATTAGGTCAAATAACAGCTCTATATAAAACTAACTTTCTCTGTGATAAATTTACTCTTATTTTTAATTTGGAACAGCAGCAGTAACATATTGAAGTCTAGGTTGCACCTCAACATGTAAGTCCATCTTTCTATTTTGATGTCCAACAAGGTATTTAAATTGGTTTATATTCTTAAGTTGGTAATCACCCATGAAGCTAAAAATTGGTGAGGACTCCATCACTAGCTGATAAAAAAAATTTGAATATTTTAAATATTAATTATTAAACCAAAATCTTTAAATATTGCATTCAAAACATTAAATGTATTCTAAAATAATCTTTTGAATTGGCAAAAATAGTACCAGAATTTAAGAACATGAAATTCTTATTTTTACTTTTAATAAAAATCTCACCATCAAATCTCTCTTGCATCTTGATTTACGCTTCTTGTAAATGTTCCAAACATGGCTGTCATAAAAATTAAAAATAATGTTGAAGAAAATACACATCCTTCGTTGTTATCAGTTTTCATTTCAATTGCCTCAGATTTTCCACTTCTTCTCATTCTATCGTGTATAAGTTTTATAACATGAACAAATTTTAGTAAAGAAGCAACTACTTTCAAACAAGACAATAGATCTAGTTCATAGAAAATCTGCATATATTAAAGAAAAATGCCTATTCCAACAAAATTAAAATACGGAGTGGATACTTTGCCCAATTTATTATACTGAAGTAAGACTTGGAATCTCCAAGAATGTAACAAAAGCATTAGAAATTTTTTATTTAAAGATGCTTTATAAATATTATAAAAATACAATAGCAAGATTATAATATCAATCATTTTTCTGCTTGCTGGAAGTGATGCTGTAGAAACTACTATAACAAAATTATTTCATTTACTGAAGTGAATGAACATGTAAAATGAATGAATGATAAAAGATTTCCTAAAAGGAGTATTTTATAATGAGCTTAAACATAGTTTTCATGGGAGAGGAAGATCCTATTTATATTATATAAATTATCTCAAATGTACTAAAGAAGTGCTACAATTAAAAAGGAGTTAGTTTGTTGCAGATGAAGTTAGCTTGGTAAGATAGAATATCTGATGCAGTGATTTATATATATCTAGAGTACTACTATTATCTTTTTTTTCTTTTGGAGTTGGAATGGCCATATTCATTTAGAAATGATTGCTATTGTTGATAATTGGAAAAAAATATTGAACTTTTCATAAAAAGCAAAACAATATTTTTTCTTGATAAACTCATCAGACAGTAAATATTGTAAGGAATGTATTATTATTGACAAGAACGTATTATCATTTTAAAAATCCAGGAAATGATACCAATTTTAAAACAATTAACAAAAATATTTTTCCACATTTTTTAAAAATTGTTTTACAATATAGAAATTTCTTGATAATATATAATATTTATTCTTATAAAATAAATGACTTTTGTATAACACTGATTTATTTGACATTTATGTAATGTGATGTGATGCATTGTGACCTCCTTATATGGAGTCAGGAATCTCTCAGCAACTATGCCCAGGAAACCTGTTAGCCACTTTACCTTCCCTTTCCATTCCCCACCCTAAGTTTTCCCATAATTTGCTCCATCCCATTTCCACAACACAATCTTTGTCATCTCCATGCCCTTCATATCTAAATCCCCTTATCTTTTCTCAAACCCAATATAAAAACCAATACACTTACTGTATAATCACCCTGTTCATATTTATTCTTCCATAACTTCATTATTTGTACCCTTTCTGCATTCAAAAATTTACGTTGAATTAACAGATGCCTAATATTCATTGTGCTTTCCTTATACAACTTGCAGACTAAATCACCCATTTTTTCCATTTATGTGTATAGTCCCTTGTTGCTAAAGACACCGAGTCTTAAACAATAAACTACTTTCCTTGCTATTATCATAAATTAACTCGCACCCAACGCTCTGTTTACTTCTATATATATTAAAACTCTTTTTACTCTCCATACTAGTTTTCATTCTCTCCAACTCCCTATTCTTTATTAATGTATCTATTCTTCTATCCCCCGGCTTCTTAAACTGTGGGTCGCGACCCCCAGGGGGGTCGTGAGACTACTGAAAGGGGGTCGCAAAGATCTGATACTTTTCAATCATTATAAATAAAATTTTAAAATTAGTATACACACTACGTACAAATATAAATACAAATAAAAATCATACAAAATACTATTGTAGTTTTATTATAACTATTTTTTGAAAAAAGTGGCAATGCAAAACTGTTATGTAGGGCCTATAAATGAAAATATGGAAGTAGCATTTAAAATAATAAATACAACGCGCTCCTCGATTTTCAACTGAACGTTCGACATTGATGTCTGGCCGCCGGCGTCAGTGTTTGCAAGATAACTTAGTGATTATAAGTACCCAGACGCCGCGTCGCCTTACAGCTTACACACATAATACGGAAGCATAATCAAGCTAGGCTAGGCGAATCGGCATATTATTTTTATAAAATAATAATAAAAAAATTAAATGAAAGCTTCTTTTCGGCGTCTTTGTGATACGGTGCCTTTGTGCGCTGCACACTTTGAACACGCCATGCGTCGGGGTTGATCTGATCGTAGTTTGTTGTCATTGCACTGGTAAAGATTCGAGTGTAGTTATTTTTCTGTTTGTACTTCAGTTTGGACTCAGCTTTGTCTTCGTAGTGACATGTGTGTATTTACTGTGTAATTTTCAGTTGGTGTTTTTAATTATTACGTTAAAGTTCAACTACATTTTGTTTAATTATTTATTATTATTTAACCATCATGGATAAATGGCTAATTAAAATTCCAACTAATAAGTCTGCCACGCCGTCACAACCAAGTTGCAGTGCTTCAAATCCGACTTCTAGCAAAACAAAAAAAGAAAATATGACGAATCATATTTGCAGTATGGCTTCACATGCTCTTCTCACAACAATGAAGAACAACCAGTGTGCTTAATTTGCAAAGAAGTTTTGGCTGCAGAAAGCATGAAACCGTCAAAACTGCAACGACATTTGAATACTAAACATGCAACGTTATCAAAAAGCCAATAGAATATTTTGAGCGTCTTTTGCAAACATCAAATAAAGAAAAGAACACTTTGGAGAAGTATGTTACTTTGAATGATAAATATCTATTGGCATCGTATGAAGTTTCAGTATTTGATAGCAAAAACAAAAAGCCTTTTACTATTGGAGAGCAACTTTACTACCTGCAGCTATAAGAATGTCTGAAATTGTTCATGGAAAACAGTATGCTGCTGAAATTAGTAAAATTCCATTATCAAATGACACTGTGTCCAAAAGAATTTCAGACATTAGCAATGATCAATTTCAACAGCTTCTTATGAGGCTTAAAGACAGCTCAAAGTTTGCAATACAACTGGACGAGTCAACAGACATTTCAAAAATGGCACAGTTGTTACTTTTTGTAAGATATATTTATGAGGGAAGCATTCATGAAGATATACTGTTTTGTCGTCCTCTGGAAGGTCATACTCGTGGAAAGATATATATAAAAAAGTAAATGAGTTTTTGAAAAGAAGGATTAAATTGGAAAAATTGTGTTGGTGTGTGCACGGACGGTGCTGCAGCAATGACCGGACAAGATCTTGGTTTTACAGCATTTGTTAAAGCTGGAAATGATCATATTACATTTACACATTGTATGATTCACCGAGAGGCACTTGTTGTTAAAAAAATTGCACCAGAATTAAACACTGTGTTTTTTGATGCAGTCAAAATCATCAACTTTATTAAAAGTCGAGCACTTAATAGTCGATTGTTTAAAAATTTGTGCATTGATATGGATTACATGCTGAAGTTAGGTGGCTATCAAGAGGTCGAAGTTTGAAACGATTATTAACTTTAAAAGATGAAGTTCTTATATTTCTAACAGAGCAAAATTCTAATTTGGCCGATTATTTTCACGATAATTTATGGCTTCTCAAGCTATGCTATTTGGCAGATATTTTTGATAAAATCAATGATATGAATTTATCAATGCAGGGAGTCTGCGTTAATATGTTTATGTTAAAAAATAAACTTGAGGCCTTTGTTAAAAAAATTCTTATATGGAAGAACAGAGTGGAAAGTGGATCGCTCGAAATGTTTCCATTTACTGACGAGTATATAATTAGTAACAATATTTCAAAAAAAGATACTCCTATAACAAAAATTATAGTTAATCATTTGAAGGATATGGAAGTTTACATGCATAGGTATTTTCCCAATGATATCGATACACAACAATGGATTTGCAATCCATTTTCAATTGAAATGGAAGAAATTAATTTTTTAAACTTAAAAGCACAAGAAGAATTTGCCGAATTAACAAGTGATACTACCTTGCGACTCAGATTTTCTCAAGTGCCTGTGCATGAATTTTGGATAGAAATCAAATCAGAATATCCCCTACTATCGGAAATGGCAATGAACAAATTACTGCCATTTTGTACAACATATTTATGTGAATCAGCCTTTTCCACATTAACTTACATAAAATCAAAATACCGTTCAACTTTAATAAACGTTGAAAATTTATTACGATCTGCACTAACTCAAATTGAGCCTGGATTTAATTATTTGTGTAAAAATAAACAATCACATCCGTCACATTAATATTGTTTGATGTTAATAATATGTTTTCTTATAAAAAAATTGTTACAAAAGTTTATTTTTTCTATTGAATAAATTTATATATAGTTTTATGTCATTCTATTTATTGTGTTTTATTACGACCGATATCCCGTCAACGTTTCCAATTATATATATGTGAAATGAATGGTTACGTATTCTTTAATCCTTATTTTATTTACATTGTAAAATAGTGCGATATTACATCTACATCTACGGTTAATATATATTTCATTATATGGAGGAGGGGGTCGTTTAAAATTTCCTAAGCTTGAAGGGGGTCGCTATATAAAAAAGTTTAAGAAGCCTGGTTCTATCCCATTCCTTACTACTGTGACACTCAATAATCCTCCTAACACAATCCCACTTTTTGTACAAGTATACTGATACAAATTCTTTATCCAAATCTTCTGCATACCACATTACCTTTCTCACCCATCTTGTTGCCTGCCTTTTACTCATAACCCAATTAAATACTATTTTGGCTATTCTTTTATTATCCATAAACTGCAATCTACCGAACATTTTCATTTTACTTTTTGCATATCTCATATAAAAACCTGATCATCCCATTTCTCCTTGAATTGCATCCTTTACGGTCCACACATCTGCATCTAATACATGTCTTCCTACTACCCTTTGTACATTTTCTAAGTAATCTAATACCCCTTTAGTAACACAATGCATTATTGCCATAGTTAACCCTGCTACTGTAACTCCCATACAATTCTAGCTATGTCATATTTATTATATAAAAACATTGTTAATTTCTTTATCAATTCCTTTTGTTTCTTTGCTTCATTTATCAATTTTTTCTCCCATTCATCTAAGAGATTTTTCTGATTACTTAGTATGATTCCCAAATAACTATATCTATTCACCACACTTAACATTATATCACCCAATGAAAATGCTTCATCTTCTCTTTCCCCAGTATTAACCATCATTATATTTGATTTTTCCTCACTAAAGTGAATCCCCATCTCTTTACCCATCCTTGCGCATGTCCTCAGCATAACTTCCATATCTTCTCTTTTTTCTGCAGTCAAAAAGTCATCAACTGCAAAAAAAAGACCTGACAAAGTATATACTCCCTTGCCACCTATTAATGGTATCTCTATCCCTCTTCCTAGTCTTTCTACTGCTCTCTCTCCATTTCACTCAAATACAACAAAAACAAAGAGGTGACATAGGGCATCCTTGCCTTAGTCCCACCCCATTTTTAACTTTAACTACTTATATCCATAAGTTGTGTAACTAACTACAAATAGACTATCTCCTATATACCTAGCTATCAAAAATATATAGATATCCCCTACATACTTATAGATATATACATCCACACCACCCGTAGACATATAAAATCCATACCTACATCCATATATATATATATATGCATATCCAAATATATACACATATATCCCTTAAACATACATATATATACACACAGATACACATACAACCATAGATATATATATATATACAAATCTACATATACGTATATAAATAAACATCCATATATATACACAACTTATATATAAATTACGTATACATAAAATATACAAAAATATATCCAATACACAATTTTTTAAAATTATTACCTTTTAAAAACATTTTACTTTTAATTTTTTAAAAAAATTATTTTAAATATTACCCTTTTATTACTTCTTTATTAATATTATTTTATAATTTTCCTTTTATTGTTTCTTATATCTATTCTATTTAATTATTATCTAATATATATCTCTTTTACTTTAATATCTATAATTTTAATTTTTTAACTACTACCTTTTTATTATTTCTAATTTATATTTTTCTCTTCAATACTACATACCTTTATAAAAATAACAGATTTTTTCAAATTCCCTATCTTTATCTTCCTTTAAAACAACTCCCTCTGTTATCAGTTTTATAAAACTTATAATTCTATTTAAAAAATTAAAACTTAATAAACCTTTATATTTATTAACAATATTTACAAATCTTACCTATATCCACATATTATAACTTTTATCATACTTATTCTATTATTATTATTAACCCTATAAAACTAATATTTTCAAAACTTATTTTTATTTTCATATTCTATATATTCTCATACACACATATATATACCCATATGTAGATACATACACATCTTTTAGTACTAATAACCCTACAAAACCAATAATAACCCTACCAACACAAGGTTCTTAGCCCCCCATCCCTATTTAAACTAGGCTTTATCCTCTTAATTAATATTACTTCTTTTATTTTCCTATCTCTTTTATTAGTATATCCTATCATTTTAATATCTTTTCCAAAAAAAACATGCCCTGATTCCATAGTATGCAAATAAATTGGTGAATTTTTGTCATATCTATGTTGAGTTAACCTTGTAAAAATAAAATTTGTCTCCCCTACAAATTTAGTCCTTATCTTATCATTCCTACAATATCTATAATCTATTTGATATACCCCATTTATACATTTTCCTATACCTTTAATATATTTATTATCTAATATATTCATTAAATTTTTTCTTTTATTTATTACCTTATATTTAATTACATTATTATATCTTTTATTAATTTTTTGAATAATTTTATTAACACTCTTAACTATATTATTACTATACATTTTAACACCTATATACTCCTCTCTTATACTATTCTTCCTATATTTATCACTCTCTTCTTCCTTATTACCTTCTTTATATTCTTGTTATTATATTCTTCACTATTACTTTCTCTGGATATTCATTTTTTTAAAATTCCTTGACTATTAATTCTATTTATTTTTTATACTCCTCTTCACTTGAACAATAATTAATCGCCCTACATATTCTTGAACAATACTATTTATTTTATATTTACTATCTGTATTAGAATTCCAATTCATCATATTATTATTCCCATTCATTTTTTAATATACTGATGTTTCTATTCTACATCTTCCTTTAACATGTATAACTTATTATTTTTCTCTCTTTCCACTGTAAATTTAATATTTTTATCTAATTTATTAATTTTATCTAATTACTTATCTGTCTTTTACTTCTATTAAAAAGTACTGGTCCAATCTCATCTATCATCTTTTTTTGTATTTCCTCCAATATATATATATTACTTAATATTCCACTCAATGCCCCTTCTATCAATAACCCTTTTTTTATGAGTAAAATATCTCCATTAAATTCAAATGTTATCTCCTTACATCATAACTCCAGAATCTGTTTTAACTTAATTATTGGAATTTCTATTACTTTTTCTTCATCTTCTATATATTTATTAATTGCTAAATCTATTACTTTATCTACATCCAAATTTATGCATATTGACACTATATCTATCTTAATCATTGTCAATCTATATTTATCATAATTATTAACTTTTTTCTTAATTAACTTATTATTTTTTATAAAAGCAGTTTTTTTTATCAAATGTATTTTTTAAAAATATTATGTGCTAACCATTTAGAAATCTTATCAAAATATGAACCCCTTCCATTTATAACTGATCTTAACGGCATTTCTTCTTTGTATATCTTTGGTGCTCCATATATTCTTGCCATTTCACAATATTTATTTCCCAATTCTTCTAATGTTCTCTTATCTATTAATTTATTATTAAATAGCCCTTTAATTAACTCATACATTTTCTTACTTTTCATTCCAGTATTATCCTTCTTTATTTTTACAAAAAATTCTTCTGACATTTTTTCCATTTCTCTATATATTCTTCTTTCTTCATTAATTCTATTTTATTACCCTTATCTGATTTGATATTATCTTCATATTTCTTTTTTATACCCTTCACCTCTTCAACTGTTATCCTACTAATTACTCTATTTTTATTCTTTTCATTACCTCTATCTTCTAATCTCTTCATTTTATATATCATATTATTAATTTCCTCTTAATATTTCCATCCATTCTTTATCCTTAATACTTATATTACTAGTGTCCTTATTTTTTACTTTCTGTATATTTCTGTGCCAACTTTTCTATTAATACTTGCAATTCTAATACATCTTTATTATTACACTTCCCATACGGCACATGTTTAATCCTTTTTTTAAGTATCTCCATCTCTTCTTCTTTTAATCTTAAGCCACTTAAATTACATATTTCATTTTTACTCTTTATATATGCTTCATTATTTCCTTCTTTCTCTTTCATCAAACTTTCCATTTTTCTTTTATGTCTCAACCTTGCATTTTCATTTACAATGTCTTTCTTCCTTGCATATAATTTTCTAAATAAATCTTCTTTCCTACTTATCCTTCTAATCAATATCCTCTCCATTCCTTCAATACTATTAAATATCTTTTTCTTCAATTTGTATCCATTTCTTATATATTCTTTTAAAATTTTCTTTTTTATATTATTTATAATGTTTTCTTTATTCTTCATTCCTTTTCTTAATTTTCTCATCTTAATAAAATTTGGTATTAGATTATATCTTTCACAATCTTTCATAAATTTAATATTATTATTCACATTATTTAATTTTAATATTAATTTCCATCTGTCATTTAATATCCTTGATGTTTCATAACCTTCCAATTCTTTAATGTACTCCATAGATATTTTTATATTAGCTGTATTTTCCATATTATATATTACATAATCCAAAAATTGTCCTTTCTTTCTAATCCTTTGTGTAATTCTCTTCTTATTAGAAGTATATACTCTTATTCTTCTCTTTTACTTTCTTTGCATACCTTCATATATATATTTCTTATAATAACTTCTTTCATATACACTTCAATGCAAACAATCTTCTTTAAAAACTTTATTTTCCTTACAGTTTAGACTGTCCAGCAGACTTCATCAGAGCTACATACAACATTTGAATAATATAAATACATAACCATCACTTCACATATATTCCCTACATACATATATTGAAATATAGATCCACACCACTCATAGACATATATAAAATCCATACCTACATCTATATATATACATATGTATATCCAAATATATACACATATATTCCTTAAACATATATATACACACAGATACACATATACCCATAGACATATATACAAATCTACATATACAATATATAAAAACACATCCATATATATACACAACTTACATATATATTACATATATATAAAATATACAAAAATATATCCAATACACAATTTTTTAAAATTATTACCTTTTAAAAACTATTTTATTTTTACTTTTAATTTTTTTGAAAAATTCTTTTAAATATTACCCTTTTATTACTTCTTTATTAATATTATTTTATAATTTCCCTTTCACTGTTTCTTAATATCTTTCTCGTTTAATTATTATCTAATATATATCTCTTTTACTTTAATATCTATAATTTTAATTTTTTGACTATTACCTTTTTATTATTTCTAATTTATATTTTTCTCTTCAATAATACATACCTTTATCAAACCTCTTCTGCTTTAAAAATAACAGATTTTTTTCAAATTTCCTAGCTTTTTCTTCCTTTAAAACAACTCCTCCTGTTATTAGTTTTATAAAACTTATAATTCTATTTAAAAAATTAAAACTTACAAACCTTTATATTTATTAACAATATTTACAAATCTTACCTATATCCACATATAACTTTTATCATACTTATTCTATTATTATTAATAATAATAACCCTATAAAACTAATATTATTTTCAAAACTTATTTTTATTTTCATATTCTATATATTCCCATACACACATATATATTGTAACCATTAATTTCTGTCATGGAGAAACTAACAGGGGTAAATTCAGTGTAACATTAATTTTTTACATAATCTAAGAAATTTTTTTATTATCAAAATTTTAAGTTAAATAAAAGTTGGTATTTTGTTTTTGGAATAAAAACATTGTAACTACCAAATATATAACATAAATAAAAGTATGTTTATACTTTTTCAAAATTACAATGTATAAGTATAGAGAGGGAAAGGGGGGGGGGTGATTGTCTTGCACAATATAAAACTTTAAAAGTTAATTAAGAACATAATAAAAATAAAATTGAATCAACAATATTTTAAAAGTGAAAGTTGATATCAGAATTAAAATTTTAACTTGCTAATTCTAGCGACCGATTAATATTTAGTTACATGGAAAGATAGCTCTTTAAATTTCAAAAGATTATAAAATCAGTCTAATGTTCATTAAAGTAATAATAAGTACAGTGCTAATAATTGGTAATTATATATGCATGCATGCTTGTGTGTGATGTATATAATTTTAATTATACAGAAAATCTGATGGTCTTATATATCATAAAATACACCATCCAATAATAGTCTCTTGAGAGGGTTATTTTATCTGGGTATTAAAGAAATTCCATTATGCTTTTCACTCATAAATTTTTAAACAAAATTTAGTCTATTCATTTTTATTAAAATAATTTTTTTTATATAAAATTTTCCACCATTTTCTTTTTACATTTTTTGTTGTTCAAAGCGGGGAAAATCTCTCACACACTTGGGAAGGGAGGTTTGTGAATAAATAATGTCCAGACAAAAATTGAATGAACCAATTAAAAATTAATATTAGGAGTCAAAGTGTAAACAGTCAGATAAGAAGAATGATTGATGGATAGGTTCAATAAAACTGAACTCATATTTGAGCTAGGGGTCTTCTCTAAAAATCTGGTGCTAAGTGAGCACACAACAAATTCTGTTTCAATCTATCGTATGACTAAAGTTATTAGTTTTTATTTAAAAAGTATATATTGTATATCATACTAATGGAGCACTAGAAGGTTCATAGGCACACTTGTCTTCTCTATCAAGTCAATTGGTGCCAAAATTTTATCAATCTACAAGGAAATCAATATACCATGTTAAAGTCAACACATACAATTCAGAAGCTTCGATCTACATATCTAAGAATGTTTCAGATACAGACTTTTATTGTCACTTGTCTTTTATTGAATAATTTAATAAGTAAATTTGGATGGATTATTGCACTACAAACTTTTCTTAATCTTAATCTTATTTGAAAAAGTCATTTTTAATATTTGAATATTTAATTTTATTACAAACTTTCATAATATTTTATACTACTTCAAATATTTAATTTTAATACTGGAATAAATGGATTATTAAAAGAATAAAAGGCTGAAAGACTAATAATAATAATAAATGTCAATCTTATCTTTACTTCACGTTTGATTAAAGACATATAGTTAAAAGAATAACTTGTACTTACTGTAATTATGATTCTCTGAGAGAATAGTTGTAAAATTGAGTTTGAAAATTCTAGTCAAAACAATTCTTTTTAATAAATGTGATGAACAAAGAAGTCTAAATAAAAATTTCTTTAAAGTATTACTAACGTAGATATAATGAGCATCTGGTCTTATGAAAGATTTTCAAAGGAATAAATTGTGTATGAACTTTATATAAATGAATTTAAAATATTATTATAAGTGTCTAGGATAAATGTAATCTTGAAATAATGCAAATCAAACCCAAAGGATAACGTATTACTGAAATAATGAAAATTAGATTCGTATCGGAAAATTCCGTAGGAAGGAAGTAATATAATAAATGTGTGAATTACTGTGCTATATTATGAATAATATTATGGAAATCCGGATCTTAAAGTAGCTACTATATTAAATGTTTTAATTTCGCTGTTGCACCAAATAAACATTAATATTTTGGACAGCTTCAATAATATTCTACCATGGCCATGCATGTATTTTATTTTTCTCCCTTTAAAAATGATATATGTCTTTTCTTGGACAGTTTATACTTCGCGGGAGAATAATTGCCAGCATCCCCAATGGACCAAGAGACAATGCGTAATATTTTATTATTATTATTACATTTATTATTGCATTACATTATGTTTGTATTAAAATGTTAGTTAAGAGTTTAAAAAAGTTTTGATCCCATATTCAATCTAACTTAAAGTTTACAAATAATTTGGTTTACTATGGTATTGCTTGAGCCTGTATATTTTTTCTGTAATACAAATGCTAGGGGAGTATGATGTACGAAAGGATTTACAAAATATTGTTATGCTAATAATTTAAATTAATAATTTCAGGTTTATTTAATTTTTCATATTTCGTAATTTATTATATGTTTATTTAATTTTTCATATTTCGTAATGCGTATTTAAAATGAAATGATGCCTATTTCTTAGCCTAGAGAATTATTTTTAAGTAAAGTTTATTCTTAGTCGTAATAGACTAATCAGTTCATGCATCAATAATATGATACCCTTTTGTTTATGCTAAGTGAGAGTGCAAACGACCTCTGTTTGTTGAGGTGAGCGTAGTTTTAGTGCCTCAAAGGGTTGAGATGGAGCATAGCTCTCTCATGATTAAATAATTTTATCTGAAAGTATTTTTAGGAGATCGAGGACTTGATCCCAGCTCCATTCTTGTTTTCTGCTTCGTAAGAGAAATATTTATAGTTGTAGTTTGTTGTGTTCTTAGCATGCCTCTTATTTATGTGCAGAGAAGAGTTCCTCATATATTTTAGCCTCAGGAAGAAGACAAATTCATAGGTCTATGCTAGCACCAAGAAATTATTATTATTAACTTATTCTCTCTTATGAAAGCAAAAATTTTATCATTACCCAGGAGTGTATGATAATTTTGTGTTCATTGCTTGTTAGGTCATTGCATACTAGAGAAAAATGGTTACTTGTCTATGGACTAAATATTACATCATATTAATTGATGTATTTGAGTAGCTAAGCTTTGCTCTAGCTGTGTGAGAACAGATCTTTATTCTAAATTCATGTTCGTAAATTTGAATTCAGGCAAGCAGTACACATCATACCAGGTTCATGCAGAAGCAAGTCATCGCTGGACTGGTAAGAAAGGGATAATAAACTCATGTTGGGCTATAGCAATAGATATGCATATGTATGCATTAATATAGTTATTAAAACATTACATAATTATTAGAGAGAATTTGAATACTAAGTTATGGGAATAATAGTTCGTAAAATGTGTATATACTTAAAAAGTAGAAGTTAAAATAATTTTTATTGCATTTAAGATAAGAGTTTCTTAAATAACATAACTTTAGTATCTTAAAAATATAAATATCTTAATAAACTGAATAAATATTACATTAAATTTTTATGGGCTTTAAGCTAATTAATAGCAATAGTTGTATTTTACATAGTGTTACTGAAGCACCGCTTCAGATATAAGCAAATAAATATTAAATGATGGATTACGGGTCAAAAGAACTATAAATTACTTATATTTTTGAATTGTGATTAGTCCCAAAACTATTTGTAATAAAGGTTATTACTGGGACAAGCTGTGTATTCGTTCCACTTAGTTTATACAGTCTGTCATTGTAGCCAGTTTAGATCCCCATTGAGAATAATTTTAGTTGTATCTCATGTTTTACTTAATTTGGGATCTCTACAATGTTGAATTGAATTCTAGTCTTTTCTTTTATATAGTTGTTTAATAAATATTTGTTGTTTTAAAATTTAAACATATGTCTGGTGTCTTAATGTTTTGGGTGTCCAGAGCCGCACAAAATCAGAATGTCACAATATTAGAATTTCATAATATTGACAAAATTTATACTCGAGGTATAACATAAAAGAATTAATAGCAATAACTCATATTTCTAGTAAGATTGACCATAAATATCTCTATTAAGTTTTACTGCTAAAGTAAAATAATACATTTTCACTTGTTAAGATTTGAAGATTTGAATTAATGGCATATATGTTAAAAATTTTAATAAGTACTTGGCAAACAGATAAGAGAATGGTTTCATTATAAAATTAATATTTAGTTGTTCAATTCATTGCATTCCGACTAATATTACGAGTGGACATAAAATCCCTTCTCAACTCTTGATATTGGGATGCATTCCCAGTTAATCAAACTATATTCAAAATTTATTATAATAATTGTTTTATTAATTAAGTAGTTAAAATATCATATTATTATCCTTATTATTATGAATCCTATTATTAGTGTTAGAAAGAGTAGGCATTAGCTTTAAATAAGAATATGTCTATTCAATTTATATTAGCTGGGATAGCGTCCAAAGGTCGGCAATGAACTGAAAAATAATTGAGTGTTGCATTTCACCACAACTCATGACCCTGAGAACAAGAGCATTCATAATTTCTAAGAGTTTAAAGAATAAGATTACCATTATTAGAGTGTTAAAGAATACAGAGTGATTGAGTTAGGAATTGGTTTATTCCACGTCTGTATGTGCATGTGGTATAGGCTTAAAGAGATATAATTTGGAAAATGGGATGGGGGACCTAGACATTAGTATTTAAGATTAAATAATTGTAACTGTGAAGGGTGATCAATGCGGAAAACGAAGGGTTATTTAATTTATTTGTAAGGGAGGGGGAGAGTAAAATTTTCTACCCTGGCTTCGTTAAGTCATAAGATTTTACTACATTTTATTAGTATAATTTTATGAGTTCTCTGCATGGATTACTGATCCATTCGTATTTGTTATACATGAAACATAAAGAAGAACATTATTGTAGTTGCCACTGGAGATCATATGGCTATGTGGGTTTGTGGAGGAAATTTGATTATATTTCTAAATAATATATCGGGAATTTATATGCGTAGTAATTACTAAGTTTAAACTCAGAATTCAACATATTTATAATTTAAAAATATTATTAAAATTATATTTTTCTTTTGGAAAAGTTTTAATAACTTGCTTCTTCCACAGACCTCCCATTTATTAAGCGATGATGATCCGGGTGGATACTATATTTGATGCTACAGTTGCAATTTGGCACCCGGGTAAAATACCTACATTATTATTAGCTGTCTCCATTTTATCTGAGGTTACAGGCTGTGTATTGGATTTTGGCTTTATTAGATTTTGCTGCCCGACAATAAGGTTACAATATATACCCATATATAGATACATACACTTATCTTTTAATACTAATAACCCTACCAACACAAGGTTCTTAGCCCCCCATTCCTATTTAAACTAGGCTTTATTCTCTTAATTAATATTGCTTCTTTTATTTCCGCATCTCTTCTTTTATTACTATATCCTATCATTTTAATACTATCTTTTCCATATATGTCCCTGTTTCCATAGTATGCAAATAAATTGGTAAATTTTTGCCACATCTATGTTGAGTTAAACTTGTAAAAATTGAATTCTTAGTCTCCCCTACATATGTAGTCCTTATCTTATCATTCCTACAATATCTACAATCTATCTGATATACCTCATTTATACATTTTCCTATACCTTTAATATATTTATTATCTAATTTATTCATTAAATTTTTTCTTCTTTTATTTACTATCTTATATTTAATTACATTATAATATCCTTTATTAATTTTTCTAATAATAAACTTAACACTCTTAACTATATTATTATTATATGTTTTAACACCTATATACTCCTTCTCTCTTATATTATTCTTCCTATATTTATCCCTATCTACTTCCTTATTACCTTCTTTATATTTTTCTTCTGTTAATTATATATTCTTCACTATTACTTTCTCTGGATATTCATTTTCTTTAAATTCCTTGACTATTAATTCTACTTCTTTTTTATACTCCTCTTCACTTGAACAATAATTAATAGCTCTACATATTTTTGACCTAATACTATTTATTTTATATTTTCTATGTGTATTAGAATTCCAATTCATTATATTACTATTCCCATTCATTTTTTTATACAGTGATATTTCTATTCTACATCTTCATCTTCCATTAACATACGTTTTGCTGATGTTATCACTATCGGCCTATAATTGTTTAACTTTCTATGATCCTTATTCTTTTCCTTTAAATAGTAATCTTACTCTTGTATTATTCCAACTACCCAGAAACACTCTTTTCTGTGCCATCTTATTAAAACATGATAATAGCTTTACTTTTGCCCTATGCCCTAAATTCATTACCATCTCTGCTGCCCATCCATCTAAACCTCTTGCCTTTCCACTTTTCAATTTCTTCCCTGCCTCATTCAGTTCATTTTCTGTAAACCTAATATTTCCATTATATTACTATATGCTTTCATGTTTTCTATCACTCTGTCCTTCACATCTAATATCTTTTCTATATCCATTACATATCTATTTAAGATTCTCTCTAATTCTTCTCTAGAGCTACACTCTATTCCTTCATCATCGAGTAATACTATCTCTCTCTCCCCTACATTTCTCCTTTTAATGTAATTCCAAAATTTTTTACTCCCATCTCTTCCACTTTTATTAATATCCTCCAACAATTTACTATTCAATTTCATTCTCTCTCTATAATTATCTATTTTAGCCAACTTCTTTTTTAAGTACTTTTCCCATTTAGCATTAATATCTTTTTCACTTTCTTTGTTCTTAATAGCACATTTATATTCTCTGCATGCTTCCCCCCCCCCTCTTTCACATTTTTACTAACTCTCATTTTTTTATTACTTTTATTCTTCTGAATATTCTCACCTAAAACCCTATTTGCCACTTTTTCTATTTCATCACACCAGTCCTTATACTCATCCCCAACCAACTCTTCCATGGTTTCTTCAACTTGTATTTTATACTCTTCCAACTTATTCTTATCATTCACTCTCCATCCACATCTTTCACTATTGTTTCTACTTTTATTTCTATTCTCCATCACATTACTAACCATTTCTATTACAAAGAAGTTATGATCACTATTACATACTCTCTCTTCATTATCAAACACCTTAATTTTCCGTACTTTATTCATTCCCTCTTTCTCTACCAATACATAATCTATTGTGTGGAATATATTATTTCTAGACCATGTGTATTGTCCCTCATAAATATTTGATAAATTTCCAATGCTCAAATTCACTCTCTGACAAAATTTCTTCAAAAGCTGTCCATTCTTATTATCTACATCATCAATTTCTTCAATGTGCCCATTCATATCTCCTATAACCATTATTCTCTTCCCCTTTTCTTTAAAACTCTGTATATCCTTAACTAGGCATTCATATATGCTACTGTTCCACTCCATTATAATTTGACTATCTCCAGTAGCTATATAAACTATAGCCACCATCCATTCTTGTCTTCCCAACCTTATTTCAAACCACAAATGTTCTTGACATTTAACAGTATTTAAATATTTTTTTTGATATAACACCTATACCACCACCCCTTTTTTCTTTCTCTTTTCTATTTATATCCTGCCATACCAAATCTTCCAGAATAGGTTCTTCTTCTCTTAGATGTGTTTCCACTACTGTTTCCACTACTGCTAATACCTCAAGCTCTTCATTTTCAATTGCTTTGTTTAATTCCAGCCACTTTTCTGGTCTCCTACCACCTTGCATATTCAAATACCCAATTTTAACAATTTCTTCTTTCCTAACTACTCTTTTATAAATTCTTTTGATTCTTTCTTCTCCATTACGTTTATAAATAACTTGCTTACCATTAATTTTACAGACCCATTCCCTCTCCACATCTACACTTATATCTAAATCAACTACCCTTTGCTTATTTCTTACATCCCATCCATTCTTCTTCTTTTTGATAATACTGCAATTTAAAACCCCACCCCCTTTTATAAGTTTCCCAAATTATATTCTTTATAAATCAGACTCCCTAAAACTTCACTTCCTTGTTTTTCTAAGTGCAATCCATCTTTACTATATAACTCCCTCTTTCCAATAAACCAATCCCACACATCCACAAACATAACATCATTTCTCTCACACAATTTTTTCAATCTCTCATTTATAGAACATGCCCTATCTAACAAATACCTCTTGTCAAATCTTGGTAATAATCCAACTATCCCTACTCTTCCTTTAATCTTACTCAAATTCCTAATCAATTCTACGTACTCATCCATTACTCTCTCTGATGGTTCTGACAAATTATTAGTCCCTACCATAACATACACATCTCTACTACCTTGCTTTTTTACTTTATCTGTCACATCCCTAATTCTAGCTCCAGGCAAACATACTCTTACATACCTGCTTCTATTTTCCCTTGCAATTATATCCCCACATTCTCTAATTAGTGAATCTCCTATCAATACTGTCTCATAGTCTACTTTCTCTGCTCCATCCATAACATTTTCTACCACCTTCTGGACCTCCTTATCTACTTCTTCCTTATCATTCCTACTCAATAATTCCTTTATCTGCTCACACTTCATCTCTAACAATTTTAATTTTGCTTCTACATCCTTCACCTCTTCCTCTATCTTACTTATTCTTTGGCTAACCATTTCCATTGCACTACTAATTTTTCCACCCATATCTCCTGACACTCTACTAAAATCATACTCTGTCCTATCTCCCTCAACTACATTTTGCTCTCTTTCCCCTTTCTCTTTAGACTATCTACACTTAAAAACCACTTTCTCATCTCTTTTATCACATTTACACACTGTCTACATAACCATAAACCTGTTACATCCTTCCAAGTCTTATTCAAACATTTCAAGTGATAAATCTCATCACACATGGTATCTTCTACCAGAGCACGCCTAGTTTCTTTCTGCCGATTATATATGCATTGTGGAATACAAATGCAATCCATATTCGTTATTTGACTTTATACTGCCTCTCCTACTCTTCAAATCCCCTTGCACGGAAGGATAAAAACTTTACTTTCTTTCAAAAACCGATAAATCTATAACCACGTGTTTTCCGACCTTAGGCCTCCAAAATGTTATCTTTTTTCTCAAAATAAATCACTGCTCTTAAATTAAACAAAAAAAAAAACCTTTAGTAGCATCTTACATACAAACAAAAAAAAAAACCTTTAGTAGCAGACTTACTAAAAACCAATTAATCTTACATACAACTTTGTTATAAATATTCTTACACTAACACACACAAAATAACTTCTTCTTTTTTTAAACTTCTATATATAAAATGGCGAACGAAAACGTTTTAGCATTTAAAAAAAATTTTTCAATATTTCAAATTTCAATTAACTCACACTCTGGATCACAATTTACACTTTCATACACAATAATCAGTCTTTATATCAATGCTCTCAGATGATTAATCGTATTCGCATGAAACAAATCGCAATAATATATTATAAAACAAATACAATATACTTAGCGTGATGTATTATGGCTTCTCCTTAAACGAAGTCAAGAATATCTCAACAATTATGCCCAGATAAACCTGTTAGCCACTTTATTGTAAGTTTTCAATTGCAGTGTAGCGCCAATGTTTTAATTCTTGCTTTATTCAGATTAAAAATATATTTCACTGCATTAAATACTATATACTGTATATCAAAAACAAGAAACCTGTTTTTCTGATTTATTAAATCAAAATTTTGAAGTAATATAATTTACATTATTACCACTATATATTTGCCCAATATTTTCCGTTCTTAGATAAAAATTCATTGTTATTCATCTTTATCTTAAATGTCAGTATAAAGCAATATTATAATATTATATTGCCAGCGGTAAAAGACGATACATTAAATTTATAGATAAATAAAATTGATGATCTTTCATAACAAGATTTATAAATTGAAGGCTCACATCTATCCAAACATAACAATTTGATCGAGCCTTCTCTATTTTTTTAAACAATTATAATTTCAATTAGCTCAATGAAATACATAATCTTATTAATACATTGTGCTTAATAAGAATTAATATTTATAATCTTATTAAATAATATTACAAAAATAAGATGATTTAAATTTCTATTATTAACAATCTTTGTTCTTTACAGGAATAATCGCGTAAATATAAAATATATTATTAATAACTTATTCTGTATATAAATGTTTATATAACTCAAGAACTTTTAGTTAATAGCGTCTTACCTATGTGACGGAAAACTTAATTTTTTCACTCGAGCAAGGGAAGAAATAATATTTATCGTAGAAAAAAACTATCTATATTCTTAATGCGGATTTTAAACCTAGAGGTCGCAACGTATTCTTTTATATTTTGACGTCATTTAATTACAATATTTTTTGTGTTGTTACTTCCGTTAATTTTAATTAATTTATTAAAAATATATTTCTTTCAAAATTTAGATGAGATTCTATTTGTACTTTGCGTCTTTTACTAGTTATAAATATCTTTTAACCTGTATGTTATTATTAGAAATCAAATCCAAATGTTTAAGTGAAATATAACTTTTAATTAAAATGTATCCAATTTATTGAAAAAATATAAATATTTTATTGGAACTCGATATTATTTTTATAATGATAAAAGAAATTTAAGATATCAATGTAGGTACGTAATATATAGGACTTCAATCTGAAAATGTTTAAGGCTTTAATATTAAATTTTAAGAAAACTCGAAATCTGTTGATCGTTTTATCGCGTTATAAGTATTTGTTATTGTAAATATGAAATCGTATAATATTGATCTCTAATCAAACTATTGTATACATGTTAGTGTTTTCATCATGTATGCATTAGCTAGATTCAACCTGTAAAAGTTATTTTTTAATTACGAATGTAATTTACTTAATATTTTTTCCCTATGTATATGTAGTTTCTTATTACATTAATAAACAGATTGCTGGCATTTTTTGTTTTGTTCAATTTTTTTAAAAGGTTTATTCTTATTACTCTCTATATTACTGTATTTTTTATGTTTTATATACATGATATCATTCACGAAGAAATGAGCAACAATAATAATAAAAATATTAATTAGCTTATTAAATATTTATACTTGAATCACACCCTGAAATTTAAATATATTACAATAATATTTTCTTGAAGTCAAAGGTGCTTTAATTCCACTCTTTCTGCAATTTTTTTGGATTCATAATCTTTTTCCTCTACTTTAATTATGCAAATATTGAAAAAAGGGATATGAGTGATATACTGTAATCACATATCATAATTAATAGCTATAAGTTTGTGAAAACCAAACTATTATAGCTAGATGTAATCTCTTTTATTTGCTGATTATAGTTGAAAGCACTCAGAAAAAAAGTTTGTATGTTTTTTTTTCTTTGCAGTCATTTTTTTTTTTTTATTTTGTGTAATGATTTTGACAATTGTTATTTATATTGGTTATAAAGCATTATTTCAATCTATCAGGAAGAAAGCATTTGTAAGTTTCTCCAGTATATTAAATGCAAAATTTACAAATAGGATGCCATCCATATAACCAACAAATAATAATAATTTGACATCTAAATTGCTTAGAATCAGTGGGAGGTAATTTCTAAATTGTATATTTTTTCAGCACTTTAAAGTTTTATATTCCTTTTTCTTTGAAAATATTTTTGCATTGCCCATTATTATGAATGAATTCTTGAAAAATATTTCAAACTTTCAGATATTATTTTCATTTTTTTTTAATTAAAAAAAAATTATTTGGATTAGAAAACAAATGTGTATAGAAAATTGAATTAATGCAAATTAAAATGTATTAGCAGCATGATGAGAAATGCATGTTTCAAATAACATTTATGCACACTTATATAATGGGGCGGCTCTTGAAAATCTGTTTCTATTTAAGTATTCTAAAAAAACATGAAATGTGCATGCATGAAATGTAAAATTTAACTGTTAATAAATATAGAAATTATCTGATATTAAGCAAATAAGTATATATATATTATAATGAAACAAAAGGTGGGGTGGTCTGAATCCAAAATTGGTTCTTCTGACTAGAGCAAAAGATAATCAGGTGAGACAGATATTTTATAATGAAGTGCATTTACCAAATTAACTAGCAATGCATATATGTTCTGTTTCCACATCAAATAAATACTAATGCTAATTTATATGTTAATATGTAAAATTTGAAATGAATAATTTTCATAGGGTATTTCAGCATTTGTGAGTGCTACTACTCATAATAAATTTTTAAGTAAATATTTTCTAATGTAATATTTTTTTCTAAAGGAACTAATTAAGTATAAATTGATTTGTGTTTAAACTAAGGCTAGATAATAATAACTAACTCACTAAATAAGAAACAGTGATCCATTGGTTTCTGTTACAACAGTTAAAAATAAATTTATCCCAAGGAAATATTTATACTTGTAAAATTATTTCAAAGATATTGGGAATTCATGGAAATATAATAAAAGTATCAAAGATGATATAATACATGATTTTCCTTTTGTAATTTAATTCTTACTGGAATGCAATATAAAGATGAATAAAATTATTAACACATTTATTAATCCACTGTTTTATTTCACACATTAATCCATTTTTAATGACTGCTGATAAATTTGTCTTTTATAATATTCAATATTTGCATCAATAATTGATAATCTATTAGTGGTATTTAAATATTTAACATCCATAACCCATTTCCTCAAGCACTGGGAACAAATTCATAGTTTATTATACAGAGCAATTTAATCACCATTTATAAAGATATAACTTTATATCCAAAAGATTGGCATTTAGCACTTTTTTTATTTGAAGTATTTTATTATTCCATTAGTTTTATCAATCTTTAATCCTTGATGTTAAATAGTTCAGATTGTATATATTATATATGATCGAGCAAATAAGCTATAACCCATAAGCAGAATGATTTCATTGATTTTTAATTAAAGTTCAGCATTTCTCCAAGCTACAAAGTTTATGGAAATATATTTAAATTGAAAATTATTATTTAGTTTTTCTTTTTCAATAATTTATGATGAGACAATCTATAGCATTTAAACAAAATTTTCACACTTTTTGAAGTGAAAAGTTGCTTCACCATTATTTTCAGTAGATACAAGCAACTTGATTAATGTCAATAAATGTAATTTTATAATTATATCAGCGATTTACCATTACATGAAAATGAAAAGACCAATTTAATTGAAGTAATGGGATTATATTCCAAGAGTAAATTTATCAAATTTCCATTACCAGTTGACTGCAATAAATGAGATTTTCTTGAAATAATAACCAATGATAATTTCTTGTCTATTTGTTGTTCATTCTTTTCCTAATTTGATAAGACATTTTTTCCAAAGCTAAGGCAGACTGGTTAGTCTATTCGACCATGATTGATGAAGACAAACAAATTGTTTATTTTAAAGTTTTAATCTGCATAGTTTTTGACTGGTGTTTTTTCCAAAACACTAGTATTTATAACTGACAATCAGCTGATGTTGGGATTGTGTCATATTTCCCATTATGCATAGGTGTTTTCTTATTTTTCCATGAAAATTTAGGCAAATTGCCAAGGTTATTACAAAGGCAGATGATGGAAGTTATCTGATTTTGAAATAACAGTCATTTTTATGAATGCTGTTCAAAATGAAGATGGAAAAAGAGAGAAATAATAATTTCAAACTTTTTCATTCACTTCATTTTATTTACAGGTTTAAAATAATTTTACAATCACTTATTTAAAATAAATAAATTATAAAACTGAAAGTTCTTAGATAGTTATCCCATTAAATTGATCTTTTCTTCTAATTAAATTATACTATCAAATGGATATTCTATCAAACTAAAACCCATTTTAGAAAATCTAAAATACATAAACTTTGATGCAAACACACAAAATATAAAAACTGTTTGCTCTATTTTTTAGTTTAAAAAAATGTAATCTTAAGTGTAATTACATGCTTTTAAAATAGTGTCAGATTTACTATTCTATATTTTTTATCAAAATATTTGTTTCATATGTGTATGTATCTATTTGTTTATATAATTCAATAATGTTTTCCCCTAATAAGAATAATGATAAAAATGCAGTACAAACAAATATATTTTTATATAAGCTTTGATTATAAAACCAGCTTAAAAAGACATTTTAAAATCTTTTATGAAATTATATTTTTTCTTAAGCATTAATCTGAGAGACTCTTGGACTTGATATTGATTGTATTATTTGCTATTTGGAAGATGTAATAGATATAGGAGGTACTTTATTTAAACTTTCCAAATACAAACAACTTGTTAGTAATAACACACAAATATACAATACAGGTTAGTAATTACACAACATTTCGAGGAGGTACTTGTTCTTTATTTTTTAAATGAAGAAGTGAGTTATGCAAGTAAATGTATGAAGAAAGGAAAGGCTGCAGGTAATGATCGAATTATAATTGATGTATTAAAAGAAGCAGGTGAAGAAATAAAAAATTTTTTAGCAAAATTATATACCACATGTCTAAATGATTAAGATGTACCAGATGATTGGAAGAATGCAGTAATAATATTAATATTTAAAAAATGTGATAAAGAAGATATTAGAAATTACAGACCTATCAGCCTTTCATCAGTTTTATACAAAATTTTTACCAAGATAATTACAACTCATCTACGGAGAACATTGGTTTTCCACCAACCAAGAGAACAAGCTGGAATTAAAAGTGGTTTTAGTACAGTAGATCCTATCGAGGTATTGGGAGAAGTTATAGAAAGGACAAATGAATATGAGTTGCCATTATGTTTTGGATTTGTAGGTTATGAAAAGGCATTTGATGCTATAAACATTTCTTCAGTGATTAAAGCATTGGATCATCAAGGTATAAATCCAGGATATTGTCATATTTTAAAAAATATTTATAAAAATGCAACAGCAACAATTAGATTACATAATGATACTGGGATAGTCAACATTGAGAAGGGTGTAAGACAAGGTGACTCCATATCTCCAAAACTTTTTATAGCAGTGCTGCAAGAAGTATTTTGTGGATTAAAATGGGAAACTAAAGGAGTGAAAGTAAATGGAGATTATTTAAATCATTTAGATTTTGCAGATGATGTAGTTGTTTTTGCAAATAATGCTTTAGAGCTGCAGGAAATGTTGCAGGAGTTATCAGATGAAAATAGGACTAAAGATAAATGTTAAAAAGACTAAAGTAATGTTTAATCGATTTTTTCAAAATATGAAAATAAAGATTGATTATGATAAATTAGAAGAAGTTAACAGTTACAAATACCTTGGTCGGATTATTAATACAGAGGGAAACATAATGGATGAAATTAATCATAGAATTAAACTTGTTTGGAGTGCTTTAGGCAGAAATAACTTGATTCTAAAAGGAAATATGCCTATGTGTTTGAAAATGAGTTTTTAACAAATCTGTTTTGCCAGTTCTTACTTATGGATCTGAGACTTGGACACTTAATAGAAGAGCAATACAGAGACTTCAGACCCCTCAAAGAAGTATGGAAGATGCATGCTGGGAGTAACAAGAAGAGATCGAAAACACAATGTATGGGTAAGAGAACAAACAGGTGTTACTGACCTCATTGAAAAAATTAAAAGATTGAAGTGAAGTTGGTCTGGACATATTGCTAGAAGAGATGATAATAGATGGACAATTGAAGTCTTAAACTGAACTCCAAGAGATTGTAAAAGATTCAGAAAGAGACCACATGTGAGATGGATGGATAAGATGAGAAAGTGTGCAGGGGTAATGTGGTGAAGAGAAGCTAAAGATCAGAAAACACGGATTGAACTTGGAGAGACCATCCCTGCAGTGGATTGATAATGGTTGATGATGACGATGATTTGCTATTTAACCAACGATAGTGATTAATATATTTGCTTAACCATAAAAATAAAGCCAATAATTTTTTTTTAGTTTTTGAATTATATTAATTACAGTCATAATTATATTGTTACAATCTATATATATTATAACCATAGTCATAGTCATGCCAAATTTACATTGTGCTTATATTTTGGAAAATAGTATGGGTGTGCTTATTTACACACACACACATATATATATACAAGATGGAAATAAATAAATGAGGAATGAAATATCCATACACAGAAAATATTTGTGTGAATAAAGATTTTATTTAGTTAATAAATATGTGTGGATATATTCATTTAATTAATTTCCCCAACGTTAGAAAACAAATTACTTTATAAATTCATTGAGGACACAATCCCAAAAATTTATAATTAAAAAAAAGCAAAAAGATTTTGTATGTAAATGAAGTTGATAATATATAAAAGAGATATTTCTCTCTCTTTCTTGTTTGAAGGAGTAGAAAAAAAGAAGTAATTATTAAATTAAAAATTATACAAAGAGTGTCAATTTTTATTTTAATTACTTTGATTTATTAGAAGTTGTGGAAATACTCATTACATTTGGATATTTTTTAATATGGAGCACTAGAATGAAGCAACTACCACATCAGCTCTTATCCTCCATGCATTGCCCACTTTTTTCCTGTCAACTATGAGAAGCTTCTAGGAAGGAAAAGAAATAGAATCTCAGATAAATTGCCAAGAAATCTTTTTTATTGTTTTAAGCAAAATAAAATACTAACACTAGTGTAACTATATTTAATGTTTGTGTGATAATAATTAAAAGAAAGAAATTCAAAGGAAGAAGAAAGACTTTCAAGACATAACAGTAAGATAATCTAAAGGAAAAAAATATAATGTTTTATATTATTTTTAAATATTCAAGAAAATAAATAAAGATATAATGAACCATAAAGGAATATAAAATGAAAGTTGAAATTTGAGATTGTTAAATAAGACATTATTTTTTGTTCATGAATGAAACTATTTTAAGGAGAGTTGCATTGAAATCAATAATTTTTCTTTCATGTATACTTATGGGAGAAGTTATAATGAGCAGTTAAAGTTATAAAGGATTTGAACTTTTGTTCTGATATCCAACTTGAGAAGTATTCAAGAGGGAATCTACAAAGAATACTCTAACAAATTATTTTTTTTCTATTAATAAATTATTTTTATTACTTCTTAATTTGTCTGATGGTTATTTTATGCATATACTAAAGCAAGTATAGTCTATAATACGTTTCCATTTTGTAAAAATACACTAATTAATTATATCATAAATGTAGTCATAATATCTTGTTTTATATAACACATGCTAATAATTATGCAAATTAGTGTCACACACAACATGCAGAATGAACCCCCTATAGCTCTAAGAACATGATCTCCAATGTGTGAAGTTTGGAATGTATGATTGTAAAATAAAATGGTTAATACCTGGATTGTGTTGAATACTTAATGGGTTACTCGCTTTCCATTTTTGCTTATTTGCAGCACCAATTAATTGGATGTTCTGTGCAAGGAGTTAATTCAGGTAAGATACTAACTAATGATTTATGTTAATTAGGATATAGTGGTTCAGAGAATCAAATTGTTTAATCAATCTTATATGGAAATATTCTTAATTTGCTAAAAAAAAGTGAAATTAGATGTATATGACTGGATTCAATGTTATTGTAATTTGAAATATGAGTTTTATTTTAGAAAAAAGAAATTGATTTAGAAAATAATTTGTAAATAATAAAACATTTTAAACAAATGTATATTTTTATATTTTGAAGTTATTTAAAACTCACACTTTTTTACATAAACCAAAATACACAACACTGCAATTGCACATTAACAAAAATAGCTGTTTTTCTTTGTTTACATCACATATGATTGTTTTATCAGTATAAAAAATATTATGAAAAGATTCACCTCTTCTAGTCTACTATTCGCCATTTTGTTCTTCAATTGATAACATATAGTAAGTTTGTTTTTTTTTTGCTTTTTATTAAAACTTTAGTGTAATATTATTGTTTAACACTTATCATGACAAATAACTATACTTTTAAATATATAAATAATCAAATAGTTACTTGCTTGATAGATCATGTTACGTTCATGCATCAGAAGTGACTGGTTCAGGATTTTTTCCCAGGAATCTAGTTCTTGAGTTTCTCAATGTACTACTGGTTTAAACTCTTCATGTATTTATAAATAACAAGATATTTAATTATCAGCTATATTCATTTGTTTTTTTGAATTTATCTTATAGCTGTTTATTATTAATTTATTTAAAACTAAAATAAGTAAGTTTAATGATCATGAAAATTTTAAGTCATCTTTGAAATTTTGTCAGAATTCAATCCAAACTTTTATATATAAAAAATAATTAATTTATTTTTCACTTTAAATCTCTTTAATGACAAATTATTATATACTGCAAAAATCTTCAAATTATTAATGAGAAATGAATGCATTTAGTATCGAAAATAATACTTTAGCAAACATGAAATGGAAGGACAGCAGTACCAACTTTTCAGATAATTGATATTAATAAAATTGATATCATATTGTAAATCTTTTTTGCACTTAATTATAATTGTCACTAATTCTCATTAGCTACATATACTGATGATTAAGTTTGAATGTGTATTAAACTATTAGAAGCATATAGTCAGTTGTATTAAGTGAATCATATTTAAGATACTAAAAAGTATTTCTAACTAGAATATATGTTTTAGTAATAAAAAACAAAGGTATGTTATTATATCCAATTTTAATTGATGTATATATAATTGGGTGTCATTAACTCTTTTGTTTATAACATTCGCAATATACAAAGTCTCCTTTATTTTCCTCTTTCTGCCATCATGTTCCAAGACTACTAATTTGACATTTTGTGTATTAAAGTAGTATTTGTGTTCTTTTTCATGACCTAAGAACACAGACATATGTTTTGGATTTTTTTGGCCCATTTATATAGATACTTGTGTTGATGTATTCTTGTAGTAATGTTAACCAGTAATTCCCCATAATGTATTGCTGTGTATTCTGGTTGTTATATTGAACCTCATATACTGTTTGTGAATTTTTTCTTTTTGTAGTTTGTCTTTGATACTGTTGATCAGTCTGTTGAGCTAACATTGTATTTCTTCATTTTAGCTGCCATTTTTGATATGTAAGGCATTGCATTCCTTAAGTTGTTTTCATCTTACTGTTTTATTTTCATGATAAAACTTTTAAATTTTTTTGTTAAGTCCTTAGCTGAAACCCATGCAGGTTAAGTCTTTCACATACACTTTAATATTGTGTTTCTGCTTCATATTTGCAAAGTCTTTGGTTTCTATTGAGGAATCTTTTAAATCCTGCCACTTTGTATGAGATTAGGATTTTTAATTGTGGGTGGATTGCATCTCTTATTTCCAATGGCTTTACCATTATTTTGTAATCCAAGTTGTTTTTGTTTCTATTAATTGTTAAACCTAAAAATTTAATGCCTTTTGTGGCATTTAATGCACTATATAACATATATTTATTAACTAACACATAAATAAAACAATAACAACTAAAAGGATAGTTTGCTTCTTATATTGATAGCCAAAGTAACTTATTGATTATTAAAAGTAGTGCACATATGTACTCAACACATTATAAAAACAAATATAAAATTAAAATATAATTCAATGAGATTCTATTAGTCAAAATAAAAGTCATAGATCACATGACACTATTTCTTAAACTTGTAAGTTATAATCAATGAGGATTGCCAATCCCTCTACAAGCTTTGAGATAAATGCTTAGCCAGAGCCAGCACTTAAAATATCTCTGTCAGGAACCCCTCCCCAAATCCCTGACCATGGTTTCATGCTTTGGCACTCCTCAGAGAGGTGTCAGGGTAGGTTCAGACCCTAGATCTAAAAATACCAACCCAAAGCCAAGCACTTATCTAAAAGTTATCTATTGAGTGGAAAATCTGAAATTTTCAGACATCTACATGTCTTCAAACCCAGCTATCCAACTCAAATAGCTATATGGGGCTGATAGATCTTCAGCCATACCATATATTAGTAGTCTTAGCAATATAAAATTGCATAAGACTTATGGCAGAGACTATAAATAGTCAAAATAAGAGTCATAGATCACATGACCCTATCTCTTAAGCTTGTAAGTTATAAACAATGAGGATTGCCAATTCCTCTACAAGCTTTGTGATAAATGCTTAGCCAGAGCCAGCACTTAAAATATCTCTGTCAGGAACCCCTCCCCAAACCCCTGACCATGGTTTTGTGCTTTGGCACTCCTCAGAGAGGTGTCAGGGTAGGTTCAGACACTAGATCTAAAAATACCAACCCAAAGCCAAGCACTTATCTAAAAGTTATCTATTGAGTGGAAAATCTGAAATTTTCAGACATCTACATGTCTTCAAACCCAGATATCCAACTCAAATAGCTATATGGAGCTGATAGATCTTCAGCCATACCTTATATTAGTAGTCTTAGCAATATAAAATTGCATAAGACTTCTATTAGTATTTACATAATGACTTCATGTTTAACCTTATATTATTTTTATTATTATGTATAATCTTGTTTCTATACTGATAATATAATTTATTATATTTCAACATATCATCATTATCAACCATTATCAATTCACTGCAGGATGAAGGTCTCTCCAAGTTCAAACCATCTTCCCCAATCTTTAGCTTCTCTCCTCCACACTTTCTTATTTCATCCATCCATCTCACATAAATGCATATGATATCATTTAAATTGAAGATCTCTAGACAAGATTTAAACCAATGACCAGTGCATTTTGTTATATACATTATCTGCAATAAAGCAACTTTATTATCAATAATAATATTATAATTTGTTATTATATCATATACTCAGTTAAAAGTCATAATATCTAAAATATAATCAGCCAAATGTAATTAGAAGTTTTAACATCAGTAGTTCATAAGAACAACATTTCTGTCTGAAACTGAATGCATGTATAAATATCTATATCCATGAAATATCATTATACCAATACACACTAATAAGTAGCAAACTAATCATCATATTCTAAAATTTCAATGTGTGCAATAACATAAATAAGCAAAGAGCATGAATAGAATTATCTTCAATGTAAAAGCAGAATTGCACATTTGTGAGCTTATGTACATGTAATTACCAACAAAGGTAAGCAGGAATTCTACATTTGCATTTTATAATCAAGACAGAATAATATACACATGGTAGCTTTATTTCAAACATTAGAATAATTTAACATCTTCATGCATAATACTAATATTGAGTATATAAATTTAAATTTATAACATTCTAAGTAAAAGTGTTTGTATATATATTTTTTAATTGCGACAATTCATTTATTTAAATGGTAAAGAATTTATTTTTTAACTATCAACAATAAATAAATCTACGTGAAGCATTTTATTATCAAAAGAAAATTAAAATTGAATCTTAATCTTAAATATTTAAATCATATAATCTACTTATAAAATACTTTAGTAAATAAAATGACAATACATAATATATCCATGATATTTTTTATCAAAATTTTCAACTTAAATTTCAAACAGCATATACACAGAATTTATTGATATCTTGCATACAAATAAGAATGTCTTTGTTATAACATTTAATTCTAATTTAGATAAGTTTATAATTACAGTATAAACATAAATATTTTTGAATTGTTTTAGAATTTGTATCCAGATGTTGACTGTAAATCCTTTATTTGTTTATTGAATTATTTAAATTATAACACAGTACTAGTGATCACTTTTGTACATACCATAATTCTTGTCAGGTTGCTATAAAGGATGAGAATTCATGACATTGTTCTAATTTCATTTTGGATTCCTTCCTATAAAGTTGGTTCACATATCAAGATAGGGATCTTATCCATTTTAACCTGCCATCACAGTAAAACTGATTTGAAAGATTTCGATTATAATCAGTATAGCCATTTCAGGTTTTTCTTTTCAAATTATTTTTTTTAATAATATATATGTCAATTAACATCTTTTATCAAGTACTTACTAAATTTAAATCATTATTTAAACATTATTATTATTATCTTTTAATAATTATATTCAAAATTACTTTACACAATATTAAAAATTACTACTTCTTTTCCTATGTATTGATTTCTATTATAACATATCATACCATTTACACCTTCTTTGACACTTTATCAATAAAGATCATATTAAAATGTATAATTCTTTTTGTTTATATTGTGTATTAATTATGTATATATATATATGTGGATAAGTGTAATAATTGTATAATTATATATTTGAATATTGTAGCTCAGATGATGACTGCAGGACAGTCGAAACTGTTAGTGTAAAACAAATAATAAAAATAAAAGTATTGATAAAGTGTCAAAGAAGGTGTAAATGGTATGATATATTAAAAATTACCTTATACTTTTTAAAAATTATTTGAAATATATATTTATTATTAATGTATAAATAATAATAAATCTTATACAAGCACATGCCTATCCATAACACAAGCCTATCCATGTTATAAATGGATTATTTCTCAAAATATACTTTTTATTATTATGATTAAATGATTGTATTTTCCCCTTATTTTGTCTACCGTTTCTCCAAATATTAAATGCTTATCCCATACTCATTCCTCCCCCCTATTTTCTTTTAGATATTAAATAATGAATAACAATTATGTGAAATGATTATATCATTTCAGTATATATATATAGATGATACATGCAAACTTCCTCCTATTTGGAAAGATTTTTTTAAAAAACATTCTTAAATTTAATATTTTTGCTATTGGTGGAACTTTAACGTTTATTCAAATCAGTGATTGTAGCGCCTCTACAGCCGTCTTTCTACCTTTAATCACCCAGTGGATGACTTGTGTGACCAAATCAAAACGTCGGAATATCAATATTTAAAATTTTTTAACATGGATGAACCCGCAAAATGTTTTTTATTTATGCAATCTGTAAAAATCTTCGTTTCAACATATATATATATTAAACATAAACACTCAGGAGATTAAAAAAATAGTTTATCTGAAGATTTTTAAAAACAATTAATATATTTAATTTAAAACGTTCGAAACAAATCATATAAGATTTATTAACAAAAAGAAACTTATGTGTGAGCAACTAATATATACATATGGCACAATGAATATGCAGAAAAACATTCCATGCTTAAAATATTATAAGAAATAATAACTTTTAAATTTTTTAAAAATTCTAATGATTAAAAAAATGTTATTTCTAATAATTATTCTTTTATTATTGGTAATTTTTTATTTAACCACTAAATCATCACATAAGGTTAAAACAGTAGGGACTTGCACCATATAGTATTGCCACCCAATTCAAACCATAGTAATCAATGAATGCTAGAAGATTTGTGCATCAAAATCCCTATCCAATGCCTACTCATCCAATATTACCAACCTAATTTCTAGGTTGTGACTTTCATCAATGAGGAGTCTTGAATCAAAGCAATGTATCTAGATCTTTGGATTTAATGCAACTCTCCAGTAGCCATCTTTTACTTTTTTAGTTAATTATTTGGTTGTGAATTCAAAATGTAAACACAATTATAATTATTAAAAAAAAATCAGATACCAAAATGTATAGATACTGGACTGAGTTCAGATTTGTGTGATAATATAAGAAAATGAGCTTTTATTGAGAACATTATTGTGTTTTCTATTTTGGACTTACAGTTTTTTAGGTAACTAAAAATGTAAAAGGTAGTTTCTAGAGGCTTGCTTTAGATTCGAAGATGTAGGTGCAGTGCTCTCATATCCAAGGCTACTCTTTGATGAAAACTCCTAGCTAGAAACTAGTCTGGGGATATTGGATGAATATGCAATAGAGATTTCGATTCACCAACCTTCTATCATTCATTGATGACAATGATTTGTAATGAATGGCACTACAGTATGCAGAGAGTTGCTGTTGTATTATTTATTTAGATATTATCCATAATTTGCAATCACACACTCAAACTTTCTCCATTCATAATTTTAACACCATGATTTCAGATAAAAATAGTAATAATTATTGCTAATAATTTATTAAGCTAAAGATTAATCCCTAGCAAAGATATGAAATTTAAATTTCAAAATAAAAGATTAAATATATCTGTCATTGTTCTTAAATTAAACATAAGCATATGGAATATCTTCATTTCCTTTTTTTTAAAAAAACAAATATGCTTAATATTTCCATTCTGCTACACATTCCTAAAACATATGAATAAAGATTTATGTAAAACATAATTGACATAAAAATGCATTTTATGCTGAACCTGCACTTTTCAGTTAATACACATCATAAACCAAAGTATAATAATTTGGTATTGTCAAATTCTTAGCAAATGTATAAAGACATGTAAAATAGATTGTGTCCTGGTCTAACTGAAAAATGCTATTTCAAATGCATCTTAAGAGTCATTTATTTATTTCAGATATTTTTAATTATACGGTTCAATAAAATGTACAAAATTAAAGATTTAATTGTACCTCATATATTTATATAATATAAGCCCAAAGAAAAAAAATAAAGCATGTTCCAATGTAAATATTATTCAACATGTGTGTGTCTTGCAACTAAATAAAACAGATTGTAAAAATGGAAGATATAGTTAAAATAACAATGGGTTGATTATTCAAAGGAATGTAACACTTCCCTCACCATAAAGTTGAATCATATGATAATTCTTTTGATTTATGGTTAGTCTTTATGAATGAATCGGATTTGTGGAGATGACAGAAGATGCAGGGAAAAAATATGGAATTGGATATCTAAAATTTTAAACTGGATCCTAAAAGGTTATAAGATCTACATATGAAATAAATTTACTGGAGTTATATGGCAAAGCAATGGATCAGAGAAATCAGATTAAACTTGATGACATTCTTTTTGACAATAACTAAAAACAATGAGGTTATCTACCAGAAATAAAATCGAACTAGTATTTGAGAAGAAAAACATATTTTAATAAAAAGCAAAAAAAGTATATCTTTCACATAAAGCAATAGTTTATAAATATTGAACATTAAGAATTATTGTTTGATAAATAGGAATGATATCAATTTTTACGAATAAAAAAAATATTCAACAATATTTTTCAAGTCAATTTCATAATAATTTTTTTAATGAAATTAAACTATTTTTCATGAATTAAATGAGATAGATATATAACTGTATTTGTCTCATTTCAGGGCAAATTATGAAAGACTGTTTAAAATACATTTTAATGTTTCTTAGTTTATTTTACATATGGAATTTTTTTAAAATAGCTTAACTATTAAAAAAGTACCATAAAGAAATCTTAAGAAATTTCAACAAAAAGAAAGGTTATCTAGTAGCTTTATTAAGTCTTTTTTAATTCTGCTACTATTACTATATATATTTGACTGTTATAAATTATATGGCTTGTGGTGTTTCATTACATTTACAGAAGTCAGTCATTGGCCAAATTCCATTTGTGAAGCAGATATGTACAATGACTAAGATTTGCCCTAAATCTGTTGATGACATTCCATTAATACTAGAAAGATTGAATTTCAACTGTTTTTACTGTTGAATATGGTAAAAAGTATTTACAGAAGATTACAGCTACTCTGTAAACACACTAGCTATATTTGTATGGTTTTTCTCTAGTATATATTATTGAAGTATATACTCTTATTCTTCCCTTTTACTTTCTTCGCATATCTTCATGTAAATATTGCCTATAATGACTTCTTTCGTATACACTTCAATGCAAACAAATTTTCTTAAAAAATTTCTTTATTTTTCTTACAGTTTTGACTGTCCAGCAGTCTTCATCAGAGCTTTTTCAACCTAAAGCAGAGGAGGTTTGAAAAAGTGCTGATAAAGACTGCTGGACAGTCGAAACAGTAAGGAAAAAGAAGTTTTTTAAAAAAAATTGTTTGCATTGAAGTGTATATGAAAGTTATTATAAGCAATATATATATATATATTAATGAAATATGAATGAACCCAACTTGTATATAAAAATTAAATATTTAAAGTTAAGGTCAATGTTTTTGGCATTATATCTACCTCTAAAAAGGTTTTAATTAGCTCTTTTTTTTAATGCACTTTACAAATTCACAAAATGATCAATAGACAACCAATAAATAAACAAACATTTTCTAAATCTAATTTTTGTTTTAATCTATAATAAATACAATTCTTAAATAAAAATGACGATACTTATGATTTTCTTTGATCTAAGTTTAATAATAAATAGGGCTATGTTTAAGACAAGGCCTAAATCAGTCCTAATATATTTATAAGTTTAAAACGTTTCTGAACAGTCAACATTAAAATAATTATATATTTCTGAGACTATTGCCTTAGGTGTGCTTGTTTTTAATAGGAGATGGGACATATTATTTAGGGGAAAAATTGGTTGACCTTGCATGTCTAACATGATCTTTACAGAAAATGCTAAATGAGCAGATACATAACAATGTAGGATTGATTTATTATAAAATGTAGATCTGGACAATAGAAGAGAAGGTCGATTAGAGAAGTGGTTTTTTTTGGTGTAGAAGGAAATGCAGTAGTTAGTAGAAAAAAAACCTTCATCACCCATAATTTTCTTGTTAATTAAATGAAGGTATTTTTAAGTAAAGTTTGTATAGAACATGTTGAAGTTTTCCATAATTATTATAAGAATTTGTTTCTAATATTAAATTTATTTACTTAATTGATGGATAAAGACTCATTGATTATCTAAATACTAAGAGGAGAATGATAAAGTATAATTATATTTATATGCTAATCCAAATACAATATTTTGAAGATTTGAAATGGGTATCTATGATGACTAAAAATTTTGATTCTGTCAGCAGAAATATTGGATATTGAACATTTACTGTATCTAAATTTAGATACTATGCAGAAATAAAACCACCAAAACATCACATGATCACTATTTCCTATGCTTACACAAACTTATTAGCAGTAGCAAACTCTCCAGACAGTGCATCTAGTGCAAACCTTAGTAATTGATGAATGCAGAAAGTTACAAGCTAGAAACTAGTCTGGGGATATTGGATGAATATGCACTAAATGGGGATTTTATGCACAAACCTTCCTGTATCCATTGATTACTAAGTCTTGCACTACTGTATGAAGTTTGCTACTGTTAATATTATGCAGGATTGAAGATAGAATTTACAGAGCACTTTGTTTCTGTAAATGGGAGAATATGAGGAGAAAAAATGGCTTATCCAATTGCTAAGTGCGAAAGTATAAAGTTAATATCTCTTTCATTTACTACGGTATTGTAATCGAAAGATCCATATTAATACTTTAAAAGAGATGGAGAATGAAGGATAGTTTATTATGAAGTGTGGGAAGTATTTAAAATAAGTAAAAGCAAAACAAAGTGTTATAATAAAATGGAAAATATTAATACAAAACTATTATTGGAAGTAATATAGTGATCTTACTTAAAAATATTATTAAAACAAATAATTTGAAAATAATTAAAGTTACTGCAAAAATCATAGTTTATAAATCACAGTAATGTAAAAATTACTATTAATATAATTTATTTTAAACATTAATGCAGATATGATTACGTAGAATTCAAAGAATCTTATCCTATATCTGGAAAACTGCTGTCTTTTTTTTTTCTTTTAAGCAAGTAATAAGGGCACAAGCATTAATATGAACTAACACTAAATTTTCAAGATAACTTTCATTCTAACATTAGAGGGCGCTACATACAAGGAATTCTTGTTTATTAAATTTAATATCAGAATTACGATCAACATGCGTAAAATTACCATAGGAAAAATGTTTAATGTACAATTGGAATCATAGCCAATAAACTGTGTATATACAATATGAATGTACATCTTTCCTAAAATATTTTTAAAGATATAAAGTTATATATGTATATGGAAGAGCATCCCTAGATTCCATTGCCATCTACTGTTAACCTGAGTTATCAGTGGTTACCAATTGGCAGTGCAATTAAATCATTATACAGATTTCACCCTTTTGCCGTTTATCAATGAGGACTTGAGATTCAAATCTGAAATCAATACTGATATGTAACTGGCAACTTACCTTTAACTCTTATTTATTAATATATTTTTAATTTGAAATTCAAAAAACAAAATCTACGGTTTTGAAGCCATTCCAATCTGCCTATATAATTATATAGCTTTGCAACTACACTCCAGTAGTCTGAGTTCTATTCCAAGTATAGGCATATCCCCTTTTTGACTGTTACCATCAACTACACATCTGATAATTAAAACAGTATCTTACTCTTCTATATCATCTATTGTAAATCTAAAGATTTATGGCATAAGTTAAAACTGAATGAAAGAGCAAAAAGAAATTATAAAACCGATATATCAAAAATAATTCCTAGTCTCTGATAATTTGACATCTTATCCTATTATATAGCAGGAGATCCTCTTAGTCAATATTAGTTATTCGTGTTTTTTAATTGATTATCATCTCTAAAGATCATTACACTATTCCAAAAATGGCATATAAGTATATTAAACGTTTTTACATGGGAAAGTATATTTTCTATGTGCATATATATATTATATAGTTTTTGTAGTTCTTTACACTGAGAAGTCTGCTTGTAGCAGTGAAACCTTTGGTTGTGTTTTAATATTATTTTTATGCTGGTCTAGTTGAATTTTGGATTTGGGGTAATTTTAATTATATATTGACTAGTTTAGCTTTATGCTTGTAATGTTTATATATATATATAGGCTGCAGAAAGGAGTTTGCTATTAACTGAAAGGAGACCCTTTGATTCCTCTTGGAGGCCTTAAAGGAACCGAGCGGGGTAAATTCCTAATGTCCACTCCATACGTTCTTGTCGTTGCAGCTGTTATTACTATGTGATTATTCATATAGTATACGAACATGGATGGGCTGCTCACCAACATGCATTAGCCAGCGTGGTGAGTTTATTGGCTTTTTAAGATCGGAAGAAACACCATGGTCTTTCTTCTCAGTGCCTGATAAGGCAGAATGAATGTTTGTGTAAATGATAAATATTTTTCCAATACATGTATACAATTATGACAGACAAAAATAAAGCATGGCCCTTATTCCCAGGAGGCTGTAAAGTCACCAACCAAGGCAGCGGTTGGTGGCCAAAGGTGGAGGGTGCTAAGAATCCCCTGATTGTGGACCCAGGCTGCCATTTGATGACGACTTTTTATTTAGGTACTTACAACTGCAGATCACTTTCAAGTGAAGGAAGATTGCAAGAATTAGAAGAAGAACTCTCTTATATTAAATGGGACATTGTTGGACTTTGTGATGTTAGAAAAAAAGGTGAAGAGACAATTGATTTAAAAAGTGGACATATACTCTATTATAAAGGCACAAATATTGGAAATACAAGTGGAGTAGGATTCATTATAAATAAAAAGTGGAAGAACAATATTGTGGAGATTGATGGTGTATCAGACAGAGTGGCAAGATTAGTTATACAACTTAATAGCAGATATCAAATGCAGATAATTCAGGTTTATGCCCCAACAAGTTCTCATAGTGATGAAGTAGTAGAAGATTTTTATATGGATGTACAAAAGGCTTTTGATCAGAGTAAACAACATTTTAAAATCGTTATGGGAGACTTTAATGCTAGAATTGGTAAACAAATGAAAGATGAAAGTGCTGTAGGTAATTTTGGTTATGGTAATAGAAATGAGAGAGGACATAGACTTGTGGAGTTTGCAGAAAAAGAAAAACTTTATATTATGAATTCTTTTTTTGAGAAAAATGTTAAAAGGAAATGGACATGGAAGCATCCAAATGAAGGTACAGCAGAATTGGATTATATTTTGACTAATAGGAAATACATATTTCAAGATTGTAATGTTCTTAATAAATTTAACACAGGAAGTGATCATCGATTAGTAAGGTGTAAGATACGTGTTAATGTGAAACTAGAGAGACAAAAATTATTAAGAAAAACAATATTTACAGTTGATATTCCTAATCTTCAGAAACATTCTAATGAATTTAAATTAGAACTTAGAAATCGGTTTCAAGTATTAGTAGATTTTGAGCATGATTCAGATTTGAATGAAATTAATATGAAAATAACTGATACACTTTTAAAAACTGCAACAAAGATAGCTGGTAGAAAAAAGCAGCAATTGACCAATAAAATTTCTACTGAGACTAGAGAATTTATGAAGAAAAGAAGGAATATGAAGATATACAAAAATGATGCATTAAAAAGAATTGAATATCTCGAATTTTGTAAAATGGTGCGGAAAAGAGTTGAAAATGATATAAGAAAGTATAATTGTGAACTAGCAAGGAAAGCTGTAGAAGAAAATAAAAGTCTCAAGAATGTAAAACAACATTTTGGTATTGGTAGGAAATTTATATCTGCAATAAGAAAAAAAGATGGAATTATTACTAAAAAGAGAGATGACATCATGAAATTGGTAGAAGATTTTTATCAAGAATTATATAGTAATAAAGAACAAGTACCTCCTATATCTATTACATCTTCTGAATTGCCCAGAATTTTAAATGAAGAAGTGAGACATGCAATTAAATGTATGAAGAAAGGAAAGGCTCCAGGTAATGATGGAATTATAATTGATATATTAAAAGAAGCAGGTGAAGAAATAGAAATTTTTTTAGCAAAGTTATATACCAAATGTCTAAATGATAAAGATGTACCGGATGATTGGAAGAATGCAGTAATAATATTAATATTTAAAAAAGGTGATAAAGAAGATATTAGAAATTACAGACCTATCAGCCTTTTATCAGTTTTATATAAAATTTTTACCAAGATAATTACAACTCGTCTACAGAGAACATTGGATTTCCACCAACCAAGAGAACAAGCTGGATTTAAAAGTGGTTTTAGTACAGTAGATCATATCCAGGTGTTGAGAGAAGTTATAGAAAGGACAAATGAATATGAGTTGTCATTATGTTTTGGATTTGTAGATTATGAAAAGGCATTTGATTCTATAAACATTTCTTCAGTGATTAAAGCATTGGATCATCAAGGTATAGATCCAGGATATTGTCATATTTTGAAGAATATTTATAAAAATGCAACAGCAACAATTAGATTACATAATGATACTGGGAAAGTCAACATTGAGAAAGGTGTAAGACAAGGTGACTCCATATCTCCAAAACTTTTTACAGCAGTGCTGCAAGAAGTATTTTGTGGATTAAAATGGGAAACTAAAGGAGTGAAAGTAAATGGAGATTATTTAAGTCATTTAGATTTCGCAGATGATGTAGTTGTTTTTGCAAATAATGCTTCAGAGCTGCAGGATATGTTGCAGGAATTATCAGATGAAAGAGGAAAGTAGGACTAAAGATAAATGTTCAAAAGACTAAAGTAATGTTTAATCGATTTGCTCAAAATATGAAAATAAAGATTGATTATGATGAATTAGAAGAAGTTAACAGTTACAAATACCTTGGTCAGATTATTAATACAGATGGAAACATAATGGAAGAAATTAATCATAGAATTAAACTTGGTTGGAGTGCTTTTGGTAGAAATAACTTGATACTAAAAGGAAATATGCCTATGTGTTTGAAAAGGAAGGTTTTTAACAAATGTGTTTTACCAGTTCTTACTTATGGATCTGAGACTTGGACACTTAATAGAAGAGCAATACAGAGACTTCAGACCACTCAAAGAAGTATGGAGAGATGTATGTTGGGAGTAACATGAAGAGATCGAAAACGCAATGTATGGGTAAGAGAACAAACAGGTGTTACTGACCTCATTGAAAAAATTAAAAGATTGAAGTGGAGTTGGGCTGGTCATATTGCTAGAAGAGATGATACTAGATGGACAATTGAAATTTTAAACTGGATTCCAAGAGATTGTAAAAGACCCAGAAAGAGACCACATGTGAGATGGATGGATGAAATAAGAAAGTGTGCAGGGGTGATGTGGAGAAGAGAAGCTGAAGATCGGAGAAGATGGATTAAACTTGGAGAGACCTTCATCCTGCAGTGGATTGATAATGGTTGATAATGATATATATATATATATATATATATATATATATATATATATATATTGTGCCATTACAATTTAGTCACTAGATAAATTTATAGTTTTATATAGATAAGGCATATGATAGAGTAAATATAAATAGATTATGGATAAGTTTAGCAAATTTGGGAATCAGTTAAAGTTAAAAATGGGGTAGGATTAAGGCAAGGATGCTGCCCTATGTCACCTATTTTGTTTGTGTTGTATTTGAGTGAAATGGAAAGAGCAATAGAAAGACTACGAAGAAGGATAGAGATACTGTTAATAGGTAGTAAGGGAGTATATATTTGTCAGGTCTTTTTTTTTGTGGATGATATATTTTTGTGTGCAGAAAGAAGAGAAGATATGAAAGTTATGTTGAGGACATATGCAAGGGTGGGTAAAGAGATGGGGATTAAATTTAGTGAAGAAAAATCAAATATAATGATGGTTAATACTGGTGAATAGATATAGTTATTTGGGAATTATTTTAAATAATCAGAAAAATTATTTGGATAAATGGGAGAAAAAATTGATAAATGAAGCAAAAAAAAAAGGGATTGATAAAGAAATTAACAGTGTGTTCATATAATAAATATGATGTAGCTAGAATTATATGGAAAGGAGTTGCGGTAGCAGAGTTAACATATGGTAATGATGCATTATATGTTAGTAATGGGGTATTAAATTACTTAGAAAAAGTTCAAAGGGAAGTAGGAAGACATGCATTGGATGCAGATTTATGGATAACAAGGGAGGCAATTCAAGGAGAAATGGGATGGTCAAGTTTTCATATGAGAGATGCAAAAAGTAAAATGAAAATGTTTGGTAGATTGCAGTTTATAGATAATAAAAAAAAATAGCCAAAATAGTATTTAATTAGGTTATGAGTAAAGAGCAGGCAACAAGATGGGTGAGAAAGCTAATATGGTATGCAAAAGATTTGGATAAAGAATTTATATCAGTAAATTTGTACAAAAGATAGGATGATTGTGTTAGGAGGATTGTTCAGTGTTATAGTGGTAAGGTATGGGATAAAAGAATAGATTTATTAATAAGGAATAGGGAGTTAGAGAGATGGAGAACTAGTATGGAGAGTAAAAAGAGTTTAAATATATATATATATATAGAAATAAACAGAATATTAGGTGTGAGTTAATATATGATAATAGTAAGGAAAATAGTTTATTGTTTAAGGCTCGAACAGGATCTTTAGCAACAAGAGAATATACATGTAAATGGAAAAATATGGGTGATTTAGTCTATAAATTATGTAAGGAAGGAATAGAAAATATTAGGCATTTGCTAATTGAATGTAAATGTTTGAAAACAGAAAGGGCACAAATAATGAGGTTATGGAAAAATAAATATGAAAAAGTGATTATACAGAAAGTAGATTATTGGTTTTTTATGCTGGGTTTGGAAAAAGATATGGGGGATTTAGATATAAAGGCTATAGAGTTGACAAAGATTATGTTGTGGAAATGGGATGGAGCAGAATATGGGAAATCTTAGACTAGGGAATGTAAAATTAAGTAGCTAACAAGTTTCTTGACTTCGTTTACGAAGAAGCTACAGTACATCACATCACATCCATTATTTATATCGGAAGTAATAACTGTACCATTGTTAAAAGTGTGCACGTATGTCGAAATCGAGGGAAATGAAAATATAACTTGAAATAAAAACATAAATAATTTTTAAAAAATGAAAATAATCTTAAAAAACTGGGTAATATTATAATAATTTTAGGATATTCATGTGTATATTAAGAGAAAATTATTAATAAAAGTTCGTATGATATACGAGCATTACCAATAACTGTTTGAGTTTTGATTCAGAAATTTTCAACTTTCAAATCCGTCACTCTACAAGAGCATTAAACTGCACAAAACGAAAATAATAAACTGTTTAGTCGATATGGAAGTTGTGTAATGTTCGAGCACATCTAATCGTAATTAAGCACAACTGTTTCAAATGATTGTATTATTGATGTTACTCTGCAGAGAATTTTATATTTAAAGACAGATGCAAATCTGACAATAAATATATTCTATTTATCATCAATATTAGCGGGATGCATGAAGCCATCCATTTTGGTGCACGATTTATATATCTGAAAGATTGGGTCAAACATTCCAAATGACTTCTCAGCCTTCCATGTTTGTTTTCCGTGGTGATAGTTGAACGGTGTTCTATGGGAGTCCGATCAAAAATATATTAACAGACAAAAAAATCTTTAATTTACACACTTATGTATATTATAACTAATACATTGATTCAAACCCCGTAAATTTTACTTCATTAAAAATAAATAGGAATTTTCTTTTTAAAAAAAAAGAATTTTAGGTAAAAATTTCACAAATAGAGCAAATTTTTCTCCAAGGTAAGGTTTTTTCAAGGCTAAAATAATTATTAAGCTAAAAGAAAATATTACATTTTAAATGTCTGATATTTGAAATTCTAAATCAAATGTTAATATTGCTAATGTTAGATAAGCCACATTTTTTTCAAGATCTAGTTTCTACTGATAAGATTACCACACAAATAGTGGAAGAGAATAGTAGTCGTTTTGTTAAATTTAAAACTGACACCAATGTGTTTGAAGCTTTACCTGATTCTTTTCAGATAACTAAAAATTCTAAACCAACTTATGCTAATTTTTAAAAGGTAAAATTGAGCAGGATATTAATGAAATAACCCAAAATATATCAGGAATTTTTAATTTTGATAGTACAATTTTAATGAAACAGAAAAATGCTGATTTTTTTGCCTCTAAATAATGCTGTGATAAATTTATGATGACAATTCCAACATGTCTTAAAATCTTTTCAAAAGTTTAAAAATATTAAAACTTCATCATAATAAAATAGATACTAATATTTCAATTATGAAGTTCCCTAGTAATAAATTTTATAGTTATTTATTACAAAAAATATTACACTATCATAATAATATGACTCAGAAGCAAATATTTGAAGAAAAAAACAAAACATTCACTCTTAATGATAAGATTATATGTTATGTAGATCAGACCAGCAAATTTGACAAAATAAATTAAAAATTGCCACATTGATTTTAAAGCCCAAGAACTTCGGGACTTATTAAAGAGTTATGGGACTGTATCCAACTGTAATTATTTATTAGAATGAAGAGCTGCTGTGCCAGCAATTTTCATTATTTTATTAAATAAAAATGTCCAAGCTACAGACATTCCAACATTGCATGTGACAGATTCATCTCCTTTGATACATTCCACCTTGGTGCTTTTACTGTAAAGCTAGAGACCATCTTGTTAATAAGTGTAAGCTATGTAGACTTAAGAATACAAAATACGTTGGTGTGTTAATAAACATATATCAGTTAATGAGGATAGAGACAATTAATGCTCCCAAGGAACTAAATAAATGCATACCCCAATTGGAAAACTTTAGCCTTGATAATCTTACACCAGTTTAAGATCCTATAGAAGCTAATGTATTAGTAAACACAATCAATTGAAATTCAAGAAAAAAGCAATTATAAACTCAACTACGTCTAAAAAAACTAAATTTATTGGTACAACTTGTGAAACAGAATCTCCATCACCTGAAAGTTCTCTGGATTAAGCAAAGTCAAAATGCTAACTCATTGAAATAGGAACAACTACTCCATCTAGCAGGAGCGGGTATTTACAAAACACAGAACCAAAGATAATATAACAACTACAGTTAATCTGAATGTGGGATCAGAAATTGAATCACAGCGAAATATGAACGCATTGTGAACCATTTGAAACCCAGTCACTTGAATAATTAAATACATATATTAAATCACCGAATGATTGTAATTATCTACAAAATTATATCAAAAGATTTGAATTATGGTGTATTAAAAATCCTAAAATGATTACTTTTTCAAGGAAAATAAATCCCATACTATTTAATTATATATTAAAAGGAAATAATATTTTGAGGGTAAATGAATCTATAAAGATTTAGGTATAATTTTAGATTTAATACTATTCTCAGATCATATACATTATTTATTCTCTAAAGCTTTTAATGTTGTGGATTGCATTTTTACGGGTGTAAGATTTCTTAATAGAGAAAGTTATGAATATCTTTTTATGTTTTTGATATTACCAATTTTAAACTTTGTTTGGAACTCTGACAATCACTCTCATACATAGTAGAGCTTTGGATGCATTACAAAGAAAATTTATAAATTATTAAAAATGCAAATTTTGGAGCAGTATGTAATTCTCCTCATGTTTTCTTCAAACTATTAAGAAATCTTGGTGATACTATATGTTTGACAAAGATAATCAAAGGACATATCTACATACAAAACTGCATTAGTGAAATTACTTACAGTATTCCTGACATGCATATGAAACATGCTAAGACTTTTTACATAGCAAAATTTAAAACTAATTATTTGAAAGATTCCACATTATTTCGACTTCCAAGGTTATTTAATGCATATTATAATCATGTTTATATTTATCATTTAACTGTAAATGAAATTAAAAGTGAAATCAATATTTATATATATATTTAAACACCTGTAATATACTTTTGTATTTATATATATTATTTTTGTTTTTACATTTTTTTTTTGTTTATTATTAATATTGTGTTCTGTAATTATGCTTTTTATGTATGCCTGTAGAGTAGTACATTGATTTGATTAAATCAAATTGACTTAAATTATTATTGTTGTTGCTGCTGTTGTTACTGTTATTCCAATTTGTTAAAATTAACAGTATTTTTAATTATTTTGTGTTCATCAGGCTTAAGTTCTTGGATCTTTGTTATTTACTATTTATATTAATGATTTATTTTATCTTTCTCTTCAATTCAACATTTTTTGTTTATGAATGATACTGCTTTGGTTACTTCAGAAATTTAATAGTTTACTGGAGAAACTTATGAATGAAATTTGCTAAAAATTGCACAATGAATGAATAAAACTAGATTTTTTTAAAATATTAATAAATATAAATATATAGTATATTCACAGAAAAATGTTCCAGTAAAAGACATTGGATCAACCCATGTCAAAAAATTACCAGAACTCCAATAGTATCTTACTTTGTTTTGACTTTCGATGAACATCTGCGTTGGAATAAACATTTTTTCTTTCAAGTGAAATTAAGAAAATTAATTTATTTTTTTTTATAGAATAAGAGATTTTTTGCATAAATATGTTCTATTAAATGTACTCCAACAGATATATTTAAGCATATTATGTTATAGAATAACATTATGGGGTGGGACTGCAGCTTATTATTTGAAATTTTTGCAAACACTTAAAAACTTTACACTAAGAATTATTTTCTTTAAATCTTTGGATCTTAAAATATTTGAATTATATAAATGTCCTGGAGTTTTAACCATCAACCAATTATTTATTTTAATCATTTTGCGTAACTATTTTAAAAATAAGGAATATAATAAAAATGATTTTTCAACAATAATATTAACCAGATTTTGCTTTATTTGAAGCAATATATTTTAAAACCTATTATTTGTATCAAAAATGTTATCGTGGCCCAAAATTTTACAATATATTTATGAGGAATATTAAAATTTATGCTAATGATTTACCAAGAAAAAAAATTAGCAAATCAATTAGGGATTGGATTGTAATTAATGATAATTCATATTTTATATTTAAGATTTTCACATGTACATACTTGTTAGGTTCTGTGCATGATTTTTTATCACAAGGAGATTATTTGTTTTAAGAAATTCAATTATATTATTCTATTATTGTTGTTGTGGTTATTATTGTTATTATTAACATTATTGTTCTTGCTATTATCATTATTTTAGTATTAATAAACTCTAGCTGTTATTTTATTCTCTGAGTTGAGTGTTTATTTAAATACAATATAGGTATAAATTCAGCTTGTGATAGAGAATGATTCCTGAATATAGAAGAATGGCACTGTTCAGCCGTTTGTAAAACCTACGTATAGTAGCAGAATTGACCATTTGGGAGAACTGTGAAGAGTCATGGTAGATTAACAGAGATAATAATGGGAAATCAACCAAGCAAAACAAAATGGCACTGCAAAACATCTCCATAATTGAATGTGATATTAACAAGACAGTGAGTGGGGTTTCAGATTTGTGTGGCTCAAGTAGAAAGATATATGCTTATCAACAATATAGCTGATAACAAATTAAAAGCTGCAACAGAGATATGGATAGCAAACAGATATGTTGCTTATATCCAACTGACTGCGATTCAAAGGTTTCTGAGGATATTTTAAATTTATGAAAAATTCAACACATATTTGAAGCATACTACATCCAGACATGTAATATGTATACACTTCAGAAACAGAAGCCAGTTACCATATGAAAGCATAAAAGATTATAATGTAGGAATACTTACACTGACAAAGTAATGTGATTTCAGAGCAAAGTTGGAAGACATGCTATCAGACTAATTCTTATGGAGTATGTGTTATAACCAGCTCAGATATCTTTAAGTAAAACAGGTTTAATGTGTACTCCAGCTATTAAAAAGGAAATAATTTATGAAGCCATGTTAGAATATGCTGCAGAATTCCAGAATACTACAAAAATAAATTTAAAGCAATGATAAACAAAGTGCAACCACAGTCTATGAACTAGCAAAGTATGACAAACATCTGGACATGTTAAAGGCCATGTAAAAATGATGTGCAAATTTAAAAATGACACATGCCACACTTGCAGTAATAAATCAGCATTTAAATGAATTGTATATCATTATAAATCTCTCAGTGAGTGATTTTCTTCCTCTTAAAATTAGTGAGTGTAAAATATTTTTATTTAATGATTGTCAGTCATCAAGAAATTCTCAACAATATGCACTCCTTTATTTTTTTATTCAGTACCCTTTTTCTTTTCATTTTGGATTATCATAAGTAAACATTTTTAATCACACTTTCATATAAATTCTTTTTTAGTCTACTTCTAGCTTTAATTTTCTAAACTGTCTTTTAACAAACTCCATATCCAACGTTTGAATCAAGATCTCATTTAGTGCTTTTGAGATTTGATTTATCTAATCACAATACATCCTTCCAAAAAGATAGAAAAATAAATGTTTGTATATATTTTCATTTATCATTAGAATTATTTATTTTTCCATGCCAATTTGTTTTGACAATGATTTACAATCTTACTAACAGGTTTTGTCATCACTATAGAAATTACTCTCAAGTTAGTAATTATTAAAACAGGCAAAACTCACTATACATATTACCATTCTCTGCAAGCTAAAGTAATCAATGGATGCCAGAAGCATAAAATTCCCATCTAGTGCCTACTCATCCAATATCCCCAGACTAGTTTCTGGCTTGTGGCCTTCGTCAGTGAGGAGCCTTAGATCTGAAAGCATTGCATCTATATCTTAGGATCTAATGCAACCCTCCAGCAGCCACCTTTTATCTCTATTTAACCACAAAACTATGAGTCTTAAATTGAAAACACCTTAATATTTTCAATCCAAGCTCATCAGTTTATATAGTCATATAGGTCTGAACACAGTTCAGTACCCATACTCTTTGGTTCTTTAATAACCACAGCCACCAATATCCTATTAGGCAGGATTGGTTTTAAGCCAATAAATAAATAAATAAATGGTGATCAAGTGATGTTAGTAATTATTGTTATGTATATTAAATATGTTGATGCAGAATCACTCTCACATATTGGATTTTTAACTTCTTTTTTTTTTCATAAGATCTAACAAGAAAATGAATTTTAATTCTCATTAAAGTTTTATTCCTACTATTACTCACTATTGGAAAAGATTTACTCCAGATCACTGCTCAATTTCATGCTACCATACACCTTTTGGTACTTTGTGATGCTTTAAAATTACCAACTGGACACTTGTCATACACACAATCACACATTGTACATAACCACTGAACAAATCTACTTACCAATATAATCCTAGGGCATATGGAACTGGTGAAGTCATATAAAAAGATCTAGAATTCAATTGATACAGTATCTTAAAATATAAAATTATCTTGGCATCAAAAGTTATTTCAATAATAATTAAGCTGCATATCTGATATGTGTACATCCGCTCTCAACCTTAATGAACAGTTACTTTATACATTCATATCTTTAATGATTGTGAAAAATTGTATTGATACTGTGTCCCTTTCAATTTTCTCTTAAAGAGTTTTATAAGCTTTGCATTATATGTATCTTTGACTTGCCATCATCTATCTAAAATAGACTATCACTATCATCTGACAATTTTATAGGGACACTCATACAAATTTTTGAACTTTTTATGTGATTATTTTCCTGGATGGCTTACATATGATGGTTTGATTAATAGTAGGTCACTAATCTGAAATACAAATTTTTCAAATATGACACCCTTCAACAAATCTATAAACTTCAAAAGAGTAACAAACATTTTGGTAGTTATATCCTGATTAGTCTTACAACTGGCCATGTATTTTCTTAGATATGATGGCATTTTAACTCTGATAGCTCATACTGATAGTTTGGTCATAGCTAGCTTTATCTTTCCAGTTATTTTCATCTGCAATTTTGCCAGCACTTGCTTTTCTTGAATGAATTTTCCAAGGGTATCCTATTCTGGAGGGATTTTTTTTTCTCATTACATTGACTGCATTTATTTATATATAGCACTTCTCTAATCTTAGCTGTAGACCTGTTTTGTTGGATGAAATCTCTTCTGCATGCAAAATCGTCTATTAGTTGCACGCTCACATCCTATATGTTAATTACTCAGCTATTTGATTAATGGTCCATTTGTTTCATATTCTGATTAATTATATAGATGATTCAACTTTCTGACAAGAATGTACTATTAAAGTTCTTGATTTTTCCATTTGCTTCTAAAGGAATGGTGTTTATGAATCATATATTTCTGGAAGCTGTCAGATTTATTAATCAAGGAGTCACCCCATGCCTATAATACATAACTTTGAAGGCATCTATATGCTATGGCTAATTTTCCTTCTATTATCATTTAAAATAAAATATCTGACTGTTCAAATGATATATTGATGCTTTATTTATTTGCTCTTAAAATGTCTTGATATTTAAATACTGATCACCATAGTTAGATAATCAGAAGGTTGATTTTCTTCGAATACACTTTTTATTTCCAATGTACATTATTTTATTTAAATACTTTTTTGTTGGATGTATAAGATCTTAGTTTCATTCACTTTCTTATCAGATTCTGAGATTTTAATTTGCTACCTTTTTCTTGAGGATTTTTATTTTGAATTTTTATCAACATTCTTATAAAAATTATTCATCTCTTGCTATAAACAAACTGTAATTCTATCAATTTTACTATTATTTCTTCTATATTTATGTGTATTGATGACTTTTTTATATTTTCTGTTTGGACCTTTTACTTATAGCCAGACTTTTTCTAGTTATTCTTATGTTTTTTATTTTAAAGTAAAACCCCTTTTTAATTTTTTTTTTATAATGTATCATACTTCAAAGTATAATGATATAATAAATGTAATACTATATCATATTTGATTACTGAAATCATTTGATTTTTCAAACCATCCTTGTCAAAAAATTTTAGATAATCAAACATATAATACATACCACATTAATAAAAAAATAATAATTGCATAGTCAATTTGCTCAAATCTAATACTGTTTGAATACTAACATTAAAAGCTATGCACAACAGTTTCTTTTAGTTTGTAATAATCAACATTCTCTATATTGTGCAACATTTACTTTTTTAGTTATTAGTTCATGAATAATGGGAAAGGAATTGAGAAATTACAAGATATAGCAATCAAACTTAATTATTGTATTCCCATTGTGTTTCCAAATCTAATTAATAATAAAACAACATGAAAATATAAGCTAAATATAGAACTAAGTTAGAAAGATAATGTTTATAGTTATTTAGTAATATGTTTATAAAGATGTTATATTTGAAATAAATTTATAAACTGATGAATTAAGAAAAATCCAGTAATACCATATAACAAATTTTATTAAAGTCACTGAGAGAAGTGAATTATTTCATAAAAATAAAATAATAAAAATTACTGTTAATCTTCTCATTTATTTAGTTTTTGCAATAATTCTGATAAGAGTAAGTTCCAAATCTTCGAAGTGACTGTTTTAATGAATGATCATCTGCATTAATTACAACCAAGCTTTGTAAGCTGAATAACTATCACTAAATATTGAAATGATGAAAAACTTATATTTTCTTTGTTAAATAAATATTGTGAGATTGACTATGTGAGAGATTAAGCCATTTATTAAATGAGCAAGATTTTTTATTCAAATTAATACCTTTAGCTGTGAATAGGAAAATATTTACTCTAATAATAATATTGATTTTTTTTTCCCTGTTCGTTTACATTTGTAATTCAAATTTATAAACTTTTGTTCATCTACATATAGTAATTATTCTTACTGTTGAATTTATAAAAATATAAAAATACAAATTACATTTTAATTAAATGATACTTTTTTCAACTTTTATTTATGTAAAAATAAATTAATAACAGTCATATTCAATAAGCTTAAAAGAAAAAAAAAAATCATACACACGATATGTAATTTTATAACTATTTGTGTATATGTTGGGACAAAATAAAATTTGTTATAATTAAATATGCAACCAGAATGATATTGTAATCTTGATCGATGAATATTAATTAGTTGGTCCCAGACCGAGAATAATAAAATAGTTAAAATATGGCTGCAGGAACTGATATGCTTGAAGTCCAAAGTTCTCACTAATAAAGATCTTAATAAGTTAGAAACAATTCTGGGGATAAAGATAAAATATCACTACTAATTATTGTCCATTGATTATTCAAGATTAAAATATATGAGTCTAATGAATAAGTGGAAAGAACTGCTAAAAATACATGTTAAATGTAAACAAAATTGTATGATAAATCCAGAGCTTTCTTACTTCCCTTCTTAATGAACTATTTTATTAAATAAAAGCTAATGTGTTTGTTGTATAAAAGTGAAATCATTTTGAAATAAGTTGGTTTTAAAAAATAATCACCAAAATACTTTTTGCTTTTCAATTTTTTAATATAATATTAACAAATTGTGACTTCAAGCAACTGACTTCAAATACATCAAGAGAAATATATGTAGTTATTTTTTCACTTCTTTTCACTTATATTGATCATACATATTTATTACATTGTTTGTAAATGTTGAAATTATTTTATTCTATTATTAAAACTGTTCGTTATAATGAAAGAATAGAAGGCAATACTTGTAATTTCCTGATTATCAGATATATATTGAAAACAAATTTATTCATAGAATATTGTTATAAAGTAAACTGGGTCTTACACTAAAAATATTTTCAACTTAATTTCATATAAATCTCAACAGTTTCCACATAACTGAAATTACTGTTTACATGAGTTGCCAAATTATTATTACCAATGGCATTATAACCACATAAACAGCAATTTTTATTAATAATGTCAAATTTTTTTTCCGAGTGATTTTCTTCAGAAAAGTGGTGTGAAGATTTGTTTTGCTTTATGTTTACTTTGTGCTGTAGATTTGGAATCAGTACTACAACCATAAGAGTTTTCTTTCATATGGAGTTTTTCATGGACAGTTAAACAGGATTTATTAACAGTTCTGTAATCACATGTTCTACGTTGAAAGGTCTTTCTCCTGTATGCATTCTTTCATGTATATTTAAACAATTTTTAGTAATAGCTGTGTAATTGCACATCTTGCAGTGGAATGGCTTTTCTCCAGTATGGATTTTTTCGTGTGTTTTTAAATTACCTTTGTGATGAGTTTTATAATCACAATGACTACATTTCAAAGTCCTTTCTCCAGAATGAATTTTTAAATGGCGTGTTATAGTAGATCTTACAGCTGCTGTAAAATCACATTGACTGCACTTGAATGGTTTTTCTCCTGTATGATTTATTTTATGGATTCTTAATCCTGACCTAAGGCCAGCTTTATAATCGCATAGGCTACATTTGAATGTTTTTTCTCCTGTATGGTGTCTTTCATGTTCTTTTAAACATTGCATAGTGGGGGCTTTGTAATCACATATATTACACTGGAAAGCTCTTTCCACTGTATGAATTTTTTCATGTTGTTTTAAATAAGATTTCTGATTAGTTTTATAATCACACTGACTACATTTTAACAATCTTTCTTTCGAATGAACTTTTAAATGTGTTATTATATTTGACTGTGCAGCTGCCCTGTAATCACATTGGTTACAGTTAAATGGTTTTTCTCCTGTATGAAGTCTTTCGTGTTCCATTAGATGGTATTTAGCTTTGGTCTTGTAATTACATCTGCTGCACTGGAAAGGATATTCTTCTATATGATTTTTTTCATGTATTTTTAAAAGACTTTTTTGCATAGTTTTATAATCACATTGACTACACTGGGAAGGTTTTTTTCCTGTATGAAGTTGTAAATGGCTAACTAATTTATAATTTACTGCTGTCTTCCAATCACATAAATCGCACTGAAGAAGTTTCCCTGTATGATGTTTTTCATATTCTGTTAATGAATAAATATCATAAGTTCTATAAGAACACAGGTTATACTGTAAAGCTAGATTACCTGCATGAATTATTTCATGAGTTATTAAATCATATTTATGAATAGCCTTGAAATCATGATGACCACACTGAAGAAACTTTTTATTTATATAATTTTTCTCAGGTAATATCATATTAGTTGCTAATGCACTTTTATATTTTTTTCTTTATTGTTATTTAGTATTTAAAATGTTTTTTTCCAATAATGCATTCACAGATTTAACAATGTAACAGCTACTTTCTTATACGAGATGTTTTTTTTTTTTTTCAGATATTTTCATTATTTGTAAATCCATTAACAGAATTTCACCAAAGTCAAATAATAGTGGGATTTATAAAGCTATTCATATCTTTAGTTTCAATATATTGTCCATTAAAGATATTCTTTATTTCTTCATATAAATTAGCATTACCATTAATATTTTCTTTCTAAAACTGCTTGCCTATAGACTATATTAAAACTATCTAAACCTTTGTAATTTTGTGAGAACTGCTCTCATTCCTTTTATAAACTCCAGTTTATTTAGTCAGATATCTACATTAATAAGTAAATAGATTGGAATTAATATTTTAAGGGAACTTCAAAATATTTAAAGATGGAAGAATTGAGATAATTTCTGATATATGTTATAATCATCAAAAATAAATATTATTATTTAAAATTCCTTGCACTATTAAAGTTTTTTTTAAAAAAAAATTCTTCATTTTTATAAACTTTTGTTTTGTAATTTTCATATGATATTCAAATCAGCATTATTAAAATATACTCACTGAGGGAACAACATCATTATGAATAATAAAGTTAGGTAACAATCTTTATAAGAAAAATTCTATAATTTCATTGGTCAAGTAGATTCTCCTTTCACTTCTATTAGGTTTTCTTTAAACAAATAGGCATCTTGGTATTTAATATCATACAAAACAATCTTTAATGTAGTCAAAAACTTTTATTTAATAGAAATCACCTAAAATAAAATAAAAATCATATTAATGTATTTACAACATTTATGTGTAGTATGTTCAGTTATATTTTAAAAATTGCTATTACAAAAAGTTTTTATCTCACATGTATTCTATCATTTATTCAGAGTGAAATAGCTAGTTTTATCTTTAAAAAGATCATTATTAAAATAATAGAATAAACATATAACAATAAAGATATTAGTAAAAAAACTAAACTTTTATAAAATTTTCTTCATAAACCATGGTTTTGCTTATTAAACAAATAATCCTTTTCAAGTGAAAATTATTAATTAAATGTAAACATAAATATATATATAAAACTACACACAATTCACAATTAATGATAATCATTCTTTACATTAAAGGAGTTCTTTGCAATATTAATGTCCTCAAAACAAAAAAAGTAATCAAATTCCATTGCATTCATAAACAATAACATTTGCATTGTCAAGCAATATTTTATAACCAGGATTATGTTCATGATTATATAAAGCTGAACTAAAAATATCTATTTTTAACTCTATTTTAATGAGTTAAAAATATTAGTCTAAGTTATATGTATTTTATGACAGCTGCATGGAATTTTATAAACAATGCATAGAATGTCTTTATCATCAACAGCCAGTTTGATTATTTAATAGTGAATTCAAATCATGGCCTTTTTTCCAAACAATCCTCATGCCCTCTCTTCAATAAATAACTATTTTATTAATTTATCTATAAATTGGTGCTAAATAAATTCTTTATTCTTACTATTATCAGGAAACCCAATTAAAATTATTATTTTCAATAAATATAATCATTAGGGTAATCTAAATCAATATAATCATTACTAAATTGTTTTCTTTGAATCAAATCATCAATTCCAAAACTATTATGCATTTTATTTTTATAACAAAAATTTATAAATATACCTTTCTTATGAATTAAAGCTTAGTAACTTTTAGGTTTAATCATATTTCTTAAATTTTTATCTTTAATAAAATGACTGCAAAATAAAGTATGATTAACATTATTTTTAAAAATAATCTCCTGATTCACAAAATGCTGGCAACTTAATTACATTATACAAATCTAGTTTTTGTATTAATTTACAATATAACAGATGATTCTCTGATACAAAAGATTATATTTTTAATCTTCTTTAATCTAAGTTAGTAATACATGGAAATACTTTTAGATTGAAGATCTGTATTAGCCTAAATACATTTCTAATTTGGCTACTTTTTAAAATGTTTCTAAATATTTAATGTTAAACTGACATCACTCATTGGAAGAAGTATAATAATCTTACAGAAAATGATTAGTAAAATAACAATTGTAATTTAAGTTTCTATAACAATTAACAACTTCTGTTTTCTATGATTACAATAATGTAAATATTAATGTCAATTTAATTTGTGCTAAATATTTATAAGAATATGATTATGCATAATTAAAAGAATGCTATAAATATTCCTAATTTTTTTAAATAATTTTGTGTTATATCTAGGTAATGACTGAATATATTACATTTCATAAGAAATGTTAATAATATTTATAGAGATATGTAAAATACAATGTATATTATTAAAAAAAAGAGTTTATATTTGTTACTTAAATGACTGGCAGTATGGAAATAATTGTTGGTGAAAAATATCTGCAATTAAAAATAATACTGATTAAAAATCATTAGCAAACATGTAATTTAAAAAATTAGGAACTCTAAATTTCCTTTTAATTAGAATTCATAATTCTTTTTAATTACACATATAAAATTTTTTGTTTCACAAAATAACAAACTAAATGTGGAATTTCATAATATAAAAATATGAAGGCAAAAGTTTAATGAGTGATAAGAAGACTTAAAATATTAGTGGATTAAAACTGCAAAGAAAATAGACATTCACTGATTGTGGGTCTAGATCTTGTTTTGATGCACTGAAAACAAAGATATGGATTTGAGAAATAATATCACTATCCTATTAAATCCAAAAATGGCATTCTCTTATATGATGATATCAATATTTTAACTAGGCAGAAGAAATATTTCATAATCTTTTGAATAATGATATAAGAATTAAAATGATGACTTTTAATGAAGTATCCATTTTATCTATTCATTTAGATTTGGACAAAGATATCTAACTTAGTAAAGTCAAAACAGCTCTTTATAATTTTCAAAACTGAAATGCTGTGAGTTCTGATGAAATACTTGAAGATGTTTTCAAATATGCTGATGATATGTTAGCTTCATAAATATTGCATTTTTTTAAATATATGGATCCACTGGATTGTAAGTATTCTTTTATTATTTCAATTTTTTAAAAAACAGGGAAAATAGACGAGATTACAGTAACTATCTTGGAATATCATTATTATTCAATATAATACAAAGGTACTTTCAAGAATTTTGTTGAATAGGTTTTGCTCTCAGCCATAAAGGAATTGTTACCAGAGACAAGTGTTGGAGAATCAAGAAGCACTATAGCCATGGCTTTTGCTATCAATCAAATGCAAAGAAAATAATCAATTTAGTTAAAAATATATGAAATAATTTAAAATTAAAAGGTTGGTTATCCATCAAAATTTATGAACATTATGCAGATTTTGCATGATGAAATGAAAGAAAATATTATAATAGGTGAAAAATCTGAAGCATTTGAAATGAAAATTAGTATTAAACAATGTAATGCTCTTGTTCCAACATTATTTTCAACTTTTGTGACAGTAATCTTTGGAATTGTTTGTAAATGGTTTAATTGAACAGGGATCAAAACACAAAACAAATTTGATAGTGGAATTTTAATATGAATAAATTAAAGAAGTGAAAAAAAAACTTTTATTCTTTTGGATTTAAAGTATGTTGATTATTTGGTTATTTTTACCTGTTCAAAAAATGATTTATAGAATGTCCTTAGTATTTTGAATACAACATGTAAAGACATTGGTTTATTAATTTATGTTTAAAAAAACTCAAGTTTTTTTAATCATCCACTGGTAGAAAAAAAATTCTCACCAACTTTTAGCTTGAATGGTTATCAACTTTTGAATGCATATATCAATTTAAATATTTTTGTAGTTTTTAAAATAGAAGTGGGTTTAGATGTTGAAGTGCACCATCGATTCCATTGTCCTACTGCTGCTTTTAAAAAATTAAAAAATAAGGTATTTTATCACATGAAATAATTAATGCTGCTAAATAAGCTATATAGATAACTATTATTTTACCCAATTTGTTGTATGGAAGTGAAACTTGGACACTATTACTGCAATATAGAGGCATGGGAAATGTATCATTTAAGCATGCTCTTAAGAATATAATGATAATATCATAAAGCCAATCAATATTCTTCAATTTATGGGATGTGATACTAGAATGCACTATTGTAAAATCATACCTTTATTGGGTTGGACATATAAAACAAATGAACAATGAAAGATTTCCTAGAAGAGTGTTTTTGGAAAATTTGACCTGGAGAGATAGATGCCATTTCATTATAATGATTATTTCAAAGACATTCTAAAGAAGTGCAAAGTCAACTGTTTTCATTGGAAAGATATGGTAGAGAATAGAAAATAATGGAAAGCTACAATTAGACATGGTGTTGAAATATTACAGAAAGAAATACTTTCTATTGAAAAAAATTAAAAGATTTCATTCAAGTAAAGAGGAAAATAAACTAACATTCTATATTGGACATATTTGTGTTTCATAGATTGTTATATATAATCATTACATGGCTCATTTATAGAGTAGTTTTCTCTCTTCTTTTTTTTGGACTTAGAATGACCATACTCATTTATGAATGGCTGTTTAATATTTTTTATTGGAATCATAATTTTAAATAATCAAAAAAATAACTGTAATTAAAAAGGATGACAATTTATTAAAAATACAATGAATATTGATTATAATGCTAATTGGTTTGATAGGAAGTCATTAGTCTCCCCAGAAGAACCAAGCAAATAACAAAAATTGGAGATTCGTGTATGTTCACAGACTCTCCAAGATGACAAGTTTCTTTAATTCAAGAAACATCTATTCTTTAGATACAAATACATGTAGGACTATTAAAATATTACTTTTTATGATTTCTGAAGGTCTATATTAAAACCATGTAATAATATGTTAAATAAATATCGAAGAGCTATTAATATGTACAATGAATCAAAGATTATATGCACTATTTAAGTTATTATTAAACCAATATCTGCTTTTCTATGCATAGTCTAGTTTTGTCTACTGTTCCTTGTTTGCCATCTAGAAATGCTGCTAATTGCCCTTAGATAAACTGTATTGGTGCAGTCATAACTCTTCAAATAAGAAAAAATAAATAAAAAGTTTGTATATATTAAACAGAATGACGTTATAAAGTAGAAACGATTGGTTACACAATAAGAAATTGCAAAGTATAATAGCAATAGTTAAAGCAGATTTAGCAACATAAATAGTAATCTCATATAAATAGTAGGGATAATAAATGTACCAGATAAAGTAAAGAAGCCTTTGGATATAGTAACAAAATATAAGTTCTATTATAAAAAAAGCCACTGGATGTAAAAATAAAAATAATTAAAAGAGTAAAATTAAAATTAGAAGTTTTTCAGATTTATTTAACTTGGATCTCTCAGAACTCAATATCCAGCCTATGGTTACAGAAATAATAAAGAATGCCTATCCTGTTATTTGTATACTCAAAAAGATGATCCTTTGCTAGGAATGTTATGATGAAAAAACATTCAAAGATTTAGTAGATAAATGAATAATTGCAATTATCAAACAGTCAATTTGGGTGGGCAATGGTTATAATACAGAATATTTAAACTGATGCAAGTATCTGCCTGTGTGGCAATTATTTTATTAATAAAGGTCCCTACTGGCATTGAATGTTCATGAAGTTTTAGCTTCAGTTCAAAATTTTTTTTTTTTTTCTAAGCATGATTTACAGTCCACTTTTCACTAGATTCCAGTATAAATGACAAAGAAATTTTTGATAAAAAATATAAATTTGGGATTGTTTAAATAAAACTTCCTTATGGTATAACTATTGCTGAGATGGATGAGCTATTACAATGTATGGAAAGAGTCAATCCATATTTTAATATTAAATTGATAATAGCAATAACTAGGATGAAACTAAATGCCATAAGTGAATAAAATTTGTGAGCATTTAGAAAAATTCTAAACACATCTAAGTGCCCCAAAACATTTGATACCCAACTGAAATTAAGTTTTTTAAAATATGTGATAAATAGCAAAGTATCTAAATCACACAAAATTTAGGGCTGTTAAAAGTACATCTAATTCTAAAAATATTGCAAGCATTTTAGAGTTTTTAAATTTCTTTGGAAGCTTTCCAAAATAAAAATACTCATGTGGTCACTCCACTGTATGATTTGTTAAAGAAGAATCAATAATGGAAGTAGCGAGTAGAACAATGAAGAACTCAATAAAACAAAGCATGTTAATGAAGAAACAATTTCTAGTACTTTACAGAGATGACCAAAGAATATTAGTAACCATTGATGCTTCCAAAACATCTCAGAATTGTCTCACATCAGGTTTATAGACGGAGGGGGGGGTGCCTAACTGCTAATATGTTCAGAAATATGGGTAATGCAGTCCTGAGTATTGTAAATGCAGTAAAAAAGTTTTATAAGTATTTTTCAAAGCATGTTTTAGAAGTGTATACCAATTATAGCTTTCTATTAGAAATATTGGCAAACCTAAATCAAACACCAGATCAACTGACCCAAAGAACACTCAGATGAATGAAACTATCAGCAGGGTGTGATTTTGAACTCATTCAAAAATTTTGAAAATTGTCACACAAGTATATTATCCAGGATAGAAAAGCATGAATATAGACAAATTGATGCAGAAATAAATCATATAGACATAATGGGGTCAACTTTATTAAATAGAGTTGTTGTAGTCAAATAAAAGAAAGGAAACATGATTCTCAATGTGTAAGTAATTTAGGGACGGATGACTTTATTGCTAATCTGGTAATGAAGGATAATAGATTTAAATGTTTGCAATAGTTTATCAAAATGTGAAAAATATACATTGATTCTAACTGCATGTAGAAAACAAGTTTTAAAACAAGTACAAAAAAAAAAAAATATCCTGACATAATTAAAGCTAAAACCCTTGCAAGGTCTTATTTGTTATGATCAGGTCTAAGAAATGATATTGAACAGAAAACTAAGTACTACTTAATTCAGCAATCTATTGCTAGGTTATCTATAACAAATATTGGCAATGTATACATTTGAATCATATCAATTCTTTTAAGGATCACATTTTTCAGTGATCATAAATGCTTAATTTAAATAGACACTATTAAAGTGTAAAAAGAATTGGTGCATTGGAGACATATGAATAATTAACAAACCCTGAAATGTTAATTTCAGGTAAGGGAATTAATTTTACCTCCCAGCAGTTAATGTTTCTAAATTAGTAAATAAATAAGATGCTTTAATATTCCTGTATCGCCATGAGTTAAATGGACTAGCCAAGAGAATAGTCCAGCATTTGATACAATCATTAAGTAAACCCAAACCCTACTACACAAAATTGCTTGCAGAAATATAGATGGGTGAAAAATTATAAACCCAAATATCATTGTTGGTTCCCAGTAATAGAGAAGACATAGATAATAAAACAGAAGTAGATAAATACTAGATTCATGAAGAAATACATTTCTGTAACTTGTTTAAAGACAGTACCAGCAGAAATAATGTTAAATATTATTGAAAAAGTAAAGTATGATAATGATGTCTGATAGTAAAATGAAGTGATAAAGAATGTTCCTCAGTAATGGCAAAAGAAGCTGATTAGTTGATTTTGGGAAGGGGGGGGGGGGGGGGGGGGGGCGGGGGGCCGGGGGGGGGGGGGGGGGGGGGTAATGGTAACATAAAAAAGCCTAAATTCTGATTCAAAACACTCATAATAAAAAATAATAAAAAAAAAAACTATTATTATTAGTCCATATGACTGACAATATTGGAAATATTCTCAATAGTTGTAACATAAAAATGACTATACCATTAACTAAAAAATTGACAACATTCTGACGAGACCTAGGCACTGTCCCTCTTAAGGCCCATGGAGTTTATGAAGCCTCTTATGTAGGTATAAAAAATTGTCACATCAGTATTAGGAAAGATGAACAGCAACATTCATCATCATTAGCAATCTCATTCCATGCTGTAGATGATTGTAATATAATTTTTTAAACACTAGGATTCTATCCAGATGTGATAATCTCTAGCAAATAAAAATTAGAGAAGCCATTGAGAATCTTAAGAACACAAATTGTATCAATAAACATGACAAAACATGTAAACCATTTTCCATTAGAAAAAATTTTTCAATCCTTAATACCCAATAGCTATTGATTTAAATATTATTTTTCTTTTGTCATCATTTCACTCCCACTTTTAGAATTTTAAATTTGTTTTGTTCTTGTTGTATTTTTAATCTTGTATGTCAATGCTTGCAGTACTTCTGTAGAAAATTTTTTTTATAATAACCCAGTTGATAGCGGGTGCAATTTATTTGAAATGTCAGTACCATAGAACTATGAATCATTTGGATATATCATTTTTACATATTCATTTGTTTAATTATCTTCACAAATAAATAAAATATTGTGTCACTTAATAAATTTAAATTCAAAAAATAAACCTTATACACATTATGATCACATAAGATAAATTTTTGTACATACATTGATATCAGAATATTTATTACAAATAAATATATAAAAATGCTTTTAGAAGCTTTTTTTTTTTCATTTTTAGTAAGAGCCATATCTATTGAGAACTTGAATAATCAATGAATACTAGATGACAGAGCTACTATATCCACAATCTCTGACTAGTTGAGCTAAAAAGTTAAAAAATGGCAGCTAAATGAAAGTAGTATTAAATCCAAAGTCAGCAATAATAATGATCATAATCCAGAAACTAATTTGGAAATAAAAAAATAACTGCACTAATATCAATGACTATCAAATTTACTATAGATGCATATACTGAGTAAAGTGAAAAAACTACTCTTAGAGAAATATCAAAAGGAAAACAAATTGTGTTTTCTTGATATAAATATATAAACTCACAATTTTTTGACTTTATTTCCAAAATTGAACTAGTTTTTAAAATAAAAACTAATAGGTTTGCTGTACACAACTTTAATCAATAAAAAATCTCTTTTTACTTTTTATGCTTTTTTTTCTATATGATGTCATCATATTTTAAATTTTTAAAAATGTTTAGAGAAATATAATGTTCATTATATATTTTTCTTTTTAAGCAATTTTTTTAGTGAGTATAAATTTTCTATTATTTTTCATTAATTTTCACTTATTCAGAATCACCAACCACTTGGCCATTTAAACAGGCAAAACTCTTCATACAGTAGTGCCACTCAGTGCAAGCCAAAGTAATCAATGGATGCCAGAAGGCTTGTGCATAAAATCCCTATCTAGTGCCTACTCATCCAATATCCCCAGACTAGTTTCTGGCTTGTGGCCTTCTTAGGATCTAATGCAACCCTCCAGCAGTCACCTTTTATCTCTACTTAACTACAAAACTACAAGAATCAAATTGAAAACACTATTTTCAATCTAAGCTCATTAGCTTATATAGTCATATGGGTCTGAACTCAGTTCAGCATCCATACATTTTGGTGTCTTTGACTCTTTTGCAACCATAACCACCACTATCCTATTAAGCAGAATTAGTATTAAATCACTGAACATCACATGATCATCATTTCTTATGCTGCTCATAACTGTTATTAAGCAGGCAAAACTCTCCATACAGTAGTGCAAGCATAAGAAGTGGTGATCATGTGATGTTCAGTGGTATAATACCAATCCTGCCTAATAGGATAGTGGTGGCTATAGTTGTAAAAGAGCCAAAGACACCAAAATGTATGGATGCTGAACTGAGTTCAGACCCATATGACTATATAAGCTAATGAGCTTAGATTGAAAATATTGTGTTTTCAATTTGATTCTCATAGTTTAGTAGTTAAGTAGAGATAAAAGGTGGCTGCTGGAGGGTTGTATTAGGTCCTAAGATCTAGGTGTAGTGCTCTCAGATCCAAGGCTCCTCACTGATGAAGGCCACAGCCAGAAACTAGTCTGGGGATATTGGATGAGTAGGCACTAGATAAGGTTTTTATGCACAAACCTTCTGGCATCCATTGATTACTCTGGCTTGCACTGAGTGGCAATACTGTATGGAGAGTTTTGGCTGTTTAGTAAGTTATGAGCAAGCATAAGAAATGGTGACCATGTGATATTCACTTGACCATTTGTTATTATTAATATTATTTTAGAGCAAGGATTGGCAATCTTTTACTGATGTCATGCTGAACCTATGTTATGTTATTTAACATACTGACATGATCCCATCAATCTTATTATACATAGTATCAAAAGTGGTCCGATTATATTGGGTTTCAAAATTATATATTATAAATTTTTAAAACCATTATAACTGGATCTTATATTATTGGTCATTTAATATTTTAAAATGCATAAGTTCATATGTGAAAAGTATGTTTTGTTAAATTTTAGTTTTCAACACGTTTGTTTCTTAAAAATTGTATCACAAATTATAAATTTTTTTCTATTCATAGTTTAAATAAAAAAAGTTATCAATAATTCTAATATTCGTCATTCTTTATTATTAATCTGAGCTATTAATAAATTAATGTGAACTTTGCTTAATATCAGATGTCTAATTGGTCACTTTAAGTTTCACACAGCTTCTGAATATTCAGGTGTTAGACAACTTCTTTCGATTTCAAAATATCTTTCATATGTGAAAAAAATTGTTCACATAAGTAAGTTGAATTGAGTGCCAAAAACAGAACACATGTGATTTTCTTCAAAGAATTAAATCATTCAGGTAAAGATATCCAACAACTGAGAATGAATGCTGACTTTTCTAGTTTCCTTTAAGAATTTTCCACAATCCTACCAATTTAGTTTTCCACAATTCTGATATTAATTTGACAAATTCCATTTCAAAACTATCAGTGTCCAGCCTCTCAAAAAAGATAAGTTAAATGAGGTCACATTTAGATGAATTAAGTCAGGTTTGATGAGGAAAGAAAATATGACATGTTTTGAAATCTTCAATCATTTGAAAATTCTTCTCTGAGAGCTTCACCATACTTTTGAAGTTTGTCTTTGTTGATTTGCATGGACCCTTAAATCTGGAAAATATTTGGAGGTATTAATGTGTAACGATCCAGAGAATAACACTTAATGTGATCTGCACTACAGGGCGCCATCCAGGCATTTGAACCTAGAAATATTTATAAAGTAGGCAGATACGTAAGTCAAAAAAAAATTTTATTTTTATTTTATTTATATATTTTGATATCCGATCATTAGCCCATGTTACTAGCTCAGGGAGTAGCAGAGATTTAATAATATAATCTCTTATCTAATTATATTTCAATATTAAAAAATAAATAAAATAAGCCACTGCCAGTAATTAACATACAGAAATTTATTTACACACATATATATATAAGATTCAACATTATTATTTTAATATGTTTACTTTAACATTTAACATTATTTTTACTTTTATTTTAGATTTTTAATTTACATTTTAAATTTTATACTATTATTAGTTCGCACAGATTTGTTTAAAAATGTTGAGTATAGATCGGTTACATAGATTCCACGGTCAAAAACATTTCAAAATAAACATAAACAATCAAAATACAAAATCATTGATACCGTCAATTGCAGAGGGAAATTTATAAGTAACCCAATAGCATTCACCATAAGATGCTTGCATTTACACCAATAACTTAAAAGACCTCCGAATAAATACATTTTAGATACTCACCGTAAGGTATCATTATTTATCGAATGTCTATATATTTTGATCAAATATGAAAACCCAAAACATAATTAACCGATAACGAATCCATGCAAGCGTCTATAAACAACTTAAATTTAATGCATTTTTATTTAGTGTCGAGTATGAATAGACTACATAGATTTGCATTAGAAGATAAAACATTCTATCGCCATTTAACCTTAGGCTAAAAGTTCGCAGTCAAACTGGTGTCAATCCATCTGACATATCGATGTATTCAAAGTAATACGAATACGGCAACACAAAATAGGTTAAGATAAGACATTGACTCTCATCAGATAGGAATATTACATCTATCTAATGACAATAAAAAAAAACTCCATAGAAACGGACTGCGGTCATTTCGCCGACTTACGATCGCATTCGCTAGGCAAAAGGAAGTGTGCGGCGTATACTAGCGATTCTGCCCATAGCGAATCTTGCATTACATCTACTAACTACACCAATATATCCAATCCATTGACCCAATTCAACAACAACACAAATAACCTAAGATTACCCTCCCCTAATATAAATTTACAAATCTATACAGCCATTCACACCCGACTTAAGTTTAACATCGATATATTTTAATTTATCGGAAAACAGAAATCATAATAAAACTTAAAGAACAAAAAATATAAATGGAAATGATTTAAAATAAAAAAAACAAAAAAACAAATAACACTATTAATAAAGAATTTAGTTTGGTCAGATAGGATTCTATTGCATTATTTACAAAAAGGTTTTAAAATTTAGAGTTCTTATTTTTTTCAAGTGAATATAAAGTTCTTACGATCTTTAAAACATCCAACTTTATCCATTGCTTGCCATGAACATGAATTCCCACACCGTCCTAAAGGGGTTGATATTCTGTAGGCAGATTTATTTATCCATCTGGAGGTTTTTGCTTTAACTCGTCCTCAATGTAGAAAACGATAGTTCATTTCTCTTTCTTTCTTAGCAGAACTGAAGGGATTGAAGAGTGCATCTTTTCAATCCCTTCTCCTTCACCTCCGCACTAACACATATCTGTCTACTCTTTTCAATAATTTTATTTTATTACTTTTTATAGTAGCCTTTCAGATCCAGTGAACATTACGTCACGACGATGGTGATAGTCCTTTCGCTGAGGTCCGATTTGAGGGATTTCTTTCATTGGCTATTAGTTTCTATTGTTTTCCTATCTGACCGTTGCTTTTACATTTAAATGCCCAAGGCTAGTTTACATTTAGCTAATTAAAACAATCATTTCCATTTCTGATTAATTAATGTGTTTTCCAAAATTAAAGATATATTTTTATCTCTAAATCTTTTTAAGTTTTAAAATACTTTTTCTTTAATAAAGTTTTCGTTTAATAATTTTTTTTTCATCTGTGCGATTTATATATATGAGTTTAAGATAGAATTAATTTTCAATTTTTAATTCTTAAAAAGGAAGTTTTATTTGCGAAATTTTCTTCTTTTCATGTTTACTAATAAAAAAACAATGTAAAGTACATATGTGCCCGTTACAAATGGTAATATCATGCTAAAATATATCAAATTTTGATGCAAGTCCTTTTTAATATTCAAAATGTTATAATACTGTTTGATCCTTTCCTTGCAAATGCAAGTTTATGTTATCCAGGTGTTGAGTTAAATCAGTTAGAAACATCAATTTGCATAATTTGCATAAGCTGTCTTTGTCATTCATTTCCAGAAAATGTTCTTTTCATTGAGAAACAACTTGATTTCTTCCAAACATGATACAAACCTGTTCGAGATATTACTTCAGGTAATCCAGCAGACATTGCTGTATAATGAGAGGTCCATATATACATTATTCATTTCTTGCAAAAAGAAACTTAAATTACCTATGTGTTAATGAAGAATGACAAACTATGAAACTTAACTACTTTAGCTTCAGTGTCCAATACAGAATTTAAGCACTGAGATGAGATTTTTGCAACTAAATTTTCCTACTGTAAGTTTAAAAAATCCCTTTTTTTTCAGACCATTGCACAGCCAGCATCACTCATAACACTAAATATTTTATTTACATCAATTTTCTGATTTCCAAAATAATTGATAAATGCAATGAAAATGTCATGTATCAGGAAGAGGAAGCAAGCAGCTCAATTCTTCATAAATATGATCGTCACAATATCGTGCAACTATTGCTAGATGTGCCACATCATTTACATCAGTGTTTTCATCAAAAGCAACACTGAACACCACAGCTTACTGTAATCCAATTTTCTGTTTTGTTGTTACATCTCCAGCCATGTCAGTTATTTACCATTGAATTGATTCTGCAGAAGCTGGTATTTCTCAAATTTGAGATTGTATTGTTTATTTGGTAGATCACTGAATAAGATTTCAGCACTTTTTCAAAAACGTTTCTTTGACGAATTCTCCATCTGCGAAGGGTTTGGTTTTTGAAGTCATATAGTGAGCAATTGTATAACTAACTACATTTGGTAGTTTTACTTTTATCCCTTTTTATAGCTCCACTTTTTTCATCAGAGTTTTTAAATATGGAAGGGATGTTTAGTTTGATAATGTATTTATACACTTGAAGTACAGCACACAACACTTTCACAGCATATGCACACAATACAATTTTTTTCTGTAGAAATCTATATTCATTTATCTAAGAATCTAGAAAAGAGTAAACATCATGCTATTGTTTTTTATGAGTAATTTTGGGGTAATATATTACTTAATAATAATGTTTATTTTAACATACCATGACCTGCACTAAACATATGGATTTATGTGTCTAATGGACAAAATGTAGGTGGGAATGTGGACCATGAACTTACATGTAAAATTGTATGAGCTTTGTTTTAAATAATGGATCACAGTCTGAACTGAATCATGGTATGCAAACCATGCATTGTAAATAAATATTTTTTTACTATTTCAATTCAATCAGTGTCATTGATAATTGTTCCATGCATGAAGCATAGCATGTGTCCGTTAGGTTGCTAGCTTTGCTCTAGGAAAATGATTATTCACTTATCAATAATCAGCATGCAACAGTGAATAATATGGAATGACTACAACCTAAAAATTTATCATTTGATTAGTAACAGATAATGACCAGACTGAAGCTTACATTAGATACTATTATCAACTCAGATCGTTATATTTCCTATTCATCATCCATTCTCCATATATATTATTCTATTAGTTAAATATTTAAAGTAGCCTTATCAAAAATGCTATATCAAAATATATTCTCTAAATATTAAAATATCTGTCTGTCCAATCAAAAATTGATGAGAAACAATGCTCAAATAATAATAATTTATTTTTAACAACAAAAAATATATAAACAATTTAACTTCTCTTATAGTTATATATGTATACAGTCAGTAGAATTAAATATATACAGCAAAAGACTTTGAAATGAACATGAAAAATCAAACAAGTACATATCTTTAATTTTCTGCAAACTTGAAAGATTTCACATTCCCCGCGATTAACAATAATAAATACTCTAATGTTTAAAATGAATGTTTCTCATTCTTTTTATATCATATGTAAACTCAACCATGTAATTAAGAAGAATATCAAGGTATTAAATCTAACAAAAAGAAAATGTCTTTTGCCAACTAAATTACTTTAAACATTGTAAGTAAAGTCACTATTTATTTAATAGAGAATTTAAAAGTCCTTATCAAATTTTTTGTTTTTGTTGAACTCAACAAATGCATGATGCCCTCCTCTTGCATTTAAATATTAAGTGTCCACTTTTCATTGATATTTCTGATCATTATTTAAGTATCATCATGGTTTCACATGTAAGTGTATAAATAATAAAACTTGAAGATTTTCTTAACAATTGCTTTCTTTTAGTTCTGCTTTGTAATGTAGAAAACCAGATTGATACTTAAAATGTGTGCATGTTTATCTTCTTTAGTACATTATTTCTTTTATTTTAAATATATATTGGGTTTTATTACAACATTGCAAATAAAATCCAAAATTGATAGCTATAATTAGACATTTATTTTCAGTTTTCCGATTTTCAAAAAGATGAGATCAGCATGATGAATAAATATGAATAGAATTGAATAAAAATCATTTTCAAAGTTGCTAATTTGTGAACAGTACAACACTGGTTAACAAACAAGCAATGACCAACTAGGAAGTATTTTTTTATTGACAGCAAGTCAAAATCTCTATAGCAGCCATCACAATAGTAAAAAAGAAATGCCTTTACAAAATATCAATATTATCTATTTACTATTAGCTTTTATAAAATAATCTCCTATTATTTGAAGATTAATCTGTGTATGCTTTACTTTTCTTTATTAACATTTAATATTTTGAAAATATTTAATTTTATTTTCAAATTATATTTTAAAAAGAAACTAAATTTTTCATTTTTTACAAAATTATTTTCTTTTTTAATTTGTTAACACATAACTTTTTTTTTAAAAAAAAATTGAACCTTTAATTTTTTTAAAATGCATCTCTTTTTATTTGTTTAGAGGTTATATATATATAACCCAAAACAGAGAGATATCACCGAGAAATAAAACAGAATCTATTCAGTATTAGACATCAGTCAATTTTATATAAGTTTTCTTTTTTGTAATTTATAATAATATCATGCTTAGCCACACTTTTTTAAAAGTAGAGTTATAAGCTGGTATTAATTAAAAAAATTGTCATCTTTGATATAAATAGCATTTTCTAAAATTTTGTCATACTCAATATTATTTTTTTCTGTGAAGAGATTAGAATTTGGGTTAATCATTAGAGTTGATCATTTATTCACAATGCTGGAATAGACAAAGATATTATTCAGTGACAATAAGCAAGCAATGCAGCATAAATACCAATAGGACTATCTCATTTAAGATCCATAATAATGTATCATCACAAAATCATATTTTGCATAAAGCCTTGTTCTATTCAGAGTCTTAGAGGAAGTGGTTCACAACATAGGATTATATCAATTGTTCATGAAAGAAACCCACAAATACGCCCTTGCTCATTTCATGATTTAGAGCCTATTATATACTATCAGGATTAATCCTAACTCACTTTTGAGATTTAGTAACTGCTAAAAATAAATATATGGATGGGTATAGTGCTGAAAAACAACTTTATGGAGTGTGCTGAAAACATTGCACTCCCTTTATCCATTATTGGTATTAAAAGCAACACAAATAAATTTCAACAAACTCATGAATTTATTAAATTTAGTTTTTTTAATAGTCATTTTCAGTGTATATCCCTATCTTACTTCTATAACCTTACAATTTATATTTTTCTTTCTCTAAATCATTTGCCCTTTAACACATCTAGGATCATCAACTTAGTAGGCCATTCTTATCCACATACATGTTAAACTTTACCTCTTTCTAGTTATTTCTTTATTGGTACGGGAATCCTTATTTGAGTTGACCTAAACAATGTCTCATGATCACTCCGAATCATTTCCCTAAGTTTAGATTTGTTCTCCGACTCAACATTTTTCTTTCACAGAATCAGTATTTGAATTTAATAATTTTTAGTAGTTGCCTTAATTTTTAGATTTTTCTCTCATCCTATAACCTTTAATGTCTTTAGATTCATGGTACATTTTCTTTTGTAAGTCTTATTAGACAAAACACTTCTATATTTAATTCTCTTAACCTGTCATTCTACATTACCCATTATTTAAATATTTGAGCAGCACAATTCATTTTCTAAATTAATCATTTTTGTTCTCATTTATATCACATTCTCAGTCATATATTCAGCCATAAGACATCACCATCCACGGCTTCTGTATCAATGCTATATTTATTTATAATATCAATATTACAATCATCCCTAACTAATGCTCTTTGGTTTATCTTTCATTTTATTTGTTTCATCCAAATGAGAGCTAGTTTCTATCTCTTTTGACTCCAGAATTACACCATATAAATCCTATCTGCTTATCTTTATTAAATTTGACTCCAAGACCTATTCATTGATTTTATTTTTTAGCTCTATCAAGTAATTTTAAACCTATTTATTATTTCTTCATTCAATTACTGTTTTATTCACTCTCATTTCCATTCTCCATTTGGTCTTTTACTTCTTCAATTTGTTTTTCTATTTGGCCCTTCATTTTGCTTTTCCATTTGCCTTTTTATTTCTCTAATTTCTTTAAACATGCTCTTATATTAATACAATCTAAGGAACTTGTTTTATTTTCCTAAAGCTGTATTTTGCCATAGCTCTCATAATCATGTATTATTATTATTATTATATAAAAAAGTTGTAATAAAGTGGTCTAATAGACTAGACTTAGAGTGCTCAACCTTTTTCCACTCGGTAGCTTTTTTCTATTATTGCCTTGTATATATTTTTATTATCTTGCTATTACTTAGATATTTGTTTGCCTAACTATTACTTCTATTTATCTTGTCCTACCATTACACTGTCTACTAATATACAGATTTATTTACTGATTTCCAAAAAAAAAAAAATTGTCACATTTCTCATCAGATCAAGTGTTATTTATTTGTCACTTTGTACATTTCATTAGGTAATTTATTATTATATTAGTAATCATGTTTAAAATAATAAGATATAGTATATAAAAAATTTCAAATATTAATATTTTGAAATTGAAGTGGGGTCAATCCATGTTTGTGGTAGATTAAGATTATCCCAAACTCTGGCCCCCAAATGTAATAATAAGATATAGTATATAAAAAATTTCAAATATTAATATTTTGAAATTGAAGTGGGGTCAATCCATGTTTGTGGTAGATTAAGATTATCCCAGACTCTGGCCCCCAAATGTAAAAGAATCATAAAACACTTAACCATTTGTTATTATGAATATGAACAGCAGCAACCTGTACAAGATGGAGTGACCATAACCTAAAATTTTATCCTATTTCATTATAGCCATGGATAATGACCAGATTAAAGCTGACATCAAATACATTTCCTGACCATCACCCACCTGACATATATATTATTATTTTATTAGTTAAATGTTTAAAGTAGCTATCAAAAATGCTATATCAAGATAAATTCTACTCTAGATATTAAAATAAAATACTTGTGTACCTGATCAAAAATTGATGAGAAAGAATGCTTAAATAATAATTTATTTATTTACAATAATAACAACAATAAGATATACACAATTTAAATTCTCTTATATTTACATATGTACACAATCAATAAAAAATAAATATATACAACAAAAACTATTTAAAATGAATTGAAAAAATCAATCAAGGATAGATATATCTTTAATTTCTCCCAAACTTGAGTAATTTCACAATTCCTAGGCTTATGTAATTAACATGGTAATAATTGTAAAATTGATGTTTCTCATTGTTTTATATCACATAAACTTAATCATGTAATTAAAAAAAAAAATCTAAGTATTAAATCTGACTTAATAAGAAAATGACTCTTTTGCCAACAAAGTTATTTTAAACATTGTAAATCAATTTACTTTTTATTTAATACAATCATTCTTTTACTTTGTTTCTCTGTTGAGCTCAATGAGTGATTTTAAGTATTAAGTGTCCACTTAACAGTGAGATTTGTGATCGTTATTTACATCTTATCATAGTTTCACATATGTGTGTAAATGGTAGAACTTGAAGATTTTCCTGACAATAGATTTCTTTTATTTGTGCTTTTTAATGTAGAAAACCAGATAGATACTTAATATATATGCATTCTCTTCTTTAATACATTATTTCTTGTTGTAATTCATGGTTGACTACTTTTATTTCTTTTGTTTATATTTTATTAGTGTTGCAAATAAAATCCAACATTGGTATATATAATTAGATGTTTACTTTCAGTATTTGAGTATAACACAGCTCCATAATGACTAGCTACATTTTCAGAAAGATGAGGTCAAAATGGTAAATAAATGAGTAAAAATCATTTTCACAGCTGCTAATGGCAAACTGATAAAAAACAGATATGGCAAATTATAAAGTTTATTTTTGTTGCCTAGCAACAGTCAAAATCTCCATAGCAACCTTTGCAGCAATAGGAAAAAAGAAACACCTTTACAAAACTCTCCCATTGTCTAAAGTGGGTTTTTTTTTCATTTGTTAACATTTAATATGTTGAAAATAATTAGTTTTATTTTCGAATTATATTTCAAAAAGAATTAAAGAAACAAAACTTTTCATTTCTTACAAATTTATTTTTTTAATTTATTAACACATTATGACTTACCTTTAAAAAAAATTAAATCATTCAAAGTTTTTTTCAAATACATAACTCTTCTTATTTAGAATATATGTGACCCATGACAGAGAGGTTAAATTATAATAAGAAATTTCCTGTTATGTTTTCATTATTTTACACTTATCATTTGAACTGTTTATTATGACAGAAGGACAAAACACAGCACAATAATTATCTTATGAATCAATTGCGGTCTACAACCAACTTCATCAATAAAATGGTGGAATTATAAAGATTGTCCTGCCATTTTAAAACAAACTGTTCCTGTAAGAAATATTACTCATGACAATATCATGTAAATCTTAAAAGTTTCAACATTATTAAAATGACTATTTATATGAATTTTCATGTCATTATTATCAATGGCTTTGTAACCACACAAACAACCATCTTCCTTACAAATAAATTCTTTTTCTAAGGAATTTTTTTCAAGACCAAACTGTGAAGAATAATTATTTTTCTTTAGACTATTTTGTATAGTATCTTTAGAATCAGAAGAACTGTATTGAAAATATTTTTCTTTTATATGGATTTTTTCATGTGTAGTTAAACAGGATTTAGTAACAGCTTTGTAATTGCATGTATTGCACTGATAGGGTCTTTCTCCTGTATGAATTCGTTCATGTATTATTAACCAATATTTAGAAAATGCTGTGTAATCACATAAGCTGCATTGAAAAGGGATTTTTCTAGTACAGATTTTCTCATGTTTTTTTAAATGAGATTTCTGATGAGTTTTATAATCACAATGACTACAATTTAAAAATCCTTCTCCTGAATGAGTTTTTAAATGGCATTCTATAGTATATCTTGCAGATGCCCTATAATCACATTGGCTGCACTTGAAATGCTTTTCTTCGATATGGCGTCTTTCATGCTCTTTAACACGGTGTTTCATGGTGGTCTTGTAATCACACATGCTACATTGGTAAGGTCTTTCTCCTGTATGAATTCTTTTATGTATTTTTAAATGCCTTTTCCTAAGGGTTTTATAATCACATTGACTACATTGGAAAGGTTTTTCTCCTGAATGAAGTTTTAAATGTTCTAATAATCTATAATTTACTGCCGTTTTCCAATCGCACAGACTACATTGGAGAGGTTTTTCACCTGCATGAATTTTCTCATGTACGGTCAATGAATAAATATCAGCAGTTCTGTATGAGCACAGACTACATTGAAAGGTTAGTTTTCCTGCATGAATTCGTTCATGACTTACTAGACCACATTTTAGAGAAGCCTTGAAATCACAATAACTACATTGGAAAGCTCTCTTACTTGCATAATTGTTGTCAAATATTATTATATTAGATTCTGTAATCGTTTTGTTATTTTTGTCTTGCATTTTAAATTAGTTCTGACAAATAAGCATTCATTGATTCCACATTGTAAGAAATGTTTCATTAAATGCAATGTTCTCAGTTTTATTCTATATTCTGTTTTATCAGTCTATTTCTCTATTTGTTTTTTTTTTTTGTAAAAGTTATTGTAGTTTACTGTTTGGCTTCTGTAAATATATTAAGGATAACAACTTATAAGTTTAATATTGTATTTAAATTTTGTAAAAAGAAATACTGTGATGCATAGGTTTTTTATACAGGTCAATGTATTTTTTTAAAGAAAGTTATAAAAACTTTACAGATAAATATTTGTATTCAGTAATATTTTTATTTTCTTTCTTTTTTGCAATTATATTTGTGATAGAATTTTTTTATTGATTCATATAATTTAAAGATGTATGATTTTATAATAAAACAAATATCACCATCTACAAATCTATTAATGAAAATTCTATCAAAGTAAAATAATAGCTAAATTTATTTAAGCTATTAAATACAAATAATCCTTAGTTCAACATATTTCCACTAAATATGTTTATCTCTTTATATAAATTATAATTACTATTTATAAACTACATGAAATCATTGGTCAATAGAATACATTAAAATTTATCTTAAACCTTGGTAATTTTGTTAGAGATATATTGTTATCTTTTATGATCTCCAGTTCACTAAGTAAAATATGCATATCAATGAATAAATACATTAGAATTAATGTGCTTTGTAAAAACTTTGAAATATTTTAAGATGGAGGAAATAAGATATATTAGAATATCAAGCATGTTGTAATCTTTAACAATAAACTTTATTATTTGAAATCATTTGTGCTATTAAACTTTTTTAAAAATAAGACTTTCTTCCATTTTGAAAATGTTTTATTGGGAGTTAGATATGATATTGTGATCAACGTTATTAAAATATGACCACTGAACAAATATTTTAATTATAAATACTAAGGCCTGGCAACAAAGTCTCCTGATAATACTTCTAAAATTCCATTGGTGAGCCAGTGGCTCATTTTTCTTCTATTATTCTCTTTTTATACAAATGTCCAATTGGTATTAATAATCCCATGAACCAATCTTCAAAGTAGTCTAATGCACTAGAAATTACCTAAATAAATCAAAATATGATTACTACATATGCTGAATTACAAACATTATTTAAAATTATTGTTACTCAAATATTATTGCCTAAGATTTATTTTATTATTCATCCAGAAAGAAATATATAATTTTATTTTTAAAAAGACTATTGATAAAATGTTTGTATATATATAATAAAGAAAGGAAATGAGATAATATCCATGTAAATCAAAAATAATCTTTAACCTTTGATATTACCAAGCAATTATCAATTATTACTAATTGACAATCCCCGAGATCAAACCAGTTTGTCTATTAACTATAATAGCTCTTTTGTTTCAGTTTTTATTGAAGTAAAAGGAGTCCACTTTTACTTCAGATCCAAGTTCTTATATGAATTTAAACCCAGAAAACTATTTTTATAGGTGTGAGAATATAAAATAGCATTTTTCTTGTCATTCTGCAAGTAATTGAAAGGTTAAAGGTTATTTTCTATTTACATAGATATTATCTCTCATTTCCACTCTTTATTATAATAACAATCCATGAAAAATATTTAATTCAACATATATATATACTGTTTGAAGATTCTAGAAAAATATTTTGCTAATTTTTAAAAAATATGCTAAAAACATAAAAACTCTAATGATAAAGAAAAGCATTAGTTCTATTACTGTCTCTTTATTATTATGCATGTGCTGATTCTTTATTTATGTATAATAACTCACAATTTGTCAATACACATATAGATATAAATTTAAAACATTCAAATTAATCATGTGAATAAAGAGTACTTATGTATTAGATTTGCTGTAACATTTCACATATATATCAGTCCACAGATAACTTTCGCATCTTGTAATCTCTCAAATAATGTGTACACTGGAACTTCTGATAAACTTAAATAATAAAATTATAAAAATGGACTCCATGTAAACGTTATTTCATGATATTTTTACAAGATAAACAGAGCAAAACTCCCCATACAGTATTGCCACCTGTGCTAAACAGAGTAATCAATGGATGCCAGAAGGCTTGTGCATAAAATCCCTATCTAATGCCTACTCATCCAATATCCCCAGACTAGTTTCTGGCTTGTGGCCTTCGTCAGTGAAGAGCTTTGGATCTGAGAGCACTGCATCTAGATCTTAGGATCTAATGCAACCCTCTGTTTATCAACAATTAATGTGCTAGTATAGGAAATGTGATCATGTGATGCTTAATATTTTTACAAGGTTAGAAAATTATCAGCAGACCAATACATATGTGAAATGTCACAATAGCTCTAATTTGTAATACCAATCCTCCAGACTAATATGTAAACCTGAAAAATAACATTTTTAACAATATGAAAAGTATAAATTTGTACTCAAAAATAATAAAAATACATTACAATACTAAATAAAAACAGTCAGTTGTGAGTTTGTAATATGGCATTCTACCATCACAACCATTACCACCTCCTCCCCATTGGAGAAAAGTTTGGTATTCTGCCATCGCAAACACAGGCAGCAATTCCCAAATTTTACTTACAATTAAAAAGTACTATGTACTCTGGTATGAAATTACAAAATGAACAGTAAAGCAAAATTACAAAAAAAAAATACAGCATAAGCAAAATCAAAAAAATTAATTTACTACTACATCATCTATTCACTCACTTAAAATTAAAACATTCTTACTGTGAATATATAACAGGAATTTTCATGATGAAACAATCATGCAGATCTCTGACCACTAGTACTTCATTTTAGGTACAGCTTCCTCAGTAGTGGGCAGCAATTGCCAACATTTTAATAATGATACTAACAAATCCAAAATAATAACTATTTTAAATACAAAATGAATAGTAAAGCAAATAAATAAAAATACTATGTCTATTAACTATAGCAGAAAATAACAAAAATGGATAGATTTTTAAAAAAAATCCTAAGACTGGCTCAAATATAGAATTAAACCACGTGTTTATGCGATATAACACCAGCATGTGATCTTGATTAAGAAATGTGTCTAATTACATTTATTTTGTTAGAAAAAAAAACAAAAAAAAAATTAGTAAACTTTTATTAAAATGGAATTGCTTTTTTTCATATTGTCCAGAATGCAAAGAAAAGCTTCATCTATGATTGACACCAGCAGATCATAGTTTCTAAGTTTTATATGCTCTCCAATACATGAAAATGTTCATATTCAGCAGATTGCAGTTCCTCAGTTTTATATGCTTTCCAGCAGTCTGAATAATTTGTCAAACACTCTTCCACATTTTGTTTGCGATAGCAGAATGTAATAATTTTTTCCAGTGTGTGGAGGTGAGGTGGTTGCATTGGCAGACTGTCATATTAAAAATTCATTGACAACTACCTGTTTTTATTTAGTTTCATATGTTTTTATTATTTTTGTATACAAATTTGTCACGAGTTTATCAGAAGTTTACGTGTTCACATTATTTAATGAGATCACACGGTTTATTTGATGGGTTTGCAAGGTTAGAAATTTATTGGTGGAATGACATGGATGTGAAAAAGCATAGAAGGTCTAATATATAAGTACTGAAATTGAATAAAGACATCTGACAATGATAAATGAAATTAAAAATGCATTCTTGCATATCCAACACTCTTCAATTGAAGTTACTATTTCTCACATGTCCTTATTATGCTTGCTCAATATTTATGTATATCAAATTATTACAATTTATTTTGAGAATATTCCAAATTTACTTCACACACAACTTTGACATTATCTTCTTCTGATAAATACTTTAATAATCATTACTAATTATTTATTACACTAGAAATTATCATGTTATTGTTAGTCAGTGTATTCATCATAAACTTTAATGACAGATTAATATGTCTATTATTCTTAACCACTACCACATAAAATTATTAATTCAATGCCATTCCCCATTTTTTCATGTGTATTAATGCAAATTAATAGCTCGAATAAAAACATTTGAAAAAGATAATTCCAGGTAATAATATCTCATGTCTTTACTATTCTTGCTTAGTATTTACAAATATCAAATTATTATAATTTATTATGAAGATACTAAACTTGCTATTTATTAAGTCAGAATTTATCAATTATTTTTAGCCAAGACATACTCTATAAACTTTAATTAAAAATAAATATATCTATTATTATTAAAACCCTAATCAAATAATCATTTCAACACCACTACAATATTTTCATATATAATAATATACTTTTAAAATTCAAATTAATTATTTGAATAAAGACATCTTAATAAATTGATTTAATTCTTCCTTATGTGAAGTATTATAAGTTTATCTTTCTTATTGCATTGCTGTACAAAGTAATAAAGAACATAGATGATTTATTATTCCTTATGTGTTTAAGAATAATAGATATATAAATCTTTAATCCATGTTAAAATGTATATATTAGTTTAAAATAATATAAATTATAGTCTAATGAAGAATGCTGATTCAGCATGAAATGCATCTTGAAATTTATTTACTTTTTCCAATTATCTTTATTTCTATTCTTCTTCATTCTACACATAGAATGAAGAAGAATAGAAATGAGTTAATAATTTCATGTCATTCTGTTTAATAATGATATATTCATTTCTAATTAAAGTGTATATTTTGGCTAAAAATAGTAGGATAAATTCTAGTCTAATAAATGATTAATAGTACTCATTAAGGTATTTATCTGGACAGAATAGTGTTGTAGTTGTGTGTGCAATAAATTCAATACTTTCACAATAAATTGTATATTTATATTAAATCATACATTGCAATAATTAATTTTTTTTGAAATGTAATTCACAGTCCAACAACAAAACTCCACAATCTGTTGTCAAGGCAACTTCTATACATAAAAGATGGAATTCATTTTTCATCTATAGAGATTGCCTTGACAATACATTGTAGATCTTCTATTTGTTTATTTATGTTTGGGCTGTAGTGCTGTGATTTATATATACATATAATGTTAGTTCCAAAGATGGAAAAAAAGCAAAATAATTTTCTAATGCTAATAATCTGCCACATGATATGCAACTAAAGAAAAATGATATTTTATTAATGAATAAATTAGATAAAGATAAGCAAAGGTTCAGTATTAAAAAATTTTATCATCGATAATAAAAAGTGCATCAAATGATAATCATAGTTATGTTTTATGATTGTAGTCATGAATGAATTTGAAACTTTGTGATACTTAACAGAAGACCAATAGAGAAACTTCAAACCTTTTAACAAAATATGGAGAGATTATATTGTGATTAACTGAAAGAAATCAAAAACAAAATACACGGAGAGAGAACAGACACATATCAATGACATTATTGAAAGAATTAAGATGTTGAAAAGAAGTTAAGCAAATATCTGAAATCTTAAGCTGAATACTAAAAGATTGTACGAACATATATGTAAGATGGATGAAATGAGAAAGTTCATTGGTAATATGAAGAAGATATGGATCAGAAAAATTGGATGAAACCTGATAAATTTCATCATACAATACATTAATAATAGTTAAAAATAATGATCACATATATCAGGATTAACTTGAACTATTATATATGAGGGAGGGAGAGAGCATATTTTAATATTAAAAAAAAATCTTTCATGATTAAATGAAGAGACAATTGACAATATTGCAATAGGTAAATGAAACAAGAAAAACTGTCTTAAAATTCAATTTCCTAATACAGTAACTTCTTTATAATAACATTAAATATACTTTCATGAAATAAATAAAGCTGAAAGGTTTTTTTTTTTTTCAAGCATTTTAATAATATTGAAGTCTTATATAAATCCAAACTTGTACACCAGAATTAAATATTTAAAATTGAAGAGACAATTTTTACCTATTAGATCCATACTGCAATAATAAAGATATGATTTTACTTATAACTAATTTCTTTTTTCCCAACAATCATATCACTTTAAAAAAAAAGGGAAAAAATATATACCAAGTTAAATTTTCATATTACATTTATTTAAAGTTTAATATTCAAACTTTAGCATAATATTTTTTATTAAAGGACTTTTAACAATTTCATTTTATGCCAATAAACATCACATGACCACCACCTCTTATGCTTGTGTATAACTGTTGTTAAAACAGGCAAAACTCACTATATATATTGCCACCCACAGCAAGCTACAGTAATCAATGGATGCCAGAAGGCTTGTGCATAAAATCCCCATCTAGTCTGTACTCATCCAATATCCCCAGACTAGTTTCTGGCTTATGGCCTTCATCAGTGAGGAGCCTTGGATCTGAGAGCACTGCACCTAGATTTTAGGATCCAATGCAACTCTCCAGCAACCACCTTTTATCTCCATTTAACTACAAAACTATGAGTCTTAAACTGAAAACACCTTAATGTTTTCAATCCAAGCCCATTAGCTTATATAGTCATATGGGTCTGAACCCAGTTCAGTACCCATACATTTTGGTGTCTTTGGTTCTTTAATAACCATAGCCACCACTATCCTATTAGGCAGGATTGGTTTTAAGCCAATAAACATCACATGACCACCACCTCTTATGCTTGTGTATAACTGTTGTTAAAACAGGCAAAACTCACTATATATATTGCCACACACAGCAAGCTAGAGTAATCAATGGATAGTGGTGGCTATGGTTATTAAAGAACCAAAGACACCAAAATGTATGGGTACTGAACTGGGTTCAGACCCATATGACTATATAAGCTAATGGGCTTGGATTGAAAACATTAAGGTGTTTTCAGTTTACGACTTATAGTTTTGTAGTTAAATGGAGATAAGAGGTGGTTGCTGGAGGGTTGCATTAGATCCTAAGATCTAGGTGCAGTGCTCTCAGATCCAAGGCTCCTCACTGACAAAGACCATAAGCCAGAAACTAGTCTGGGGATATTGGATGAGTAGGCACTAGATGAGGATTTTATGCACAAGCCTTCTGGCATCCATTGATTACTCTAGCTTGCTGTGTGTGGCAATATATATATATAGTGAGTTTTGCCTGTTTTAATTTCATTTTATAAGCATTAAAATGTAATTTAAATCCTAGTACTTTTTTTTTTAATTATATTTAACTTAGAAATTGATCATTTAGCAATTGTCATGTTATTAAATAATTTTTAATATCAAGTCTAATAAATAGGTAGCCATATTACATGCAACAATTTCATTTTTAAATAAATTACATAATGTACATAATTGCAAAATAAGCTGCTCCAAAAAATCAATACTATATTTATTTAGAAAATATTTAGTTTCTTTTGCTAATTAAATTTCAATTTAAAGAGAGCAACATTTTCGGAAATATAAATTTCGTTTATTGATTCAAAATTATATCCAATGATGCATAATAAATATGAGTCTGTAACTGTTTCATATTTAGAAAGTCCTTAAAAACACCTTTTAACTTAACTCTTTTTTCTTCAAAAAGTGAATCAGATAGCCGCAATGTAGTCTATACCGACTTTCTTATTTGAAGAAATAGACTTTGCGATCATGTGGCACCGAATTTCATTTGCGCCCAAGTACTTAATACCTTTGATACATCTAGTAAAGCCATTGCACATATATATTACAAGATTTCATTCTCAGTTGAACCAGATGAAACTTGAATACAACGATTATAATCTTCTCTAATTTAAGATAGTATCGAAGACCTGCATGAATCCAAATATATTTACAGTTTGGCTGCTTTTGAAAATGTTAACATTAAAAGTAGTAGAAAAGATATGTTAATCTTACTTAAAATGATTATTAAAACAACCTATTTTAAATTTCATTATAGTTGCTACATCAGTATTTGTTCACTATGACAATAACGTAAAAATTAATATTAATCTAATATATACATATGTGTATGATTGAATCTTACCTATTTTAATTAAAAACTTCTTTAAGTTAAGAAATTAAAATAAGGATATTAAACAATGATAGTTTTTAAACCATGGACTTCAATGTAATAATATTAGAGGTCGCCATATACTTCTTAGTTAATACAATAAAAACTTCATTTATATAATATGGCCATCTAGTGCAAGCTATTGCGATCAATGGATGCAGTACTGCATAGAGGAAATCGTTACTGTGTTAACAGATTGTGTAGACATAAGAAATGGTGATCATGTGACGTTATAATGAGTTAAAGCGGAAGTTCATGCTGTACTATAAATAAAAGTGTTTGTGATATATAGTCATAGGAAGAAATTAAAATATAATTGGAAATAAAAGTATACGCATATGATTTTAAAAAATGAAAACATTTTTTTAAAAGCTTAGTAAATATATGATAATGTTACGGAATTTTAATTGGCATCTAGAAGAAAATAATAATATAAATAATCGAATTGTTTATTGCTTTAGAGATCTTATGGCATTCGAGCGCCAAAAATAAAAGATTTAGCTCTATTCAGAAATCTTTAATTTTCCAATTTTGCAGCTCTATGAGTGCATTAAATGATAGATTCAAAAAATAATTGAGTGGTTAGTCGAGCGATAAGTTATGTAACGTTTAAACATGTATAATCGCAGATTGAACAAATGTTTTCATTCAGTTTATTAAATTAGCAGTTTATTATCATTTATATTACTCATATGAATTTGGAAATAGATAAAATATTTTTAAGAAAAATTAACTACATTTTACTAATCAACAATAACAAGGATTATATTTCACAACATTTTAGTTCATTAATTTATAATCTCTCAGGAGATAAATGAACTTTAATGAGATCTAAGTGATATATTCAACTAGCAAATTGAAGTAATAACTAATTTATTAATACAATTATTATTTCAGAGTAAACAAACTTGAAATTTTGTTAAATATTTGTGTTTAGTTTTTTATTCAACAATATATATATTATACCTATTGTCATAGTGATGCCAAAGTTACATTGTGAGTATATTTTGTAAAATGTGTGTGTGTGTGTGCTTTCTTACACACATATATACATATAAAATGGAAATAAAGAAATAAGAAATGAAATATTCATGCGCAGGAAATAAATATGTCAATAAAAGATTTTATTTATTTGGTAAATATGCACTGATATATTCATTTAACTAATTTTCATTAAATTAAAGTAAATAGATTTCATATGTAAATGAAGTCAATAATATGCAAAGGAGATAAGTGACAATCTTTCTCACTCTTGTTTGAAAAAGGAGGAAGAGGAAAAGAATTAACTATCAAGTTAAAAATTATACAAGAAGTGTCTTTTTTTGTTATTACTTTGATTTATTAATAGCTATGAAAATACTCATATATTCAGATATTCTTTTAATATGGAGCACTAGACCAAAGCAAGTAGCACATCAGCTCTTATCCTTAATGCATTGTCCAATGTTTTTATCCTGTCAATTATGAGAAGCTGCTAGGAAAGAAATGAAACAGAATCTTGTAAATAAATCAGCAAAAAAGTTTTTTTGTTTCAAGCAAAATAAAATATCAATACTGCATATAACTGTATTAAATGTTTTAACAATCTGAGCAAGCATAAGAAATGGTGATCATGTGATATTCAATGTTTAAATGATAATAATTAAAAAAATATATTCAAAAGAAGAAGAAAGACTTCCAAGACAAAATGATAGGATAATTTAAAAGGGAGATGCTTTTTTGTGTTGTTTTTGAATATTCAACATGAATAAATAAAAAAACATTGAACTATAAGAGAATATAGAATGAAAACTGAAATTTGAGATTATCAAATGAGACTTTTTTTTTGTTCATGAATGAATGAGAATAATAAAATCTTTGAATTGTTTATGGAATGAACTATGTTATAATTCACTGAGAATAATATGAATGAAACTATTTCAAGGAAAGTGGCATTGAAATAAATAATTTCTTTTTTATATACAGGTGTGAGAAATTGTAAAACGGTTAGAGATGTAAAAGATTTGAACTGCTGTCCTGATATCTAACTTGACAAGTATTCAAGAGGGAATTTACAAATAATACTCTTGATTTATTTATTTTTATTAATAAATTATTTAATTATTTATTAATTTATCTGACTGTTATTTTATTCACATACTAAAACAAGTATTGGATTTAATCCTTTTCTATTTTCTAAAAATACACAAATTAATTATATTTAATTAGCATACAGTCATAATACCTTTTGCTTTATATAACCCATGCTAGAAATTATACAGCATTAGTGACACATCACACAGAAAGAAAACCCCCCATAGCTCTGAGAACATGTCCTCCAATGTGCATAGTTTGAAATGTATGGTTGAAGAAGCAAATCGTTAATACCTGTACTATGATCATTTATATCAAATCCCAAGTACTACTCTTCACTTTTACTGCTATATAATTGTTGATTATTTATTCAACAGATTGCTCTAAAACTATCATTTGCTTTTCCACATCACCAATTAGTTGCTCTGTGCATAATTATTAATACAATATATATTCAGCTGCCAAATGACTGCATGGCCCTGTACCAGATGATGTTGACTGTACTAGATAATATATTCAGGGCCATGCAGTTGGCAGCTGAATATATATATATATATTGGTGAATAAGAAACTAAACCCAAATGTTTAATAAAATATAAGAGTTTGTTTATTCTGAAATAGTAATAGTAAGATAAAGACTTAAAGCTGCACTCAATTAAGAATAAACCTGTGAAACTCAGTATATTATCTGGTGCAGTTTGATAATCATACATGTGAGGTCTGGAAATACTTTTTGGCAGAGATCAACAGTTAACATGTGAAACTTAGAAGGATTAATGAGATAGATTTAGTGGGGCAGTGAATTGAAAGTGCAGAATGTGGTGACAACATTTGATATTCAAAACCTGGGTCAATGGTAGGTATATATAAATCATGTTGAAAAATACATGCTTATGAATAGGATAACAGAAGATAAACTCAAAGTTACAACATTATTATGGATGTTCAGAAAAGAGGTCTTGAATGTGACAAACCATATATGTGATCCCAGGCTGCCTGATAAAATATCCTATGAAGAGTTACTGATAAAACAAAATGCATATTTTAAACCCATACCATTGAAATTTATGGGGTGTCTTCATTTTCAAGATAGGATACATTCTCATAATGAAAACATATGTGAATTTGATGTGGTCTCACATATGTTACTGAAGAATTGTGAATTAAAGAATTTTATCAATGAAATGCTGTTAGATCAGTTACTAAGAGACATAATACTCAGAGAAATATTATTCAGCATGAAAGACTTAATGTACAAGATTGCTATTGAATAAGCATTAGCCTGTGAAATTAGAGTGGACCATATGTGACTTTTAAAAGTGTGACAGAAATAAATTCCTCAGAAATTAATATAAATGCAGCAAAACCATGAGCAAAATTTAATAAGTTTAAAAAGAATCCCCCCATCTGTTATTGTGGAAAAACAGGGATAGGTAAAAGCTAACTGCAAGTTTAAAACAAGAAAATGTTTTACTTGTGTACTTGAGTCATTTATCAAAGTTATATAAATGATGAGTAACAAAACAGGATTCATAATGGAAGAGTAAATTGAAGGGAAGTATTTCAAAAAAGTTGACATTTATAAACAAACTGAAAGATGCAAATGATATGCTAGATTAACTGTTAAAATTTTTGATCAAAATGTACAAATGGAAATTGATAGTGAGGCAGGCATATCATTGATATTGTAAAAATATTGGAATTTGATTCATAGAAAGGCAAACATAGAAGAAAATTGAAAGAGTCTACAGTTATTGTATCAGATGTAAATGGCAACCTTATAACAATTACTGGAGTAGTTACAGTATCTATATGAGTAAATAATCATACAAGCCCATTACCATTATATGTAGTGGAATGAAATATTAACCCACTACTAGGAAAAAGTTGGTTTAAATCTTTTGGAATAAGTATTGGATACAATAAACTGCCTACAATAAAAATGAAATTGTCATTGCTGTGGGAAGAGAGGCCATATTAAGAAAACCATTAGTTTAAAAAGCATAAGTATTATAACTGTGCATTTGGAGGCAATTTGTTAAAGGTTTAATAAAACCATCAACTGTCTAAAGTTGATTTACCATTGAATAATAAGTTAAGAGGAGAAGTGGTGAAGAATGTGAACATTCATAAAATAAGTACTGTATTGGATATGTTAAAACTGCTATAGTAAAAATAACTGAAAAAAAATTCTACCACTACACAAGTTGAAGTCTAAAATTAAAAAGACAGTTATTTGGAAAGTAAAACTTACTGAAAACTAGTGTATGGATTAAAGATATTATAAAAAAATGGTTACTGGGAATAATTACAAAAATTATATCTTAGCAAATACCACATCAAAGAATGGAGAGCCTTTTAGAAGATATAGTGATTACTTCTAATTTGAAAAAGGCAAGTCAGATTGATATTTCTGAAGAAACTGAAATAAAAACTCCTCTTCTCCTATTCAAGAAGAATGTACTAAAGCTAATACTGAGGAATGAAAAAATACTACAAAACCAGTGGAAGATAAAGAAGTAGTAAAACCAAACAGATCTGTTAGAGAGAAATGGAGAATTAAAAAGCTACAAGATTATCTTTTGTAAATAATTTTTTTTCTGTGCAAATAAAAGTGATGTACAAATTCTGCATTTTCTGGAGTAGGAGGATGAATGCTGTGTACACACACACTGATATATATATTTACTGTATTTATTAAAGATAAATAAAGATGTATGTACAAGCTGTTAATAGTAATATATAAAATATTCCAGATATAAAACAACTAATTAGTATGCAGAAAAAAATAAAAGTTACTGGAAATAGCAACAGGCTAATCTGCATGTTAATGAAAGTTACTTTATGCAAACTAGCCAAACTGATAAAGGGTCTGCAGAAGAATTAAGCAAGAGTCAGAAATGGAATGAGTGCGGCTGTAGTGTGAAAGCAGAAGAATAAGTCAGCTGAATTAAAGTGCAGAAAGTGTAAGCAGTATGTTGAAAAGTCAAAGTAAATAGAGGAAGAAGAACAAATGTAAACTAGTGGAAAGTTAAACTAGTAAATATAAAGTTGTTCTGGAAAAAAATAAAGAAGAGGTCTAGTCAAGAATATATTTGAACTATCTGATATAAAGTGTGTGAGCAGTAAAGTGCTTGCGAAATATAGACTTTAGATATATATGTTAATGTCTCAGGAGGTACGTGAACTTTGAAGAGATCTAAGTGATTTTATATTCTACTAGCAAATTAACAAGTTTACTATCTTACTAATACAATTATTAAAGATCAGCCTTTCAAGCTACTGTGCATATGTTTTTTACGAGTGATAATAATAAATGACTACTTTCATTTCCAACACGAGATATAGTATTTAAGAAAGAACAAAATGAATCCACTTATTCTTTCCAACCCAAATGCTTATATATGGGCAAATATTAAGCACTGGAAGTTAAAGCATGAGGATAGACCACTCACTTTAAATTACTGTTTACGATGTCTGAATGAATGACGTCGATAAAATTATCTAGAATTTACTAAACGTCATTCTCAAATAAAACTTAAACATATGTAAATAAGCATTTATTTTATATAGTGCATGTTTATAAATTGTAATACATTAACTATCAGCCTTTCAAGCTACTGTGCATACACTTTTTTATGAGTGTTAATAATAAATGAATACTTTCACTCCCAACACGAGATATAGTATTTAAGAAAGAATAAAATGAATCCACTTATTCTTTCCAATCCAAATGCTTATATATGGGCAAATCTTAAGTACTGGAAGTTAAAGCATGAGGATAGACCACTCACTTTAATTACTGTTTACGATGACTGAATGAATGACGTCGACGAAATTATCTAGAATTTACTAAACGTCATTCTCAAATGAAACTTAAACATATGTAAATAAGCATTTATTTTATATAGCGCATGTTTATAAATTGTAATACATTAAAGATCAGCCTTTCAAGCTACTGTGCATACGCTTTTTTACGAGTGTTAATAATAAATGAATGCAATTTATAAATATGCACTATTTAAAATAAATGCTTATTTACATATGTTTAAGTTTCATTTGAGAATGACTTAGTATATGGATAAATCTTAGTACTGACGTCATTCATGCAGGATAGTAAACAGTCACTTTAAAGTGAGTGGTCTAACTTCATGACTGAACTTCGAATGACGTTAACGAAATTATCCATAAGTACTAAACGTCATTTGGGTTGAAACAGAATAAGTGGATTCATAGCATTCTTTCTTAAATACTATACCATGTGTTGGGAGTGAAATGTAATTCATTTATTATTAACATTCATAGAAAGCGTATGCACAGTAGCTTTGAAAGTGTTAATAATAAATGAATGCAATTTATAAATATGCACTATTTAAAATAAATGCTTATTTACATATGTTTAAGTTTCATTTGAGAATGACGTTTAGTAAATTCTAGATAATTTCGTCGACGTCATTCATTCAGACATCGTAAACAGTAATTTAAAGTGAGTGGTCTAACTTCACACTTTAACTTCCAGTACTTAAGATTTGCCCATATATAAGCATTTGGGTTGGAAAGAATAAGTGGATTCATTTTATTCTTTCTTAAATACTATACCTTGTGTTGGGAGTGAAAGTATTCATTTATTATTAACATTCATAAAAAAGCGTATGCACAGTAGCTTGAAAGGCTGATCTTTAATGTATTACAATTTATAAACATGCGCTATATAAAATAAATGTTTATTTACATATGTTTAAGTTTCATTTGAGAATGATGTTTAGTAAATTCTAGATAATTTCGTCGACGTCATTCATTCAGACATCGTAAACAGTAATTTAAAGTGAGTGGTCTATCCTCATGCTTTAACTTCCAGTACTTAAGATTTGCCCATATAATCATTTGGGTTGGAAAGAATAAGTGGATTCATTTTATTTTTTCTTAAATACTATATCTCGTGTTGAAAGTGAAAGTATTCATTTATTATTAACATTCGTAAAAAAGCATATGCCCAGTAGCTTGAAAGGCTGATCTTTAATGTATTACAATTTATAAACATGCGCTATATAAAATAAATGCTTATTTACATATGTTTAAGTTTTATTTGAGAATGATGTTTAGTAAATTCTAGATAATTTTGTCGACGTCATTCATTCAGACATCGTAAACAGTAATTTAAAGTGAGTGGTCTATTCTCATGCTTTAACTTCCAGAACTTAAGATTTGCCCATATATAAGCATTTGGGTTGGAAAGAATAAGTGGAGTCATTTTATTCTTTCTTAAATACTATATCTCGTGTTGGGAGTGAAAGTATTTATTTATTATTAACACTCCTAAAAAAGTGTATGCACAGTAGCTTGAAAGGCTGATCTTTAATGTATTACAATTTATAAACAAGCGCTATATAAAATAAATGCTTATTTCATACAATTATTATTATTTCTGAGTAAATAAACTCTTGAAGTTTTATTAAATATTTATGTTGTTTTTTATTCAACAATATATATATATATCCACAGATGGCGTTCTACCAAAAACACCGATCAAGCGTATGATTTGTTTACATAAACGTCAGAGTAGTATTCACTATCTCTAACTATAATTCCACTTTCAGATCATGATTTCAAGCTATTTGCTATCATCAGTGAAAGACAGGAATAAAGAAACTAGATCTAAACACAAACTCTGAGCGTTTATGAAACAATTTCTATTCAGCTTGCAAGCGTGAATGTTTTAGACACGTAATGTCTTCAAACTCAGCATAGCAAACCAGATAGCTATATGGGTCTGATCTCAGTTCAGCATCATCACATAGTAGAAACCTCTGCAATCTATATCATTGCAAGAAAGACCTCAAAGGTACATTTATGAAAAACAAAAATGCAAGTTAAAAAACTTGCTAACGCTTGTATTTATGTCCACAGATGGCGTTCTACCAAAAACACCGATCAAGCGTATGTTTTGTTTACATAAACGTCAGAGTAGTATTCACTATCTCTAACTATAATTCCACTTTCAGATCATGATTTCAAGCTATTTGCTATCATCAGTGAAAGACAGGAATAAAGAAACTAGATCTAAACACAAACTCTGAGCGTTTATGAAACAATTTCTATTCAGCTTGCAAGCGTGAATTTTTTAGACACGTAATGTCTTCAAACTCAGCATAGCAAACCAGATAGCTATATGGGTCTGATCTCAGTTCAGCATCACCACATAGTAGAAGCCTCTGCAATCTATATCATTGCAAGAAAGACCTCAAAGGTACATTTATGAAAAACAAAAATGCAAATTAAAAAACTTGCTAACGCTTGTATTTATGTCCACAGATGGCGTTCTACCAAAAACACCGATCAAGCGTATGTGGTGATGCTGAACTGAGATCAGACCCATATAGCTATCTGGTTTGCTATGCTGAGTTTGAAGACATTACGTGTCTAAAAAATTCACGCTTGCAAGCTGAATAGAAATTGTTTCATAAACGCTCAGAGTTTGTGTTTAGATCTAGTTTCTTTATTCCTGTCTTTCACTGATGATAGCAAATAGCTTGAAATCATGATCTGAAAGTGGAATTATAGTTAGAGATAGTGAATACTACTCTGACGTTTATGTAAACAAAACATACGCTTGATCGGTGTTTTTGGTAGAACGCCATCTGTGGACATAAATACAAGCGTTAGCAAGTTTTTTAACTTGCATTTTTGTTTTTCATAAATGTACCTTTGAGGTCTTTCTTGCAATGATATAGATTGCAGAGGCTTCTACTATGTGGTGATGCTGAACTGAGATCAGACCCATATAGCTATCTGGTTTGCTATGCTGAGTTTGAAGACATTACATGTCTAAAAAATTCACGCTTGTCAGCTGAATAGAAATTGTTTCATAAACGCTCAGAGTTTGTGTTTAGATCTAGTTTCTTTATTCCTGTCTTTCACTGATGATAGCAAATAGCTTGAAATCATGATCTGAAAGTGGAATTATAGTTAGAGATAGTGAATACTACTCTGACGTTTATGTAAACAAAACATACGCTTGATCGGTGTTTTTGGTAGAACGCCATCTGTGGACATAAATACAAGCGTTAGCAAGTTTTTTAACTTGCATTTTTGTTTTTCATATATATATACATAGAGAGAGAGAGCTCACAAATAAGTTCTTAACAAGCTTTGCAGAATATCCCCAACCCCAGATTAGTTTCTGCTACTGGCTTACTCAGTGAGGTGCTACGATACTCATGCATTATATATTCAGTTGCCAACTGATTGCATGACCCTGAATAGATTATAAACAATTTTTATCCCTGCAATTATATGGAGATCAATTAATGATTACAAAATCGATTTGGAATTTTTAGCACTCGGCCACATAGGAATCATATCACTCAAACATGTCAGGATGATTTTCGATCCAAATCCCTTACTCCTGTAGTTGGCTTTATGGAACAAGTACTGATAATATTGTCTCTAGGCAATCATATGAATGGCATTCGACCTATTCATAAATTTTCTATCAAGATGTATAGCAGGTATTTATAATTGATTTCTTTCACCAGATTGAATGTGTTTGCTGTTGACACAACAATAATCAATGGTAATCAACATCATCCTATAAATATTTATTATCATTATAAAAAATTACTAATAAGACATTACCAATAACACATTAAAAAAAAAAAAAACTAACAGAAGCATAATGCAGAAAAAAAAAAGTACAAATCTTCCTTATGAAGGTTTTCTAGAAAAGGTAAATAAAGTGAGAATTGAGTTAATATTTTAAAATTAGAACAAGAAATATAATCAGCATTACACTAATAATAATCAAATAGCTTTATTGGTAAACAGTTCATAAAATGTTTGAAACCTGGAAATGTCTAGTATGAAAAAAAAGTACAGCTCTTTTTTATGAAGGTTTTTTTTAGAGAAGACTAAGGAATATTCAGTTTATATTTCACTATAGAATAAGAAATATAACCAGGTGAAAACATTATACTAATAATAGTAATAATAAAACAAAGCAAAACTCTCCATACAGTATTGCCACCCTGTGCCAACCAGAGTAATCAATGAATGCCAGAAGGCTTGTGCATAAAATCCCTATCTAATGCCTACTCGTCCAATATCCCCAGACTAGTTTCTGGCTTGTGGCCATCGTCAGGGGATATTGGATGAGTAGGCATTAGATAGGGATTTTATGCACAAGTCTTCTGGCATTCATTGATTACTCTGATTGGCACAGGGTGGCAATACTGTATGGAGAGTTTTGCTTTGTTTATAAACAATTATGTGCTAGTATAAGATAGTGATCATGTGATACTTAATGGTTTAATAGTAATAATAAAATGGTTTTATTGCTTGAGAGTTCATAACAAGTTTGAGCACAGGAAGTGCCAAAACTGAAATCAATCCATTGATTTTACACTCCAGATTCTGCCACTCCATTTAATCACACAAAGTATTATATTAATAAATACCATGTTAGCATGTCAAAAATAATTTCACAAGCTGAGATTTCACAAGGTATTAATGAAAATATAAGTTTCTTAAAGTTGTTTTTTTTTTTAAATCAGGTCTTGCATTTCTAAAAAATGAAACAAACCAAACACTTAATATTTTCAGAAGGAAAGTGAAATAATTTTTAAAATAGGCAAAAAAGCAATTCCAAGTGCAAGCAGATATAAGATAAAATAAATTGGAATAAAGTAAAAAAAAAATATTCACTGAAATATAAATAATAAATTTAATTTAGAAAATACAAAATTTGGAGAAATGAAATCGAAATTAATATAATACATTAAAAAAATTTATTTTTAATCATTACCAATTCACAGCATGATGAAGGTCTTTCATCCAAAGATTTTTTCTCATCATTACATTCAACTTCTTTATCCATTTCTCTTGTGATTATTTTCTAGACATTTTATAACAATAGTATATTCAGTCAAGCTTCATTTCAATCCCTTCATTTTTTTCAATGGTGTCAAAAATATGTATTGTTTTCTTATATATGTATTTCTTTTTTTGTTAGTTATTGCATACATCTTTTCATAGTTTACTGTTTAATTATTCTAATGCATTTTTAGTAAGTCTATGTGTCAAATCAGAAAAAAAAAGCATGGGTAAAACATATTTATTAACTTTTGTTGCCTAACATAGGTATTTCTTACTTTTAGTTTGCTAGTTAATTTTACCAAAAAGCACTCATTCTGGGGTTTAAGTAATTTTGCCTATTATGTTTCAATCTATATCAATAGTCTGTCCAAACTATTTTTAGTTATTAACTTTTAATTTTTTATTGACATAAGACTTAGCATTGTAATATATAGTTAGATATGTTGTTGCTGATTTGATTGTTGAAGAAAATAAAAATTAATGGAAATTTAAAAAAATATATTTGATATGAAAGAAAAAGAGTTAAAAGCAAAAAATAAATGAAAGAAATGAAAAAGCAAAAATGGAGATAAATAAGAAATTAATATTAAATTAAAATTTATGTACAACATGCTAAAAACTTTTGGAAATAAAAATAGAAGTTGATCTGATGAATAGAATTGAGAGATAAAAGGGGAAGAAAGTCACAGTAAGAGAAATAGAAGTTTTAATTCTCAATTCAAAAGTATTACAAATTTAAAAAAGTTTAAATTAAATAGAAATTGTAGTAATAATACACTTTTAGAAAAAACTTTATTTAAAAAAACTGAGAATAAAAAAGACAGAAGAAATCCACTATTACAAAGTAAAGAAAATTTTAATTTGTTAATTAAATGTTTTGATAACATTACAAATGAATATAAAAATATTCCAAAAGATTGTGGAAAAATAAAGGTACAAGTATACAATGGGACCAGAGATTATAGATATATGATTTCTGAATTACTAGTGAATTCTGAATTATATTATCATCATGTAAACTACTGACTTAGAGATTATAGATATATATTAAGTAGATCACATATGATGCCTGCATCATATTTTTATTATGTAAAGTAAACCATTATCCTAGAGGCTATAAGTGTATTCTATCTGCACCAGTTTGTATCAGTGTTAACCTTCAGTACTGAGACTTTATATAAATATTACATGTATCACTAAAGCCTGCTTCATATTACTATTATGTAAACCAAAACATGGACCTAGAAGCTATAAGTATATGCTGTCTACACCAGTTTACATTATATTGTGATTATATAAAATCTTGGGCACAGATGCTATATATTTTGCTACATGCTTTACTAGTCTAGCCTGCTTCATATTACCATCATGTAAAATAAAACATGGATCTGCATCATTCATCAAGTAAAGTAAAACATGTCCTGGAAAATTACTAGTGAAGATTATTATCTTACCATGTGGAATAAACCATTAGTTAGGTGCATTGCATTTGCATCATTAATAAGTTTATCATTTTACTATTGTATAAAGTCTAACTATGAACCTAGAAGCTAAAGGTATATGATGCCTGTATCATTGATGAAGTCTGCATTATATTACCATTATGGAAAGTAAACCACTACTGAAGCTATAGATGCTATATATATTGTACCAGGTGCATTCGAATAGAATGATCCAATATACTCTATTTGTAGGTTTAGCTGGGTTCAAACCTTATTTATCATAAATTTATAATTTTTATATTATAAATATTACATGAACAGACTGGTCCTTCAAGCAGAAAGGAGAATACCATCAATAAATGATACCCACAGTCAGACTAACCTATGCAATGCATAAAAGACCACATTTCCAGACCGGGGCCCACCTTGACTGCTAGATTCAAACCCCTACTATCCAAGCACTTTATTTGTTTTGAGGTAAACATCAGGCACCAGCTAGTTATGAGAACTAATGTGTTTGACAGTAGGCCCATAATCCAGTGCTCAAAATATCCCATGACTAGCTCAATCAAAAGTAATTATTGCCTTAATTAGTGGTAAAAAGAATTGACTGACAAAATTAAGCTTAAAGATAATTTATTTAACTAGATATTTATTATTGTAATTTTTAAATACTTTTATAAGAACTTAATTAATTTAGACAATGATAATTACATATACTAACTATGCACATACTCTGAATTCATATAATAAACTAGAACAGAACATAGGCATTAAATAATACATGACACTTAAATGAATACATGAAATCAATATAATAGAGTATTCACATACACGACATTTCAAAACATGCACATCAATAGTTTTTTATGCATGCTATAGAGTTCATTATTAATTGACTCTGGGAGACTTCAAATTATTGCAATGGCTACTTTAACTAGAAATGGAAATACTAAAAGTTACTTATTACCTAGGATTTGAACGTTGACTTCTTGCTGGTTGTGCTTCAATTTAAAATCTGTCCAACCGGTTGGATGTGAAGTTTTTTTTTGAGGAGGTTTAATGCTAAGTGTTCCGAGGCATTTTTCTTTAAGACAGATATTGAAAGCGTATTTTCAAGTTGTTAGGCAGGCATTATTTTCCCGGGCAGGTTGGCTGTTTCATCAGACTCAGACTGGAGCAAAGTCATATGTTTCTGATGATGATTAACAATGCATGATTGATTCTGGATGCATAATAGACTGATCTGATTAATTGACTGAACTGAACTGATTGAATATCCTGTTGTCATTTTGGTGTCCTTCAGCTATATTTGTTGTTGAAATTCCTTAGATAAGCTTTTAATCCTGTTGTTTGAGTTCTTTTAATTAGTGGTCATTGCAAACTTGTTGTTTTTAATTTCATAGCCATTACAAATTTGTTGTTTAATTTTTTAACTTTCTTATTTCATTTTATCAACACGCACACATTTTGCTATGTTTACAATCGTTATTACACACATATATATATATTTTTAAATGACGGGAAAAGATCTTCCCTTTTTTTCTTTAATTTAAATGATGAGGTATTTTTAATTATTTGAAATTCAACTAATTTTTTCCCGTAAAACTATGAATTAATTGTTTTTAGCAAATTGCCCTTTTTTTTCTTTAATGTTTTAAACGAAGAGAGAGATTTATTCTTGAACGGTCATAACTTATAACTTTTATTTACTTTCTAAAATTGTTGAGTTAATCTTCCTTCCCCTTCTAATTAATTACTTGTACTTTTATTTCAAACTACTAATAATAGAAAAAACTCTCTAGATTTTTATAAATTTATTTATTGATTTATTAACCATCGCGTTATTTATGATAATTTTATTTTAATACTTTTTAGCCAAAAATTAATATATATGTACCGCTACGATATTGGTACAATATATATATATATGTACATCACTTGCAAAGTCTATATCATTATTGTCATGTTTTTATATCACGATCAGTTCATTAATATTCAGGTCACCAATCCAGATTATATAGATATCCATTTACCAATAAAATTTGACTAATTTTTTTAAAATTGGTAGTTGAGATTTAGTTAATTATGGATTACTATCAGATATACTACTTATATACAAAATAAATTATTTACATATATGTATTTAATTTATCTTGGAAAGACAATAGAGTATTGTGCCTTAACATTCTAGTTGTAATTTACTATTATTTCCATGTATATAATTTTAAATGAACTAAGTTATAGATGAATACCATATAATACTAAATTGTCCATTCACTTTATTACTGTTACACAATGTTTTATTTACCACCCTTTTTTCCAGTTTCGATTGTGGGCAATCTTCTTCAGAACTTTCCATCTCCTAGCGTCAACTCATAATGAATGATCACAAAGAATTATGAGAAATAGAGTATTCAAGATGATTAATATATTTATTGAAACAATCATATCTTAAGATTATTTGAAGACCTGTATTGTGTTTAAAACAATGGAAAATTATAACCAACGATGTCAAGAGTTATTGCTCAGGTTCTTCCATAGCAGTTAAATAAATATCTAGATGGAAAGTAACAATTTATTTTATTTGTATCTCAAAATATATTTTGAGATACATTTGTCTCATGCTATAATATAAAGTGTGCACATATATATATATTTAAAAAGGAAAAGTAATGATCACAGACAAAATATATGTACAGTATATAATTATTTGAAAATAAAAATTAAATGGCATTATTGAGCAATAATTTGACAATACTATAAATTATTTAAAATCAAAAATTAAATAAACTTTTGTAGTTCTACAATGTAAATGAGAATTTTCTTTATTAAAGTAAAATGAAAGTTAAATAATGTAATATTTGGAAGTGAACATCATATTTTGCTTTGTTGTAAGGTTGTCTTGTTTACAAATTTATGATTTTAGATTTGTAATTTAAGAAATTATAATTAATTTAATGGGTTGTAATTAAGTGATTAACTTTTAAATAATACCAGGTGCTGTAAAATTACCTGCTTTTTAAAAAATATATTTCTTTGATTTTAGAGTATCATAGGCTGAGAAAAGTATTTAAGCCATACTTTCAAAAAAGCATATCAGATCGATGATTTGAAAGCAGTTGCATTACAGCCCATGCAAATTGATATTAATCAATGAAATATAATATAAATCTTTATTATATAATAATAACAACTTGTAAATACATCACAGAAAAATTATATATAATTACCAAAAAAGGCTTTTATATATATATAATTTTTCTGTGATGTATTTACAAGTTGTTATTATTATATAATAAAGATTTATATTATATTTCATTGATTATAAGATAAACAACATAAAGGAGTATTATTTCTTAGAATTAAGTAAATTGATATTAATATACCAATGTACAACAAGTTAAACTTTATTCTGCAATTGAATAGCTAGAGTCTATAAAATAGTTTAATCAGTCATCATAAAAGCATTCCATTATGGAAGAACTTCACTATATTAGTGGAAATTTAAAGATGAAGCACTAGACTGAAACAAGTGTACCAGTTGTCCCTATCCATCAGGATTTATGCTTATCTTGAAACTTACTTAGATGGAATTCTTTTGAAACCTTGTCAATAAAAGCCCATTAAACCTACTAAGGAACCAGGTTTAGTTTGTAATGTCTTTCTTACCTATAAATATAACTGATCCAACAACAGATAATTATTTTCAGTTATTAAGTATAGAATAGAAAATTATATAAACTAAAGAGAGAAAGTTAAAATTTCGAAGAGGAAAGCAAAAATTGAACTTTTATGTTGGATAATCATAGTTTAAGTAATTTCTAAAACTAATTAATTTTGTATTTCAAAAAGAAAAGGACCCTGTGCAGAATGAAAACACTTGTCAAGAAAGAGAAAAACTCTAAGCATCTTGAATACTAAATTGAATAAGCAAAAGTAATCAAAAGAGTGTAATAAAACAGTATGTATACATTTTTTTCTATTTTATCTCAAAGATTTGGAAAAGTTGATAACCAAAGTTATCTGGGTATTTTAATTTGTCAAGGTCATTAATCAACTTTTTTTAATATGAGTATCAAACTCTCCATAAAGTAATGTCATGAAGTGCAAGCTTTCATAATCAATGGATACAGGAAGGTTTGTCCATAAAATCCCTATTTAATGTTTACTCATCCAACATCTCCAGACTAGTTTCTAGCTTGTGGCTTTCATCAGTGAGGAACCTTGGATTTGATAGCCCTGCACCTTGAACTTAAGATCAAATTCAACCCTCCAGCAGCTACCTTTTACCTATTTGGTTAACTACAAATCTAGGAGCCCAAGATAAAAACACTATAATGTTTTCAACCCAAGTTCATTCGCTTGTAAAGTCATATAATTCTGAACTCAGTTCAGAATCTATACTTTTTGTGTTCTTGGTTGTCAAAAACCAGTCACCATTAACTTATTCACAGGTTATCTAATAAAACATCATATGAACAACATTTCATATGCACATCCATGCTGTTGATAAGGGTATTAAACTCTCCATACAATAGTGCTACCAAGTGCAAGCCTTCATAATCAATGCATGCAGGAAGGTTTGTGCATAAAATCCCTATCTAGTGCCTAATCATCAAACATCTCCAGACTAGTTTCTAGCTTGTGGCTTTCATCTGTGAGGAGCCTTGGATTTGGTAGCACTGCACCTAAATCTTAAGATCCAATGCAACCCTCCAATCTGGTTAATTATAAAGCTAGGAGCTCAAGATAAAAACAACATAATGTTTCAAACCCAATTTTATTCATTTGTTAGTCGTATAAATCTGAACTCAGTTCAGCATCTATACATTTTGGTATCTTTGGTTTTTAAAAAACCACAATCACCATTATACTATGGCCAGGATAGGTATGGAACCAAATCATCATATGATCACCATTTCTTATGCTTACACATGCTATTAATAAGAGTACCAAACTCTTCATACAGTGACTTCCACTTGGTGGCACTACTATATGGAGAGTTTGATACTCTTATTAACAGCATGTGTAAGCATATGAAATGGAGATGATGTGATTTTTTTAAATATTAGAATTATAGAGCATTTTAATATTATTACTTAGTTTTAATTGTGTTTTAAATAAGAAATTGCATAAATATTTAATGTTTTTGATTAGTGTATGTATTTTCTTGTTAATGTACATTTTTATTTGGCATTAATTAATTGAAGTTTAGATAAAATATGATATAAAGCTATTGTTACAATTACTGAATTCTTAACTGGTATATTGTATAATAAAATTCTCACTTCTATCATATTCAAAACTCTTTTGACATCTATTATTATTTGTATTTATTAAAATAATTTTCTTTTATCAAAATGTAAAGTCTCTGGCCCTATTTTAGCATTTCATGCTAAACTTCACTATTTGGTGTATATGATAATTGGTTCATCATCACTATCATCAGGTTAACCAATATTGATTCTGCAGAAAAAGTTTCTCTATATTCAATTAAGTTTCTTTGATTTTTTTAAATTCTTTTTTTCACATCACACTAGCAAACTTTCTTATTTATTTATCTTAAATACTGTCTCTTTCTGGGTTTTTTACAATCCCTTGGAGTCCAGTTTAAGATTTTAATCATTCATCTATTATCATTTCTTTTAGAAATATATCCATCCTACCTCCACTTTAGTCTGTTAACTCTTTCAATGATATCAGAAACACTTATTTCTCTCAGCCTTCGGTTTCAATCTCTTTTTGTCACTCCTCTCCATACCTCATTGAATGGTCTAAGGGGTCTGAATCTCTTACCTGTTAAATGTTGACATAGCAGATCCATAGGTAAGAACTAGTAAAATACATTATTGTAAACCATTCTTTTATTTATCTTAAAAGCATGTTTCCATCTTTATTAATAATCTGATCAAGATATTACAATTGTTAATTTCTTCTAATTCATTGTTATCAATCTTTTTTTGAGAAAATCCATTGAACACTCTTTTTATCACTTATTTTTATCCTAATCTTATTTTCATCTGATAACTCTTGCAACATTCTCTGAAACTCTGAAAGATTTTTTGCAAAAACCTTATCATGTGCAAAATCTAAATGACTTAAATAATTTCTATCCTAATCTCTTACTTTCATCTGTTAACTCTTGCAACATTTTTGAAGCTCTGAAGCATTTTTTGCAAAAACCTCATCATGTGCAAAATCTAGATGACTGAAATAATCTCATATATTTATACTTCTTTAGCTTTCCATTTTAACCCACAAAATACTTCTTGTAATAGTGCAGTAAAAATTTTAAAGACAGGATTCAAGTGTCATACATCCTTGTCATTATTAATCTTTCTACTATCACTATGTAGTCTAATCATTGCTGCTTTATTTTGGTAAATATTTTTTAGAACATGACAATATTCTGAGTCTGTTCCCTTTGCAACAATGCTTTAATCACTATATAAATGTTTATAAAATCAAATTCTTTTGATAATGTACAAATGCAAAGCATTGTTTTTTTTTAATACCTTATCTCAATACTTGAGGCTAATCCACTATGCTAAAACCACTTTTAACTTCACCTTATTTTTTTAGTTTTTTAAAATTTATAAACTGTTATTATCTTAGTAAAAATATTGTATAGAACTGATAAAAGTGTGATATGTCTGTAATTTTTAAAATCTTTATCACCTTTTTTAAAAAATCAATATTTCTTTTGCATTCTTCCAGTCTTGTGGTTTACATCTTCATCATTTAGACATTTGGTATATAATTTAACCAATAATTTTTCTATCTCTTTACTGGCTTCTTTAAAAATATTTACTATAATTTCATCATAACTTGGAGCTTTTCCCTTCATAGACTTGGATGTCTCACTTTTTCATTTAAAATTCTGGGCAACACTGAAGTAGTAATAAGTATAGAGAATACTTTGTTTTCTTGTTTTTTTTATTGCTATATAATTCTGGTACTTATGTAAATCCCTGCTGGAAGCTTGCCAGTCATTTTATTTTAAATAATCCATTTTCAGGGCTTTCTAGTATAAACAGTAGAGCTGACTCTTAAGTTATCATATTCAATATTCACTCTTTTTTTAAAATTTATTATAATGATAAATAAAACAAACACAAAAGTCCAAAGAATTGTAATTAATTTTTTTAATGTAAATTCACTACATCAGCTGTAAACTAATCTCAATGTATTCACAATATTTTGGAGCATTCTAAACACGTTCCTTTTCAAACAGATAGGCACATAAAACATGTTTACACATTGCATCTCTGTTCAGACATAAAGAGCACTATCCAGTAATTCTGAAAATATTCCACTGCATCTTGTTCTGTAGATGAAAGATTCCAAATTTTAACTATATTTCCAAAAATGATGAGCAAAGAAGGAATATTAAAAGAGTCACTATGTGTTAACAAATGTTTAAAAAATGATAATTTTAGCCACGTGTTATCTGTTCGAGTTGTGAATGGAGTTTATTTTAAAAATGTATTCAAAGTTTTTAAAATTAACATTCAATTTAGAATCCATTTGTTAATATTTTTAAAGTTAACAAGCTATACATGTTGAAGATAATAATTTTGAGGGGAAAAAATGTAAACAAATACTTCGACCCTGAAAATTGTTTTCATTTTTTTTTTCGAAATTATTTTCTCGAACATGTTAGTTTGTTAACTTTAAAAAATATGAACAAATGTATTCTAAATAATTTAAACAAACTAGCTGTCTGATTTTATGTCAGTGCTAACAAACCCTATAACAGTGAATTTTCTGAGATGAAGTAAGAATGCTTCCTTAGCTGGAATTAATTTTTTTCAATTTATTCAATGCTGATAATGTACATCTTGGATCTCCACTGATATTGTATTAACTTTTCTCTTCTTTCTGTTTAATAGCTTTTTCCTGAGCCAGAAAAAGTTGTTACAAAAACCCTTGCTTGTTTTTGATCTTATTTTTAAACTAAGTTTCTTTTTACTATTTTTTTTTAATTACCTTTAATTATGACTGATTAAATTTAACTCTAATTAAATTTTATCTTAATTCTTTTAATTTTTTTTAAAAAAAAGTTTTAGATTTAATTGAATTGTTAAATCACATTGTAATATCTATAATTTTAATTTGGTAACTTATGCAATGTTTTACAGAAGGTTTTTACAAATTTTGTGGATCTCTGTTTATTTATATATATAATTATCTAATATAAATTTACATATAGATATATGATATAAATTTAATCATTTTATTACATTCTTTTTTTTTTTATTACAGCAATTTTTGTTTTTATACAGGAATTTATAGTAAATCTCCCATTTGAAGCTTATTTGATTAAGGAGACTTGTAATGCACCACTTGGTTAGAGCTGGCCAAAACCACATTATAATATATTGAAAATATTTATTAACAATCATATGAAATAATATATCCAGGGAAACTATTAAATATAAATTTATAAATGATTTCACATATAAAGATATGTTTGAGTTTATGGGTAATACGGTAAAGATAATGATTAAAATCTTTATATGTCCTACTGCAGGTGAAAGGTTATCCAGCAGATCCATATAGAGAAATAATAGTGGAAAATGAGAACATTTTTCTAATAATTGCTTTATCTTTCAATCACTAGTATTATATAATTAGCTGGATTGGCAGTGATTTAAATATTCTGTCCAAATTCAATCTCATATTAAAAGCATGGTAATTGACAACTTAATTTTTAAATAAAATTTATTAACATTCATTCTTAACAAGATTTTTTAAAGATATCTATCATCTAGTCTTCACAAAACAAAATTATTTTAATAATCAATAATGCAAGTCATATGAATGAATACGATCTTATTACTTTTCAATATACAGTATATATAATTAAATAACTTGAAAAAAATTATACAACAAACATTGCAGTATTAAATATATATACATATCATTTCTTATAGTCATTTTTCATTATATGAATATAATGTCAAAAAAATTATAAACTCTTAAACAATTGTAAATTGAAAAAATAGACAACTCATAAGTATACAATTTAATTTAATATCAAATCGATTTTCATTCACATATGGAAACTTGAGAAGGTTCATATGTAAATGAAAATCAATTTGATATTAAATTGCATACAGAAAATAATGTACCAAACAATCACCTATATATTGACCACATGAGTGTGCCACCAAGCTTTTAACAGCCTAGAAAATGTACTTTTTGTGATACAATACATATTGATGGGTTAATAGTACTGTCTATAAATAGGTAAACTTACATAGCAGAGCTAGATCAAAAATAGAGATTTCATTCAGTAAAACAATTGGAAGGTAGATAGCAACAACAAATGCAAGCAAATATTATAGATATGTTTATTTTTAAAAAAAATGTAAATTCAATAATGGATTTATAAAAAATACACACAAAAAAAATACACCAATACATATAATCATGTATCCAGATATAATTGTTACTGAGATATGCCCTTCCTTTGCACGATAGAGTCAATTTATTATTTAAAAAAAAAAAATCAATATTTCCACATAGTTTAAGCTTCACTAAAAAATGAAATAATTTTCTTAAATGGTAATTCTATAAATGTACACAAACTAAAGAACTTTCACTTTTGTTTTTAAGTTTGCAGATTCTAATATAAAATTTATTTATACAAAATTGATCTTCTTTATAATACAAGTTATGGTGTGATTATGCCATAGCTGCAAGAAATAAAAACAAACAAATAGTAAATAATTTGCATTATATATCAGATTATTAATATAATACATAGGAAGCTATTTCAAAGTTTAACCGGTGTACAAATAACCTACCCAAAAATTTATTATTTACGTACTAGTTTAAATAGTAGCCATGTAACTAATCATGATTCAGTAGGTTTTGTTAAGATAGTGAGAAATACACAGTTCTTGATGTTAAACAAATATATATTGAGTGGAGTTACAAATAGGCCATGCTTTTGCATACATATACTTCGTAACAAGACACTTATATACATAAGTGTTATAATAATAGTATAAGCCTAAGTAATTTCTCTCTCTAATCTACTACACATAAATATAAAATATTGAATTATCACTTGAAAATATAATTATAACTATGCTGAAAATAACAGTTTAATGAATTTCTTTTATTTATTTGGAAGAAATTCACTGATTACAAAACTTGCAATCTTTAATATTATGAAGAGGAAAAGAAATTGTTTCTTTTAAAATAAAATAAAGACTAAAAACAAAATCTAGTCATTATAACGTGTTTGCTCTCAAATGTGTAACTAAAAAGCTTACCTCATTCATATTTTATTATTACTATTTCTCATATAATAAAAAAATCCATATTTAATAAAAATATGAATTATATATATTAATCTAAAACCAGCTATATAATATTAACTTAACTCTAAACATTAAATAATACTGTATGGTATTCAATAATCACTTATGACTTACTGAATTTAGGATAAAAGTTCATTTTAATTTACTATAAGTCCATAATGAGTAACAAACATTTTCTTTCTAAATAAATTTGAAATGAGTACATACTCTTTTTGGATTATTCATCATGATTCTTACTGGGATCGGTTGATATTTGTCCATGGCAGAATTGGTATCTTATGAGTGCAGATGGTTAGTTGATTAAGAATTTGGCTTCATATGAATGCTGAGACTATAGCCTGAAGAGAGAACTTTACTTTTGAAAGCTTAGCAGAGCATATTGGCTATGAAGACCACTGTGCTTCATTTCTGTTGCATCCTTGCTTAATTTATTTACAACATTTAGAATAACATGGAAGTGAAGTTCAAAACTGTCTTTATACAATGTAAAACAGATTGGCATATTCTTTCTTGTTCTTTTTATATTCCGAATAAATTTATAAAACTGAATGTTTTTGTAGGGCTTCTACTATTGTTCTTTTATAAATTTCTAAAATCTTCTCAGCAACAATTTCCCCAAAATCGTTTCAGATAAGCCTCATTTTTTACAATTATTAAATTCTGATCTAATTAATTTACATTAACAAATTCCTTTATGACAATGCCCAATGCATGTAAATTGTCTATTTCTTAAATTCCTTATCCTTAAATAGATTTAAAACCATTTTATTCAGATTAAGCAGTCCTTTTATAAAATTTCTTATTGAATGATAAAAAAAATGTTACAAAAATGCATTTCACTATTATTTAAGATTATATCTATTAAATCTCTTAGTTAATCAAAATTAAATAATTTACAATTTAATGAACTATGAAATAATACAAATTTTAATATTAACCAAACTAATGTAAAAAAAAAAAAAAATTTGAGACCTGGTCAAGTGTCTCAACTGCACTTTCAGTACAAAAAGGAAAAAAAATAAAATTATTTTACTCTAGATCTCTTTCTCCTCCTTTTTTTTTTCAAACTACACTTGACAAATGTTTGTACTACCATCTGCCAACTGACTAACCTCCCAAGTAATGTTAATTATTGTTATTTGTTTATTCTATATTGCCTCACCTCTTTAGCCCTGCCAGTCAAAGATGTTGGGTGTTATAAGACCCAAGTATGCCAGATTCACTCTCAAGAATAAATGCATTATGACTACTTTTATTTTGTATTGTGAATGGAGACTTTATATAAAAGGAAAAAACTTTTTATACTGATGTTGTGTATGATTACTGATGTGCAGTTTTCTCACAAAAATGCAATCCTCCATATTGTATTGGCATGGCTACTGGTTTCCTCATTTTCTTCACAAGTTGGTCATATGCTCTAATCTTGCAGGAGCCTTTTTTTATCATGTTCTATATCAATCCTTTCCCAGATCACTGGTAGAAGCATTTTTAAAATTAAAATAATCTTTATAAAAGTGTAATGTTATCGAGGAGAATCCTGTGGATTCATTTTGAGTCTAGTTAATATATTTGATATTGTTTGATTGACCAATTCCCTATCATTCTTACTTACATACAGCTGAAACAAATGATTCAGCTCTCTCATAACCCTCTCACACAGGTTTGATTGGGGATTAGGTATGGAAATTTAGCAGATGCTGAATGTCCTATTGTTGAGTCCATTGTTTTCATTGACAGGATTTAGGAGTTCCATGATTTATATGAACTGGCATTTTCTTACCTTTAGAAACTGCTGTTCCTGCAAGTATCGATATTGTCTGCATGATGGCAAGGGACCATAAAAATCAGTGGCTGGCAATTCATTTGGTTTCTGAGCTAAGATAGGTTGTAAAATCCCTGTGAATTTACTTGTGTTTTGCCTATGAACAAATGTGACATGTTTCTAAGACTGACAGCACATTAGCAAACAAGCTCCGCCAGTAAAATACCAGAGTATATGCTCTACTTTACATGGACTGAAATGTCTGTAGAGGCAATATACACCCTTTTAGAATAAATTAAATTCTTTGGGTACAAGACATCTCCATAAACCTTCTTCTGTTACTTTGTAATGTAATATCCCATCCATTAATTTATATTCTTTTCTCATCTTCTGGAACTTTTCAGCATCGGAATGTAATGGGGAAGGCTGACCTTTCTAGCATGCCATAATCTTTGCATATTTTGAGTCTATTGTCAGTAATTCATGATGACATTATAGATTTTTTTCTACAGACTCATCAGTGGCTAGTGTGATGGCAGCAATCAACTCCTGATGATATTGGGGTATGTCTATAGGATTACAGCTCAGGATATACACTATAATGTTGTCAGTGTCTTTGCAATAGATAATCTTATATGTAAATTATTGCAACAATGAGCTCCATCTAATTAACTAGTCATTACTCAAATAACTACTGTTGAGAAATTCCAAGCTCTTATGATCAGTAATAATGATATCAACTGACCCTATCAAGAATTGCTTAAATTTACTGAAGACCCATGCTATGGCTAGAGATCTTGTCTCAATAGTAATGTAATTCTTTTCAGCAAGTTCAACTACAAAAATATAATACTTTATGATGATGATCATCATCAATTTGAAACAATAGCATCACCAAACTGGATTACTACTATTGGTCTGAAGATAAAAAATCTTAGTGTAGTCCAGATAAGCTAGAACTACTTGTTCCAAGAACTTATTTTTAATATGATGGAAATCATCATCTTGTTAGGACTCTCAAGTCCATCTTTGGTCCTTTTTTAGAAATAAAACTAAGAGTGAAAAGTTATCAGCAAAGTTTTGATAAAACGTGTAGTAAAAATGCATAATCCCAGGAAGGATTGCAACAGCCTATTAATAGATGGTGGGAAATTTTATATCATGGTAATCTTATCAGGATGTTTATAACTCTTTGCCTTTTAAAAAGCCCAAAAATAACACCTCTTCCACAGCAGGTAACTTTTCTTTAAATTGATGTTTTTTTGTCATTTTCTTAAAAACGGTTTTAGGTATTACTCCATATTTCTTGAAGCAATGACTATATCCATATACAAAAACTACAAAGTTCTTTACTTTATCAGACAGTACTTGATCAAGATATCTCAAGAGTCAATTCACTATTGATCAATCCAAAGGACAGTTTGAAAACATAATTATATCCTAACGAATTTCTTAACAAATGATAAGAAAATTGATCACAAAAATGCATTTCACTTTTATTTAAGATTACATCTATTAAATCTTAGTTAATCAAAATTAAATAGTTTAAAATTGAATGTGAAGTTAACTATAAAATAATATGAATTTTACCATTAACCAAACTAACATAAAAAAAAATAATTTTAAGATAATGTTACTAATATTCACAGAAACCTATTTTTGTGACTGTAACAGTAAATTATATATTTTACCAAGGATAATAATAAATTATAGACAGAAATCTTTTTGTATTAAATAACATATTTGTTGTTGTATAACTTTTTCAGTTTTAATTATTTATTAATTTGTGAAAATATGATACAATGGGCTATACTTATTTGCCTATTATAATAATCCATATAAATAACATTTTATAAAATCAATTTTTGTTTTGATTTACCTAAATTTACTAGCAGTTACAACTTTCCATATAATTGCATATGTACTTTATCAACGTTAACATATCTATATTAACTTAAATAAATAGTTTCACTAAATCTTTTTTTGTTATGATTTTTAAAATATCCTAAAACATGTAATTTCTATTCACAATTCATTCTATTATCTATATCTTTTTTATTCACACTATAATTCGCCTTACCTCTTTGTGGTTTTTCCAAAATAATTCAAATAAAACATTGCAATCATTACAATTGTTGTTTTACATTATTTTTGTTTTATGCTGTTAACATTATCCTTAGCTTTATATTCTTCCAATCTAATTTTACGGTTTCTGGCAATTTTTTATGCATACATATTAAATATATTAAAACTTATTTGTATTTTTATTTGCATGATTTTATTTTTTCTCATTCTTCATATTTTTAATAATTAAAATTTTTTAAGTATTTTTTCTTTTATCATTTTTTATTTTCATTTTAGAACTGCTATTTTCTTTCTCTTTAACATCTATTACCTCTAGTCATTCAAAAGATATCACAAAGAAAAGATGGGGCATGTAGCAAAAAAACATAAAAAAGCAGAACCATGCCATGTTTTTTTTTAAATTACAGACCACAGAATGAATTGTTAACTAAATATACAAGCTCTAGAATATATTAAAAATTATAATGAAACATACTGACATTTTGAATATTCAAGAAGATATAGAAAAATGTGTCAACATGGTTAAAGGATCTATACAATTTAGAGAGGAAATAATTATTTTTCAATCATTGGAAATTTTTACAAAATATATAGATTTAACATGTATAATATAGAATAAAAATTAATAAGATTTTATTTATTTTATTTCACTGATGACCATTAACAGATACCTATAAAATAACTTGTCATATAAATAATAGTTAGTAGACATCTTGAAAAAGTTTCTGTGAGGAATAAAAACTAGTTAGATGTGAATGTTATATATTCATATGCACTTAGACAGTATAGTTTCAAGTTTATCTGTATATTAATAATTTTTATTACTTCCATTAAACAGAATTTAGTGAGAAGTGTTACTGATCTCCAAGTTATTTCTATGGACTCCTTGAATCTGTTCAATGGCTGCTTTACAAATTGTTTGAATTCTGAATTTTAATCTACAACATTTGTATTTTTAATACTGCAATCTCATAAATAGACATATAAAATTTATTTATTTTAAGTATGAATAATGGTTTAATTTTATCTTTGTCCAGTTGGTGACTAATGACTGCATTGTAATACTAACCCTGGAGTTTGATTTCTTAATTTTCTTATTCCAGTAAATTCTAAGCAGAAGTTAATATTAAAATTAATTAACATCCTTGAAAACACATACTTTATTTGATATATTAGAAATATATTACTTCTCTTACTATATTGTTAAAAAAACGTTGTGCTTAAATACCCAATAACAATATAAAATAAATTTTCTTTATTTTGTCACTAACAAACGTGAATTTGTTGTAATAATGATCATATGGTGATAAAAATATAGTTTTATGAAAGAAATAAAATAAATATCACAAATACTACTTTAGTAACCGGTCCAAAAAACAAAAAAAAATTATAAACCAATTCTTCTAAAAATCCAGTGATGAAAGTCACTGGCAAAAAAACAAATTTATGTATAAAGACTGAATTAAACACATTTACAATGTTCTAAAAGAGAAATAAATTCATTTTTAAAGTGAATATTAAATAATATTCTGATCAGGAGAAAGTTGTCCATCAAAATGTTGTCACCATTTATCAAAATTGAAGAATTAAATTTGTCAGAAGATCACATGCACATTATTTTATGAGATTGCACTGTTAGAAAGTTATTGTCTGACCAATACATAAGTAGCTGTGATTTTTGTGTGAGAATGTGTGTGAATATTTGGATCACTCATGCCTAGTCACTAGTGTTGAGACATGTAATATATGCTCAGTCTAATGTGTTTCCATCATGTGTCTCTTGCTTATCGGTAGAAGATACAGATATGTAGCAAGGAAACTGCAGCAAAATTCTGGGATTCAATCAGTAAGAGATTTGAACTATTTTAGGTTTAAAATATTAATCATTAAGTGGTTAATCAGAAAAAGTTCAAAAGATATAGCAAAAAATGATAATATTAGCCAGTAAAAAAACATCTGATCTAGTCGCAGTGGAACAACCACAATCCATGTTTATTTTTAAAGCTGGAGATAAGCGACAAAAAATATCAAAAAAAAAAAAAAATGAAAATATGATGCCACATATATACAGTATGGATTTATTCAATTGAAAAATTATCCTAACAAACCATTGTGCATAATTTGCTAAAAGCATTTATCAAATAATTATATGCAGCCAGGCAAACTTATTTGCCACTAGGAAAATGCTCATGCTATGTATAAAAATAGTTTTTCCAAGGAAAGGCTGAAGAATTTAAATGACAACCAGCATTCTTTTCAAAACAAACTACATTAAATGACAAATTATTGAAAGCTTCCTTTGAAATTGTTTATTTGGTAGCTAAAATGAAAAAAACCTCATACAATTCATGAAGGTCTAGTGTTATTGGTAGCAATACAAGTTTGTGGAACTATTCATGGTTCCGAAGTTTCAGAACCGTTAAGGAAAATTCTCATGTCCAACAACACAATTAAAAGAAGGCTAGATTCTATTGGCAATAATATTATGTCTATTTTAATGTTATGAATAAGACAAAGCAAGTACTTTGCCATTTAATTTGATAAATCAACTGACAATATAAACAATGTTAATTTAATGTTGATTGTGAGATATCTGCATTATTTTCAAATTCATTAAGATCTATTTTGCAAACATCTTAGTACAACCAAGGAAACAGATATATTTTAAAAAGTAAATATTTTTCTTATAGAAAATGCACTTGATTAAAAATATTGGAATTTGCACTTATGGTGTTGCAGCTATGACTGGCAGATTAGGATTTGTAGCAGATGCCAAAAAAAGTTTGTGAGAATGCAAGACACATTGATTGCACTATTCACAGGAAAAATTTAATTTTTCAACAAATGGAAGAATATCTTAATAAAATATGATCAGAAGTTTTGAATATAGTAAATTACATAAAAAACAATGCTACCAATACAAAACTGTTTTGTATTTTATGTCAAGAGATGGATTCTAATTATGGAATGCTTTTGTATCATACAGAAGTGAGATTGCTATCTTGCATATCTGTGGAAAAGTTCTTAAAAAGATTTTATCATTGAAAGAAGAATGATTGTTAAAAACTATAAATTAGCAACCCAATTTGGTGATCAAAGGTGGTTGTTGTTAATTTCTTATTTGATGAATTTTTTCGAAAAAGTGAATGAAATGAATCTCTCTCTGCAAGGAAAAAGTACAAATATACTATGTCTAATCAGACTTTCCAAAGTAAACTATCTAGATGGTCACATAGTATAAAAAATTGTAATATCGAAATGTTTCCATCTCTTTACGAATTTATTGAAGAAAATAATATTTTGATATCTGAACTTAAAAGAATTATACGATTTTTTCCAAAAAGTATTTTTCCAATTTGATGAAAACAAAGAACATAATTAGATAAGATTGCCATTTGCTCCTTTACTGGACCTCAGGATCAATTAATAGAAATAAGAGCAGATATGACACTTGAAAAATAATTTCGTAATTCTAATATATCAGAATTTTGGAATTGCAGACAAGAAGAATATCCTTCCATTTTTTAGCCAGTGATAAATATTCTGATTCCTTTTGCTTCAATTTATTTATATAAAATTGCTTTTTCATCGCTTTTTCTAATTAAGAATAAAAATAGATCATCTGTATCAGAAGAAACATTAGAAAATATTTAAGAGTTGCAATTTCAAATATTTTGCCAGATATTTATCCAGTCACATCCATCTCATTAAACATTATTGTTATTAAAAAAATAAAAGTTATTACTGAATATTGTTAATACGTTTTGTTTCATATTTATATTAATATATATATACCTAATAATAATAATAATAAATTGTAACTACTTTGTTATAAGTGTAATAAACAAATATTATGATTTTGCTCAAATGTAAAATTTTTATTACTCCCATTTTCATAATACACTATGTATATATTACATCAGGGGTCCCGAACCCTATGCCCGCGGGCACCATGGCGCCCACAGACCATTTTATGTGTGCCCGCCGCTATCCGAACACGATAAAAAATTATTTATCTGATACAAATAAATTTAATTTTTTAAATTTATTATAAATTATTGTATTATATTGTAATCAAATGTTAAAATTTTATTTTTTGAAATATATATTTCTTTATACATTATGTGCATTATTAACAATATCCAACTATAAATTTACATTGAAAAAATAAATGGTGCTCGCCACCTGGCCAGCATTATAGAATGTGCTCTTAAGTGCAAAAAGGTTGGGGACTGCGGTATTACATTATAAATATAGTTAGTTAATGGGGGCCAGGAAATATATTATTGGTTTGCAGAGGCCTTGATATCAAAATGTTTGAGAAGTACTGACGTAGTGCAAGCCATAGAAATCAATGGATGTTAGAAATTTTGGATATCAAAATTCCTGCCTAGTGCCTATCAATCCCTTGAATAATATGGCTTACACTGGTTGTATTGATCAAGTTGCTACTGTTTATCAGATGAAAGAAATGGTGGGCATGAAGATGTTTTAGCAATTCAATTCTGCCAAACCAGTAAAGTGGCTGTTTATTATTATTACTATTATATGTGAGTCTATTTATATTTCAAGGATAATTTATCACTTATGCATTTTTTTTCTTCTGGAAACTGGTTTAATATTACTCATTTGTAAAATTGCTATTGATGATGATGATAAGAAATATGTAAACTATATATTAATTAATATTGTGAATAATAAATTTTAAAAAAATTTGTTGAAGTTTTTGATAAAAATTACTGTAAAAAAAATGGCAGCAGTTGCTAAAAAATAAAAATATTTTAGAAAATTTGAGAAATATATTTTTTAATATTTTAATTATTAATGAGTTTGAACTTAAATAATAGAAAAATAATTCATTTTTTTCTTTTAAAAAAAAAGTCTTATGTAAATGATTCTATTGTGAAGCTAATGGTAGGAGTAAAATAATTTTAATAACCAGTTTATTACACCAGAACCATTTAAAATATAAACCTAAAAAGTAATTTATTATTTCACATGATCACCATCTCTTATGCTAGCACATAACTTATTAAACAGGCAAAACTCTCCATACAGTAGTGCCACCTTGTGCCAACTAGAGTAATCAATGGATGGCAGAAGGCTTGTGCATAAAATCCCCATCTAGTGCCTACTCATCCAATATCCCCAGACTAGTTTCTGGCTTGTGGTTTTCGTCAGTGAGGAGCCTTGGATCTGAGATCACTGCACCTAGATCTTAGGATCTAATGCAACCCTCCAGCAGCCACCTTTTATTTCTACTTAACTATAGAACTATGAGAATGAAATTGAAAACACCATAATATTTTCAATCTAAGCTCAATAGCTTATATAGTCATATGGGTCTGAACTCATTTCAGCACCCATACATTTTGGTGACTTTGGCTCTTTAACAACCATAGGCACCACTATCCTATTAGGCAGGATGTGCTAGCATAAGAGATGATGATCATATGATGTTTAGTGGTTTAACACCAATCCTGCCTAATAGGATAGTGATGGCTATGGTTGTTAAAGAGCCAAAGTCACCAAAATGTATTGGTGCTGAACTGAATTCAGACCCATATGAGTATATAAGCTATTGAGCTTAGATTGAAAATATTATTGTTTTTATTTTCATTCTCATAGTTTTGTAGTTAAGTAGAGATAAAAGGTGGCTGCTGGAGGGTTGCATTAGATCCTAAGATGTAGGTGCAGTGCTCTCATATCCAAGGCTCTTCACTGCCAAAGACCACAAGTCAGAAAACAGTCTGGGGATATTGGATGAGTAGGCACTAGATGGGGATTTTATGCACAAGCTTTCTGGCATTCATTCATTACTCTGGTTGGCACAGGGTGGCACTACTGTATGGAGAGTTTTGCTTGTTTAATTTATTATTTCATATACAGTATTTAATTAAATAAGAACTATAAAACAGATATAAAAACACTAATTTATGTTTCAAGAAAAAGTTTTGAAAATATTAATAAAAACCATTAAATAATAATGCTAATAAAAACAACTTTTCAAAATATTTCCATACAGCTTCTTGATTGGCATCCACACATGTAATTTTCCTTAATCCAAGCATCAACAATTGTGTGATTAATCCTTTGGTTTAATAATTTTTATATTTGATATATTGCAAACAATTATTCTCTGGGCAAATTGTTAATAAAACATGGTGCTTATACTAATTATTGATAATATTAGTCAGAATATAAATTTTATCATCTCAATAATAAAAGAATTTGTTACTGAAATAATGAACATATAGAAATAAAAATATAGTTTTATGAAATAAGTAAAATAAATATCACACAAGCTACTTTAATAACCAGTCTGCCAAAATAAAAACAAAATTATAAATCATTTCTGTTAAACTGTTGCAAATTGGTTGAATCCAATCATTGACGATAGCCTTTTAAATATTTTTAAAAAATTGGATGATACTATCTGAATTAAAATCCAATCTTTTTTAAAATTTATAATATTTTAAAGCAATCTCATACAACTTAATAACAAATCGCTGAATAAATATTCCATCTTATGACAATTTTAATATGTTCGTATTTTCACTCATCTAATCTCATGTATTCTTAATTAATTTCATCTAAAACTATTGTGCTTACCACTCCAATTTTGGAACAATTTTTGATTATTTGGTAAATCTTTTTTTTTTCTATTTTATACTTTAAAGTAAAGTGAAACAGTAATAACCTTATGAAAGTACATTCTGTTTCACATAAACTAAGTATAACAATATGATATAAGATTTAACCCAGCCTCAGCTCTAGATAGTTTAAATAATCCAAGTTTTTCTGTACTACGAAACACATTAGTATAAAAAAATAAAAGTAATTACATGGTCAGTTTGCTCAGGAAATCCAATAATGTTTAAGATCCAATGTCAAGGATTAAATATAGGAGTTCAATTACCCTAAAGTTACTTTTTCTATGCTCACTATCTTTTGTATTGTGCAACAAATTAATAAATAGACAATATAATTTTTTTTGATTATTAACACTTAATCAATTTCTTAGCAATAAAAATGGAAAAGGAGCAGTGAGATTACATGAAACATCTAGTAAAGTTAATGATTAAATAATGTTTTTTTTTTAAAACAACCAATCCTCAGTGAGGATACTATAATCAAACTGAATATAGACTAACATCTAATTATTGTAAAACAATATGAAAATAAATACTAAAATATAAAATAAGTTGTTTATTATTATTATTTAACAACATGACTATAACATTAACTCCTAATTGTGTACAGAGACAGATGAATATAAGAAAAACACAATAGTATCATATAAACAATTTTGTTAAAACTCCCTGAGTGTTTAACTTACAATGATGACACTATTCAAGTGAATTACCATGCAAAAATAAGAGAAATTAACAAAAGAATTGTCAAATATCTGATGTTTTATCAACAGTTTACTTTGATCATAATACTTTCTTTTATTATTATAATAATGTTGAGAAATCTTCAATGGGACTGCTTCATGATGACATGGTTTGATATTCTCCGTCAATTCAGCAAATTTTGAAAATATGGCAAAGTTCTGTTTTCTTTGCAAAGTAAAAATTGTTGTAAGAAGGTAGTTTAAAAAGCCAATGTCATTCATTAAATGAATAAAAGTTCACTCTTTCTACAACTTAATATATTTTAGTTATCAACAGGAGAATATTTATGCAAAAATATAAATTATTTAATTTCTCAAAATGTAAAAATATAAATTACATGTTTATAAATGAATATAAATATTTGAAAAGCATGCACTCTTCACAAACCTGGAGCTTAATTGTAAATATAGGGGATTTGAAGTCAGACTTTCAAGCACCGATCAACTATCCACACTATCTCATACAACTGATACACATGACCACACACATGTAGAAAAGATAAATAATCACCAATAAAGGTATTTTGTGCTAACAGCACTCATCAGTTGGTCCAGATTATCATCTCCCATATATATATATATAATCAGTGCTCAGTTTATATTAAGATAATGTTGGCATCAGCATGGGATTTGGGCTTTCATCATCAGATTTTCAATGATATGGATTGCTGAAAAATTGGAGTAAATTGAAGCCTGTCCATTAAAGTGTGAAGATTTGCTATCTTAATATAAACTGAGCACTGATTATATATATATATATGCATGGGAGATGATAATCTGGACCAACTGACGAGTGCTGGTTTAGCACGAAATACGTATATTGGTGATTATTTATCTTTTCTATATGTGTGTGATCATGTGTATCACTTGCATGAGATAGTGTAAATAGTTGGTGATTGCTTGAAAGTCTGAATTCAAATCCCCTATATTTAAGTGGATATAAATATATTTATATATAAATATTATCAACCCCATTTAATAAGTTTATATTTAAAAAGTAAACTACCACACACATCATAATCACTTTATGTATGTGTTGACAACAAAATAAAATTTGCTAGAAATATATAGAAATGCTTTTAGAATTGCATCCTTTGTAAAGTTGAATCACCATTAAATCTATTAGAGCTCCTAAAGCAATTATATGAGAATTGTAGAATATGAGATATATTAAACTCGAAAACCTCAATGACTAAGATCATAATCCAGAAACTAACCTGAGCATGAAAATAATTATCAATCTAAAATTGAATTTTTAAAATAAAAGCTAATGTATTTGTTGCATACAAGATAAAATTATTTTCAAAGCAATGAATTTATAATATTATTAGAAATTTTTAAAAATATAATTACCAAAAATATTTCTGTATGTTTATCTTACACAATATTAACATACACACATTTAGAAAATATGCTCGGTTTTTTTTTTTAAATAAATTATATTAAATATTATCAATTAATTGGCAATAGATTTCCCATTGATTTTTTTTTTTTTTGTAAATAATCAATCTTTTTACTCTCATTTTTTCATACAGGCTGTTTATTGTGATGGAAAAACAAAAGGCAATATCTTTAATTTTCCAATAACCAATTAGTTTGAAATCAAATTTCACACATATAATGAAATTGACAATGTCTTAAAAGGATTAACCCATGTTGCTTTAAACAAATTATTTGCTATCCTGAGAAATATTTTTCAAGTAAATCTCATATGAAACACAAAGGTTTCCACACCAATGAAATGATTATTTATATGAGTTTCCAAATCATTACTATCAAGGACTTTGTAACCACACAAACAGCAATCTTCACTTTTAATAACAAATTGTTTTTCTGAGTCATTTCCTACATGGAAGAATTGTGAAGATTTAATTCTTTTCTCTAGATTACTTGGAAGTGTAGTTTTGGAATCGGAAAAACTATCTAGATTACTTGGAAGTGTAGTTTTGGAATCGGAAAAACTATCTAGATTACTTGGAAGTGTAGTTTTGGAATCGGAAAAACTATACTGAAAAGACTTTTGTTTTGGATGGATTTTTTCATGGAGAGCCAAACTCCCTTTACTAACACCTTTGTATTCACATACATTACACTGGTAAGGTCTTTCTCCTGTATGAATTCTTTCATGAATTGTTAAGCAATATTTAGTAATACATTTGTATTTGCACATAGGACACTGGAAAGGTCTTTTTCTAGTGCAGATTCCTTTGTGTGTTTTTAAATGAGATTTTTTTTTCGTTTTACAATCGTAGTGATTATATTTTCTAGAGCCTTCAGAATGAGTTTTTAAAGGACTTCTTCTATTGGATGATGAAGCTGTTCTATAATTAGACTGGCGGAATTTGTATGGTTTTTCTCCACTATGGCGTCTTTCATGTTCTAGTAAATGGTGTTTAGCTGTGGACTTGTAATCACACATGCTACACAGGAATGGTTTTTCTCCTGTATGAATTCTTTCATGGATTTTAAAATAAGATTTATTAAAACATTTGTAATCACAGTGATTACATTGGAGAAGCTTTTCTCTTGTATGTATTTTTAAATGATGTAATAATTCACATTTTGTTGCTGTCTTATTGTCACACAGATGGCATTGGAAAAGTTCTTCTCTAGGATTAACTTTTTTATCTATTGTACATTGTAAAATTGATTCTCTTCCATGCCATCTTTCATGACTATTTAAACCAGATTTTTGAGCTGTCTTGAAATCACAATGAGTACACTGAAAAAGATTTTCACTCTCATAATTATTATCAGATATTATATTATTTTCTAACATAATTTTGTAATCATATGTATAATTCTTACATATTTTTTCTTTACTGTTATCTTGCATTTTGAATTTGTTTTGCCAATAATACATTCACAGATTCCATGCTATATAACTATTTTCTTAAACGAAATATCCTTCACGTCTCTGTAATCTTTTTAGCAGTTAATTTTCCTATTACATAAATTTTTACATAAATGTTCTTATACTTTATTGTATGGTTTCAATAAAATATTTTAAATACAACAGCTTACAGATTTACTATTGTATTGAAATGTTTAAAAATAATTATGTGTGAGTTTGTTATAGAAATTTTTTTTTTTTTTAAAAAATAAAAAAAGTTATAGAATCTTCATAGCTACATATATGATCCATAAACTTTTTTTTTTTTTCTTTGATGATTTATTGTAAAACAAATATCATCACAACATGCAAATCCATTAATAGAAGTCCACCAAAATTGAATACTAGCAAGATTTATGAAGCCAATAAACAGAAATAACTGTTATTCTTAGTCCAATATACTGTTTATAGAAGATATTGTTTAGCTCTTTACATGAATTATCACAACTGTTAGCAGTTCCATATGAAACTACTTGCTATAGAATATATAACATCTATGTAAACCTGATAATTTTGTGAAAATGGTATTGATGCCTTTTATTATCTTCAGATCACTTAATGAAACATCCAAATCAATGAATAAATAGATTAAAATCATCATTTTGGTGGGAGCTTCAAAATATTTAAAAAATGAGGAATTGAGATATGATATCAGATAAGTTGTAATCACCAATAATAAACATTATAAAAACAATTAAAGCTAAACTGCGATCCTTAGATTTTGAATGCCATAATCGTCCCTGTATCATTGCATATTATTACTTGAAATCAGATTTTACTCACTTTTAAAAATCTTGCTTGGAACACTGGTATGATATTGTGAACAACATTATTAGAATACGATTAGTGAATAAACACATTGTAATTATAAATACTAAAGGAAAGCAAGGTTTTCTGATAATATTTCTATAGCTGCATTGGCTAGCAAGTAGTTTATTTCTCTTCTATTACTCTCTCTTCAACAAAATAACCAGTTACATTTATAATTCCAGGGACCAATCTTCAAAGGCTGTTAAGCATTAGAAAGGACCTAAAAAAAAAAAAAAAAAAGATTACTGTATTTATAATACTTTTGTATAATAAGCTCAGTTAGAAACATTTATTAAAATTATTGCTACTCAAATAGCCTCATATTTATTCTACTATTTTTCCAGAATGAAGGACCTAGTTTTACAAAGATTGTTATTAAAATTATATAGATATACAAACATATTAAACATATAACCAGTATAAAAATTCTTAGAATGATTTTTTGAAAATCTTTAAAGTGATTTAAAATACTTTATTAATAATGAATCTGATTAAGATCTATTAATGAAAAAGGAAAACTATGAGCAGTTGAGTAAATATATGTATAATAACCAGGGATTCTGATTTTATAACTTGAACAATAAAAAATAACTATTCTATTCCTTCATATTATTATCAACATACATACATATACATAAATGTATAAACACAACACCAACTGGAGAAATATGCAAAGAATTATGGCCACTTATATATTGGTGACCATAATCTATTTCAACTATTAAGTTACTTGTTTAGAATCACTTAGCAACAATTAAAAAATTTAAAGACACATATCAATAATCATAATCCAGTTTAACTATTAAATCACTTAGTTTCAATTGTTTTTACTAGACATTGCTAAGTAATTATAAACAGTAAAACATTAAATGACGTCAGCTTACATAATGTTATTCAGTAACAAATTCTCTTCATGCCAGTCTAAAGTTTATCCATTTAATGAATGATATTTCTGTAGATAAATCTTTGTGGTAAATGTGAATCATGACAAGTTTTATTGTCAGTGTTTATGAATAGATTTGAGAGTTTAAGATTTAATAGCTCAATCAAAAGAAAGGTTACGATATCATGCAGATAAGCATGAAAAAATTATATTGGGCTTATCAGGAAAAAAGCAAAAGCAAAATATATGGAGGAAAAACAAGCAACCATCACTTAAAGATTTATAAGTTGCATGAATCCAAAAGTCTCAAAATAGAATCCAAAAAATAAGATCACAAGCATGAGATGAATAAAAACTGTTTACCAAAATAATATGGAGAATCCAACAATCGGAAAAACTAGCATAAATTTGGTGTCTCTATTCCCTACATAGTTTACTGCAACAGTAGGGTTAGATTCTGTAGTGTAACGTCCTCAGATTGATTCCAGTAATGACATTTTTGGTACTAACTTCTTATGAATTTTTTTGGGTGTTAGTGATAACAATTCTGATCAATTTTAAGTATTTTATTGTACAAATATAAGCTTTATGCTAAGCTGCCTATTCACTCTTGAATTTATAGATGCTAGATATGCTGTTAGCATTAAACTGAACTGAACTAAGAAGTAACTCATTTCCTGCTAAAAGATGGATGGGGACAGAACACAGAGGAGAATATGATAATTCCCTAATTATTACCATTGGTCTGTTGATTAAATACATTTTCAAATGGAAGTCATTCACTATTCATTGAATTCAAATGATGACTTCATTTTATTAAGAGCGAACAGGAATGAATCACATCATTCCTTCTCCCTTTAGATGTAATAAGTCACTTATTTTACCAAATCATACTCTAAATGATGCTTTAGCAGTTTTCTATTTCTTTTACTGCTTCTTTTAGTAGAGTTTAAGCAGTCCTCTTTCATGGTATTAGAACTGTCATTATTTTTAATTAGGGTGTTGGCAAAACTTCAGAATGGGCTGGCTCTTGGTTGTTACCCTTTAGTGGGATTTCTGTTTGTTGATTTATGGAATCAGGTTATACCAATTCACTGCTAAGTATTTCTTTATGGTTAAAATCAACATGAAGTTAGTCCTTATAATATTTATATAGTTAATCTTCAGGGGTTTTCATAATTTTCTACTTTGTATCCTTTGGTAGTAGGTTTAGGTGTAAGACTGGATAACTTGGTTCTCAAACTATGATTCATTAGCATTTCAGCTTGGGTTTCACCATGAATGGTGAATGAAGTTATGTGCTGGATAAGCATCACTCTACCCATGCACACACATTAATCATTTGCTGTTTCCTTAACTTCCTGCACTAGACTTTCAGCTTGTCCATTTCTCTCTGGGTGAAATGGTAGTGTCAATATGTGATTGTTTTCATTATAACCATAGAAATCTTTAAACTGAATAGATGTAAAGGCTATATTCTATTATCATTAACAATAGTCAAAGGAAGATGAAGAGATGCAAAATTTTTCCTCAAAAATTCAATTATGATTGCGGTGTTAAAGTTGGGTACTATAACTATTTCTAACCATTTAGAGTAGACATCAATAACAATGAGAAATGTTTTGTCTTTCAAAGTCAAACATGGTGTAAGTAAATTTTTTCCCAGGGTCCAGTTGTCTTCAGACAAAGATTGACTCTTTTTTTAAAGGGCTTATTTTGATTCAATTTGCATTGCTGGCATTGGAGTATCTAAAATTTTATATCAAAGTCCTATCAGATATAAGATCTAGCAAACATTTTGGTTCTCACTATTTCAGGGTGAACACAATATAATAATTCAAAAACCTGTTTGTTGTTGCTGAATGCTCATGACTTCTTGTCTAAAAGGCTTTATTACATATTATCGTTTATTAATAAACACTTTATAGGCATCCATTTACTTAGAAGTTGATATGCTTATCATTTATATCTACTGAGCTGTTACTTTACTATTTATTTGATTACTATTTTCCAAATTGAAAGCTATATCAATTTGGAACCAGTTTTGGTAATTAACTTACTTTGTAAATTTTGTCATGAGCCTCCCACCCAAAAGTGTAATTTACTTGCCTTAATAATCATAGATTAATTTTGAAGTGGGCTTCAGATCAGCCATTTGATTTCTAGTTATTGTTGTGCAACATTTGCTTGAGATAATGGAGACAGTTGAGCCACAATCAATCTCCACTGCCACAGAAATAACATTAACAATAATTAGATTTTTAAAATAGACTTCACTTTATTCATTAAGTACATTTAGGATGTAATTGTTTTGTGATTTGATTGATAGTAGTTTATTAGATAAGCCATTTTCAATATTTAATTTTCTTTTTGTAAGAAAGGTAGCTTAAATATGTCCAATACATTGACAAAAATGAGAGCTAGAATTTATATACAGATTTATTAAATGATTTTTATTGCTATAGTAACAATATTTTGTTTCTTTCACAGTTGCTTAGAGGTTTGTTTATCTGACGAAATGAGTCATCAATTGATCTTCGACATTGTAGACTTGTCATTTTTATTTTGCATTCACACTCAGCTAAGATGCAGACTGATTAAGCATTTCTCTTCTTAAGTCGCCTGGGATATCACAGGATTGATTTAATGTGTTGGAATTCATCAATAATCTGACTCTTAATATATGACACTTTATATCACAAATAAATTAATCTCTAAGTGCTTCCTCAAGGAATGTTCCAAAATCATAGGTCAAAGCCATTCTTTGCAATTCAATGCATGATTGATTGGCTTTCCATCAGCTTCCTGATTGTGAAGATAGAATTTGTATCTTTGCATCATTACCAGGAGTTTTGCTGTAAAATAAGTCTTTAGAAGTTCTATAGCCTTATCAAACATTAGTTTAGAAGGATACAATGGCATACTTATGACATTAGAATGTGGAAATAGCTGACAGACACAAATGTTGCCAACATTAAATCAGATTTAATTACATTGATACCCACATAAAAAGTCAGTCTATCCAAATATGCTGCCCAGATTTCCAGGTAAATTGGATGAAATTTTTCAAGACCATACTTGAATCATTATTAAGTAAAAACCACTTTAAGTGCTCACCTTGATGCATATTTGCTATTTAACTTTACAGTCATTTATGAAAAACTATGTGATGCATCTGGACAAATCTGTCTCATCCCTGTTACCAGTTAATTGTTGTATATTAGTGAAGAGAACTCAAATTAACCTTAAGTATTTTATTGCACAAATAATATATATATATTAACATAGAGATAACTTCATACAACAATTATTGAGTTCATTACAATATATAATAGGCTTGAAAATCTGTAAGCTGATAATGTCCCTTAAAATGCACATCATAGTTAATGATTGGGCTAATAGGTCAGTTATAGTCACGACTAAAGGAGTCTGATCATGGTATAGCATGAATGTAAGATTTATTCTAAGCTGCATGAGTTTGTAGACTGCTCTGCCAGTTAGCACTGAACTGAACTTAAAAATAGTTCATTCCCTTCTGAAAGAACCCTGAAAACAGAGAATATGCTAATTCCCTTGTTATTTTCATTGGGCTCTTTAACTAATACATAGTCCTGAGAAAGCCATTTCCTGCTCATTGAATCCAATTGACTAATTCATTTTTTTTAATGATTGAACAGGAGTGTGTCACAATAAAATTCTCAAGCAATAAAACCATTCGATTATTTATTCATTTAAATAATGTAAAGAAAATCCATTATTTAACTTGGGGGGGGGGGGGCGTCTTATTTTAATAAATGCAAAAATTTTAATTTTGGGAATTATATCAACAGACAACATATAACATAGTAAGATATGTTTAATTATTGACAAGAAATTGTCCCTTTGATAAATAGGAATGATAAAAAAATTTAAACCATAAACAAAAAATATTTTAATTTGATTTCATATTATAATAATCATTTAATAAAATAATACAAGTGAAATGAGTCATATATATTATATTTGTCATTTTATTTCTGAATTCCTTGTCTAAACCCAAACTAACTGACAATTGTTTAGATATTATATCCACATCCCACAATTGTAAATAAATTTACACGTACAACTTTATCTCTTTTTAAATGCTTTTATTGAAGTTGAAAAGTTTATTTGTTTGTTTGCTTATTTATTTGTTAAATTGCGAGAGTGCTATAAAGATTTTTTTCCTTACAATTTATAAACATTATATTAAATATAATATAGTTTTAAAAAAAAAATTAAATTTTTAAAAAAAAAATTTTTTTTTCAAATAAAAAAATGTGTCAACAATTTTAAACAGAAGTTATTTACTGATTTTTAATACACATATAATTGTGTACACATACTAAATAGATATATACATAAAGAGTATACATATTAACTTATTGCTGAAATATCTAGTGATAGATATACACCATATGTGTGAAATTACATGTATTAATTGAAATTCATTTACAATATAGTTTTGATAAGGATTTTTTATAAATAAATTTCCAATCTAAGTAAAAAGGTTAAACATTTTTCATTTAAAAGTATATTTAATATTTTAAATATTTATATACATATATATTATTATGTACTTATACTAAATATGATATACAACTTATAGCAAAAATATCTAGTGATATAAGAGTCCAGTCAATTTAAAGTTTGATATAGTTTTACATTTTCATTCACTGTGCCAGTATTAAAAACTTGACACAATAGAGTTAAAAAAAATTATATATATATTTTTTAATGCCCGATTAATAAAAACAATTAATAATAATAAAAAATTATCTCTATTATTTTAAAAATTCAGTCTGCCGTTTCACAAAATATTCGTCTATGGACTAGTTAATAAACAAAAGTTTTCCAAATAGTTTTTATTATAACCCATAGGTGTGTATATATGATTTCATTCACCGTCTGTCATTCGATTTTCAATTACAATATTATATTTTTTATCTCATATACAAATAAGAAATAAGTGGAAATACTTTTATGTCGAAAGCCTGCAATTATCCAAATATAATTACAGTTTAGCTACCTTTTTTTTATATGTTCTAAACATTTAATATTTAAAATTATATCATCCAATCGATGAAATATGATAATCTTACTTAAAATTATGGCTAAAATAATACATTTTTAATTTAATTAATAATTAAAGTTACTATGACAGCATCAGTCTTTGTTCTCTGTGGCCACAATAACGTAAAAATTAATCCTAATCTAATTTATTCTAAACACTAATGCGAGTATAATTGATTGGGTATAATATAAAGAAAGTTACCAATTTTCTAAAAAAAAACTTCGTCTATTTTTTTTTCACGCCTGTAATGAAAATCAGTATATTAATATAAAATTTACATTGCATTTTTATACGGAATATTAAATTTGACGTTAGAGGTCGCTACATATAAAATTACTGTATACTGTATTAAGTTTTTGAATTAAAACGGAAAAAAATATCGTACGGCAGGAAAAATCTTTTTTATATAAAGACATAATGGGCCCAAGAGACACCTTGAAATCTAAATAAAATAATAACAGCTTTAAAAAATTGGATAGCAGTATAATGGATATTTGGAAGAATTTGTTATTAATATAAACAATTGAAGAATAATTATTTAAAGTATGCAGAGACAGTTATTGATGCTTACGGGCGCCATGGCACAACTATTGAAAACGCCAAATAATTAATTCCAAATAATACTCGAATCAGTGATACAAATACTAATTTAATTATACAAAGGAAATTAATTGCTGATACTAATGTAATTGGTCTATTTGTTGAAAAGCAACGTTTTATTTTTCGATTTCATTAAAAGTTCATAGTTTATTAAAAGCCGCCTGTGTAACAGTTATGTTCCGAGTATATAAATTAGATATGACTCAAAGTATCAAAAATTTAAAATGAATTAATAAAAGTTTAGTAACAAAACAAATTAACAATAACAAATAAATAATTTGGAATTCCACAAAAAAAGTCTAATATTAATTATCGAGTTGCGTGTTTCGCTTCTCTCACACACAGGATAAGCAATCTTATGTGTTTTAATTACAAAGTTTTACGTGTTTGTTACGTTATATACGTGTGTGCACGCGTTCCGATACAAATATGGATATAAGCGACTATGCACATTTAATTTTTTCTTTAATTTACTCTTTAAACACTGCTTTGGCGTCATGAAAGAATACTGGGATGACTAATTGATCAATTGAAGATTTCTTTAAGAAAATTGTGATTTATCTTAGTAATACTATTACACGATTTAATTTATATATTCAATGTGTAATCTAAAACGTCTTAGTATTAATTTTTATTGACGGTGCTTTTGTTTTTTTGTTGTTGTTTTTTTTTGCGAATTTTTATTTCTCTTTTCAAATTCTCATTGAGTTTTGAGAAAAGGGAGAGGGGGATGGAGAAGAAAAAGAAATGGAGGAGGGGGCGACAAAAAATAAGATAAGCTTTAACAGTTGATTTTTCATAATATTACCTATCTAATATTAACTTACTAAATGTCGATAAATTTCAAACACTTTTTTTTTATTTATTAGGAAATTTTGATTCTTTTTGTCGTTAGAAATTTTTTATTTTCTTTCTTCTTTGCTTTTTCAAAAGTGAAGAGAGGAACATAAGTTTCGATTTATCATAGTAAAAAAATTCAACGTGTACCTAAAATTAGATTCATAAAGTGTTAAAATTAGATTCATAAAGTGTTAAAAAAAAAAAAAACTAAAACATTAAAAGGAAGCATTTTCCTACCCCTCTATGCATTACAAGAATTTTTTTTTTTAACTTGTTAGAAATTAATTTAAAAATAAACTTTTTGTTCTTTATTGATCATATTGTTTTAATAACTGAAGCACAGGCTTGTTATATACCTGTGGCTATATATATGTAATATAGGGTATATGAGCACAGACTTTCACACCACCCACCTCTCTCCACTCTATCTAATAACACTGATACACCTAAACACATATATGCTGAAAAGATAAATAATCACCAATATACGTATTTCATGCTAAACCAGCAATCATCAGTTGGTCCAGACTATCATCTTTACACACATATATAGTATAAGTGCTCAGATATATATTAAGATAGACTATCCTCATAATTTAATGGACAGGCTTCAATCCACTCCACACTCCAACTCTTCAACCGTCCATCCAATTGAAAATCTGATGATGGAATGCTCAAAGGCCACCCTGAGGCCGAGATTATTGTCACACACATGTTGACCTAAGGTCAATCTGAACCCCACATGTACAGGACATAATCCATTTAATACATATGCAAGGATGGGCAGACATCTCTATAATGTAATAACTGAAACACAGGCTTGTGATGTCTGCCCATCCTTGCATATGTATTAAATGGATTATGTCCTGTACATGTGGGGTTCAGATTGACCTTAGGTCAACATGTGTGTGACAATAATCTCGGCCTCAGGGTGGCCTTTGAGCATTCCATCATCAGATTTTCAATTGGATGGACGGTTGAAGAGTTGGAGTGGTTTGAAGCCTGTCCATTAAACTATGAGGATAGTCTATCTTAATATATATCTGAGCACTTATACTATATATGTGTGTAAAGATGATAGTCTGGACCAACTGATGATTGCTGGTTTAGCATGAAATACGTATATTGGTGATTATTTATCTTTTCAGCATATATGTGTTTAGGTGTATTAGTGTTATTAGATAGAATGGTGTATAACAAGCCTGTGTTTCAGTTATTACATCATAGAGATGTCTGCCCATCCTTGCATATGTATTAAATGGATTATGTCCTGTACATGTGGGGTTCAGATTGACCTTAGGTCAACATGGGTGTGACAATAATCTCGGCCTCAGGGTGGCCTTTGAGCATTCCATCATCAGATTTTCAATTGGATGGATGGTTGAAGAGTTGGAGTGTGAAGTGGATTGAAGCCTGTCCATTAAACTATGAAGATAGTCTATCTTAATATATATCTGAGCACTTATGCTATATATGTGTGTAAAGATGATAGTCTGGACCAACTGATGATTGCTGGTTTAGCATGAAATACGTATATTGGTGATTATTTATCTTTTCAGCATATATGTGTTTAGGTGTATCAGTGTTATTAGATAGAGTGGAGAGAGATGGGTGGTGTGAAAGTCTGTGCTCATATACCCTATATTACATATATATAGCCACAGGTATATAACAAGCCTGGGTTTCAATTATTACATTATAGAGATGTCTGCCCATCCTTGCATATGTATTAAATGGATTATGTCCTGTATATGTGGGGTTCAGATTGACCTTAGGTCAACATGGGCGTGACAATAATCTCGGCCTCAGGGTGGCCTTTGAGCATTCCATCATCAGATTTTCAATTGGATGGACGGTTGAAGAGTTGGAGTGTGGAGTGGATTGAAGCCTGTCCATTAAACTATGAGGATAGTCTATCTTAATATATATCTGAGCACTTATACTATTTATGTGTGTAAAGATGATAGTCTGGACCAACTGATGATTGCTGGTTTAGCATGAAATACGTATATTGGTGATTATTTATCTTTTCAGCATATATATGTTTAGGTGTATCAGTGTTATTAGATAGAGTGGAGAGAGGTGGGTGGTGTGAAAGTCTGTGCTCATATACCCTATATTACATATTGTTTTAAATGTTTTTATTTGAAAAACAACAGGAAATATTAGTCTTGGAGGTGTTCATTTAAATTGTTGCACTATTATTTTTTAGTTTTTAATTATAAAACAATCACTTATATTCTTCATTTAAAGATGACTTTGGTTTATATATGATGGAGAAAAGAGAAGTAAGGGATAGTTTAGAGTGATTTTGCAGTGTAGTGCCAGTAAATTACTTAGTGTAAAACAAAAGTGATAACCATGCATTTTAATTAAAAAATAAACAACTATTGGGTGGGCAGTGAAAATTCAAATAAATGTTTTTATGCTCTTTTTGATTAATTTGTTGTTTCAAAGCCAGTGAGTTCATTTTTATTTGGATTGTTTGATTTAATTTATGCTTTATGTTCAGTGTATCTGACAATTATTGTTTTCATCAAAGTTGACATCATATCACCATCTTCATTCCTTGCTTCCCCTTCACTTTTTAAAAAGTCAATAAAAAAGAAATTTACTTAAAGATAAATAGTTAAGATTTTACTTCATTAATGCTTAAAATAAATTAATATATATGTGCTCTGCGCATAGATAATGAGGCTATTAATTGTCTGTGAAATTATTAAAATTTACCACCAAGCGCTTTCAGGACAGTTTATAGTCCCATATTCATGGCGACTTGTATTCGATTAATATTTATAATATTGTTGCAAATTTTATGCAAATTTATATGCAGATGTTACGTGGACCATTTACAAGATAGGGAAAAGCAGGCCTCTCTTCTGTTGATTGCTGATGGGTCACTTACGATGTAGTAAGCTTCTCTGACTTTACGTTTGGTGTCGTTTGTTTCAGAGCAAATGACACTGGATGTGGTGGGTAGAAAAGCATGTCCAGTGGCTCTTTCGTGCTCAACGAAAACCGAATTACCTTCAAGTTTTGTTTTGGTTTTGTTATAAAGGTATCTGTGTTGAGCTATGCTGGTGGCAATGTTAGTTTTGGTCTCTCCTAATATGTTGCCATACAATTTCTTTGGTGACAAATTTTTCTATAAAATAAACCACAACGACAAGAAAGAAAACAAACCGAGAATACTAATCCCATACATTCACTCAACAGCCAAAAGCCTCATTAACAAAACTATCAAGTGACTTTGAAGTCACTTTCTGATCACCTCCCAACACCAATAGACTGATAAATAACACCAAAGACAGCATCAAACCTGAACTCACCCCTCAAGTTGCACACAAAATCACCTGCCCCCAAAGAAATTGTATGCAACATATTAGGAGAGACCAAAACTAACATTGCTACCAGAGTAGCTCAACACAGATACCTTTATAACAAAACCATAACAAAACTTGAAGGTAATTTGGTTTTCGTTGAGCACGAAAGAGCCACTGGACATGCTTTTCTACCCACCACAGCCAGTGTCATTTGCTCTGAAACAAACGACACCAAACGTAAAGTCAGGGAAGCTTACTACATTGTAAGTGACCCATCAGCAATCAACAGAAGAGAGGCCTGCTTTTCCCTATCTCGTAAATGGTCCACGTAACATTGCATATAAATTTGCATAAAACTTGCATCAATATCATAGATATTAATCAAATACAAGTCACCATGAATATGGGACTATAAACTGTCCTGAAAGTACTTGGCGGTAAATTTTAATAATTTCACACAATTAATAGCTTCATTATTTGTGCGCAGAGCACATATATATTAATTTAAAGATAAATAATAAGAAAAATTCCAAAACAGATCTTAATTACAGATCAAGAGGGGTTGTTTGAAATTCTACATCAATTAATTTTGTAAGTTAATATTAGGTAGTATTATGATGATGAGAAATCCTAAGAAATTTTGAAAACTTCTAATTGACCATATTCCCCCTTCTCCATTCTCTCTTTCATTTTATCAAAACCAAAGTAGAAATTGAAAAGATAATACTAAAAGTTTGCAAAAAAAAAAGGTCAGGTGATAAAAAGTAAAAAGAGATTTTAGATTCCACTTTGAATTTATTTTTCAAAGAAATCTTCACTGATTATTTAGTCATCTCACTATTCTTTCATGATGTCAAAGCTGTGTTTAAAGAGAAAATGGAAATATAGATAGCAGACTAGATTGGTACCCAATTATGTTTCTAGCAATTCAGTATCTTACTTTAGCTGACAATCTGCTATCAAAAGGAATTGGATCACATTCCAAGATTTCTTTGTGCTTACTTAGCACACACTTTTCATACACTAATTAGCCATATTTTTTCAAATCCTAGTTCTAGACTGGGTTTTTAAATATGAATCCAATATTTTTTGCATAACAATGGGTAATTTACATAATAGTCTGTTTTTATACTTGCAAATTATTAATATTAGCCTATGTAAATTTTCTCTAGAGTATGCTAAAATTAAAATAATAAATTCAAGAACAATCTATACATATTTATATAATTATGAAATTCATTTTATTTACAGTCTATATAATATATGCACAAATATTCTGATCCTCACTATACTCTAGAAATAATGCTTTTAATTGCATATATAGCCTATTAATCTAGCAGTTTCCTATGAGTACCTCCTTAGAAAAAAGTCTTTCTTCCTTCTCTTGTGATGTGGAAGTTTGTTCTTGTTGTAGCAATCTAGTAATAAAGTGATCTTCCTGTGATCCAATTATTAAATCCATACTGTGATTATTTATTTCACATGGTCTCTGTCAATTTTTTTTCAGTTAACAAAGTACTTTTTTGCTCCACTTCCTTCATATCTGACTTTTCTTTATTTACTTTAAAAACATTTACATTAGGTAACACATTTAGAAAAGAATGCAAATAATTTACATGTCTCCTTATTTATTTTCCATTTTCTAGTTTTACCAGTTGTAGTTGCCGTAGAAAAGTTCACAATATCCCTCTTGGCATCCATTTCTTTTTTAAAATAGTATGTATCCATATGCTCTCTCCAATTTAAAATTTTCCACAATCAAAATTGTTTCTTAAATTTTTCAGTTGTAATTGGTAATAATTTAATGAGGTGATTGCAAAAATATTGGTGCGATAATAATTTGGTTGGTGTCTTGTTACTTGTTGTACATGAAATAAAGTGTTGATGGAATGTAGTATCAATTAATGCTTTTGGTGTATTCTTATAATAAGTTTTGTTCAATGTATCAAATATTGAATGACTTTCTCAGTTGTGCCATTACTCTTCAAGTGATAAGGCAGATGGAAAATGTGCCATATTCCTTTATCATCTAAATAAGCCATAAATTACTGAGAGACAAATCCAGACCCATTGTTAATTACAATAATCTTTGGATAATCATGTATACCAAAAATTTCTTTAAGTGCCTTAATTATACATTCTGCTATATTTCTTAATATCTTATTTCAATCCAATGTGAAAACACATCCACAACTATCAAAATTACATATGCATGCTGTGGGGATTAAATTTAAACATTTCCAAGGTTGCATAGACTTAGGTCAAGCTTCAAGTTTTCTAGATGGCAATTTAGCAGTTGATTGACAAATTACACATTGCTTTACCATTTCTATTTCACCACTTACATTTGGTCACCAGATGTATGATTTATCTAAAGCTTTTATACGCATGACTGTGACCTTGGTGAAGAAAATTAAATACATGGTTCTGGCCTTGTGATAGTGCAAGGATGTGATCAGTCATTAATACACAACTATTGCAAAATGATAAGCTATCTCATATAAAATAAATAGGCTTTACAACTTCAATTATATCTTTCTGGCCAGCAATATTTTATCCATTTTAATTACTAGATATAATCTTGGTCTTGTTTAGTTCATTTAGTATTTTTATAACTATAAAGTGAAATAAAACTCATTGTCTATAATTTATTTTTCTAATGTTACACGGTCTTTCTTCTGCATCAGGCAGATGTGATAAAGCATTCATGTGTCTAATCCATTTCCTAGCTTATATACTAGTTCATAATCATATCTTTAATATATATTTATCCAGCACAGTATGTTTCAGTACCAAATATTCCTAAAAGTACTTGATTTATATGGATTTGAAATTTTTTTACTGATGAAATTTCTCTATGACAAAAATAATCACTAATACTTCTTTTGTTAATTTGACTAGTTTTTTTTTTTCAGCTGCCAATAATGTTCTCAAAGCATAGACTATAGGGCATTCTTCTTCCTTAACAAGAATGGGAAATTATGGCTCCAATCCCATATTCTGATGCATCTGTAGTAATAATATCCAGATCACTACAGCAGTGTATCAGGAGTTGATTTGAAGTTAAGAGATTGTTGTCTTTTCATAAAACTAAATCTTATTTCTTAGACTATTTCCAACATTGTTTCTTTTTTTAACAATTGATTCAATGGTGATAGCAAATGAGACCCTCCTGCAAAGAAGCTCTTGTAAAAATTTAACTACCCTAAAAATGCTTGTAACTCAAAACATTTCTTGATCTTGCAGCATTTTTCATGACTTTTGCTTTATCTAGATTTGGGTACCTTCTAATTTTATTTATAATGTATGCAAAAAAATTTATCTCATTTGTAGACTAAATATACTTATCTTGGCTCCTACTTTATCTAATTTTGAACAAACTGCATTTATCTTTCAAATTCCAAGTCCAATTTTGTGATGACCAAAATCACATCTAAGTATGGAATGATGTTGGCCATTTATATCATGAAAAAGGTTATCCATTTTTGGCTGGATACATTACATTTTTATTTATAATGTATGCAAAAAACTTTATCTCATTTGTAAATGAGATATACTTATCTTGGCTCCTAGTTTATCTATTTTTGAACAAACTACATTTACTCACCTTTCAAATTTCAGCTTCAATTTTGTGATGGCCAAAATAATATTTAAGTATGGAAAAAGGTTATCCATTTTTGACTGGAAAATATTTGTTGCTACTGTAATTCTGTATGGCAATTTATTACACATGTAAAATCCCATATGTGTGGTCAATGATAATTCCACTGTTATTTCAGTCGTGGGGATTTGGTGGAATGCATCTCTGAGATTTTTGTGAAATATTAGCTTTTTGCAATGGATGTCAATTCTTCATGTATTCTAGGAGCTGGATAATCCCCCTTTATTAATAAATTTATTCAATACAACACAGAAGTCTTCACACCATCTAAGATTTCCATCTGCTTTCATAACAATAACTACCGGCACAGCCATGGATAAATATTTTATCAGGATTAATATTTCCTTTTGTATCATCTCATTGATAGTTTTTCCTACTTTCTTATCAGGGCAAATGGAACTTTATATGATTTACAGATTGCACTTCCTTTATCAATTCAACATCAATTGGTTGTGTTTTTAGCTCACTTGTCCAGACTTAAACAACCCAGAATACTTCTTTCATGATTATAGTTTCCAATTGAACTCTTTTTTTTTTTCATATTTATATGGATTCCTAAAGAGTGAAACCAATTCTGTTCAAGTAATGAACTAAAAATCTTTGTTAATGATATACTATGAAGACATTTGACTCTCAAATTCAGTTTTACAGGTATTGTTACTCTTCCATATATATCAATTTTTATTTCCATTTATACCTGTTGTGATAATATCCATTTCCACAGGTGTTATTTTCTTATAATATTCTCTGCTGACTTTAAACCTATCTTTACATGATATCAATGATTGGTCTGCAATACTATCCATCCCCATTGTTAATTTTTGATGACAGATATTCACATCAAGCAGGATGTGGGCTTGTTTGTGGCATTAAACTTCTTCACAACTCATTCTCTCTGCCCCAGATTTGTAATCTGGCATTTGTTTAAATTTGATATTAAACTCTTTATTGCACAGATGCATGCTAAAAGTCCTTTTTTCTTGCAAATAGTGCATGTTTTACTTTTATGTTTGCAGTTTTTATTTAAATGGTCAGTTTTACTACAACAGTAGGATATTTCATCAAACATCACATCTATCACTGTATGGAAAGTTTTGCCTCTGAAAAACAGAGGATGTTACAATGTATTTTATTTTACTAGGATCTGTTATACTTGTTTTCTGTAGTGAGAGAAATTTTATTTAGCTGATGTGATAAAGAAAATGCTGAAGCATTGCCGAACATGGTTTCTTATATGATGTATTTCTTTTTAGCATGTTTACAGTTGAGATTGGGTTTTCTCAATAATACTTTTCTGAAATTTGCATCCAACATGCTGTACAGAAGTTGGTCTAACATCATATTAATTTCCAGACCAAAATTCATATGCAATTATGATTTTTTTTAAAAAGTAGAATTTGTAAATAATTATCTTACATGTTGAATATATAGACTTTATTTCATTTAAGGGGGAAAATTTTTTCTATCCTTGTCCTCTCATTTATTAATGCTTGTATTCTGAAACTAATCTTGGAATTTGATTTAATTGTTTTCTCTTATTATGATTCAAATAATAGTTAATACAGTATTAAAATTATTTATAATACATTCTAGAAAAGCATAGTATATAATAATAATAATCAGCCACTTGTAAATGAGCATGGTCATTCCAATCCTCCTCTCTTAAAAAGAAAACTAGAAATGATATTTACAATCACTATCCAAACCAATCTGTGAACTACAAATATATATTTCCATATAGAACAAACTGATCCATTTTACTATTTATTTGATATTTTATGATGTCTTTTAATTTCTTCTGAAAACTTTTCTTTCTAAAATATTTCAACACCGTGTGTAATTGTAGCTCTTCAGTGTATTCCATTGTCTGTTATATTTTATTACTGAAAATAATTGGCATTGAATTTCTTTAGAATGTCTTTAAGATAATCTTTATATTGTATATGAGACCTACCTCTCCCATGAAAATCTTGCTCAAATTAGCCATAAAACGTCGTTTTAGGAAGTGTTCTATTATTGTTCATTCATTTTACATTTCCAATCCAATGGAATATTTTACAATAGCAGACTCATAATAATACATCAAACAACCTAAAAAACATTGACTGGTTTTATGATCTTGCCATTGCATTTTTAAAAGTTTATGAAGCATTCTTAAATGAAACTTTTCTAATGATTTTAATATTGCGCCAATAAGATGTTCAATTACACTTCCATACAATAAATTAGATAAAGTAACAATTCTATATGGAGCTAAAGTTATTGCAGTAATTATTTCACTATGTTGAAATATGCTGCCTTTTACCTTGCTAAAAACAAAAGCAGTACATTGAAATCTGTGTTATACTTCAATATCTATGCCCACTTTTTTACTTCTAAAACTACCAAGGTATTTAAATTGATTTATATTCTGAAACTGATAACCATCTAGGTCATGCTGAGGATTTATCTTCAATCACTGGGTTAATAAAGAACTTGAGTTTATCAAATATTAATTAATAAACCATTTTTTTATACATTGCATTCAAAAGATTAAGAACATTTTGTAAATTGTCTCTTGAACTGGCAAAAACAGCACAATCATCAGCATACTATAAATCTAGAATCCAAACAGTTATTTCCATTTTTAATCGATTCAAATGGAAAATTTCACCTCAAACATGATTGTATTTAAACCATCTATAAACAATTCATAAAAATTGAAAACAATATTGAAGCTTGCTTAACACCAGTTTTTATTTCAAATGTCTGATTTTCTATTTGTATCAATAAAACTTCCTCTCATTCCATCATCTAAAAGCTATATATATGAATAAATTTTGATGGATGAACCGATTAATTTCAAATATCATAAACATATCCTATTAACTGAATCAAATGCCTTGACCAAATCAATAAATGTAATATATAAATCACTCCCTTATTCCTGAAACTTTTTTAAAATTTGAATGACAACAAAAACCATGTCTATGGTACTTCTTTATTTTCTAAAACAGATTGAGTCTCTGGTAATCATTAATTTATAACTGGAAGCAAAATATTCATCAAAATTCTTGAAAGTACCTATGTTATAATGGATAATAATGATATTCATGATAATTACTGCAATCTTGTTTATTCCCTCTGTTCTTAAAAATTAGATTAATAAAAATATCCTTGAGATCAGATGGCACAACTTTACAGATTCATATATTGTTTAAAAATTCCAATATTTTTCAACCTATGGCCATATTTTTAAATTTTTCCAGGGTATTTCATCAGGTCTTGAAGCCTATCCATTTTTAAAATTACAAAGCTGTTTTAACTTTAATAAGTTGGATATTTTTGTCCAAATCTAAATTATGTAGAATGAATATATCATTAAAAGTTGTCATCTCAATTTTTGTATCATTATTCAAAAGTGCAAAATACTTATTCCATCTGTTCAAATATATCATCACATTGCGCCTTTGCAGCAATTATTAGGATTATAACATCCTTTTCCAAGTCCATATGATGCTTCCTATGCATCAAGAACAGATCTAGTGACCACAATCAGTGAATATCTGTATCTTCTTTGCAGTTTTAATCCACCAATGATATATAAACCTCTTGTCAAGTGTCAAACATGTCTTTAAATTTTTAAATATTTATTATGATGTTTACCATTTCATCCATTATTCAGCTAATCAGAAATTGCCATGTTTTATTTTAATTAAATCACTACTAATAAGATTGTTATCAGAAAACCAGTCATGATTCTTTTTTTTAGTAAATCCAAGAATAGATTTACCTATACCTATAATAAACTCCTTAAAACAATTTCACGCTTTAATAATGACATCCTGAAATTCCAAATTAGCAATTTTAGTATTTAATATTGAAATTTAGTGCACATAGATAAAGAATGATCATCAATATTCTTGTGAATATGATTTAAATGCATATTTTTTAATGTAGAACTATCATTTAAATCCTGGAGCTTATGAATTTATGATTTCGAACAAAATCACCCATTTACTAATCAGTAACCGAGTATTTAGTTCAAGATAGTTTCCATTTTCATCACCTGAATATCAATATGCTATGAATCAAAAATATAATTATAATATATAGGTACCACACTTTATGAATATGATGCTATACTTTTATGGTACTCTGTGATTTTTGTTTACCTTGTAGTTTTAATTAATTTTTTTAATTTCGCTTAATATAAAATTGGTTTTGTATGTAATTTCACAAATTAAAATATTAACAATGGAATCAGTATTAAGTAACTAACACACTTTCTCAAATGATGTCACTCTAATAGCTTCCATTTTTGAATAACAGTATTTCACTTACTCTACTTCAGAGCTATCTATTGAGGCTGTTGGCTTCCATCAGTTTAACAATAATAAAAAAGTAATTTAGACATTAGTTAGTACTCTCATTTGGTACATTTTGATTAATTATATTTAATATAGAGCTCTAGCATTCTAAAATAGTTTACTTCATTATTTATTTTTTAAAAACTTATGTAAATACTAGAAGTTATGGGAAACATAATATTAGCATAGATTAATATATAAGCAGTGGAAATAAATCACTTTTTCTCAGGCTATAATGAAATACCACTTTAAATGTTAGCAAAAAAAAAGAATTCATTTCCATTCACATCCTCCTTTCAAAAAATTCAGTTGATATTTCAATTAAAAACTATCAGGCAACTGAGAAGGAATATCATACTGTAGCCTTTAAACACATCACTCTGTCTGGTGCATGCTAATGATCAACCCATTAATTATATGGTAGTAACAACTACAATGAAATGGACAATAAAAATTTTACTGTTTGATTCTTTTGAGGCCTCAAAAAGAAATCAAAAGATCTTTCCTGCAGTGCAAATATTGTCATATTCTGAAAAATGTTCATGATGATACACTAAGATTAACATTGGAAAGATTATATGACAAGATTTCATATTTATAAAACGTTTTACAGCTATTTGATGAAGTGTTTTATAATTTAAAATGGGAGATATGGTTGATTTTGCAAATATTGCTTCAGAGCTGCATGAAATGTTGCATGAATTATTAAATGAAAGTAAAAACGTTTTAACTAAATTGAATTATCTTACAAAAGTAGTAGAAATAAAATTACAGAAAAATATTTGTCTTTTAAATACATAATTTACTTTAATCATGATTACTTCTTAATATTGATCAATACATATTTTATATCTTCATTGTGACCTTTTCAATGAAGTTGATTTGGCTTGATAAAATAAATCACCATTGCCAAATACTGAAGGGATGAAAAATACTTTTTTTTGCTAAGTAAATATTGTTTGGATAATTTTTTGAAAGCTCAAGTCCCCCATTAAAAGACTATAAATTTATTTTTTTATACAATTTCATATTGTTTGGCTATCATCAGAAACAATATGTATTGAAAAACAATAATAATTTAATTTCACAAAATATAAAAAGTTACTTCTTAATATATATAAATTTAACTTATTTTAAACAAATTACACTAATTCACAATTAAGTAACTAACCAAAATTAATTACAAATTCACTATCAATGGTTTCCTTACCAAAATAGTTTTCCTCCAGTACAAAATTACACAAAATAAATATATACTATTGTATTTGCCATAATTCTAATTTACCTTCGGAATAATGAATTGGAATTATAAGAAATATGATAGTATATATTAGTTTATGCTACTTTGCACTTGAGAAGACTGCTTTAGGTAGGCAAAAACCATTGATATGGATTTGTAATTTAATTTTGGCTACATAGTTTATTATATTGACTAGTTGAACTTTTGGCATTTGATATTTTATTTGTATATTAAGTATATATTGTCAAACCTATTGAATAAATTTACATTTAAAAATTAATCAGGACACATACATTCACCATAATCGTATAATTATATATATATTGTACCGGATAAAAGATCTTTGATTAGCATATACTGACCACATGGACGCCACTAGTCCGAAAATCGGAACTAGACATTTATTTTAAGGGTGGACAGGATATGCGAACCTGAATGCACCGGACTAAACTCGGGGAGAAACAAGATATCTTAAATATTGTTTAGACAATTGAGAAATAAACGTACAAAGACAAACGTCAGCCAAATTAAGTTTAACAAATTTTAAACTTTTATTTAAGAGCAAAATAACTTGTAAGAAAAAGTTTACACGAAAACCAATAGGGTTATACCAGGCGTGTACCAGAAAGACGAAAATGCAATGCTCTAGCAGACAGACTGATCTTCCAATAGCAAATTATAAAAGGGAGGGAGCAAATTTCTTTCAGAAGAGAAATCACCTAAATGTTGGTCTTCCCATTCACAGGTATGAAAACAATACGTTCTTGAAATAAATCAACGAAACCAGTGCCAGCAAGCTTTTCTAGCCCGAAAAAATGTGTCGGGACCCAAAATGTCATATGCCAGTAGAAGCTGCATCTTAAAACTACGTTCAAAGCAAAGATGATTGATTTGCCTCAAGAACCCACGACAAATATGCTTCAGAATGAAAGGAAAACAAACAAATAACTGGTGAATCCCCAACCAAACGATTGGCGAAAACTAATCTAAGAACTGAAGGTCTCAATAGGAGACAAGTAAATCATTAGAAAATCAGTTACGTCTGCCCCAGCATTTAAAGAAAATGAATTACAAATAATTATAATTAAAAAATAAATTTATGAAACAAGTTCTGAGTACACGCTCTGATAAATTTAAAACCACACATAAATACAAAATAAATCTAGGAAGCAAATATAAACATTCCTAGATTTGTTTTTTATTAGTTTATCGGAGAGTGTTTATGAGTAAAAAAAAACATTAACTGAAGGCATTAAATATTTTAGCAGAAGGAAATTCTCTTTCACCTGTAATTTACAAAAGAGATAAAATTTATCTTCCTGCTGGCGACTTATAAAATTACAAAGAAAAACGCAACTCCAGTTTCCGAATTCAGAGACATAAGGAAAGAAGAAACGAAATCTCTACATCCGGAAAACTAGGAAAATAACTAGAAGTTGCCAGCCAAAAGATTTTGTGGTTCGCAAAAGCGCAAACACAGTATTTAAAATCAATTATGAGATAAAATAATTACAGGTGAGCATTTAAAAATATACAAGACTGCTAAAGCATTAAAAAAAAAAGGTTAAGGATAAAAAGACAAACTCACTAGTCACTCTCCAATAAACAATATCAAACTCGAACTTGGAATCTTAAAACTAAGATTTCCAGACACACGGCAAAGTACAATAAAAGAGAATAAATATAGCTAATCAATATGAGGTTAAATCTTAATTTAGATTACAGGTTTATTAGATTGAGTGGAGATTTAACTAAAAGAATTTACCCTGGAAAGAATAAAAGGAAATCTCATCTTATGGTAAAGCACAGTTCGCATAGAGTGCGCACGTTTATCTTTAGTCCATTTTCAGGTCCTTTGATAGCGGCAAGGTAGAGGCAGTGTTTATTTTAGAGGCTCATGGCATGACTAAAGGAGAGCTGGCAGGTGTAGGTCTGTCCTTTGGTTAAGTTAGCAAGACATCCTGATGATGGCAAAACTCAGAGCCATAGATTTTGACATCTTACACAGCAACGAAGTCTGTTAATAATTGCAAGTTTTTTAGCAGGAATTAAATGTCCGAACTGCTACCCAAAATGGCATAACTCTCAGCAGATGATATTCCAAGTCTATCTCTCTGCAATACTGAATCTCTCTTTTCTAAAAATTGGTGGGCTATCATTGCCTCGCTACATTTCCCACGAAACTTTTCCTAGTATCTAATTCTATGCCTCAGGCAGGGCAAATATTAATTTTCCCGCTCAATCTAATTTAAGAATTCCAACCAGGGATTATTGAAACAAAAATGACACCACAATTAAATCTCCGCTTTTTAGAATTAACTTTAAAAATGATTAAAATAAAAGCATTAGAAATATAATTAGCAAGCTTGCCTGTTTTTAATCAAATTGATTAAAACAGGCGGTGAAAGTAAACTACTTTAAAATAAATTAATTCTATAAACAAAAATTAAAATGCCCTATTTAAATATAGCCGAGTATATGTTTTAATACACATACATTTTTTTTTTTAAATAATAATAAAAAAATTTAACATTAGATAAGATTTAACAAAAATTAAGTTTTTAATTTTGGCAGTAAAATCCTTGAATCGGATATCAATCCAGTTCAATATATATATAAAAGAAATTATTAAGTCAGAGTTTAAATTTATTGCACCAAGTATACTTTCAATGCTTTCATGTCATATTCATGATTAGTCTGCAAAAAAGAAAATCCATCTCATAAGTTGCATCTGTAGTTGTTCTTATTATAACAACTTATAAATTTGTGAATTCTTATATTGCAACAGTTTGGGTCAATCTTGTAGTATAGGCATTTCTTAAAGAAGTCCAGCCTAGCTTAGAGCATTATAATTTCTCTTATTTTATATGCTGTCCTGTAATACCAGCTATTCCATTAGTCTCTGTGTTATGTAACTTTGTTTTGATACTCAGTCATAATTATTAATGTGAAAGAAGTTACTAAATCAGAGTTTAAATTTAGTAAAATTTATTGCATCAAGTATACTTTCAATGCTTTCACATCAATACCATGAATATGATGTGAAAGCATTGAGAGTATACTTGGTGCAATAAATTTTACTAAATTTAAACTCTTAGTAATTTCTTTTATAGTATTAGCTATAACAGAATATCAATATATATATATATATTTGTGTGTGTGTGTGTTGGCAACATAAAACGTTACAAAAAATTTATAAAAATGATCTTAGAAGCAGTTCTCTTCAATTTATCTGGAGCATATCTATTGCAAGTTTGAATAATAGATATGAAATGGTAATACTATTTATGGTATCCATATTTAAAGTTTAAATAAGACTTAAAAAGTATTCAATGTCCATTAATTATTGAAGATTACACTATTGAATGTACTGCATAGGGATGAAAAGAACTGTCCTAAAAGCAATTGATATAATTATAAATAAAGTGATTTCCCTTGCAAAATTTTTTTTTTTTTAAAAAAAATGTACAAAGAAACTAATTTTTGAAATAATGAGTTTTCAATATTTTGACATTTTTAAAAATAAAATAACTTTTACTTTTTGTTTTTAAATGCTTTTATTGAAGTCAGAAAATCAGTTTGTCTGTTTAATAACTTTTGATCTTTTTCAAGTTAGAATAAAATTTTAAAATCGAAGTTTCACATATAGAATTCTTATATAACTAATACAAGCTTAATCCATATAAAACACTCATTTTATCAGTAGATTACCTAGTTTGTTAGACATGGAACAGAAGGCATGAAAATATTTAAAATATTCAATAATTTCACATATCTCAATTATATATTCTTCTTACAACTTTCATTTGATTTAAATAATGTCCACAAGAGGACAGTAAGATTATTTTTTTCAATTTCAATTTTTTAACATTTTAAAATCAATATTTAACAGACCTAAGTTCAATATAACTTGTTGAAATTTTGTACATTTGTTAAAATGTCTATGAAAGTAATAGAAACATTTTTTTAAAAAATAAAACTTTTCCAATCAAAGTAAAATTATTAAATACTTTTCACTTAAAAAATATTTAATATTTTTAATCACTTATATGGACATATATTATTATGTACCTTTACTAAATATGATATTAAACTGAGAGACTGCAAACCTCTCATGCTTATTAGCCAATCAGGTGTTATTAATAGCGATCAAATCGTAAATACAAGACAAAGAATTTAATAAGAAGAGGGTGTCCACCCTCCTCTTTATTTGTCTTTCTATATATCCAAGCCAGTGTGAAGTACTTAGATTTGAAAGCATGAATCTTCAAACATATTCACATTTAATTCACAGTTTAAATTACAAACATACAGCATGAAATCCTACGATTTACTATGCAGTAGTTTTTAGATGTTATAACTTGCAGTAACGTATGTAAATATTTAATTTATAAAGCGCAAACAGTATTTGAAATTAAACTGAGAGACTGCAAATCTCTTGCGCTTATTAATAACACCTGATTGGCTAATAAGCGTGAGAGGTTTGCAGTCTCTCAGTTTAATTTCAAATACTGTTTGCGCTTTATAAATTAAATATTATTTACATATGTTACTGCAAGTCATAACACCTAAAACTACTGCATAGTAAATCGTAGGATTTCATGCTGTATGTTTGTAATTTAAACTCAGTGAATTAAATGTGAATATGTTTGAAGATTCAGCTTTTAAATCTAAGTACTTCAGACTGGCTTGGATATATAGAAAGACAAGTAAAAAGGAGGGTGGATGCCCTCTTCTTAAATTCTCTGTCTTGTATTTACGATTTGATCGCTATTAATAACACCTAATTGGCTAATGAGCACAAGAGGTTTGCAGTCTCTCAGTTTACTTTATAAATTAAATATTATTTAAATATGATACATAAATAAGGAGTATATATTTTAACTTATAGCAAAACTATCTACTGATCTCTCTCTCTCTATATATATATATATATATCAATTACAAGTGTCCAGTCAATTCAAAGTATGACATAGTTTTACATTTTCATTTACTGTGCCAATAGTAAAAACTTAAAAATAATAGAGATAATTTTTTTTATATATATTAAATGCTTTTTGACCATGCACTAAAAAGAAAAAAAAATTGTTTCTTCAACTACAATTGAAGTTTTTAGATTTAACTTGAAATAAAAGCATGGGGTCAAGAAATTAATTAAGTCAATCCCTATTTTTTATAACAAGTGATTGACTTAATTAATTTATGCACCCCCCCATGCTTTTATTTCAATTAAATTTAAAATGCTCAATTGTAGTTGAAGAAACTTTTTTTTTTCTTTTTAGTGAATAATCAATAAAAGCATTTAATATAAAAAAAATTATCTATTATTTTAAATGATTTTATTGAAGTTGGAAAATCGGTTTAAAACTTTTGATCTTTTTCAAGTTAGAATGAAATTTTAAAATTGAGGTTTAATATATTTAAATTCAATAGAATTTCTTGAAAATTGATATATAACTAAGTTATACCAGTCTAATGCATTTGAAATATTTATCTTTTCAATATGTCAATGAGTTTCTTAGATATGGAATAGAGGTTAAAAAAATATTCATTATTTGTGTTTTAAATAATGATTGCAAGAGGGCAATATAATTTTTTTTCTATCAATTTAATAATATTTTAAAACCATTTTAAAATCTTAATGTATATATCATATTTAGTATATGTACATAATTATGTATGTGTAATAAATCAGGAAATATATTTAAAATTGATTGATAGTTTCTATTTTAATTTTAAAACAATTCTTTTTTTTAAAAAAGGTATCATGAAATGTTAAAAAAAGATCACAATTTTTTTCTTTTGCATTTTTTTCAAAACAACTGTTTTAAAATTAAAATAAATCTATCAAACAATTTTAAGTAGAAAACTTAGTTACTGATTTATTATACATATATAATTATGTACACATACTAACTTACTGCAGAAATATCTAGCGAGTTATATATACCACATGAGTAATATTAATTAAAATTATATGTATTAAGTGAAGTTTATTTGCAATACATACACATATATTATTATGCACACATATTAAATATGATATTACATAATGATTATACATTTTAACTTATAGCAGAAATATCTAGTGATATATATATTGTAATAGAATGGACTCTTCAACAATAATCATCAGTTAACCAAGCCCTAATGTTGGCACGCCAAATGTAATAGAACATATATATTATCCAATCTAAATGAAGAAAGAAAATACACATATACCGAGAAAAGCATGCCCAAAACATTGGACAAATGTCATAGTCTACGATTGTCCCAGTTGGAAATGATAAATGTAACGGATTGGAATATGCATACAAAGAAAGGTCCTAACAATCTAAATGAATCCAATTGTTGAGAAAGCCAAATATAAGATAGTATAATTTAAATGAAGAAAGATAATCTTGTCCCAATCATTGAGGAACCAAAATGTAATGGACAACCTTATCCCAATTATATTTAAACAAATTACGTATCTGCCCTTCCAACTAGCTATATATAATATAAATCAAAATTGTGCAGAGCAATAATGAGACCTATCATTACAATTTATTCTCAGGGTTAATTTGACTAACTAACAAAATATATATACCAGAAACAAAGGGAATTTTATTGAATCTAATATACACATTAAATAAGTAAACTTATGTATATCTAAATATATCAATGAACATTGACTTGTATAAGTGATCTCAAAACTAAATAATAATTAAAGTATGAAATTATTCTCCATTAAGTTGTGAATTTAATAAACTTCATGATGACTCTGGCACTAAAAAGAAAAATAAGAATAAAATATTAATACTCTTCCAAATAAAATACAAAGGCATTACTTATAAAACAAATGGTACATCCTTTATTTCTAGATTGTGGTTTGATTTTTTAAGTAGCATCAGTATTTTAAATATTTTTTTTAAATACAAACCCAAATAATAATAAAAATTATATACTTGCAATAAGTATATATATATATTAAATAGACAAAGACATATTTGTACTCAATAAATATACATTGTTAAGGACACAAACTAATATTTATATTTTCCAAATATTCAACTTTCAAAAAAAAAAATCAAATAAATAATGGTATATTATATATAGCAAATATATGAATTGTTGTTTATGTTTTGCATAAGAGTTATTAAATAAAGTTAAAATGAAAGTAAATAAATAATTGACTGGTAAAATATTGTAAAATTAATAAAATAGATAATAGATATGCTCTCAAAGCTAGGTTAATTGATTAAATATCACTGAATTAAACGAAATCATCAAAATTCACCCCACTATATTATAAAAAGGTTTACATATTATATCTACTTTTGAACCATGCTTACTACTATAAGCACTGAATACTTAAGTTTATTATCTCTAAAGAGGCTCACACAAGCCTATAAATCTAATATTTCTTTGGTTACTTAACAAACTAATGCTACTTTATCACTTAGTATAAATATGTAACTTATTTCACATAATCTTTTACTTATTAACTTTATATACGTACACACACTTAAATATATATATAATGACGATTTCTAACTGACAGGTAAGAATACTTATTCATGACTTTAAAGAACTGTTAATAAGTCAATTCGATCCATGATTCCCAAGCACACATCCAATTATCAAATAATTAAAAAAATATTAAAAATAAATAAATTAAGATGTATAAATAATAAAAAAAAAATTTTGATAATAAAATTTGTAAAGATAAATCTCACTTATTAAAAAAAAAATTTATAATAATCTATATGCAACTTAAACTTATGCTTTATTTTCAAATTTCAAATACTTAGTGTTAATTTTGACATTTATAAAACGTTTGTTTTTTTTTTTTTAAACAAGACGCTTAAATAGAACAGAATTATACTTATAAAAACGTTTCATTTTTCTAATTAAAAAAACAAAAAAACAATGAATATCGATCTCAAATATATATATAAACATATTTACATTAATCAAGTTATTTGTTACCTTTTCAAAGTTCAACTTGTTCATTTTTCTTTTCAAAGTTCAACTTGTTCCACTGTTTTATTCTCTTATATTGTTTTAATATTTGAATGCATTCTAGCCAAGGTTAAATTTTGAAGAAAATATCACGTTAATAAAAATTATCAGTTTCCAAACGCATATACATATTCTATTTTTTTAAAGATTTCTCTCCATTGTAGATTCCTAGATAGCTATATTAAATTTCAGCTTAAGACACGATGAAATTCATATGTCGAGTTTTTGCTTAGTTTTTCTTTTTAAATTGATCTGGGATAAAAGAAAAAGTGCAGTCCCTTGACTGCGATATATATATTATTTAGCCAACCATTGTTGATGTGTTTATGTACAGTAGTTTATCCAATTATCTTGACAAACAAAGATATCGAATATAAAAAGTACAATTAGCTTTTTCTCCTTCAGTTTCTTTTAATAACCATTTTAATAATGGCCTTTTTCTGTTGGTGTTGTTTTCACATGCCACAGAACATGCAGTCTTGACAACCATTGTTAACATGTTTTGTAAAACAATAATATTCGAAATAAAAAAATATTAATCACATAAAAAATATTATATCAAAAATTTATTTGATAGTTCTTTTAAAAAATAATATACATAAATAATAACATTGCATTTTTTTAATCATCACTTAAAATAAAATAATCTTTTTTATAACTAACAATTTATGTTTTTTTTATTTATAATATTGATATACACATATATTAATTAGAACATGTCACTATTACTATTAAAAATCTCACCATTAATAATAATAATAATAATAACAATTAAATATTTAATACGATGTTACATCAACAAATAAACAAAATAATAAATCCAAACAATAATAACTATAACTAATAACCATAAACAATAATAACACTCAATATATAAAAATCAAATCAAAGAGATTTTTTTAAAACCAACAAATGACTTTAAAATAAAGGTGGATTTGTCGATCTTTTACAATACCCCCTAATCAATATAAAAAAACAAATGTCTTTGCTAACAACTAATTACACCTCTGACAGAAAACTAACTCCTCAACTATACATGCACAATTCTTTCAATTGTCTATGAGTATTTTTTTTCTCAGTCTCCTGCTTGCTGCCCTCTTCAAAAAAAAACACATTTCCAAACAGGAAAAGGAAAAAAGATTTTTAGATTTCTTCTTTAATTTTGGATTTCAAAAATAAGGGATGTCCTATTTTCTAGAAATAGCAGCTAATATAAAACATGAACATATTTTTATATTTGTTAATGAATAGATTACATAACTCAGTGTAAACATCTACCATTATTTCTGTTTGACCTTCTTCATTATGCTTTAACATTTCCTTTAGATAACTTTTTTATAAGAGAAAGCACCTTACTAAATTAATTAAAATTATAATTTACTTAGCAGAATATATTCAAGGATAAAAAATAAAACATTTGAGGCTTCAAGTCCAATTATTTGTACATATATTATTTGGTCTTATAGATCTTTGTACGCGACCTGCAAATTGGTTTCCTGGTACATAATTTATATTTGCCAAACTATAATTAGGGTTATCCCTTTTAATTCCAGATAATCTATTACAAGTACCCTCTCCAGCTTCTAGTATTCCCAGGATATCTGCTACTTCTTCAGTGGTATGTCAATCTGTGGCCACCAATGTTTGTTCGATATGCCTTGGTAAATTTCTACGCAAAATCCGCATAATCTGGGTTTCTGATAGTGGAAATGCAGTCAGGGTTTTAAATTTGGCCACCTGATGTTGAAAAAATTGAGTATAACTCCCATCATGAGAGATATATTTTTCATGAGAAAGTTTATGGCGTATAGAATCCTGCTTGTCCTCATTCCAGAAGTTATCCATTATGGCTTGGCGATAATCACCATAAGTCTGAGGCCTTTCAAACAGAGATCTCCACCATTCTTTAGCTGATGCATATAGATGGTTGCTAACAACTGCCAACTTTTCTTTCTATGACAGGATACTGAGTGTAAACAACTCTAATGTAGTCAAGTATTCCATAGGATTCTCATGATATTCTCCTTTAAAAACCTTAACATTAATAAACCTCAAAGCATTATGATTCATATATGAATCACTAGAGATTTGGTGTGGAGAATCAGATCTTTTGGACTCCATCACATTTACTCCATCATGAACTTTATCTAAATAACAATCAACAATTTCCTTATTTGCCAAATCCTTAACAAACATTTCATCCTTAAGATGACCTCTGTCCGCAACATTATCTTTTATTCTACTTTGGTTTATCTCTACTTCATGTTCTCTCCATTGTTTTTGTAAATTTGATATGCATTCACAATTCTCTAACACAATAGTTTTTATTTCTTCAACTTTTATATCTATCTCTGAAACATCTTTTCGTACCTCAATCTCATAATTTTTATAGGCTTCAATTCCACTATTTTTCATATATTCTGAAAGGGGTTTTAACCTTTCTTGAATTTCATTCAGTTTAGCATCTACTTCCTGGATACGATTAGAATTAGCATTACTTATTACATCCAGCCATTTATCCATCTCTTGTAATTTATTAACATCAATCAGCTATTCCTCTTGTTGCAATCCAACAGCAATCTTAACTTCAGCTGAGATAATTGTATGAATATTTTTAAATGAAGATTCATTATCAATTTTCAATGCTTGGAATTTATCACACAATACTTTGCTATCATCAACAATCCTTTTCTCAAATTCTCCATGCTCTTTCTTAGACTCTTCAAATCTGGCTATAATTTCTTGATTTTCTTCCCTCATTTCACTGCTTACTTCTTCAAATTTTCCTTTCAAAAAATTAGCTTTGACCTTTGTCTCTTCTCTGTACTTTTCCATTTTTCATCAAATTTTATTTCTAATCTCCTAACACTATTATCTACCAGAGTTTTTAACTCAACTTTTAATCCCCTAGAAAGTTCATCAGAATTGGTTTTCATCTCAGCTCTAAGTTCATCAGAATTGGTTTTTAATCTAGCTCTAAGTTCCTCTTTCAGTTCATTAGAGTTGGTTTTTAACTCAGCTCTAAGTTCCTCTTTTAAATTCATTTTTAATCTAGCCTCTAGTTCATTAGAGTTGATTTTCATCTCGGCTCTTAATATTTCTACTAAATTCCTTAAATCAAAATTACCACTAACTGGCATTTCATTACTGTTATCCATTATTACTAGAACTGCAATATTATATACTCCTACAAAAAAAAAATCTAAGATATATATATATTTCTATGTAGTAATTACCGCAGATCAAGGGCTCACCATCTCTTACTATTATCCCTACATGCAATTACTCAACTAAGCAAAGTACAATCCTTTTAATTTTATTATGTCTTTGTCTATTTAAAAGCGATAAATGTAATGGATTAATCATATAGCATATCATTTAGATATAATGAAAAAAGAATGCCCAAAACATTGGACAACAAATGTAATAGAACGTATATATTATCCACTCTAAATGAATCCAATTTTTGATAAAGCCCAAATATAATAGATAGTATAATTTACATGAAAAAAGATAAAATGTAATAGAACAGACTCTTCAACAATAATCATCAGTTAACCAAGCCCTAACGATGGCGCGCCAAATGTAAAATAGAACGCATATATTATCCAATCTAAATGAAGAAAGAAAATACACATATACCGAGAAAAGTATGCCCAAAACATTGGACGACAAATGTCACAGTCTACGATTGTCCCAGTTGAAAACGATAAATGTAATGGATTGGAATATGCATACAAAGAAAGGTCTTAACAATCTAAATTAATCCAATTGTTGAGAAAGCCAAATATAATAGATAGTATAATTTAAATGAAGAAAGAAAATACACATATGAAGAAAGATAAAATTATCCCAATTATATTTAAATAAATTGTTTATATGCCCTTCCAACTAGCTATACATGAAATAAATCCAAAATCATATAGAGCAATAATAAGACCTATCATTACAATTTCTTCTCAGGGTTAATTTGACTAACTAACAAAATATATATACCAGAAACAAAGGGAATTTTATTGAATTTAATATACACATTAAATAAGTAAACTTATGTATATCTAAATATATCAATGAACCTTGACTTGTATAAGTGACCTCAAAACTAAATAATAATTAAAATACAATATCCATTAAGTTGTGAATTTAATAAACTTCATAATATATATATATCAACTATAAGTGCCCAGTCAATTTAAAGTACAATATAATTTTATAACTGAAATACACAAGCTTATTATATATCTGTCTATATATGTAATATATAGGGTATATCAGCACAAACTTTCACATGACCCACCACTCTCCACACTATCTCATAACGCTGATACACTTAAACACATATATGTTGAAAAGATAAATAATCAGATTGATCTTAGGTTAACATGGGTGTGACAAGAATCTCGGCCTCAGGGTGGTCTTTGAGCATTCCATCATCAGATTTTCAATTGGATGGACGGTTGAAGAGTTGGAGTGTGGAAAAGATTGAAGCCTGTCCATTAAAGTATGAGGATTGATTATCTTAATATATATCTGAGCACTTATGTGTAGAAATGGTAATCTGGACCATATGATGATTGCTGGTTTAGCATGAAATACGTATATTGGTGATTATTTATCTTTTCAACATATATGTGTTCAAGTGTGTCAGTGTTATGAGATAGTGTGGAGAATTGTGGGTCATGTGAAAGTCTGTGCTCATATACCCTATATATTACAAATATAGTTTTATATTTTCATTTACTGTGCCAATAGTAAAAACTTAAAAATAATACATAAAAAATTGTTTTTATATTAAATGCTTTTATTGACTGTATACTAAAAGAAATTAAATTGTTTCTTCAAACACAGTTGGGATTTTCATTTAACTTGAAATAAAAACATGACGGTTCAAAAAATTGATTAAATCAATCCCTATTTTTTATAACATGAAATTGACTTAATTAATTTCTGAACCCCTATGCTTTTATTTCAAGTTAAATCTAAAAACTCATATTGTGATTGAAGAAACAACAATTTTATTTCTTTTTAATGCACAGTCAATAAAAGTATTTAATATAAAACATTTTTTAGTTAATGCTATTACATATTGTATTTTTTTTTAAACAATGACCATTAAATATATCTAGAAAAACAGACTGTTCTATTTCTTTTAAATAATTTTTTTTTTTATAATTGCATTTTTTTTTTCATTACTTGTCACTTGGTTTGTAAATTATCAATTTATTTCATTTCTTTCATTCATACTATTCATTTGATAAAAGATTAGATATACATCAGTAATTTCTCTATTAACTGGCTATAGTTTGAAAAATTTCATCTATAAAATAGAATTGTAATTCTCTTATAGATGGATTATCCCAGTTTTTTTAAAGCAAATTGTTATTGTGAGAAAGACTTTTTTAAATATCATATAAATATCAACAGTTTCAACATCACTGAAATAATTGTTTACATGAGTTTTTAAATCATTACTATTGATGACTTTGTAATCACACAAACAGCAGTCTTCACTGTTAATGATAGATCCTTTTTTTGAATGACTTCCTTCATGGCAGAACTCCAATGATTTACAACTATTTTTAAGATTACTTTCTGCTGCAGCTTTAGAACCACAGAAGCTACACCAATTTCTTATTTATGAAGTTTTTCATGGACAGTTACATAGGATTTACAAACAGATTTATAATCACATGTACTACACTTATAGGGTCTTTCTCTAGCATACCTTCTTTTATGTATTATTAAAAAATATTTAGTAATTGCTCTGCATTTACACATACTACACTGGAAAAGTCTTTCTTCAGTATAAATTCTTTCATGTCTTTTTAAATTAATTTTTTTATAAGTTTTATAATTACACTGAGTACATTTCAACAAACTGTCTCCTGAAATAATTTTTAGATGACATATTATAGCTGATTTTTCAGATGCTCTATAATTACACAGGCTGCACTTGAAAGGTTTTCTCTACTATGATGTTTTTCATGATTTTCTAAACAATCTTTGTAATTGGTCTTGTAGACATACAGACTGCACTTATAAGATTTTTCTCGGGTATGAAGTCTTTCATGAATAGTAGGTTTTTCTCCTGTATGAAATCTTATATGCTTTACTAAAATAGATTTAAATTGTACTTTGTAATCACATAGAGGGCATTGGAAAAGTTTTATACCTGCATGCATGCTTACATATACTGTAAAAAATTTAATTTCAACAGTTCTCTATGAACACAAGCTATATTGTAAAGTTGGCTCTTCTGCATGAATTCTTTTATGATTATTTAAACCACCTTTTTGAGCAGTCTTAAAACTACAATGATTACATTAATACGGTCCTTTATTTGCAAAATTTTATCAGCTTCTATTAAGGTAGTATTGTAATTGCTCACAACACTATTCTCAAAATGTTTTTTTCTTTATTCTTGTTATCTTGCATTTGAAATTAGTTCTGGTAATAATGTATTTACAGATTCCACACTATAAGAGCTATTTCTTTAAAAAGATATTTTTCACATCTATGATGGCAGTTAATTTCTCTAATTGTTTTTTTGTAAAAGTTCTTTGAATTTATTAACTGATTTCTTTAAATATATCAGATATAATGATTTACCTATTTAATATTCTACTTGAAATTTTTAAAAAATAAGAGATGCATGAGTTCTTCATATAATTTAATGTATTTTATTAAAAAAGTCATAAAACTTTTTAACTAACCATTTGCTTCCATAAATATATTTCAATTTTGTTTTACCCAAATGAATCTTTGATCAGATTTTTTAATAACTAATATAATCCAAAGATGTGTAATTTTCACATGATCACCATTTTCTATATGCTTGCTCATAACTGTTAATGATTACTCTGGCTTGCACTGAGTGTATGGAGAGTTTTGCCTGTTTAATAATGTGTGATTTTGTAATAAATTAAATATTATCACCATCTGCAAGTCCTTTAAAATAATTTCACCAAAGTAAAATAATAAATTATTAAACAGATATAATTGCTGTTGTTAGTTGAATGCATGGCCCATGGAAATGTCTTCTTCCTCTCTTCATATGAACTTTCACTACAGATGCCATTTTCAATGGCATTGCTAATTTGAAAATTGTTTAAAATTTAGTAATATTATGAAAACTTGTAGATGCCTTTTATAATTTCCTGTTCATTTAGTCAATAAAATATCAACATCAATATAAAAAAAAAAATGTTTATAAAAATTCAAAATATTTGTACAAAGAAAAATTGAAATCTGATATTAGACATGTTGTAATCTTCAACAATAAACATCAGCATTTAAAATCTTTGTATTATACTTAAGATTTTTGTAAAAATAAAATTTTCTTCATTTTCATAAATCTTTTCTTGGAACTTTGATACAACATTGTGATTAACATTATTAAAACCTGCTCAATGGATGAAAACTTTATGAATACTAAAAGTGAACAAAGAAGTTTCCTGGAAATATTTCTCAAATTCCACTGGTCATCAGTTCTCTTTTATTGTACTATCTTCTTATAAAACAATCAGAAAATAAATCCCATATGCAAATCTTCAAGGTAGCAACAGCTATTGTCCCATACAAATGGCCTAAATAAAATAAAGAAAAATTATTATATTAATGTTTATGCTTTCTATAATTATTGCTACTCTGATATAAGAAGGTTTACTTTGAAATTTTTAAAAATGAGTAATATACTTGATTAAATATACTATAACAAATCTGAACAAGATCATTAACAAAAAGAAAATTTTGATTTTAGAAATGCATCATGATACATACAATAACAATATATACATTTTATCATATTTGTTCATTTGCTTTGTTTTTTAATTTGTTTTTTACTGAACTAAACTATATCCATAAATAGTTCAATTACTTTTCATAATCTTTAGCAAGAAGTAATTCATCTAAAAAATAAAATAAAAATATACAAATCAAAAAATATAAACTTGTGTTTTTAATATATATTATCAAATATAAACAATATTTTATCAAAAAATATTTCCCCTTTTTTAAAATAAAGAATGTTATTAATATTACAACAATTTATCTCTTTAACACATTATTCCATAACACAGAGTAAAAAAAAATTTTGTAAAAGATTTCTCTTATCAATACAAAATTACTTTAAATGATCTGCTTCACAACTGCTTAACATATTACAAATTTATTATAATTAATCCGATTTTGTTACAGAACATATATTAAAATTAAATCCATCATCAATTTATACTTATTATTTCAATGAACATGTATTTGCCACAATAATTTGTAATACACTTTTTTTTTAATGTCACAACTGTTGCAAATATCAATCATTTTACAAAGGTAATGGCATTAAAGGATATCGATTTCATGAAAGCAGTATCCTCAGAAAATAAAATGGAGATATTTATGCTAAGAAGAAAAACATTACAGAAGTGATCATGACCTCCTAAGGAGCATGAAATAATAAAAGGGAAGAGGTGTGTGCAAAAATATGAAAAATAGACAAAAAAAAATTTAGAAATAAAACATTATTGAAATCAAAATAAGAAAAGATATATTCTGTTAATGTAAAAATAAAATGTCACTCTTAGAAATAGTAAATACATATTAACACAAAATGTACTTTAATTAATATTAATTATTTAAAGTTCCACAAATTAATGGCTTACTTGGACCTTTCTTGCAAAAACAATATTATGGCTCCAAAAATAATTGGGAGTAGGGGGGGGGGGTCACAATTAAAGCTGATATGAAAAGTCAGATCCTGAATTCTAAAAAATTGAGATCTGCTGCATTACAGGGTTTATTCATTACAAACACTAATTAAAAATGTTTTAATTACATAGTATTGTACAGTATGTTGTAGAATAATATAATGTAATATAAAATAATTAGAAATATTATTATTGGACTTACTTAATTTTCATCCAACATCACTTCAAATCAGTCTACTGTAATTTCCAAATTTCATTCAATATCTAACTATAATGATCAAATATCGAATATAATTCTGTATTTGCCCACAATGGAGATGAAAGCCAGTTCAATAAATAGTAAAATATAACCATCAATAGTTGTTTATTTCACTCTGATCATATACAACATATATAATAACAATGTTGCATTAAAAATAAATTTTAAAATGTGTATTAATTAAAATATATTCACTTAATTTTTATTTAATATTCTTATAAATGCTAATCCCATCAAAATAACAATACCATTACTCTAAATCTAAACGATTTTCACTTTTAAAAATGAAAAAAATCTATTATAGGCATAACACAATTAATAGTCAACTTTATATGAGCAAAGGATACTAAACATAAGTTAAAAATAACACATACTGCAGGATTTCTAACATATCCAAGATAAAGAAATCTTTCATTACAAACTTCATAAACTCTCAGTAAAAAAAAAAAAAAAAAGGAAAGATAAAATAAATTTTATTCAGTACATAACTAAAAATGGTACTTTTGCACATCACAAAGCATTTTTGCTTTAAATATCCATTTCCAGGGGTATCAAAAAATCTTGCAAATTGCTATTTCCTTTTAGTTTATTTTTTTAATATGATTATAAAAAGCAAAAGAGAATACACAAAACTAAATAAAATTGTAATTAAACAAAATTTCATATAAGTGCAAAATGAAAAAGTGATAAAAGTAAGTATAACAAATGTGTATTACAAATGTGGGTTTTTTATGTCGGCAGGCAGGAATCTTTAATAGTGTGGGTACTTTTGTAGAATCTATAATAAGGAAGTTCACCGAGCATTTTGGAAAGACTACACTGCATGTTCTTTTGCCATTAGAAGATCCCAAATTTTAATCATTTTGGATAAATTTTCACACAAAAAGCTAAAGTACAAGCTCAACAAAAATGTTAAAGTAAGCATAATAAAATCCCACCCAATAATTACACCAATGTTCACAATGTATTGTACATTAGGATTTTTTTTTTTAAATGACTATAAATACTAAGTTGTTCATTAAAACAATATTCACAATTTATAGTATAATTTTTATCCATAGGAACAAGGTAATTTTTCCCCATAAAAATTCATTATAATTCCTCGCTTTTTATGCAATTTTCTTGCTATGAGTTTTGGAAAACCAACTGTCCTCATTAAGCAGAGTAAAGATGTATTAAATTTTTTATGCAAAAAAAATATAAATTAATTAATTAATTTTTTTGTGTAATATTACTGTTTATATATATTGGTGTATTTTATTATATACATTTGTCTTCGTTATTTTTTTAGATTTGTATATTTTTGTTTTTATTCTCAAATGCATTATGCAATGAGAAAGATTAGTTCAGTAAAAAAATATATATATATTTCTTATAAAGAATACTTTAGATTAAATTTATATACATCTTTATTCTGATTAGTGATGGATCTTAATGTAATAATTCGCCACAATGATTATCATCAATTTGTACTCACTATTTTAATTTACCATCAGTTATTTGTTACAATGATTTTTAAAAGAAATCTCAAAACTTATTTCTTAAAAACCTTTTTTTTTTTTTCAAAATTTTATTTTGTAAAATTGCCGATATTATAAGATACTGGCTTCATTAAAACTACCAACAACTGAAAATAAAAATGGTGAAAATGATACAAAAACTTGGGTTTAAAATTCATTGATTGTACAGCATATAACATTGTTTCACATATAGAATTAGAATATGATTAATATATTTTATATGATTTTCATCTAGTGTCCTTGCAAGACAATCAGTGCTTTGTTTATAGCATAACTAAAATAAAGAGTTTCATTGTTTTGTTTTTTTCATGTGTCAAATGTATTGACTGGGAAGTGAACCCGGGCCAGTTGCTGAGAAGGCAGCTATGCTAACCACTAGGCCACCAATGCTTGACTAAAGAGTTTCATTGTTAATGACAACAAAAGCAAAAAATGCCAATTTCATTCAATACAGTAAGTAATCAAAAACCTACTTTGATTACATACAACAATAGTGTGTTATTATTATATTTTAAAGTGTGTACATAAGATAAAATATATTCATTCAATTAATAATAATTACAATTTTTTAAAATAGGTTAATAATATAGTAATTCAACTAATTTAACATTTAGGTTCTGAATTTTTTTAAAATCATTTAATCTACTCCGGCCATATTAAGATAAGAAAATTTCATTCTGACACTGACGAAAAAAGTTACCTATCCCTGATCTAAAATATTTTGTATAAACATTAAAGATTGATTGAAAGATATTGAAATTTTTAATTCAAAGAGATTTAAGTAAATATTAAACAGGCTAAAATAACATGTTTTGAAAGCAGACTAACAAATAATCAATTTTAACTTTTAAAGTGCACTGAAACTATGTATTACTTAGATAATAAAATTAATAATTTTTTCTAGAATACATTCACTGTTGTATTTATCATTTTACTCATTGAGTTAACTATAACAATTGGCAGTAAAGTGATTTTTTTTTTTATGGATAAAAGTTTGCCCGTCATTATATGATGCATCATAAAATAAAGTTAAAGTAAAAAATGGTTAAGATAGATTCACTAGGGGTGTTTAACATAATCTATTGAGAAAGTGCCGAAAACTTGACTAGTTCAGATTCTTTTTCAATGTTAATGGTATAGTTAAGCTATAATTAATGTTGATACATTTGTTAGAGTATGAAGACCACCAACCATGTATAAAATATTATATTTCTAGACAGCAAAAATGTACCCATCAAACATGTTGTATGATAAGGCAATATAAGCATTAAAAGAAAATTTTTATTCCAAACCATTAGCCATCTATAATTATAAAAATTCAATCAGAGAAGTCAGAGTGATCATGAAAACCCATTAAAATTAACAGTGAATTTCAAAATCTGGCTGACATTTCAGCCACTTATAGCTGCTTTAGATATGTATTTATATATTGCATAAAAAATATAATTTATAGCTGAAGCTGCTTATGAATGTAGACATGTTCTACTATGCAATTACTTAAGCAAATATGGATGAAATAATAGCCATCCAAGTTGCTCAATTAACAGACAACAGGCAACTTCAAAAACCCAGAATCAAAAAATAAATCAATGAAGTTTAAGGCAGAAAAAGAAGCCTTGTCCAACAAAAACCTTTGAAAGATGTTTCTATTGTTAGAGCATTCACGATTCTAAAAATTGCAAATTCAGAAATTGTACCAATTTTATGATAAAATTGGCCATATTAAATATAAGCATGTTTTTTTAAAAAATAAAAAAGGCATGTCCTATTAAGTCCAACAGAAAGAGACTAACAGAAATTACCAAAATAATGAAAAGGATTAAAATCATTATCAAAAACTACAATGATAAAAAAATGGAAAATAGAATTGAAATGATAATTTGCATAGAGATATGGAACTAGACTTTGGATCAGTAATCACAATAGTTTCAAAAAGAATGTGGAAGTTTATTAATAAAAGGTAGGGCAGGAGGTGTGGAATAGAAAATTCTTAAAAAAAACATTAATGACTTTTAAGGCAATAAAATGTCTCTGCTAAGTAAGGCAATGGTAACTGTCAATTGGAGAAACTTCAATATTTCATTTTAACCCATAAACATAGCAATTAATTAAGTAAAATTAGTTCAAGGAATTGAACTAAGCTGTAATATCACTATAACTGATTGAATATATGAACAAATGTAATAAGAATTTCCTGAAATCTTGATTAAGAGATGCATAGATGAATGAAATGATTCAGTCAATCAATTGTAAGAATGCATCATTCTTTCAGCTCTGAAATCCAAGGCTTAATGAGAAACAACAAAAGATAATGAGAATACAAAAATTGCACATATATTTTTAGTGCAGCATTCCAAGCCTATCATTTTATTGTGGAAAATATGAAATAAAGCTTAGGACAAATATTGTCAAGTTGTGGGAAGGGTATCTATTCCAAAAATAGATAAGGACAGTCAACAGCATTATATATATGTTGTAACCTTATTTTGGGCTTGATGTTTATCAAGTTATATTTTATCAATCAGTGAATTATTTAAAATTTTAATCAACTGTAATCTTAATTATTTAAATCTGTTGTTTGAATCAGTGATGTGGTCTAATGGCTATAAATTTTATTGGATGAGAATAGGGAAAATTAATAAATAAATGTTTCTAGGATAGCAAATAATCAGATTGTTCAACAAATATGTCAGCTCTGCCAGGTTGTGTGTGGGCATTCTCACATACGATTTGACAGATAAATTAGTTTCTGTATTGTAACAAGCACAGACGACGTTACATTGTTTTTTATTATTAAACATGTTCGCATTTAAAAATTTTCTTTAAGAATTAAAAATTGAAATTAAATATCATCTTAAACTCGTATATATAAATCGCACAGATAAAAAAAAAAAACAAATATTAAAATAAAACTTTATTAAAAATAGAAAGGTATTTTAAAAACAAAAACCTAAAAAGATTTAGAGATAAAAATATATCTTTAATCTTGGAAAACACATTAATTAATCAGAAATGGAAATGATTGTTTTAATTAGTTAAATGTAAACCAGCCTTGGGCATTTAAATGTAAAAATATCGGTCAGATAGGAAAACAATAGAAACTTTTAGCAAATAAAAAGAAATCCCTATGGAATCGGACCTCAGCGAAAGGACCATCGCATCGATGATGTAATGTAAATTCAATCCTTCAAATTAATATAAAAGGACAAGTTTGAAAATTATTAGTAGATTGATTATTTACGATGTGACAGATATGTGTTAGTGCGGAAGTGAAGGAAAAGGGATTGAAAAGATGCACTCTTCAATCCCTTCAGTTTTGCCAAAGAAAGAAAGAGAAATGAACTATCGTTTTCTACATTGAGGACCAACTAAACTAAAAAACCTCCGAATGAATAAATAAAACAACGGCTAAATGGATACCAATCTTTTTAGGATGGCGTGGGAATTCACATTCAAATGGCAAGGAACATATAAAGATGAACTGTTTAAAAAACCGTAAGAACTTTATAATTTATGAACATTAAATTAAAAACTTTCCATATATAAAAAATACAAATAGAATCCTATCTGACCAAACTAAATTCTTTATTAATAATGTTATTTGATGTATTTTTTATTTATTTATTTAAAATCATTTCCATTTATTTAATTTTGTTCTTTAAGTTTATTTATGATTTCTGTTTTCCGATAAATTAAAATATACCAATGTTAAACTTAAGTCGGGCATGAATGGCTGTATAGATTTGTAAAGTTATATTAGGGGAGGGTAATCTTAGGTTATTTGTGTCGTTGTTAAATTGGGTCAATGGATTGGATATATTGATGTAGTTAGTAGATGTAGTCGGAGATTCGCTACTGGCAGAATCGTTTATATATACGCCGCACTCACCCGATTGCCTATGGAAGGAATTATAAGACAGAGAACGCAGTTCCTTTCTATGGAGTTTTTTTTTTATTGTTCTTCTCGTTAGATAGATGTAATATTCCTATCTGACGAGAATCAATGTCTTCTCTTAATCTTTTTGGTGCTGCCATATTCCGTATTACATTGAATACATCGATATATCAGATGAATTGATGCCAGTTTGACTGCGAATTTTAGCCTATGGTTAAATAGGGATAGAATATTTTATTTTCAAATGCAAATCTATGTAGTCTATTCATACTTGACCCTAAATAAAAATGCATTAAATTTAAGTTGTTTATAGACGCTTGCATGGATTGGTTATCGGTTAAGTATGTTTTGGATTTTCATATTTGATCAAAATATATAGACATTCGATAAATAATGATACCTTACGGTGAGTATCTATAATGTATTTATTCGGATGTCTTTAAGTTATTGGTGACAATGCAAGTATCTTATGGTGAATACTATGGGGTTACTTATAAATTTCCCTCTGCAATTGTCAGTATCAATGATTTTATATTTTGATCGTTTATGTTTATTTTGAAATGTTTTTAACCGTTGTAATCTATGTAACCGATCTATACTCAACATTATTAAAACAAATTTTTTATAATTCCATCTGTGCGAACTTAATTAAAATGTAAACTTATAATATAATAGAAATTAAAACGTAAATTAAAATCTAAAGTAAAGTTAAAAATAATGTTAAATGTTAAAATGTAAACTGATACTAAAACAATTTTCAATCTTATATATGTGTGCATAAATAAATGTTTGTATGCTAATTACTGGCAGTGGCTTATTTTATTCTTTTTTTATATACTCTTAGATTATATTATTTAATCTCTGCTATTCCACTGAGCTAGTGACATGGGCTAACGATCGGAACCAAAATATTTAAAAAAAAAAAAAAAAATCTTTTTTTGACTTATGTATCTGCCTGCTTTATAAATTTTTCTAGGTTCAAATGCCTAGATGGCGCCATATAGTGCAGATACCTTTAGTCTACCTTCTCCGGATTGTTACAGTATTTATGATATAATAATATAACATTACTTTAAATAAAGCCGTACAATTACTTTAATATTTTTACTATTACATAATAGTTTAGCAACAGACTTAAGATTAGGAAATTAAATAATATAATTAATTATTAAATTATTTTTTTTACAGTATTCTAAATTATTAGCAAAGAGTTCAATTAGTTATAATCAAGATTTAAAGGTGAAGATTTGCTAATTTTAGGCAAATATTTCTACTAACAATAAATAATCTGATTGGCTTATTGATTTACAATCAGACCCTTGGCTAATAAGTTTATAAATTAGCTAGTAACAACTTGGAGGGAGATTGTTATTATTTTTTAAAATGTACATGAAGATCATTTCCAACTGTCAATGAAATTTATCTATTATTTAAAGTATATATATTACTTAAAATGTATTATTTTCTACAGTAAAAAGTATAATTTTTTATTATTGTTGTTCATTAATAAAGCATGAAGTAAATTTTAAAGCAACCTTCATCCACAAAAGGATGCATTATGACTGATAATTTGAAAACTGAAATTCACAAACAAAACTAAAGTTACAGCAAAAAATGGCTACCAGGGTTAAGTTAAATAACAAGCAATTCAGGAAATTTGTAAGCATTAATTTTCATAAATTACCTTACAATTGTTTTATCTATAACAGCCATAAAATATTTAACAAATATTGCTATTGTCCTTTTATTATTGTTGTAATTGCGATCAAAATATTTTAAGATTATCTAATGGTTAACATGATTATGTTTACCTTATTATTGTAAAGTTGTAATTATTTATTAAGTGCACAGGAAGTATATGTAAATACTTTTAAGATAGGCCTTTAACCTGAATCATATGCACCTTGAAAAAGATGCTTCAAATTGGCCTATATAAGTGGAAAGTTAGGTTAAAGATAAGATGGCCACTCTTATCTTTATAAAAGTAGCTATCTTGGGTCGTGGTTTGAGAAGTCCCTCTATCAGCAAGTAAAGATAAGGTATGACTATTATAAATTTCAAGGCGCATATGATTCATGTTAAAAGCCTGTCTTAAAAGTATTTATCTTATTATTATTGATTTATTGAGTTATTAGAAAGTTTAGACTTTGTTTTTATTTTTACCATTAAAGAAGTTAGATATCCTTTAGTAATTCTCCTTATGTAATATATTTTAATTCTCTATATTTGGATAGTCATAAAATCCTCCTTCTGATACAAATATACACTATGAAATTGTTAAATTCTAAAATCATATGAATCCTGGGAAATTGATTAGTAATTTCAAACTTTGATTTTGCTTGTCAGAATTATTTCTCGTCATTTGGTGTGCAAACTTTAGCCCTTTATCTTTAGTTTTATTGTTCTTATTGATTAATTAATATCCCAAAAATTTAAACCCTTTTCTTTATTTAAACTTAGAACCCCTTGTTTTTGTTTCAGTATCTTCAGATTAGTATTTCAGGATCCCATTTGTCATCACTAACATTGTTGTAATAATTCATCCATATCTTTATTTTCTTTTAGTTCCAGCATCATCTCATTTTATTACACCAGCATAATTTATTTATCCTTCACTGATCCCCATTTCATTGTAAAATTAACTATCCCTATCTTAACACATTCCCTTTCTCTTCTTCTCATTCTTAGGTCTATTCATTTACATTAGTTAATCATTATTTATTTAATCTTAATTTGTTCCTTTATTGCATTGCCTTAATTAATTAATTAATCCGTTTTTTATATAAAAATCTTTATTCTTTGTACAATGCTTACATAACACCCATCAACATCAACAGTTTTGATTGAATATATACTTATGTATACGCTGCAGAAAGGACTTTGCTATTAACTGAAAGGAAACCCTTTGATTCCTCTTGGAGGCCTTAAAGGAACCGAGCAGGGCAAATTCCTAATGTCCACTCCATACGTTCTTGTCGCTGCAGCTGTTATTACTATGTGATTATTCATATAGTATATGAACATGGATGGGCTGCTCACCAAGACGCATTAGCCAGCGTGGTGAGTTTATTGGCTTTTTACCTCCGAGTTTAAGAATATTTTTTCAATATATACAATCATGACAGACAAAAATAAATCATGGCCCTTATTCCCAGGAGGCTGTAAAGTCACCAACCAAGGCAGCAGTTGGTGGCCGAAGGCGGAGGGTGCTAAGAATCCCCTGATTGCGGACTCAGGCTGCCATTTGATGACGACTTTTTATTTAGGTACTTACAACTGCAGATCACTTTCAAGTGAAGGAAGATTGCAAGAGTTAGAAGAACTGTCTTATATTAAATGGGACATTATTGGACTTTGTGAAGTTAGAAGAAAAGGTGAAGAAACAATTGAATTAAAAAGTGGACATATACTCTACTATAAAGGCACAAATATTGGAAATACAAGTGGAGTAGGATTCATTATAAATAAAAAATGGAAGAATAACATTGTGGAGATTGATGGTGTATCAGACAGAGTGGCAAGATTAGTTTTACAACTTAATAGCAGATACCAAATGCAGATAATTCAGGTTTATGCCCCAACAAGTTCTCATAGTGATGAAGTTATAGAAGATTTTTATATGGATGTACAAAAGGCTTTTGATCAGAGTAAACAACATTTTAAAATTGTTATGGGAGACTTTAATGCTAGAATTGGTACACAAATGAAAGATGAAAATGCTGTAGGTAATTTTGGTTATGGTAATAGAAATGAGAGAGGACATAGACTTGTGGAGTTTGCAGGAAAAAAAACCTTTATATTATGAATTCTTTTTTTGAGAAAAATGTTAAAAGGAAATGGACATGGAAGCATCCAAATGAAGGTACAGCAGAATTGGATTATATTTTGACTAACCGAAAATACATATTTCAAGATTGTAATGTTCTTAATAAATTTAACACAGGAAGTGATCACCGATTAGTAAGATGTAAGATACATGTTAATGTAAAACTAGAGAGACAAAAATTATTAAGAAAAACAATATTTACAGTTGATATTCCTAATCTTCAGAAACATTCTAATGAATTTAAATTAGAACTTACAAATCGGTTTCAAGTATTAGTAGATTTTGAACATGATTCAGATTTGAATGACATTAATAGGAAAATAAGTGATACACTTTTAAAAACTGCAACAAAGATAGCTGGTAGAAAAAAGCAACAATTGACCAGTAAAATTTCTACTGAGACTAGAGAATTTATGAAGAAAAGGAATATGAGGATATACAGCAATGATGCATTAAAAAAGATTGAATATCTCGAATTTTGTAAAATGGTGCGGAAAAGAGTTGAAAACGATATAAGAAAGTATAATTGTGAACTAGCAAGGAAAGCTGTAGAAGAGAATAAAAGTCTAAAGAGTGTAAAACAACATTTTGGTATTGGTAGGAAATTTATATCTGCAATAAGAAAAAAAGATGGCATTATTACTAAAAAGAGAGATGACATCATAAAATGTGTAGAAGACTTCTATCAAGAATTATATAGTAATAAAGAACAAGTGCCTCCTATACATATTATATCTTCGGAATTGCCCAGAATTTTGAATGAGGAAGTGAGACATGCAATTAAATTTATGAAGAAAGGGAAGGCTCCAGGTAATGATGGAATTGTAATTGATATATTAAAAGAAGCAGGTGAAGAAATAGAAAAAATTTTAGCAAAGTTATATACCAAATGTCTAAATGATAAAGATGTACCAGATGATTGGAAGAATGCAGTATTAATATTAATATTTAAAAAAGGTGATAAAGAAGATATTAGAAATTACAGACCTATCAGTCTTTTATCAGTTTTATACAAAATTTTTACTAAGATAATTACAACTCGTCTACAGAAAACACTGGATTTCCACCAACCAAGAGAACAAGCTGGATTTAAAAGTGGTTTTAGTACAGTAGATCATATCCAGGTATTGAGAGAAATTATAGAAAGGACAAATGAATATGAGTTGCCATTATGCTTAGGATTTGTAGACTATGAAAAGGCATTTGATTCTATAAACATTTCTTCAGTGATTAAAGCATTGGATCATCAAGGTGTAGATCCAGGATATTGTCATATTTTGAAGAATATTTATAAAAATGCAACAGCAACAATTAGATTACATAATGATAGTAGGAAAATCAACATTGAAAAGGGTGTAAAACTTTTTACAGCAGTGCTGCAAGAAGTATTTTGTGGATTAAAATGGGAAACTAAAGGAGTGAAAGTAAATGGAGATTATTTAAGTCATTTAGATTTTGCAGATGATGTAGTTGTTTTTGCAAATAATGCTTTAGAGCTACAGGAAATGTTGCAGGAGTTATCAGATGAAAAGTAGGACTAAAGATAAATGTTAAAAAGACTAAAGTAATGTTTAATAGATTTTCTCAAAATATGAAAATAAAGATTGATTATGATGAGTTAGAAGAAGTAACAGTTACAAATACCTTGGTCAGATTATTAAGATGGAAATATAATGGATGAAATTAATCATAGAATTAAACTTGGTTGGAGTGCTTTTGGTAGAAATAACTTGATACTAAAAGGAAATATGCCTATGTGTTTGAAAAGGAAGGTTTTTAATAAATGTGTTTTGCCAGTTCTTACTTATGGATCTGAGACTTGGACACTTAATAGAAGAGCAATACAGAGACTTCAGACCACTCAAAGAAGTATGGAGAGATGCATGTTGGGAGTAACAAGAAGGGATCGAAAATGCAATGTATGGGTAAGAGAACAAACAGGTGTTACTGACCTCATTGAAAAAATTAAAAGACTGAAGTGGAGTTGGGCTGGACATATTGTTAGAAGAGATGATAACAGATGGACAATTGAAATTTTAAACTGGATTCCAAGAGATTGTAAAAGACCCAGAAAGAGACCACATGTGAGATGGATGGATGAAATAAGAAAGTGTGCAGGGGTGATGTGTAGAAGAGAAGCTAAAGATAGAAAAAGATGGATTGAACTTGGAGACCTTCATCCTGCAGTGGATTGACAATGGTTGATGATGATGATGTATAGGTTTTATATAATTTGTATATTTATATGTATATATTTTATGTTTCTGAAGAAGATTGCAGGGGCAATCGAAACTGTTAATGTTGATGGGTGTTATGTAAGCATTGTACAAAGAATAAAGATTTTTATATAAAAAATGGATTAATTAATTAATCATTATTTACTCTTCATTATCCTTTTTAATCTTCTACGTCTTTATTCATTTGTCATTCATTTCATGCTGCTAATTTCATGATCATTTCCTAGACAGATCGCTTCCTGTTTATTAATCATCTCATATAATTGCAAGTTAAGCACGTCTCTTAATATTATTATCTTTCATGTGTTAAGAGTTAGCTTAATCTGTGTGTTTTATGTAATGTTAGAATATAAAGGATTTAGAGTCAATGTACGTAATATCTTTAGTACTGTAACCTCTATTCATGCTCTACTCATATGCTTACTCTCATCCTAGTCAGCCTGCTCTGTTCTTATATTCATGTTTACTCCGTTTTATTTTATTAGTACTTTATTATAGATCCTGTTCTTATGCTAATACAGTTAAACTAAGAGTATTATGGGCCATGGGGTTACAATATATACTGTAATAGTAAAAAAATGGGGTAATGGGTCATGATGATGGAAAACATCAAGGAAAATGGGCATCATCATCCCCAAACATTAACCTCAACACTGACCATAGCAAATCACCATTGGAAGTTAATAAGAATAACTATACATGTCATAAACATATCAGCAGCGCTAATCAAATCAAGTCATCCTTTATGACTACATTTAAAAGAGATAGATATATTATAGAATAGACTAATTATCATTCAGCCAATGCCAAACTCAGGGCACATTAAAAAGGCAAGGCAATCCATAACTGTTAAAATAGTCCTATATCAAAAATTCAGAAATCACTCTAGCAATGTTTCCTATCATCAATACTCTGGGTCATCAGTTGCAATGAATACTAGAAAATATTGGAATAATACTTATCACTAAGTGAATAGTTTTTAAAGAGGGTCATTGCCATCATGTTATTCAGAGAATACTCTGAATGTTCACACACACATATATATCCAGATCTATATACAGGAAACATAAATGTGCTCGAAACTAGCTTGGGATTGCAAAGATCCTAGGGATTATGATTGTGAAAAAAAGAAAGTAGACATAAAAAAAACTTAATCTATTTTAGGTTAAATAATTTCATTAGAATAAACAATGATTAATAAATTTATTAATTAGAAATAATTATTAAAAAATACTGTTAAGTACTATATAACACAAATACATTATTCTGATTTTGACTTACAAAAAGAAATTTACATAAATTGTCAAACAAAACTATACATGTAACATTATTTAATTTTTAGTTTACAAATATATATCTGATAAAATGAAAATACTCACAGAAAAGGTAGCATTATTACTGCTTAGCATACTTTCAATATATTTTACTATATCATACTCATGGCATATTGTGGTGCTGTGATTAAATGGTCCTATATATTAATGTTAATATTTAATTAACTGTTCATGTATTCAATTTTAATTTAACATTTAAATTTGAATATTCAAATAGTTCATTTCTTTGAAATGGGTACACTTCTTTCTTTTTTGTTAATAGAAAAACAGTCACTAGCTTTTACACATGCTTCTTTGATCTTCTACTTTCTATCTTCTCTAAATACACATCTCTGCTTTTGTTAACTCGAAACTATAGCCAGTTATTCTGTAAACTGGCTATAGATTAAACACTGATATAAAGAGTCATTTAATCACACCACCACCATGTGCTATGAATATGATGTAGTAAAATATATATTGAAAGCATGCTAAGCAGTAATAAAGCTAAATATTAAAAAAACTATAGAAATAATAAACACCTCCATACTTCCCCATTCTTTTTAAATTCATATAAATAAAGATACAATAAAAGACAATTGACCCCCAAGATGCATTTTGTGCTGAACCAGCACTCATCACTTGGCCCAGGTCACTATCTCTCATATATATCTTTATTATATGCAAAGTATTTATCTAGAGTAAATTGTTACTTTTTCATTTACCATTGTCAAACTTCCTCCATTCACAACTTTGACGCCATCCATTTCTGATAAATATACTAATGATTATTACTAATCATTTTCGAAACTAGAGATTATCTCTAGCACAGATATAAACTTTAAACCTCAGTTAAAGATTAATATATCTGATTTTTTAATTTTACAATATTTCATTTTAACATATATTACATTGGCTCAGAAAAGAAAATTAGTAATAAATAATTCATATATATATAAATTGTAGATGGTGTTAATTTGTTCTAAATAATTATTAAGGAATTCAGATGTGGTGCACATTATAATATAAAAAATATCTTATCCATTAATAAGCTAATCTTTTCCTGCTGAAAATATATAATTTAAGTTATACATGCATAGACCATTCACACTATAATATACAAATAATATTCATTTGTTAATATTATAAACCAATATTAACAATATACAAAGGGTACATAAGCATGCTTACTCCAACACAAAATAAAATATTCTGGTTACTAATTCTAATTACTTTCACCTTATAAGTTACAATTTTTAAATGTTTTAAAATAAAAAACAAAACAAAACAGTATTTCTTTGAAAGTCCTACATGAAAGTTCCTTTTTTTCGGATTATTCTTAACTGTAACCATCTTTAAAAATTCCAATTGAAAGTTATTTTGTTCTAATTTAAAGAAAGTTTTTGTTGTGTTGTTTAGTCTGGATTATTCATATAAACACAAACAAATATTTTTCATTTTAATATTTATTAGTAATATATAATACAAAATACACTTGATTTTTAATATATTTACAATATTTACAGATTTAAGTAATAATGGCTATACTCTATTTGCTACTGTCTACCGGGGTACAGCATTCAGTTTGTATGTGAACTGTTGAAGGACTGTATATGCCCTTATAGATTTCTCTACCCACTTCCAGTTGTACTTGACAGCCTGCCTCATTATTAGGTATGGTGACTTTTCTCTGTATTTATAGCATGCCTCAAATCGGCTTTGGTTCTGAAAGCTAAACATGGACTTGCCTTGCTGCATCGACTGTTAGCTTAAATAGGTATAATCTGGAGAACAATCACTGCTGTTCAGGTTAGCAGGGATATTCCTTGACCATATATGGAGAACCAGGCTGCTGTTTTTCAGGTTTAACAGTTGCTCTGGGAATAGATACCATCTTTCAGATTGAGTCATTCTCTCCATTACCTTCAAAAATGCGGACTATTTATTGCCAGATCCCCAAACTTAAGGGAAACATTAGCATCATTGCCTATAGGCCTGTTCTTGCCATTGGCTGTTTTATCTTTATCTATACGCATTGGTTATTAGCAATGAATGATCAATCTGATCACAATAAGAAAGGAATCTGGATTAATCCATTATTTGAAGGCAAGTTGAGATATAACAATTTTTCTTCCAAATCCATCTGATAATTAATTTAATTTTATCAAAATTATTTCCTTGCTTAAATCAGGATAAGTTTCATATTTTTCAATTAGGCAATAACTGTTATTCTCTAACTTTTAAAAAAAAAATTCTCAAATCCATTTTTACTAGTAAACTGCTTCAAAATTGTTTATGTAATTACTAAAATAATAAAAAATCAAGTCAGATGTCACATGTAAATTACTGTAAGAAATTTTTCTTTTTTAAAAAAAATAAATCCAAGTAAAATAACTTATGTGGAATACATTTTTTTTTTCATTCTTTTGGAATTAATATTTCAAAATATATGTGTAATTCTTTTCTGTGTTTCCATGCATATATTTGTACAGAGCAGCATATATAATAATATACAGAACTGGAGTATTGTGGTCATGTTTAGGATTGGCTATATCCAGTAAGTGTTGGCAATCCTCAATTCCATTCAGTTTCTAACTTGCTAGACTGCAGTCACAAATGGTCAACTTCTCACATATTGGGCTAGGAATTCAAAGAGAAGGTATCCCTTTTTCTACGAAAGTTCAAATTTGACCAATATGGAGATTGAAGAGGATTCTTTGGAGCTGACTTTCAATACACACTACAACTGCATTCTCTATAGTCAAATTGCTTAATACTAATCAGTTCATTTAAATCCACTATTCATACTCTATAGTGGAATTTGAATAAAGGATAATTAAGTTAGATTTTTTTTTTTTCTTGATTAATAAAAAGACGACAATAATTTAACTCTATCATCTTGTTTTTTTGATTTACCTTGATTAAAACCAATTAGACAAAAAATCTTTCTTTAACTAAAACAGATTTATAGAATTAATTAGTATTAAAGTATGCTATATAGAAAAAAACAATGTTTTCCAAAAATATTTTATATTGGTCAAAATCAGAAAAGTTAAGAAAAGTCAAGATTATTGCATTTAATCTTAAAATAATTTATAATAATAAAATTATTATTTAATCATTATTTCAGCCATTGTACTTCATACACTTTGAATAAACTTATACAATAACATTTGTTTTGGTTCATTTCTACTTTTCCTTTCAAATTTTATCTATATATGCATCTCAATACATAAATATGCTATTACAGCAGTGAAAAATAATGGTTGTGAAAATATTAAGACAACTTAGCAAATTTATACTCTTCAATGGAAAACAGTGAAGGGCATTTCATATACAGATATCACAACCAACTGAAAGCTGATGAACCAATGCAATAAATCTTCGAAAACTAAGAAAGCAGACAACAGCTGAGGTAGAAATAGCACCCACCTTAGAAACAGCTACCAAAATAGATAATTGAAGTAGAGATGGCATTCAAAGTGATGAAAGCACCCAGAGCAGAGTCACACTCAAAGTCAAAACAGCATCCCCAGTCTATAGGAGTGGGGGGAGCAGAACAAAGTAGAAACCACAACATACTGCAAGATTTTAAAACAACTTGACACAAATAAAGGATATTAAATCCCAGATAGGAGGAATGTAGTACATTACTATAACAAATCTATATAATGCATAAGCTTCCAAATAGGATTCTGTGAATACTGTAAGAATATCATTCACTGAAGAATGAATCCCATTCACGTAAAGACTTCCAATACTTCTATTGTCTGTCTATAAATTAAAACTGATATCTACAATCTGAGTTTTTTCTATCAAAACAAAACACTTTTGATGTTGGTTAGATTATGAATTTGCACGAGGTTTGTAGGAGAGTAATCTAATCTTTAGGCAATAATTTCATTCACCCCTAAGATAGTATATATATTTGAATATATGTAACTCTCCATAAAGGTTCATATGAGATCATGATATATTTAATTAATATAGTATATACATAGTTTGCTATATAAGATTCTTTTATATGTCTTTCATATAAGCTTAACTGAATTCCTTTTTTAACATGTATAAATAAATGTTGTTGGCTTAACTACTCATCTCCTTATGGAGTTAATCACAATAGACAATTATCAATATAGCTTGAAGTGTATAATTATTAAAAAGAAAAAAAAAATTTTTTTGAAAAATAAGAATGATGTGGGCATGCAAAATAGTAATCAATTTCTAATAACAGACTAATAATGCCAACAACAATATCACATAACTTTTTCATATATTTATTGGTATACTCTATAGACATCTACTATAAAATTGAGTATTAAATCAACATGTGCTGCACATATATTCCCAGATCAGTTTGTGGCTTTTGCTTTTATAAGTGACAATTAAGATTCAAAGCAGAACTAATGCAGAAGCCATCATTTATTCTTTAATAGTATTTTGAGTTTCAAACTAATAGCTTGAATAATATAAAGTAAAAACTTGATATGTAAGTGCAAAAACTTGACATATAAGTGCATCAGTTCCACGTTTAAATCCTAAATCTCAATGACAAAAATATAAATCAAAAACGAGTCTAGAAATGTAGACATTATAGCATTACACCCATGATGTAAATCAATTATTCAAGCTTAGATTAGATAGTTCTACAATAGGGTGAAAATAATTGCTCTTGAAAGGATTCAAACAAATGTATAAAGTTATGTAACATTGTTGTTCCTATATACCTTCCTAACTAAAGACAGAGGCAGTTCGTGTATATCCGAAAGAATCTCTAAAATATACAAAAAGTAATTTGGTATCTGATTTATATAATTATGCAAGCATTTTGACCTAGGGTCAAAACCTTAAGGTTTTCTTTTTTAAATTTTGGACTATTAGCTTAAATACTATAAAGAAATAAAAGATAGCTGCTAGTCTTACTCCTCATTGATAAAGGTTTAAAACCGGACATGATTTGACAATGGAGACCTTATAGCATTATAACATCTAATGAGTACTGACTATTCAAGTTTACAGTATATGGATATCAAATAGAGTGAGAGTAAATAATTTTTAAAAAAAAAACAATATTATTTCTAATAACTGTCACTCTGTACTGTATTGTAGTAATTCTTAATCCATAATTTCCAATCACACTTACTTTCAAATATATAAAAAAATATAGTTTTAGGCCCAAAGAAAAATAAAAGCATCAACATGTAGTGTACAACTAAAACCAACAAAGATTCTACAAATGAAGGTCAATAAAAATAACCACCAATTCAGAATCTATGTTTTAGTATGAAATCCCCATTAACAATGATGAAAACTATGTCAAATGGCTATTGTAGTTTTGGCTTATGGTAATGTTTATGACTTGGATCTGAAATTTGAATACTTAATAATAGACCAATAAAAAAACTGCAGTTTCCATAGCAATGCATGGAGGAATTACGATGAGATTTATGGGTTGAGATCAAAAGCAAAATATGAATAAGAGAACAAACAATTATCAATGACATAATTGAAAGAATTAAGAAGTTTAAATAAAGTTAAAAAAGACATTTGAAGTCTTAAATTGGATCTCAAAATTCTAAGACCACATGTATGAAATAGATGAATATAATTTCATTCTCAATAGATTAATAATATTTAACTACTAGGAATAAAATGAAACAAATATTTAGAAGAGTCGGGCATATTATCTGCAAGAAAAAAATCTTTTTGAAAATAAAGCCATGGTCTATCCTTATTTTAAACTGATAAATTTTAATGCATTATTTATAATTATTTCCATTTTGTTTTTTAATGCAGGTTCCCAAAATATTTAGATGATTTTTGTTCTAATTTGTGTGATTTCATTCCAGCTGTAGCAGATTATTACAAAATGCAGATATAACAGTTTATATTTATGATTTTATCTAAGTTGGTAATAAATGAAAACTCTTTTAAGTTGAAAAGCCTGCAATAATTCAAATATATTTATAATTTGGCTGCCTTTTTGAATGTTTTAAACAATCAACTTTAAAATGATGTCAGCCAATAAAATAAATATGATAATCTTAATTAAAAATACTACCAAGCCAAAATTTTAATTTAATTCCAAATGACTACAACAAATAATTATCTTTAAACCACTATAACATCACAACTAGGTGGCAACATTGCACAGAGAAAGTTGCTACTGTAGCCTCAATCTTTGTTCCCTACAACCAGTATAATGTAAAAGTTAATTTAAATCCAAAGTTATTAAAAGCACTAATGTGAGTACGGCTACATATAATTAAAAAAAGTATACTTACACTCTGAAAAACTATTTACTTTTTTCATTTCAAACCTGCAATGTAACTAATTTTAAAATAAACATGATATTTTTCTCCAAAAACTTTAGATCTACTAGACTATAGACTAATCAAGACTAAAGAAGAAATAGTAGAACTTTCTGCAAATTATGATCACTTGGAAAGAGTAATAATGATGTTTCATTCTCAACATCATAATTTGGGAGATAAATTGAAAATCATGTCATTAAACATACTCTGACTTCAGTGCCAAAGAATTGAATAGAGTAAATGAAAACAATACAACTGTTTAAAATTGGTATGAATAAAGTGGGTCATGTATGTATAAGTTTTGAAGCAGCTACTTACAAATAGTATAACTCTCTATAACTAACAGAAAAATACCCACAAAATTACTAAAATAATTACTAAAATTATTAACAGTTATAAGCAAGCATAAGAAATGGTGATCATGCGATGTTTATTGTCTTTTAAAATTACTAAAGCTGACAATTAGAAACCATTCATCATTATTTTTGATAAAATCAATAGAAAATGTAGGGAAAAATAAAAAATGCATCTTCTCAGTGGAGAATATATAGGACAGTTTTAAGTAAAAATAGTTGCTAGGCATTATGAATAATCTAAATTCCAGAAGTATTACATTTAGAATTAGTGATGGGTAAAAATTTTATTACTATCTGAATACACCAAGTCATTAGAGATACTATAGATACTAAGATGATATACAAGACTCAGTCACAATTATCTAAGTAGTAGATGATCTACCATAATTGCAACTTTATCAGATACTTAGTTGATGTATAATATTTAAGCATTATGAGTTCAATAACTGTATCACCATGGCAGTATTAGCTTATATTGATTTGAAATAATATGTGATCACTATAAATTTAGTAGTTGATCTGCCACTATAGAAGCACTAATATATAACAATTTGACTGTTGAACAAATATTTACTATTAGCTCAGCATAACTATAATGCTAACAGATAAAAGAGTGATGATGTCTCAATATATTAAATTTATTTCAGTAACAATTTTTAGTTTGCTATAACTTTAGAAGTATCCAATAGTATCTGCATATAGCTGAGAACAGGTCTACAATTAAAGTAAAATTTCTTCTAAATTTGTAACAATAATTAAGGTTTGTTTAGTTTATTTACATTTGAAAATATTGTCAAATGTTGAATAAAAATAGATCTGTAGATATAGATTTAAAAGTATGTAATAATTTTTATATTGATGATAACAATAACATGTATAGATTGTTTAATACATTTCAAGATTTTGTAATTTTTTTATTGAAATCTGATAGATTATCACTACAACATTTTGTATTCCAAGCTTACTGTTGTACATTTGCATATAAATATATTATATGGATACCAACAAAATTAGTAACACACAGGAAATTAATAACCAATAAAATTTGTAATAAGGAATTATCAATAATAACTAAAATGAATTTACACTGAACCTCACAGCAAAGTATTATTAACAGCAGTATTGATCACTCAGCACACAAACAAATAAAACCCTATATATATATATACCCTACTATAAGGTCAAACTTTGACTGCAGTCAATTGCTCAAATCTGGCTGTGTACAAATTTAATAAGTGCGTGTACACACAGTTCGTTCTGTATTTCCTCGTATAAAGCCTGTCAGGCATAAAAAAAAACAAAATAAGATCTGTGCAATCTGCTTTAGTCCTTAGCCAGCTGTTAGTACTTTCAGAGGCACAATCTCTGGGATTGCTTCCTTCAGTGCACGAACTGCCCATTTCTTCCCGCACAGCTTCTTATTGGCTTCTTTCAGCCCTGTTCTGTCTCCAGTCAGCTCCAAATATCCAGTATTAACAGTTCACAGTTAACAAAACTCATAATGAACATGCAACCAAATCCGCAAAAGCCTCCAAAAAAATCCTGGCACTTTTCTGTACACTCTCGCTGATTTTCCTTGGGCGATCTGGTTTTAATTCTTGATCACGATCTTATTTCGTCAGATACCAATCAGTCTGTTTTCCCCTTTGGTATTTTTAATTAATCTTTTTTGACTTCCATTATGCAACTAACTTCTATTGTTTATTTTAAACAAATATTTCTTATCATTTATATTAAATTCGTTTTACTTTCAATAACATTCTAATTAATTCATTTGCCATAATTTTATCTGTTAGCCATCTATTAAATATATTTCTCTAAATATATTTTCTTTGCCTTATCTCTTTTTTTTTTCCTGGAGTAGTGAATATGTTGTTTCCTTCCATAATTATTGAGTTTAAATTTAAATATTAGTATGAAACATACCACTTATTATATTAACAAGAATATTTCTTCTCTATCTTCTGCAGAATCAACTACTATATGGTTTAATTTTCATTTTCAGATGAGATTCTTAGCTTTATCAGTGAGTTTTAGAAATCAAAAATGGTATCAGATCTATGCACTTTACATTAGAGATTGGTTTGGATTCAAAATCTTAGTGTTTTTTTGAATTTCAATACAAAATCTTTAAAATTCAAAAGGTGTTAAATTTAGTGGCTGTTGCATATATATCTAAATTTGTTTCAATTTTGAATCTGAATTCATTAATAAAAGCAAAAGCCGGAAATCAATTCAGGATTGGGTGGTGGGGATTAAATTGCACTATCATTCAGTAAGCATTAACAACTCAAGCTTGCAATAGATAATGCTTGAGTAGAAAGATGGGAAATAATTCTACAGAACTTGTAAATATTTATTAGTCGATAGATTGTTTGAAATTCTTAAATCTATCAATGAAAGATTAATGATATTAATTTACTTTGCAATGCAATCTATACTCATTTTATTAGAATTTATACTTCAACATTATCTACAAAGACTTAAAGAAAGCTTTTATTCCTTTCTAGATAGTATTACATCATTATCATTAAAATTACTAATTTCGTATTTTGGGATTCTTATGTTATAGAGGCATGGGATTCGCTTATTAAGTTGTGAATACAAATAAGTTCACTAAAAATAAAATCTTGTTTGGTTTTCTATAATAGTGACTTGATTAAAAGAAAACATTGAGCATTTTCTATTTGGCAGAAAAATTGAATGTTGTTTTGTAAGAAGTATAGAGATTTAAAGGACAAAAGTTAGCAATTAATAAGAAGAGTTAAACATGATTAGTGGATTATATTTGAAGATAGACATTTGCTAATTGCAATAATTTTAGGTTTTATTTTGATACATTGAAAGTATTGTATATGGATTTGGAAAAGAATATAGTAATCCCATTAAATTTATGGATACCAGTTTTACATGATGATAGTTTTTCAAACAGCTGTAGGAAGTATTTTGATCATTTTATAAATAATAATACAGAAATTAGTACAAAATTTTAATGTTATATTAACTTTTGAGATAGATATTAAGTTTTCTGAGATTAAACTTTTAATCTTAAAAATGGAAAGGCTACAGGTTGTGATAAGATATATGAAAAAGTTAAGAAATATGGTAGTGCTATGCTAATTTCATTCATCACCACTATTGGAATTTTTTATAAGTACATCTAATTCACTTTTTACATGAATATTTTTTGCACAATTTTGAAATACCAGTTTAAAAAAAAAAATCTCTCTTTACATGGGTTGCTTTAAAATAGTACAATCAATATAAAAAAAACAACAGTATTTTGGGATTAGAGCTGCTGTGACATATTCATGATTGGAATGAACAAACGTTATTGTCTGGAAGATTTTAAAAAAATCATTTCACATTCTCAAAATAATTCTTAGATTGTCTTAAGTTATTAAACTTTTTTTTTTAATTCTAAATAATTTCATGTAAATAATATAAAATAATTTCTTTTTCTTTTTAAGAGGATTGTAAATGTTTTTAATTCAGTGTTTATTTATAATTTGTTTTTGAGGTCAGTTCATCATGATTATGTCACAAAACTAAAAGAAAAATTGATGATGTTTGTTATTATCATCTAATTTTTTTAAAAAAAGTTTAATTTCTTTATTTCTCATTATTTTAAAAACAAAAATTCCTTTTCCAGCAATATTCCTGCAAACAGAAAAATTACTTTGTCTGCATTGTAATGTTTTTGACATTTTGTTTTGAAAGACCTTTTTGATATTGATGCTTTCTTTACATTTTGATATTTGGCTTTAAAAAAACCAATTCCTTGTTGGCATTGATATAAAAAAAAAATTAATTTTGTTTAAATTTAATTCATTATTTTTTAAATTTATATTTATTAATTTTTCCAAAAATCAATAGATGGTAAGTTACACATTGCAAGTTTTAGTGATTGCAATGGTACTCCAATCATGCGCAAACATATTTTTCTATTTTACGTTCAAACAAGATACTGCCCATATTTCTGATAAATGTATGGTTCCAGGGGCCTTCAATTTCTCTTTATGAATGTGTTGTTAAATTTTAAAAAAAATTAGTAAGTTAAATGAAAAAAAGTAATAAATTCTGATAAATTACATTAATAATTTTTATTTCAATTTTTTTTAACTTATAAAGTGGAAGTGATGATACATTTTGAACTTTAATGTTTTCAATGGCTTGTGTAAAGAAATTAATGAATGTTTCATTGTAAGTGTTAGCACTTTCAAGATTTTTTATTTCTCAAATGAAATTTATGCTCCTACAATAAATTTATTTATGTTCAATGTGCATGAAATAAAATTTCATAGCACCCAAAAAATATAACATTCTAAAGAAATTTTTCATATGGTTTATTTAATTATTTTCATTGATTTCTAAGGTCCGGAACCAATCTCCTTATTTTCCATATATGCAATGTATTTTTTTTTACATGAATTTCTTTTACATGTAATTTTCAGGAACCAATCTATCAAGTAAAAAGAGAATTAGGAACATTTATATTCAATAGAATTTGTTCAAATTTGATACATTTGATATAAATCACTGGCAATGGACTATGATACTAAAATATTTCAGGTAAGTTACTTAGTTTCTGGAAAATTGAGTATTCATTTATATAATCTCTTTAAAGCGCATGTGCATTGGCTTAATTGCTAATACTATTACATAAATAAACATTCGCGCTATATAAAATAATATCTCATTAGTTTCTTAAATAAAGAGCAGGAACATAATATTTTAAATATTTTTATATCAAATTTCAAAGACATAGATATCACTTCAATAAGTTTTGAGTAATGTGTGTGAAAGAGAGGTATATAATATATATATTGTTTTGTTTTTTAAAAAATTTTACATTTATTTTAACAATCTTTTAAAATTGAAATAAATCTGAATTATAAAAGATTTCTTATTTAAGAAGCCCTTTTATAAAAAGTATATAAAATATTTTTTTTAAAGAATGATAGATTTTTTTAAAAAAATGCTTCAAAATTATATTGCAAATAAACTTCATTTAATATTTATGATTTTACATTCAATCTTAAAAGTACTTTATCTATTATTTAAAATTGAAATAAAACAAATCTTCAATCTTAATGCTAAAAAGTAAATAATAATAAACATAAAAAAAATATTTTATAATAAATGCTTTTATTTATTTACTTTATACTAAAATCATACAAAATAATTGATTCTTTAACCACAATTGGGGTTTATATATTTAACTTAAAATAAGTGTGTGGGATCAGGAACCAGAAATTAATTAGTCAATCCCTACTTTTTATAACAAGGAATTGATTTTTTAATTAATTTCTGGATCTCTCCCACATACCCTTTTATTTTGAATTAAATATATCAACAATTGTGGTTGAAGAAACAATAATTTTGTGGGACTTTAATATATAGTAAATAAAGAAAAGCACTTATAAAATATTTATTTATTATTTTTAAAATAAATGCTAATGTGTAGTTCTACACAAATTAAAATCATTTCAAACTTATGAGTTCACAATATTATTAGATTGTTTTAAAAATATATAACCAAAATTGTTTTATGATTTTATGCTTTTTTTTTAATATATTAAAATTCTTTGATTTTTTAAAATCAGCCATCTTCAAACATGTTTAAAAAAACGTTGCTAATATTTACACTTATTTTAAACATTATTTTTTAGTTACATATACTAAATATTACTAAGTACTGTCTAATATACCTCTTGTTACACTTTCATTACTTTAGACTTATACTGATAATAATTATATGATATATAATTAATAAATTAACAGTATGTTTTACTATCTTTCATTCAAATTGTTTGTTGTGATGGAAGGACAGAAAGCAATATCATTTAACTGGTTGCAATTTGAAACCAAATTTAACCCATGAGATGAAATTATGTGTTGAGAGGATCACCCCATATTGTTTAAACCAAACTTTTTCCTGAGAAATATTTTTTAAGTCAGTTGCATATAAATCTCAACAATTTCAACACCAATGAAATGGCTATTTATGTGAGTTTCCAAATCATTATTATGAATGGCTTTGTAACCACACAAGCAGCAACATTCAATTGTAATTCTAGATTCTTTTTCGGAGTGATTTCCTTTATGGAAGGATTGTGAAGATTTACTTCTTTTCTTTATATTACTTTCCACAGTAACTTTGGCATCAGAAGAGTTACAATAAAAAGACTTTTCTTTTATATGGATTTTTTCATGGGCAGTTAAACCGGATTTAGTAATAGCTTTGTAATCACATGCATTGCATTGGTAAGGTCGTTCTCCAGTATGAAATTTTTCATGTATTATCAAACAATATTTAGTAATAGCTGTATAATTACATTTGCTGCACTGGAAAGGCCTTTCTCCTGTATGAATTCTTTCATGTATTTTTAAATGGCATTTTTGCCTAGTTTTGTAAACACATTGATTACATTGGAAAGGTTTTTCTCCTGTATGAATTTTTAAATGGTTTAGAAACCTATATTTTAGGGCTGTTTCATAATCACACAGATTGCACTGGAAATACTGAAAAGTTGGTTCTGCTGCATGAATTCTTTCATGACTTTTTAAACCACATTTTTGAATAGCCTTGAAATCACAATGGCTACATTGGAAAAGTTTTTGATTTGTATAACGTTTGCATTGTAAAAGTTTTTGATTTGTATAATGTTTCTCAGGTATTACTAGATTAGTTTCTGTAGAAGTTTTATAACCACTTGTACTATTCTCAACAGCTTTTCTGTCTTCATTTTCATTGTTTTGCATTTTAAATCAATTGTCTGGTAATATTGAATTCATTGATTCCAAATTTTAAAAACTACTTCCTTAAATAAAATGTTTTTTAGTTCTTCTAAAATCTGTTTTGGCAATCAAGTCTTCTATTTTTTTTTGTAAAATGTCTTAACATAATGCTTGGCTTCTGTAAATATATTAAATATAACATATTGCACAATTGTTATTATATTTGAAATTTAAAAAAATAAATTAATATGTCCAGTGCATTCATTCTTCATATAAATTAATCATTTTTTTAAAAGTAAAATTATAGAAATTTAATATATATATATAGAAATTTCGTAACTAAAATTTGCTTCCATAAAAATTTCCAGTTTTCTTTACTTGCAAACATATGTGATCTGAATTTTTATGATTCACATAATCCAAAAATAAATGATTTTGTAATAAAACAAATATCACTATCTGCAAATTCCACCAAAGTCAAATAATAGCAAGATTTATGATGCTATTTAAAACATAATTGTTTCATTAATTCAATACATTGACCACAGTAGACATTTTCTATCTCTTCATATCAATTATTGTTATAGCTGACATTGCCATTCTATGAAATACATTAAAGTTATCTCTAAAATCTTGATAATTTTTTCAAACTACATTGATGCACTGAGAAATTATTATATTTTGTGACATCTAATATGTTGCTATAGTCAAGAATAAATATTATTACACAAAATCACTTTGGTCATTAAACTTTTATTAGAAGATTTTCTTTAAAAATTTAACTGAAACTTTGCTATATAATTGTGACCAACCTTATTAAATCTGATCGCTGAATAAATACTAATTTGAATAATAAAGTTGAATAGGTTTGTTGGAAATACTTCTACATTTCTATTCATTAGCCAATGGCTCATTTCTCTTTTAAAAGGCTTCCTTTATACAAAATAGCCAGTTATGTTAATAATCACACGAAGCAGTCTTCAACGTAGTCAAAAGATGTTAAATAATAGAAATAACCTAAATAAAACAAAATAAAATTACTGTATTTACAATGTTTGTGATAGTATGTTCAATTAGAAACAATTAAAAAAATTTTGCTACTGAAACTTTACTGCCCATACTTATTCTACGACTTATCCAGAATAAAGTAACTAAGTTTACTTTTAAAAAGAATGTTACTACATTATAATAATAATATATATCAAATACAAATATGCATAACACTAAACTGGAATACAAATATCACAATTATTTATGAATGCATTATCCATCAATGTTAAATAAAAAGTTTAACGAGTCAAGTTGTAACATATCTCAGCTTATTTGCATTCCCCCATAGTTTATTTAATAATTTTAGATAGCAGATCCCTATAACAGACTGTATACTAAATGGCACAAATTAATAATATATACATAGATTTGATATTTGTGAGTGTGAAAAGCCTAGAAAAGATTGTTTGAAGATCTTTAAAAGTAATTAGTACATTTGATTTACAATACTTCATTAGATTAGAAATATATCTGAATAAGATCTATTAATAAAAAAAAAATTATGTGGAAGGATATATATACACATAGTGACATGCAAAATAATAATCAGTTTTAGATAATAGAAATAACATCATATGATTTTTACCAGCTTATTATTATGCTTCCTTGAACAATTTTTTTTTTATTCTCTTTTAGAACCATCTGCTGTAAACTTGAGTAATTACTAAATTGTATAGTATTATACATTCTTAGAGCAGTTCCTAACTTTTGACTTTGTCAGTAAAGATTAGAATTCTAGCTGAAATTAATGCACTTATGAATTTAGAAACTATTTTCTATTCCTTTATATTATTTTAAATTTTAGGCTAATGGATTGAATATAAAGGAGTAAAAAGTGGGTGCTAGAACCATAATCACATTTGCTCCAGTTTTCACTTCTAATCCTCAGTGATAAAAGACAAAAGTCAGAAAGTAGTCAAGAGATGGGGACATTGTAGCACTATACTTTCTAGCATCTATTGAGTTGTTACTCAAGTCTATAATAAACAGATCTATAGTAGGATAAAAAGATTTGCTCTTGAAAGTATATGAAAAAGTTAGATAATTTAATGATATTAACTTTCCTAACTAAAGAATAGAGGAAGTCCTATAGTTGGCATAAAAATGAAAGAGTCTCTAATATATATAGAAACTAATCTGGTGTCAAATCTTTACAGCTATGAAATTAATTTGATTTTTTTTTTTTAAATTTCAGACTATTTGGTAGAATAGTATTAAAAAAATAAAAGTCAGCTGTTAGGTGTATAAGTGCATTAGTTTCAGTTTCAAATATTAGTCCTCACTGATAAAAGTAAAACACCAGAAATGATCTAGGAATGGGGATAATATAACCTTCTACTATTTAGTAGCCACTGGTTACTCAAGCTTGTATTAAATGACTATAAAGTAAGATGAAATAATAATTTACAATTTTTTTTTTTTAAAAACTAGCATTATTTCCAATATCTGTCCCTTTATCATTGTACACATAATGATTTTTTTTACCTATATGAGCAATCTCTAATTACATCAGCATTATCAACCATTATCAATCCACTGCAGGATGAAGGTCTCTCCAAGTTCAATCCATCTTTTCTTATCTTTAGCTTCTCTCTTTTCCACATCATCCCTACACACTTTCTTATTTCATCCATCCATCTCACGTGTGGTCTCTTTCTGGGTCTTTTACAATCTCTTGGAATCCAGTTCAAAATTTCAATTGTCCATCTATTATCATTTCTTCTAGCAATATGTCCAGCCCAACTCTACTTCAGTCTTTTAATTTTTTCAATGAGGTCAGTAACACCTGTTTGTTCTCTTACCCATACATTGCGTTTTCGATCTCTTCTTGTTACTCCCAACATGCATCTCTCCATACTTCTTTGAGTGGTCTGAAGTCTCTGTATTGCTCTTCTATTAAGTGTCCAAGTCTCAGATCCATAAGTAAGAACTGGCAAAACACATTTATTAAAAACCTTCCTTTTCAAACACATAGGCATATTTCCTTTTAGTATCAAGTTATTTCTACCAAAAGCACTCCAACCAAGTTTAATTCTATGATTAATTTCATCCATTATGTTTCCATCTGTATTAATAATCTGACCAAGGTATTTGTAACTGTTAACTTCTTCTAACTCATCATAATCAATCTTTATTTTCATATTTTGAGAAAATCTATTAAACATTACTTTAGTCTTTTTAACATTTATCTTTAGTCCTACTTTCATCTGATAACTCCTGCAACATTTCCTGTAGCTCTAAAGCATTATTTGCAAAAACAACTACATCATCTGCAAAATCTAAATGACTTAAATAATCTCCATTTACTTTCACTCCTTTAGCTTCCCATTTTAATCCACAAAATACTTCTTGCAGCACTGCTGTAAAAAGTTTTGGAGATATGGAGTCACCCTGTCTTACACCCTTTTCAATGTTGATTTTCCTACTATCATTATGTAATCTAATTGTTGCTGTTGCATGTTTATAAATATTCTTTAAAATATGACAATATCCTGGATCTACACCTTGATGATCCAATGCTTTAATCACTGAAGAAATGTTTATAGAATCAAATGCCTTTTCATAATCTACAAATCCTAAGCATAATGGCAACTCATATTCATTTGTCCTTTCTATAACTTCTCTCAATACCTGGATATGATCTACTGTACTAAAACCACTTTTAAATCCAGCTTGTTCTCTTGGTTGATGGAAATCCAGTGTTTTCTGTAGACGAGTTGTAATTATCTTAGTAAAAATTTTGTATAAAACTGATAAAAGACTGATAGGTCTGTAATTTCTAATATCTTCTTTATCACCTTTTTTAAATATTAATATTAATACTGCATTCTTCCAATCATCTGGTACATCTTTATCATTTAGACATTTGGTATATAACTTTGCTAAAAAAAATTCTATTTCTTCACCTGCTTCTTTTAATATATCAATTATAATTCCATCATTACCTGGAGCCTTCCCTTTCTTCATAAATTTAATTGCATGTCTCACTTCCTCATTCAAAATTTTGGGCAATTCGGAAGATATAATAGGTATAGGAGGCACTTGTTCTTTATTACTATATAATTCTTGATAGAAGTCTTCTACACATTTCATGATGTCATCTCTCTTTTTAGTAATAATGCCATCTTTTTTTCTTATTGCAGATATAAATTTCCTACCAATACCAAAATGTTGTTTTACACTCTTTAGACTTTTATTCTCTTCTACAGCTTTCCTTGCTAGTTCACAATTATACTTTCTTATATCATTTTCAACTCTTTTCCGCACCATTTTACAAAATTCGAGATATTCAATCTTTTTTAATGCATCATTGTTGTATATCTTCATATTCCTTCTTTTCTTCATAAATTCTCTAGTCTCAGTAGAAATTTTATTGGTCAATTGCTGCTTTTTTCTACCAGCTATCTTTGTTGCAGTTTTTAAAAGTGTATCAGTTATTTTCCTATTAATGTCATTCAAATCTGAATCATGTTCAAAATCAACTAATACTTGAAACCGATTTGTAAGTTCTAATTTAAATTCATTAGAATGTTTCTGAAGATTAGGAATATCAACTGTAAATATTGTTTTTCTTAATAATTTTTGTCTCTCTAGTTTTACATTAACATGTATTTTACATCTTACTAATCGATGATCACTTCCTGTGTTAAATTTATTAAGAACATTACAATCTTGAAATATGTATTTTCTGTTAGTCAAAATATAATCCAATTCTGCTGTACCTTCATTTGGATGCTTCCATGTCCATTTCCTTTTAACATTTTTCTCAAAAAAAGAATTCATAATATAAAGTTTTTCTTTTTCTGCAAACTCCACAAGTCTATGTCCTCTCTCATTTCTATTACCATAACCAAAATTACCTACAGCATTTTCATCTTTCATTTGTTTACCAATTCTAGCATTAAAGTCTCCCATAACAATTTTAAAATGTTGTTTACTCTGATCAAAAGCCTTTTGTACATCCATATAAAAATCTTCTATTACTTCATCACTACGAGAACTTGTGGGGCATAAACCTGAATTATCTGCTTTTGGTATCTGCTATTAAGTTGTAAAACTAATCTTGCCACTCTGTCCGATACACCATCAATCTCCACAATGTTATTCTTCCATTTTTTATTTATAATGAATCCTACTCCACTTGTATTTCCAATATTTGTGCCTTTATAGTTGAGTATATGTCCATTTTTTAAATCAATTGTTTCTTCACCTTTTCTTCCAATTACATGTTATCATATATATATATACTAAGCCCCCCCTCCCTCGAGGCAAAAAAGCATTTTCCCATGCTAATATTTATCAATTGCAAATTTTAAAAAAAAATTCTACAAATAAAAATGGATAAAAATAACCATGGACTCAGTATAGAAGAGAATATGATACACCCATCGTCAATGATGAAAAGTACATCAAATGACAATCGTAGTTTTCTTTTAAGGCTTTTGCGGTTAATATTTATGGGATGGATTTAAATAATATCAATACAGAAGCTCCAGACTAAAGTATGGAAAAGATTGTGATTAGTGTCACAGCGAGAAATCAAAAACAAAATACATGAGAAAACAAACAATTGTCAATGGCATAATTGAACGATGAAATGAAGACAGATATCTGAAATATTAAAATGGATCCCAAATTGTACGTCAAGTGTATGAAATGATGCAGAGAAACTATGAGAAATTAAATTAAACATGCTGACCCTCAAACAAAGGATTGATAGTTTGAAAACATCGATATTTATCAGAATTAAAATCGAACTATTGTTTGAGGGGGATTTAATTCCGGAGACGATACAACAATTAATAACACAAAAAAATTACGTATGGAAAACGAACTATCGAAATCCAAATTTTGTACAAGAATCGAAATTTTTTTTTTTTTTTTAGATTCTATATCCACATTCTAACGTGAAAAATTAAAATGCAGATTTATAATTACGGTATCTCTCAAAAATATTTCTAAGAGTTTAATTAGTTGATAGACAAAACTTCTCTAAATATAGTTTTTGTTTTAATCTATAAATATTACAGAATTTCATTCCCAGCAGTATCAGATAATTTCTTGTTTCAGACAACAAATTATACTTATGCTCTTCTGTAAGTAGGGCTTACGTCAGTCCAAATGTATTTATAAATTTGACTGCTCTTTAAATATTTCTAAATATTAAAATGATGTCAGTGAATAAAAGTAATATAGTAATCTTGATTAAAAATATTATTTTTAATTTAAAACGACTATAACAATTATCAGCCTTTGTTCTTTATAGTTATAATAACGTAAAAATTAATTTCATTTATTCTAGACGTTAATGCGAGTACAGCTATATTAAAAAAAAAAAGCAACTTACTATATCCTGAAAAATTACTTTTTTCCTTTTCATGTCTGCAATGAAAGCAAGAAAATTAATTTGACTGTACACCACATTTCTCTACAAAGATTTTAGATTACTTCCTATAGTGTTTTCTAAAAGCGGAAGTAAATAATGTATGGCAGATAAAACGACTAATGTAAGTACAGTACTATAGGGAAATGCAAGTATTTGTTTAAGAATTGAAATAACATTAATTAAATAAGTCAGTAAAAATATATTACAATACTTTAATAAAATATAGAAAAAATATCAATATAAATAATCGAATAATCATTTTAATGAACTAGCTTCCATCTAGAAATTTGTATTTCTCGAATTGGTCATTTTCGTTTGGGCTAAACTTTGCAATTTAAAAAATAATCTGTAATGTCTTACGATCCGTGATGATTTTTCTATCATGACGTCATTCAAGGAATGACTGCGGAACTAGACTATTATTGTCTGCGGTATGAATGGTAACCGTAACTAGTAAATAAATACTATTTTGATAGCGCTAATTCGTTCTTAAAAATGATAACAAGTTTTTGGCTGGTTTGTTATTCTAGAGACTAAAACACTACACCAGTTTTGGCGACGAGGATGGGATACGCGAGATACTAAAAATATATATTATATTTTAATTCAACAGTGTTCTTTATAATATTATTCTTAATCGTACGTAGGACGCCGAATTTTTTTTTACTCAAACTTTGTTTTCTATTGGATTTATAATGGCAACTATTGGTTCTATAGCACCTTTCGACGCTGACTCACCGCAAATGTGGGATACATACGCGTCACAGGTAAATTTCTTTTGTGAAGCTAATAATATTATTGCTGACGAAAAGAAACGTGCAACACTCCTCGCTGTCTGCGGACTACGAACATTAAGTATTCTTCGTTCTCTTATATCACCTGCATTGCCTCATGACAAGTCATATCAAGAAATAGTAAATATATTAAAACAGTATTTTAATCCACAACCTTCCGTTATTTACCAACGTTTTCAATTTCACCGTCGTTGGCAACGAGAAGAAGAAAATGTGAGTGCATTTTTAGCCGACCTTCGACGTTTGGCAGAGAGCTGCGATTTTGGTCTTTCACTAACAGAGCGTCTTCGAGATCAATTTGTCTGTGGACTTCGTGATGAAACTACACAGCGCAAATTATTAACAGAAGAATCTTTAACATTAGAGATAGCTATACAGCGTAGTTTAGCTGCTGAATCTGCATTGGTGCAGGTGCGTGAAATTCGTGCCACAAACACTCCCATGTCGACTGTTGATCTTATTCAGCGAAACAGATCAACCTTACCTCGCAAAAATGTTTCTAGGTTTTCACTGTCTTCACAAACATCCCCTACACACAAAAGGAACATTGGTGCATCTCAATCGGGATCTCCACTTTGCTATGGTTGTGGCAGTCAACACAATCGAGTGGAATGCCCTTTCAAGAAAACCAAATGCCATTTCTGCCAGAAAATAGGTCATCTACAGCGTGTATGCCGAGCAAAACAACGCACTATTCCTGGATCTGCAAACCACTGCATGGCAGTAATGGAGACGGATGATGATGTAAGCCATATCCATGAAATACGCCGTGATGCTTCAACACCTAAATCCTCCGCACATGTGTACATTAATGGCAAGGAATGTAAAATGGAAATTGACTCAGGATCAGAATATTCTATTGTATCTTCTGACACACTATCTGAATTGTGCAATGGAAAAATACCTGAACTACATCCAGTAACAATTACATTACGGGATTTCCAGCACCACTCAATATTATTCAAGGGATATTGTGTTGTACATGTTCAGTATGGTGTATATTCATGCCATCTACGTTTATTAATAACAGAGAGTCCCTGTACAAACCTGTTAGGACGTGAATGGTTCACACCTCTAGGTATTTCATTAACTGGAGTCCATCTAATTACCGAACCATCTATTCAAGATATCATTAATGAATTTCCACAAGTTTTCAGCTCATCTATAGGAACTTACAAGGGTCCAGCTGTATCATTGCCAGTTGATCCTAAATTTCCCCCAATCAGACTACGAGCCCGGCCACTACCACTTGCTATGAAACCTAAGGTGGATGTTGCTTTAGATACTCTGCTCCGCGATGGGATCATTGAACCAGTGGAAAACCCTGTATGGACAACACCAGTAGTACCGATTCTTAAACCAACAGGAGAGGTGAGATTATGCGGTGACTACAAAGTGACAGTCAACAGAGCTCTTCAGAATCACCCATACCCTATACCTGCGGTACATCATCTTCTGACATCTCTTCCTCCTAGCTCTATCTTTGCAAAAATTGATTTAGCTAAGGCCTACCTACAACTTCCAGTTGATGATATGTCTGCAAACATACAGACAATCATCACTCATCGAGGAGCCTTCCGCGTAAAACGTCTACAGTTCGGAATCTGTGTTGCACCCGGAATGTTTCAATGTATTATAGACAATTTACTTGGAAACATTTCTGGAGTTTTTCCATATTTCGATGACATATTAATTTGTGCGTCTTCAACAATTGATCTATGTTCAAAATTACGTACTGTGTTTAAAAGGTTAGCACACAGTGGATTGCGGGCCAATAAAGAAAAATGTGTATTTGGAGTAGATTCTGTGGAATTTCTGGGTTATACAATCGACTGTAAAGGCCTGCATCCATCTCCAAGTAAAACAACTGCAATTCAAAATGCTTGCTCTCCTAGGAACAAAATAGAACTGAAAGCATTCTTAGGTCTTATAAATTTTTATAACAATTTCCTTCCAGATCGTGCAACAGTAGCTGAACCTTTACATCGTTTATTACAGACAAATGCTACATGGACTTGGACACCACAACATGAAAAAGCCTTTCTTAAACTTAAAGAGGCATTGATGTCCAATAATGTTCTAGTTCCATTTGACCCTCACCAAAGTGTTCTACTTACATGTGATGCTTCGCCTTACGGAGTAGGTGCAGTATTAAGTATGCAATATCCTGATGGATCATCCGCTCCAGTTGCTTTTGCTTCACGGACATTGTCTAAGGCTGAACGAAACTATGCACAAATTGATAAAGAAGCTTTGGCAATAGTATTTGGCGTGAAACGTTTTCATCATTTCCTATTCGGAATTAAATTTAACATTTGTACTGATCATCGTCCGCTGCTTGGCATTTTTACCTCGGATAAACCAACACCAATAATTTTATCACCCCGAATGCAAAGATGGACACACATCCTCAATGCATATTCTTTCAAACTGGAATATAAACCAGGAAAAAAAAGTTGCAAATGCAGACGCGTTGAGCAGATTTCCACTTCCATCAACCGAATGCGACAATCCAAACATGAATGGTGTCTTTTTCTTGGAGGAATTGGAAGATCCTCCTGTAACTGCTGAACAAGTTGCACATGCAACACGAAAAGACTTTTTGTTATCAAGAGTAAAAAACTATATTTTCACTGCCTGGCCAAGCAGAACCACAGACACTAAACTTCAACCTTTTCTTATAAGACGCAATGAGTTATCAACACACAAAAACTGTTTGCTTTGGGGGTCATGCGTAATTATTCCTTTTTCTCTACAGAGAATTGTTCTTAACGAACTTCATTTGGGTCATTCTGGCATCGTGAGAACCAAAGCATTAGCAAGATCATACGTATGGTGGCCATCAATGGATAGGGATATTGAGAATCTTGTGGGCAAATGCAAAAATTGTCAAGTCATAAGACATGCTTGCCCCCGTGCTCCAATTCACCCTTGGGAACCACCATCCACACCATGGTCATGACTGCACGTAGATTTTGCAGGCCCAATCGATGGGCAAATGCTTTTTGTTGTTGTTGACGCCTATTCAAAATGGGTAGAAGTGCGCAGAATGCCTAAAACAACCTCAGTTGCAACAGTCACAGTACTACGAGAACTATTTTGTACCCATGGAATACCAGAGTGTGTAGTTTCGGACAATGGACCCCAGTTTGTTTCTTCAGAGTTTTCTACTTTTCTTGCTAGTAATGGAATTCGCCATGCACGAATCGCACCTTACCACCCATCAAGTAATGGTCTTGCGGAGAGGGCTGTCCAGTCTGTGAAGGAGAGCCTAAAGCGTATTACTCATGGAAATTGGGAGCAACGTATTGCCCAATACCTTTTGGCTCAGCACATAACTCCATCTACAACTACAGGTTTGAGTCCAGCCGAAATGCTCTTTCATCGACGCCTTCGTACATGCCTGGACTTCCTTCATCCGGATAGAGCCCCAAAGTCAGCACCATACAAACATCATCAGTTACGTGAATTCCAACCAGATGACACAGTATTTACACGAGCAGCAGGAAGGGGTTCTCCATGGATTCCTGCTATGGTAGAACAGCGTACAGGCCCTCTGTCATATGAAGTACGAACTGATCTGGGTTTACAACATAAGCACATTGATCAGTTGCGCTCAAGAACAGTGGACACTTTTCCAACTGTCTCATCTCCTGCTGAGGAAACACCACTTGCCCAAAATTCTCTACCCAGTGTGACACTGGAAAACACAAATAACCCGAGCTCAACACATTTCCATCCTACATCTTCAATTCAAACTCCAAAGGCTTACAGAGAACACCCTCAACGTCAATGCCGTCCACCAGTGCATTTCAAGGATTATGTTACATACTAAGGGGGAAGGAGTGTAATGTCTTACGATCCGTGATGATTTTTCTATCATGACGTCATTCAAGGAATGACTGCGGAACTAGACTATTATTGTCTGCGGTATGAATGGTAACCGTAACTAGTAAACAAATACTATTTTGATAGCGCTAATTCGTTCTTAAAAATTATAACAAGTTTTTGGCTGGTTTGTTATTCTAGAGACTAAAACACTACATAATCCAATTAGTCAACCGGGAGATTATGTTTCTATAAGACATTCTAGCACACCTAATTGTACTTTAGCAAAGTCAATTGTTTGAATTTAGTGTTTTAATTTTTTAGGTGTGATGTATTATACCTTCTTATAGGGAATCAGGAATTTCTCCGCAACTATGCCCAGAGAAATTTGTTAGCCACTTTACTTTCCATTCCCCGCCTTAAGTTTTCCAATATCCTGCTCCATCCCATTTCCACAACATAATCTTTGTCAACTCCAAGGCCTTTGTATCTAAATCCCCCTTATCTTTTCCCAAACCCAGTACAATAACACACTTTCTGTATAATCATTTTGTTTATATTTATTCTTCCATTACTTCATCATTTTTACCCTTTCTGCTTTTAAGCATTTACATTTAATTAACAAATGCCTAATATTTTCTATGCTTTCCTTACACAACTTGCAGACTAAATCACCCACATTTTACCATTTACATGTAATTCCCTTTCCTTGCTATTATCATAAATTAACTCACACCCAATATTATGTTTAATTCTATATATATATTTAAACTCTTTTTACTCTCCAAACTAGTTCTCCATTTCTCAAACTTCCTATTCTTTATTAATGCATGTATTCTTCTATACCATTCATTACCACTATAACTGTTGTGTTTGGTCTGGATTACAGACCCAACTAACAGTAAAAAATAATACTGACACAAGTATTATAATTTAATATATTTATTATGTAAAAATATATACAAACAATATACAGTATACAAATGCATATTTATAAGTTGAATCTTGGAGTTTAACATGAACTCTGGGTTTTGCCTGCCGCTTCCAGCCACACCTTATGGCTTGCCTCACAGATAAGGTCTATGACTCTTCCAGCTATGTAGTTAGCTTGCCTCGAGCCGAGGGTGATCTTAGCAGTGTCCAGTCTCTGTGGGACTTGCCTAGCTGCGTAGATCTAAATAGCATAGTGTTATTAATGGGAATACTTGCTGCTGTTTATGTTAGCAGAGTTTCCTGGGAGAACGCAAAGCATCTGTTTAGGTTAGACACGTTCTTCCTTGATTCTCACAAAAGGCTGACTATTTATACCCAGATCCCTGACTTTATTGAAAACCTTTGGATTTAGCATGCATTGCTGCTCATTGGCTTGTAATAATCATTGGCTATGCTTTTATCTATACATCAGCCTATTGGCCCGAGGCAAACAATGCTTAATCCGATCAGATAAGGCGCCATCTGGAATAGTCCACTTCTGAGAGAAGGGAGGACTATAACAATAACACTCAACAATTCTCCTAAGACAACCATCCCACCTTTTGTACAAGTATACTGACATAAATTCTTTATCCAAATCTTCTGCATACCACATTACCTTTCTCACCCATCTTGTTGTCTGTCTTTTACTCATAACCCAATTAAATACTATTTTGGCTATTCTTTTATTATTCATAAACTGCAATCTACTGAACATTTTCAATTTGCTTTTTACGTCTCATATAAAAACATGACCATCCCATTTCTCCTTGAATTGCCTCCTTCACCATCCACACATCTGCATCTAATGCATGTCTTCCTACTTCTCTTTGTACTTTTTCTAAGTATTCTAATACCCATTTACTAACACATAGCACATCATTACTATATGTTAAACCTGCTATTGCCACTCCTTTCCATACAATTCTAGCTACGTCATATTTATTATATGAAAACACTTAATTTCTTTATAAATCTTTTTTTTTTCAAAGCGATGCGATGAGGTCTAATCTCTATTGCAGGGGTGAAAAAACTACAGTCCGTGGGCCACATGTGGGTCCTGGTGTGCATTTGTGCGACCTGCTCATAAGTTAAAAAATGTATTTTTATATATATTATACATATTTTACATATGGATAAAAATACTTACTGTGATAGCTTCCAGTTAATAATTGTCATATATATATATATATATTTGTTTCTTAAAAATAAAATAATATAGTATTTGATGCATGTATATATTTTTGTCTTGCAAGAATAAAATAAAATTCGATTTGTAAATGTGTTAATATTTTCAAATCAATTAAACTAATTTTTAAAAAATTGTTTATAAAAACCTGTTTTTTTAATTGCAAATGTAAATTTTGAACTGAACTGAAATAAAATGAAATCTTTACTGACAGATTAGTCTGGTAACAACAAAAAAAAAATGTCATTAACATTTGCTTAATTAGTTGGTTTTCTTTCATTTAAAATTGGGAGAAAGAAAATTTTAAGATTTATTTAAATATAACTTAATTCATAATGCATATATGACATGAGAATTAAAATAAGATAAATCAATAAAACAAATAAATATTTATGCTTTTGGGATATTTGTAGAAAATGTATTTTTTTCTTCTGTTAAAGATGTTAATTAATACATATTTAATTTACCAAAGGGAAAATTCACACACAAAAGCACTTTTGCTAAAAAAATTTTATCAATTTATAACAAATGGAAGATTTTTAACTTCCATTAATCTTACTTATGATCTATAAAAATCTAAATTAACATTTCCCAAGTGCCTTTTGAAATAAAAGTATATAAACACTTGGGGGAAATGTATTGTCTTTATTCATGTTCTTCTTTTGCTATTTTCATTCAATCCAGTACATGGAGGTCATCAAATATGAATAGCAAACCTATTTAAAATGTATAGGTATGCTAGATTTTAATATTTAAGAATGGAACAACTTGTTAGTAATAATCCACAAATAGACGACACAGGTTAGTAATTATTTGTAACTTTTATTTTTTTAAAACTTATCCCCTTTTAAAAAAAATACAACTAAGTAATTAAATAGAATGCTAAATAGCTGCAATATTTTGTTTTATCCAACTTCTCTCATCTGTTTCTAAAAGATTTTCCTTTCTGTTTAAAGATAAATTAATCATGCATCATCAGTTGAAACTTTTTTTTTTAAATTTATTTTATAATTATCAAACTCAGATGTTCTTGTAAACAACTTCAAAATAACTAAATGAATAATAAATTTAGTTGGTTTGAAAAACTAATAATGCTAAGATTAAAAAATTATTTTCATCTTGAATATTAATAATTTTTTTATTCTCAATTATTTTCTTTATTCTTTACACTAGTTTCATAAATGCTGTAATAATAAAAGATATAATTCACTGAATAGAAGCTATCAATTTGACTTGTTTTCATTATATGTGTTTAAATTAAAATCCTGGAGCTCTTCACTCGCTCAGCTCTGTTTTTGTCTAAATCTCACTGTCTTGATTAAAATCATTGCACTTGTCAGTATACTATTTGATTCACTAGTGTTTGGACGTGGCTCTTAATTTCCAAATTTTGAAATCTGTTCTTAAAAATGACTACAGTTAAAAAACGTAAAATTGATGTTGAATGCCATGTTTTTAACAATGAATGGACATGGAAGTACTTCTTCACAAATGTTGAAATCAAAGCAGTGTGCTTAATGTGCCATGAGAACATTGCTGTTTTCAATGAGTACAATTTGAAGAGGCATTTGCAAAGTAAACACAATACATTTGCAAGTACTTTATCAAAAAATGAAAAACAGCAAAACGCAAATGGTTTATTAAAAAGTTTAAACAAGCAGCAAAATGTTTTTGTCAAACAATGTGATGAACAAGCTGGTGCAATGAAAGCTTGTGTATAATATTTCCAAACATAAAAAATTACTTTCTGAAGGCGAATTTTTAAAGGAATGCATGCTTGCCACCGTTGACATTGTCTGCCCACCAAGTTAAAACAAAAATTGAAGCAATATCTTTGTCAAGAAGTACTATAGTACATTTTATAGATGCAATGTCAGAGAATTTGTTAAATCAGTTAACATTATCAAATCATTTGATTGGTACTCTTTGGCACTGGATGAGAGTAATGATATTAAAGCTACTGCACAACTGCTTGTATTCATCAGAGGAATTGATCATAATTTTGCAATTACTGAAGAGTTGCTCTCACTTGAAAAATTGATGGATACAACAACTGGTACAGATTTATATGAATGCCTTGAAAATTGTCTGAATAAATCTGGATTACCATTGAATAAATTGGTAAGCATAACAACTGGTGGCTTCATTAACAGAAAAAGCAGTTGGATTCATAAAGCTTATTGGTGAAAAAGTGAAAGAAGAACATCCATATCATTCTTTAGTATCATTACATTGTATAATTCACCAAGAAAGCTTATGTAAATCTTTATTAGACTTTAAACATGTGATTAATCCAGTAGTGCATGCTATAAACATCATCAGAGCAAGTGGAATAAATCACAGATAGTTCAGGAATTTCTTGGCTGAAATGGATTGTGATTATTTATAAGTGTTGTATCATAATAATGTACATTGGTCAAGCCTTGGCAATGTTCTGAAAAGGATATGGAATCTCAGACAAGAAATTTAGCTTTTTTTTTCAAATGAAAGACATTAATTGTGAATTTGTCACTAACATGAAAAACAATTCACATTTGCAGTTGACATTTTCAATAAATTAAATGAACTGAACATTAAATTACAAGGCAAAAATGTTTGTGCACATGAATTATTTGTGGAAATTAAATCTTTCCAAGTGAAATTACAACTTTTGGCCAAACATGTCCATGATAAAAATTTTGTGCATTTTCCAATATTGCAGACACAGACTATCAATCAACTTTGTTCAAAGAAATATGGTAAGCAGTTGTCTGTTTTAAGAGAAATTTTCAAGGCATTTTGCCGATTTTAAATCACTGGAAAATGAATTTAATTTGTTATGTTATCCATTTACCAGTAATGTAGAAACAGTATTGGATGATTTGCAATTTGAATTGATAGATTTTCAATCAGATAATGCATTGAAGGAAATTTTTATGAATATGACACTCACTGATTTTTATGTATCGCTCAATTCACAAAAATGTTATAATTTGAAAACCTTTTCCCAAAAAAATGTTTGTATTGTTTACTTCAACATATATTTGTGAACAGACATTCTCCTGTATGAATATAAACAAATCAAAGAATAGGTCTGTTTTGTCAGATTCAAATTTAAATGCAATTTTATGAATAGGTACTAGTATTCTCAATCTGGATTATGACATTTTAGAGCAGAATTGTAAACAATTGCATAAATCTCATTAATAAGAAAATAAAATATTTTTTGTTATATATTTTTGTGATATATGTGAACATATTTAATAAATTTGTATGAAAATTATGTTTTCAAATAATAGTTCTATTTATGTTACTTGCGGCCTGTTAGAAGTGTTTCAAAAGACGTGGCCCTCAGCGAAAAAGTTTGCCCACCCTGCTCTAGTGCTTATTATTATAGTTTATGATTATTGGCTAACAAATTATGTCAGAAGATTTCATTATATTTTATTAATCAATAATAATAAGTTAATATGTGCAACAGTTTAAGTATATTAACTTGCTGTGCCAAGCAAGAGAAATGTTACAAATTTATGCAGATTTAATTTATACACAATAATTTCTCACAACTAGATTTAGCTAGAAATCAGTAACAGAAAGCTTAATTTCATGGTTTACTAAGTGGCAATGGGATGCAAATCTCATACTTTGTGTAAAATGTCAAGTTCCTTCCTGGTATAAGTATATTAAAAAAAAAAATAATGCAGTTGATGTTGTTAAATAAAGAATGGGGAAGTAAATAATTGATTAAGTAAATCTTAGTCAGTGGCATGATTTTACTGATTTTATTTCTTAAATGCATGTTGCTTTTTTTATTCACTTGTCTTGAACATAATTCCCTAGTTAATAGAAAAAACTACTCAATTTTTTAAAAAAATCATAGAATAATGACAAGAAATATTTATTACCCATACAAAGTACTTTAAAAAAAATCACAAACTATGTAATTATTATAAAGATAATGTTAATTAAGAATAATTAACAAATATTTCATTAAAAACACAGAAAATCATATTGATTGATTCAAAAATTATCGTAATGTAATAGCAAAATAATTGGTATAAGAAATTTTGAATGCAAAAAAATCCCAAAATTAAATACCAAAGAACTCATCATGATGGAAATAATAAAAGAAAATGATTTTTAACTTATTATTCCTTTCAATTAGTAATTCAAGATTTGGCATCAGGTCTGGAGGAAGGGGTCATCAAGACTTTTATGCAAAACAGTAATTGCTTCCTCAAACAAAGAAAAACTTATAAGTGATGTTATATACATTTTAATGTTTTATTAAAATTAACAATGAAAAAAAAATTGCTATAATTATAAAATTTACTTTCTACGCTTTTACAGAATTGAATTTAGAAATAATATCATCAACATTTATAGTAATGCATATGTCATTTTCTATGGTTATCACTGAATAATTTATCAATTGCCTTGTATCATTGTCAAACATAACTAATTTTTTATGATTTTTTAACTTCAAAAACGATCTCTCTTTATTTAGTGTGGAAAGAAAAACGATTTCTCTTCACTAGCTACCCTTGTAGGAAGAGTTAACAATATTCTTAATGATGTGCTCAAATTTGAGAATGAAACAGTCAAATTTTCATGAATATAATTTAAAACAAGTGGATTTTTGAATTTAGATAATTCACTTGAAAATAAGTTTATAAACAGACATAGTTCTTTATACAATTCCTCTCAATGTATGTCTTTATTATTATCATTGTCATTCAAATGAATTTGTAGATTAAAGTATTCTTTTTTAAGTTTTTCTAAATCAGCTTCATTGGGTTTATTTATAATTAACAAAAATTCAATTAATATTTATAACTTAAATTATTATTTTTTTACTCCAGTTTTTTTCTTGTGAGAACTTTAAAGCAACTATATTACATAGTCTATATATAATAAATAATAAGTAAAAACAATATCCTTTATAACCTAAACTTCAGTTAAAGTATTTAAGAATTTCAATTATTTTTTCCCAGTGAAATCTTTTAGAATGTTTTTTTTTTTTAAAAAAAAAAAAGGTTGGAAACCGTAGGCACTTTAATAGCAAAATCACCGATCTATGAGAATTAAACCTAGTAAAACAATAAATGATAACAAAAGTTTATCTTTCGAATCAATCCAATAATATGGTAAACTTTAAGACAATCACATGTTCTCCTTTTCATTTTTAAAGATGCAAAGGAGATAATTAGTAATTTCTTGAGAAGTGAAATTCATTAATGTTAGGCATTTCTTAAAAAATTGTTTATAAAGAGTAATTTCATTAATTTTAAAACTGGTTTAAAATAAATATCCAATTGCAGGAAGGTAATAACTTTTTTTAATATTTTCTTGAAACTGTAACAACAGAAGACTTTTTGAATTTTTCCATTTCAATAACATCTTTAAATTTCATTTTGTTCATGCTTTTACTATGAACATTTTCCAGGTTGTTTTGTTTAGTCATTAATGAGAAGCATGCACATAATATTTTAAAGCATTTAAATAAAATAGTTATACATTAAAAAAATTAAATATACAAATCACAATGTTAGAACAAATATTTATATTATAGATATTAAAATAAATTATTTTTATTTTATTTAACATTCTCACAATAATTGAGATTTTATTTCAGATTTAAAATAACTTTACCAAAATATTTTAAAATGGTATTCCTTTATATTTAAATATATCAGAGAAATATAAACATTTATACATGCACCAACACATTTAATTATTAAACCACTAAAAATCACATGATCACAAGCCAGAAACTAGTCTGGGGATATTGGATGAGAAGGCACTAGATAGGGATTTTATGCACAAGCCTTCTGGCAGCCATTGATTACATAGGTTAGCACAAGGTGGCACTACTATGTGGAGAATTTTTGCCTTTTTACATTTAATTATTGCATTAAAAGTTTATGTCACTATTTAGCATTTACCAGTATGTGTACATATATATATTACTTTAAACTGATTCTATTTTAACTAATTTATCCACATATATCTTTTTATATTTTTGCATGTGTTTTTAAAACTAAACCAAAAATTGATTATTTTTTTAAATTTTATTTGATACTGTAAATTTTAAGATATTTTTATAAGCGAATAAAGAATTTTGAAGTTATATTTATTATTATTTTATAAATACCAAATAATCATTGCAATATATATATAACATAGACATTAATAGTAAAATAGACTGTTTAATTTTCGCATAACATAGCAACGTGATTTGAAATACGGATCATGTAAACCCAGCACAAGAAGACACCATCATAAGAGAAAAACTAGACAATTATAATTGGCAAATCATATTTCAAGAAGTGATTACTTTAATACGTTTATAATTTTAACCTAGAATAATACTTTAATACGTTTATATCGTACCAATCGGCTATCTACATTTCCATTTTTTCTTCGAGTCTTTAAACACTGATAATACTATTTGAGAAATTTTAGATTTCTGTCCAAAAGTAGTGATTTATCTTAGAAGTAACAATGTTATGTCTAAATTTATAAATTCCTCTTAATATTAGTTTTCATTAACAACATTTTTTTTTTTTAAGTAATTTGTCTTTTCAATTTCTTATTCTGTTTAAAAGGAGGGGGGGGTGAGAGGGAGAGAGAGAGAGATCATGTGTGCTTGGATAGGAAGAAAAGGAAAAATAAATAAATAAACAATTCACAAAATGTAGATAAATTTTCAAGAACCATTTTCTTATTTGTAAATAAATGAAAAATTTGGATTTTGTTCTTTTGTTTTGTTTTTTTTTAATTTAAAAAGAGGATGGTTAGGGGACAGAACTAGCAAACACTTTGTAATCTTTTTATTGACAGTTTTTTTTTCACCAACCATTATTTTCTTAATTTTTTTTGGGAGAACTTTTATTTCTCTTTGCAATTTTTAATTGGATTTAAAGAAAAGGGAAAAGGGGTGGGTGGAGGAAATTAATAAATTCTATGTCTACTTTAACATTTCTTACCCCCCCCCCCCAGTTTTCGTAGACAAACTTTTGTTTTGTTTTTATTTTTGCTAATTTTTATTTGTCATTTCAATTTCTTATAGAGTTTTGAAAAAGGGGAGAAGGATCTGAAATTTATATATTTTTTCTCTCTTTAGAAATTTAACATTTTCTTTTGTAAATGTAGATTCATAGTTTTTTTTTTTAAAAAGGAAACATTTTTCATCTTGTGCATATCAATAAATAATTCACTTTTTAGAAATTAATTTATAAAGAAATATTTTTTTTTCCTTGCCATGGTGTTCATTTAAATAGTTTTTAGTTCCAAAAGAAAGTATAATATAAATCAAGATTTTTTAAAAAATTTATTGTTGTTTAAAAGCTAGACAGTACATTTTTATTTGTAGTCTCTGAATAGTTTTCTTTTGAATTGAGTTGAGAATTAGTCAAAAAGCAATTCAACCACTTCTCATTTTTTAAAAAGCTAAAAACAAAATAATTTTTTTTAAGACAATTTATGTCCTAAGTTGTTTGAATTAGATAATAGACACATTTCCTTCTTCTCTTCTCACTTTTTAAAAAGCCAATAAAAAAGAAATTTACATATTTTTAAAATTATTCAAATTTCCAAAACAGAAGTTGTTTGAATAGGTGAGACGTGCAATTCACAATTGGCCCCTCCCTTTTTAAAAAGCCAATAAGAAAGAACTTTAAAAAATTTTAAAGACAAAATATTTCAAATCAAATCTGTTCATCAAAACAGGTTGTTTGATTTTAGGAAAACTATGGATGCCATTCAATTCTTCACTTCCTCTCTTTACTTTTTAATTAAAAAGCCAATGAGAAAGAATAAACTTATACAATTTTTTAAAGATAGAATAATGTCCAAAAAAAACCGTCATTTACAAATCAAAAGAAGAACTTTGACATTCTAAAGCAATCAATTTTGTAAGCAATATTAGCTATACAACAATGAAAAATCAAAAAAACTTGCATTTGATCTTGGTTAGAATTTGAATGAAAAAACAAATACTACTAAAAGTTAGCCGAAAAAAAGGAAACGAGTCAATGTAACAAGCTTTAAATCTGATATTGAATTTATAAATTATTACTATGAGAAATTTCCATTTTTCTAAAATCTTCAAATGATCAATTAGTCATCCCTGTGTTGTTTCATGATCTCAAAGCACTGTTTAAAAAGTGTTAATAAATGATAAAAAGGAAAGGTAGATAGCTGATTAGAGCGGTATGATTTATATTTTTTTACTTCGTAGAAATAATGAATTAAGTCATATTAATTTTCATAACAGAACAAAAATAAATATATTCTTAATTTTGCACCAGTTCTTTGCCCCTCTTGTATTGGCACCCTCATGCTTTGCTTCCTACTTTCTACCAGCCATGTTGCCATCAAACTGGTTAAGTGAGCAAGGATATAAAACAATGGAAAGACAGTTTCAGAGTTTGTTTTTTATAGCACACATTACCTACAATCCCATTTCACAATCCCCTTTCACACAAATTTGTCATGCATTTTCATTAATTTTTCTTGCACTCTTGGATACTCATTTTTAATTTTGGATCCAAAATTTATTTAAATTCAATGTGGGAAAGTTTAATTTTAATATCAAATCTGAACTCATTTCCAATAGATATTTATATTCTTCAGTATTTAAATTTATGTTGTTTCAAAGATTTCTGAAAGGATTTTAATCCATAAATAAGATCATTTTGAATGAAAAATATTTTACAAAACTATTATCTAATGATTGCATATGGTGAATAATTTTACTTAACTTCAATTGGTACATATCTTGGTGCTCATTAATAAAACATAATAATTAAGAAATAGATTGTAGTTGATTTCTTTTACTCTACCTAGCCCAAACTGAATTTTTTTATTATTACCTAAATACATTCTTCCCATTTTCCTGTAGACTTAAATTTAAATCATTAATGTAGGAAAATATATCACTTAAATAAACTACTTTTGCAACCCATTCCATTTCATGAAAATAATTTGCAAATGATTTTTTTTCAGTCAAGAATATTTATAATTCTGTTCTTAATTCAAATAGCCTGCTTAGGTTTTTATCTCAAGAAAATCATCTGACTTCAGTATGAAGTAATAATTCCTCATGCTCTGCTCCAAACTCTTGACAAACTAGGGAGAATAGTCTGAAATTTAGATCACTTTTTTGTTGTTGCAAGATTTACGATTTCTATAGATTCAACTAAGACTTCATTCAATTTTGTGAATAAATTTTTAACTGCTAAATGCTGTCAATGTATTATGCAAGGTGTAGTTAATAAATCAGGCATCGTTACTTCCTGAATTTTTTTAGTAACTGCTATATATATTGATTTTTAAAAAAATGTATAAGTTTAAAATGTTAAAATAATTTTAATCTGTCAAATTAAAAAATTCATCAGGGAATTAAAGTTACAAATTTTATATATTAAAGAAAAAGCTAATTACATCCCTAATTGGATTTTTTCTAATTAAAGGTAATCTTTGGAGTTTAAAAGATTTATTAATTAAATATATACTTTAGAAAACAACAAAGGCCCATACTCTAACCCTCCTGCCCCAACATAAATCACTTTTAGTCAGACTTAAAGCTCAAGAGCCAAGGGAAAAGGTTACAGAATATGTCCAGAAAAAAAGTTAAAGGGCCAAGAAAGAAAGCAACAGGATACTTTCCACAGAAGAGTCAAAATCTCAGTACAGTATCTCACAGAAGATCCAAAAGGAATGTCAGAAATGTAAAAGGTCATAAGAACCTCAGTATTATTTGGTTTCTGGAGTAACCTTTCAGCCACATGTACACAGCAACTCAATATATTACAATAACAACGCAGTGCTTGCCCACCATGTTAGCCACTCCATCAGAAAATAAAGCTACACAATTTTTCCAATTCAAATCATGTTTATTAATGTAAGAATTTAACACAAAAATTTCAGTGGTTGTTGTATATGAAGCTTGTTCTATATAACAGAACTTCCTCATTGATCTCTTCAGAAATAAAGTCAAGACACCTAACATAATATATTAATATAGCTTTTTTTGGCAATTTCAGATAATTCATCAATTTGAATTGTTGATATATCTAACATAATAGATTAATGTAGTTTCTTTTGAAAATATCAGATGATTCATTCATTTGAATTGCAAATAGTTTTGATCCCTTGTTTATTAGTTGTTTTTCTATGTTTTCTAGCAATATAGCAATTCATTTTACAGTAGTATCATTAGAAAGAGATATCAATCTGATTTTATAAGCAGCTGATCCATTCAAACATTTCTGAACAAACATCTAATAAAATTAGATTTATCAAAGTTTCTACAGCATTTTAATAGGATTTATTCTGAACAAAAGTTTTTTTTTCTCTTTATGTTTAAAATATTCCAAGAGTTTTTTCCCTAATTCTCAATATTTTGATACCAAATTTAACATTTTTGATGTTTTCATTGCATAATTAGATTGAACATCATGACAGATTACACACATCTGCTATACATCTTGTTCCATAGATTTAGACTCAAGGATAAATCCATACTGCAGATATTCATCATTGCAACATTTATTGAAGGAAGATTTGTTTTTTTGGTGGACTACCAATTTTAGTTTCATTTGATTTTGCTTGGGAGGTTGAACTCTTATTTTAAAAAATTAAATAATGCACCTTGCCTTTTTGTGTTCATTTTGTTAAAGCTTATTATATTTCAAATTTATAGTATTATTAGATTCACCAAATCCTTATTAAATAAATAATTTTATAATGAATAAAAATGTGCACAACAGCTTCCAACAATTAATTAAAAATATTACTTTTACAGTTTTGTTCTAACAGTGATATGATTTTAAAGCAGTCTTATTTTGTTTTTAGTGTAACTTTTTAATACAACAAAAAAAAACTTTTTTTTTTATTTACTTAAAGAAACAAGTCACTCTGACCCCTCATGTACAGGACACAATCCATTTACATACATATATGAGGGGTGGGAAGATAAGTCATTTAAAATTTTTACTAAATATTCCAATTTTTTTATTATTATTTTAAATTATGTTTTAAAAAAAACTTAATATTTAATTTAAGCTTTTCATTTTACTGTTTCTCTGTTATACTTTAATCTCATTATAATAAATAACTAATAAATATACCACTGAGTTTTGTTTCTTTTTTATTCAAGTGCAGTTTTATAGAATTAAAAAAGAATCAAAAGTTCAAAACTATTAGATATTTAAAACTACATCATTTTGTGAGATCTGATTAATGGCAGAAATTGTATGATGTGATGGAACCTGCATAAGATTAGAGGTACATTAAGTAATTTATTTCACTGAAATTTAGTTTTGAAACCTATTTTGCAATTACTGTATTGAACTCAAAAAAGGGGTGGATCTTAAATTCAAAACAAAAATTTTTAATACCTTATTTCTGCAGTTCTTTGCTTTTCACTATACATGCACAAAGTATTATGATTGATATCCTTGTATAAAATAGTATTAAATCTTTTTTAATCAAAAGAAAAAAGATTTAATATTAAATGTAAATATTTTTGGGATTAATTTCACAAATGGCTTTAACTATCTTTTAAACTGCTACTTTTAACATTATTTTGCCTATTTTACCATTAAATAATGCAAAAACTCTACCAGATAATGAAAATTATTCTTCACATATAAAGTGTGATAAACAGAGTAACTAAAAATTAAAAAAACAATCACAAAAACTATTTGCCAATCACTTTTGGTACCGTGTATCAGAATCATATAAAGTGTGACAACCAGAGTAGCTAAAATTCAAAAAACATTATTCACAAATACTGATTCTGGTACACGGTACTGAAAGTGCTTGGTAAATAGTTTTTGTGATTAATGTTTTTTTGAATTTTAGTCTGTTTATCACACTTTATATGTGAATAATAATTTTCTATTTTATCATTATTTTATTCAGAAACTGTACTGAATAACCGTTAGAATTTATAATACCAATTTTATTGGCTATCTACATTTCCATTTTATCTTTAAGTGAGTCTTTAAGCACTTTTAAACATTGGGATGACTAATCAAGAAGTTGTAGAGTTCTTTCCAAAAATGACGATTTATCTTAGTAGTGATAATATTACTGACTTAACTGAGAAATTTCTTGCTTAATCTAATAACCTTAGTATTAGTTGTCATTGACAATAGATCTTATGTTTTTTTGTCAATAATTTCTCTTCAATTTCTTATCCAGCTTAAAGATAAGAGGTGGGAATGGATGAGTGGGAGAAAGAGATTGTGGGGGGGGGGGGCAACAAAAATAAGCGATTACTGAATGGTAGATAAATTTCAAATAATCATTTTCTTATTTGTAATTGGAAAAAAAATTTGGAAATTTGGATTGTTCTTTTGTTTGGTTTCTTGGTTTAAAAAGTAAGGGGAAGGAGAACAGAACTAGCCAATGTACTGCAACTAAATTTATAAAAACTATGTAATTTTTATTGAAAAATATTTTTTTAAACAACCATTTTCTTAATTGGGGGGAGGGGGCAAACTTTCCTTGCAATTTCTAATTGGATTTAAAGAAGAGGGATGGAGGTGGAGGAAATGAATAAATTCTACGTTTAATCTAAAACTTCTTACTCTTGTTTTTCATTGGCCTTTTATTTATTTATTTTTTCCTAATTCATCATTTCAATTTTTTATCGAGTTTTGAAAAAAGGGCAAATAGGTCTGGATTTTGTATTATTTTTTTCTTGTTTGCAAAAAAATTATATTATCTTTTTTAAAATCTAGATTTGTAAAGATTTTTTTTTTAAAAAAGAGAACATTTTCCTGTTCCTCATTTTAATAAATAATTTACCTTTTAGAAATTAATTTATAAAGAAATATTTTCTTTTTCTTGCAGTGGTATATTTATTTAAATAATTTTTAGTTTTAAAAAAAGTATAAATTAAATCAAGATTTTTTATTTATTTATGGTTGTTTAAAAGCCAGACAGTTCATTTTTATTTATAGTGTTTGAATGGAGTTGAGAATCACTCAAAAAAGCAATTCACCACTGTCTCCTGACTTTTTAAGAAGCTATGCAGTTCATCCATCTCTTTTCATTTTTTTAAAAAGCCAATAAGAAAGAAAAAAATTACAATTTTTAAAATTTCAATTTCAGAAGCAGAAGTTGTTTGACATGTAATTGACAACTATCCCTTCCCTTTTTGAAAAAAACAATAAATAAGAAAGATAAACTTTAAAAAAAATTTAAAGACAAAATCATATTCCAAATCAAATCTGTCTGTTATAAATCAAAGCAAGTGGGTTTGATTTTAGGAATACTGCAGATGCCATTCCATCCTCCCATCCCTTGTTCCTCACTTTTTAATTATGTAAAAAGCCAATAAGAAAGTGTAAAGAATAATGTCCAAAAAAAATATTACCATTTACAAATCAAAAGAACATTGAAATTTTAAAGCAATCAATTTTGTAAGCCAATATTGGATATACAATGGGGATGACGACAATGAGAAATCCAAAGGAAACATACAATTGGCCTTTTTTTTAGAATTTGAAATAAAACAAATACTAAAAGTTTGCCAATAAATAAATAAATAAATCTGTCAATGAAAACTAATAACAGATTTTAGATTACACAATGAATTTATTAAGTAAGTTATTACTACAATAAATTGCCATTTTTCTAAAGAAATCTTCAAATGATTGACTAGTTATCCCTATATGTCAAAACAGTATTCAATGAATTAATAAAAGATAAAAATGGAAATATAGACAGCCAATAAGATAGGTACTGAACTTTTATAAACTAATAAATCATTTTGACAGTTTTCAATGTTTTGGTTTTGAATATTCAAAGCAAAAATAAATGTTTTAGAATCTGTTAATGTTATTTTGTCAATTTTACCATTATCAAGAAAACTGCTGAATAACCTTTAGAATTTTTTTTATAACTAATAAATCATTTTGGCAGTTCCTGATGTTTTCATTTTGAATTTCAAAGTGAAAGCAAATGTTTTAGAATCTTTTAACATCATTTTGCCAATTTTACTAGCCTATTAACAAGAAAACTGAACTGAATAACCTTTAGAATTTTTTTACAACTAATAGATCAATAAGTTTACATTTAAAGTTATAGCAATGTAATAAAAATCTTCCAAGGCATTGATTGTTTTTTTTTGTTATGTACACAAGAGAGTGTCCGTCAAGGATCAAGACAGTTCCTGATGTTTTCCTTTTGAAATTCAAAGTGAAAATGATTCACATTTTTAATTTTTTCCAGAAAATTTGTGAAAATATTATTTTAGAATGATTCAGATTTTAATAGAAAAAATTTCTTTTACATGAAAGCAAATTGACAAAGAAATTATAACATTTGTCTGTAGTTTAAGCTTAAAGTAAAAACAAAAAACTGTGATCTGGTAATAATATCAGCAGGTATGACTTTTAAACTCCAACCACTTGATGTATTCTAACAAATCCTTGACAGATAAAATGAGAACCTATTATGAAGCATGGTTAAAATGAGAAAATCAGCTTTTGACTTTTCTGAATTCTGAGGGTCTCTTGAAGACCAGTCAGGGAGCTAAGTAAATAAACACTATACTTAAAAATGTATATATAATATTTATTTAATAACAAATAATTTGGTAAAACAACTTAAAAAGGCATACTAATATTCATACATTATTTATTTTTCTAAAGTGAAAATAGACTTTCACACCAGAAAAAATTCAGTACTTTCAAATCAATTGTGTCTCTAGAAACATAAATGAGTATATACAATTTCACATATAGAATAAAATTTAAAGTTTGCAATATTAGTGCTTAAATCAGCACGCACAATTTATACATTATATATTATAATGGAATGAAAAAACGCTGCATATGGATAGGGGTAAATTGAGTTCTAAATAATATACCAGACATAGAAAAGGTAATCATTTTTATTTGAATTAACTATGTGCTGGTTGCCCAATTAACAACTGTACTTTTTTAATTAACTATTTTGTTTACAACATTAAATGGAACAACCTAACACCATAATCATCCCCTTTAATCAAACAAAAACTATTGTGTTTTTAATCAAACTAACTTTATAAGGTTATGAATTACACCTAAGTACCGTTTCTAATTAATAAATGATATTATCTGACTAAAAAGTAGATTTAGATTTATACACCCCTATACTTTTGGTTGATTTCATAATCCCCTAAAATATCATCAGATAAAACATGAACTCAAAAAGAATAATATGAAATGAAACTACACACAGACAAAACTGATTTTAATAAATAAATAAAAAACTAATCAAACAGCTTATCACATATATATTTTAAAACACACATTTAAAAAATCAAATATAAATTATTGCTAGCAAATGGGAAATTATATTTAAAGTGAATTATAAAATTGCAATTATTTATAACATTATAATTACTAAAATAATGAATAAAATAAAACTTTCTTACTCAAAATCATTTAATTAGATTAGACCAATCTTTAAGCATGGTACCATATTTAGGATAATTTGATTATTATTAATTACATTAATATCTTCATGGCAGATAGAGATAACAATTGTTTCGACAGGCTTAACAAATAGGCCATAAGTTGACCACCATCTTACTCAATACAGGCAAGGTAACAGCTGATAATCTTCCACAGGAGGGCTACCATCTATTTCCACTGACAGGTTACTGGTGATTTTCCATAAGAGAGCTGTATCTTGCCTCACAGATAGGTAATTCTTTCACTGTAGGTTACATAGTCTAGTTTGCAGATTGGCATACAACTTTGGGTTTAGCAATTCATGCTTCTTATTTTCACTTTCTAACAGAACTTATCATTTTACAATTCTAGGTATGTTCTTTGAGAGGAAAGCAAAGTGGATTGCTTTACCAAAAGATAAGAGCTGCTTTACCATGAAACCAAATGGGGCTTCTTTACAGGAAATTAGCAAGAGAGAGTGGTTTTAACAGCAAGTTATATACCCATCACAACAATAGATGAATCCTCTATCCAAACAAAACTTGGTTTAATTAATCAAAGAAAAAAAAAGTTTTCTTTTTTTTTACATTGGTAACAGATTATTTATTTAATAAAAGCAAAACATATAACACATGTTAAATCAAAAAGCAAAAACAGTTTTGATTATTTATTAAAATATAATTCTATTTCCATTTTTTCTTCTGTTATCTAGTTAATTTTATCCATAACGGAAAATCAAATAAAGTAGTTTTTTTTTATCTTTCAAACAATGCCCATTAATTAAATAATGATTTAGCCAGTAGATGGCGCAACTGTACGGATTTTCTAGCACATCGTTTGTTTTATTCAATTTAAATTCTGTACTTTCAAAAAAAAATTTTTTTGCCAAGATGTATATCAAAAATTAAGGTAAGTGTTTATTAACATTTACATCATTTTTTTTATTTTAATTTGTCCAATAGTTTTCACTATCTGAGGATCGAATACAAGTTATGAATTCGAAAATGAATTCTGATTTTAATGAAGATTTGAATGCATCAAGTAAATCGAGTTTAAAAGCAAATAAAAATAAGAATAGAGACTGTGAAGTTCACTATAACGGTCTATGGTTGTTTGCCCTCTATTGTTTAAAATTTAAACTAAATTGCTTGAGAATCTGACATGTATGTTATTATATTACAAATAAATTAAAATTTAATCAAATGTAAAAGATAATAATAATAAAAAAAACCTTTTGAATGTTGGATTAATTACACGACATTAATTAAAATAATTACTTTTAATTTCTTTGAAAGTTAAGATTTTAAACTGTCTACAACTTAAGAATTTAAAATAAAAAAGTATATGCTACTGTCTTACAATTACATGAAAATTTATTCAAATGTAAAAGATAATAAAAAAAACATTTACCTTTTTAAATATAATTACGTCCTATACAGACTAGGAAGTTGGAGAAAAAAGCGGTATTGCTGTATCTACTCCGGAGGGCAATTCGTGCAGGTACGATGAAAACAAAGCTCTGCTAATGCCACATTGGAATTTCAGCTTACGCTTTGCTCTCATCCACATGTTTTCAATATTCTGGCTGTGTATGTCTCGGTCTTCGGGATCCACGAAGTTTTCCTGATGTACGACAACCGAATGCAAATACACACCATTGTTGAGACTGCTGATGTTATTGTACGCAGCCCAGCCATCTGAAATAATGTGCGTACCTGGTAAAATGACCCGCTGTATCAGGCCCTCCAGTGTATCAGCCGTCCTGTCTGCCACTTCTATCAAGAAGCACTTTCTTGATGCTCTCTCTATGACGCCAAACACCTGTCCGCATAGCCCCCCTGTGATATTTTCGGTGGAAATAGTAGGTTTCGTCTATTTCGACGATTAATGGCTCCCCATTGTCATCAAATCCACGCATATTCCATTCTTCTGCCAGAATAGCAGCAACGCTTAAAATTTCACTATTCAGGTACTAAGCATGTAGCAGACATCTTTTGTAAATATAAAACTGTACACGTATGCGTGTAATTCGCGCCGTTGAACACATAAGGTGTCTTTTTTTTTGCAACATGGCGCTATAAATGTAGTTATTTTAAATTCTTAAGTTGTAGACAGTGTACGCACATTATTTCAGATGGCTGGGCTGCGTACAATAACATCAGCAATCTCCAACTTCCTAGTCTGTGTAGGATGTAATTATATTTAAAAAGGTAAATGTTTTTTTAATTAATGTCGTGTAATTAATCCAACATTCAAAAGGTTTTTTTTTTATTATTATTATCTTTTACATTTGATTAAATTTTAATTTATTTGTAATATAATAACATACACGTCAGATTCTCAAGCAATTTAGTTTAAATTTTAAACAATAGAGGGCAAACAACCATAGACCGTTATAGTGAACTTTTACCGTGATAATGATCCTGATGAACAATTCTTGATTAAAAATAACAAAGACAGTTTGATTTTATCTCCTAATATTTCAAAATCTAATTCTAAAAAAAGTTCTTGTGTAAAAACTTTTAACGTTAATAATAAACAGAATCACGTGATCACATTTCCTATACTAGCACATTAAGCCTTCTGGCATCCATTGATTACTCTGTTTAGCACAGGTGGCAATACTGCATGGAGAGTTTTGCTCTGTTTAATAAACAGAACAGCGTTTTAGAAAATTCAACAATTCCTTTTATTAATACTAAAGCAGATTTAAATATAGTTACTTCCCATGATAAAAAAAATTAATGATACTATTAAGAATATTAAAGAATCTATAAAGGAAGATAATTATAGTTTAAATTTTACTCCAAAGAAATCTCCCACTGTTAATACTATAACTGTTGAGAAGAGCGATTGTTTAGATTTTAACGTGCCTTATAAAGGTAAAGGAAAAAAAATCTAATCCTTTAAAAGTAAAAGATTTATCTTTAACAACACTTGGTTATCTACAGTCAATAAATCAAAATGGTCATAATAAAAATAAAAATGAAGTAAATCATTTATTACAAGCAGAAAATAATTTTAGAACTTTGGATATCGATTCCTTAAAAGATTTAAATGTAATAGAGGGCGCATTACAGAAAAATATTGTTTCAACCTGCATTGATATAAGGAATGAAGGAAAAAATACACAAAGCACATCGCAAACATCTAATATTACAAGTTTTAATAGTAAAAGTCTCTCTAATAGTAATTAAATGTCTGTTTCTTCAATACCTCAAGTTATAAAGAAAATATCTCAATCGAAGTTTATTCTAAAAATACTATTAATTTTAAAGATGATATTGAAACTTTGGATTCAAAGAGATCGCAAGGAAAACAAAGCTATTCTGATTTAAATATTTCTAATATAGTTTCTAAGTCTAATGCTAACATAAATATGCACAATGGACCCAATTTTATATATACAAATTCACATGTGTCAGACAAACAATCTTATGCAACAATAGTTAAAAGAAACGCAATTGAGAATTATAAAGTAAGCAGTACTCATATTTCTGCTCAATATAACCTTGATGACTATTGATCAAGAAGTAAATGATATGTCTAATTTAGATAATATTAATTCAAATACAGATCAGATTAATTCAACTGAAGATATTTCTAAACCTGATTCTGATGATTATAACATAACTAGTCTAAATTTTAATATGAGAATTCCAACTGTTCTTTACAATTCTTTTTTTAATTATAGTAATGAGTATACTCTTATACTTACAACTACAAATAAGAATTGTAACCTCTTCTCTTTTCCCACAGAAACTGACCAAGGAACTAAAATTAGAATCAGCCATCAAGTGTATTTATCACCATCCAAACAGACGCTATCTAATAGTGGAGTTCCATAACATCATTCAAAAAGAAATCTTTAAAAGAAATCAGTTTTTTCTCAATAATAAATTTTTAATTAAAGTTGACATGAATCGTTTTAAAAATGCACAAGATCTAGTACATAATTGTTTTTTCAATTTCTGTCAATCTGATTTGCAGAAAATGTTAAATAAATATGGTACAATTACAAGTTTTAAATTTATTCCTGAAAAGTATGTAGGAATAGAACTTATGACAAACACTGCATCTTTTACATTAAAAATGAATGATGGCATCTTTTAACTGACACTCCTTTTTGGAAGAAAGAAGGTGCACTTTATTCTTGTCATTCCGTGGTGTTAAATCCCAGTGTTTTATTTGCAAGGACCGATCTCATCTAGTAAAAACATGTCCGAAAAGAATATGCCATCACTGTAATCAAAAGAACTAGATATCACAAATGTAATTCTTTATTATCTGTTTCAAATTCTCTGCTTCAAAGTAATAATATAGAAGTTAGAGAATCAACCCAATGCAGCAATAGCAATCTAGTTTGTAATGATAATCTACTTATTCACAATAAAGATATTCAAGATAATATTTTGCTTCAAAAACAAATTGAAGATAATATACAGCAAAATAGTTCTACATCAAATATTGACACAATGGTTACTTTTCCTTTATGTACTCAAAATAAACTTATTCAATCATCAGTTAATGATGATATTTTTGATAGAATTTCAAAGCAATCGGATAATTCTACTAACTTAAAACATGAGAAATTAAGTACAGCCAAAATTAAAAGGAAAACAATAGACTCTTCAAATTTACAGAAAGATGAAGAGAATTCTTCATCTGATGATGCTTTAACATTGTCTTCTAATTAAATTACAATTGTGGCATCTTATAATTTAAGAAGAAAAAAAGAGAATAAACGGTCTCGTTTATCTGAGCAGAATTTAGAATTTGTTTCTAATTCAACTCATTTTAATATAGATGCTGTTAGTCCAGCTAAAAGTAATGTTAATGATTCTAAAACATCTGTAGCATTATCTACTCAATCAGAGCAATCAACTATTATCACTAAATGGACAGATAGTCAATCCTCAGATTCACTAAACTGGGCTGAAGAAGTGGAACTAGTCAATGAAATTTTCTTTGAACAATAGATTTTCTTTTAAGAATTTTCTTTTATAGTTTTTGTTTTTTAAAATATGATTTTTAATATTGCAGGCATAAATGTCAAGGGTCTCAATTCTCTTGGCAAAGTTTTTGCAATTAAAAGATGGATTGATACAAGTAATTTTCATGTGGTGTGTCTGTCTGAGACAAAACTTCATCTTAAATCTGATTATAGAATTGAGCAAATTATGGAACAATATGGTATTTTCATTTTCTACTTCTCCATCAGCAGGTGTAGCTTTTTTGATAAACAAAAAAATTTGCATTTAATCATTGTAAAACTCTTTACCTAAATAAAGAACTTTTAATTTTAGATATTGAAATTGAAAATATACAAATCATCATAATTTATATGTATATTCCTAATGACAACAATATTGATTTATCTAACATTAATACAATTAATGCATTACTTGCTAATGTTTCATCTCCAGCCATATGTTTTGGAGATTTTAATATGGATTATAAATACCTTCCTTTACTTAGTAGATTGTTTTTGTGTGGTGAAGGATTCTTTTCTCAAAATTCCTTTTCATTCTACAATCGTCAATATAAATCTCTTATTGATTTATTATATTATACTCCTGTCTTGCATCATGATTTAGAAGCTAGATTACAACTAGTTCCATTTTCAGATCATCTTGCTTTATTAATTTCATTGAATATTAACATTTCAAGATTTTCATTATCTCATTCAGTCAAGACCATTCGCTTAGTTAATAAAGCAGACACACCGGAATGGATCTTCTCAGAAGCGTACATTCTATTTCAGAAAATAAATATTCTTTCTTTATCTCCTCTTCATGCATGGTCTGCCTTTGTGAGTATCCTTAGTTCTTTAATTAATACAATCACTAAAAGAACTAAGGGACCTAATCGTCTTCTTAGAGAGCTGGATGATATTGCCATTAAAGTCAGTCATCTTTCATTGACGCGGGGTGATATTAAAGATATTCTAGATCTTAAAACTCGATATCGTGATAAGCAGAGAGTACTTGTACAATATATTGCAACAAAGAAAACTAAAATTTTCATCAATGGTCAACATAACTGGACTCGAAGTTATATCAGTGGGCCATTGGTGGATCAAAGCAGCCAACTCCTACATGATTTCAGTTGATGTTAATTAGGGTGGTCCTTTTATGCTTAATAAAATTGATGAATTTTTTAAAAATAAACTTCAAGCTCATCAATTCAAAATTGGCAACTTCTGGAATGCATCTGTTTCTTCAGAGCAACATAACATTACAGAAAATACTATTATTCAACGCTTAGCTACATACCCTGAAAGCATTCATCCTAGTCTTCATGGGATTCCTAAATTTGTTCTCATGCATCTTAGTTATTTTACTGCTCCTATACTTCACAAACTATTAGATGTTCTAGAAGGAGATTTTCAATTTATTTCTGATATATATCCAATTGCTTTGGTTCCCTCATAAAAAAAAAGATTATTCCATCAACTCTCAACAATATTCCTCCAATTTCAATGATGCCTCTGCTTATCAAATCTATTGAATCAATTGTTAAAGATAAATTTCAAGATCAGTCATACTTCCACCTTTCAATATATCAATATACAAAAAAAAGTTCTTCAACAATTGAAGCTCTACATCATGCTATTCTCCTGGTAGAATATGTTAGAACACATAGAAAATCTCTACCTATTGCTGCACAAATTGACTTTGCATCAGCATTTGACTCAGTTGTTCTTTCTACATTATTCGATTTACTTTTGGAATATTCTGTCCCAATAGTTTATATTAAAATCATTGCCAATTTATTTTTAAATAGATGCATGTTTACTTCTTTAGATGGTAGACTTGGTCCTGGTTTTAGACCTCATCTGTCTATTTCTCAAGGTTCACCACTTAGCACTCTCTGCTTCATCACATATATTAATCCACTTTTGATTGAAATTGAAAGAAAATTACCTGGTATTTTTCTGCCTGCTCTTAATGAAGAAATACATCATATGTAGATGACATTACTGTTTTTCTCCCATCTGCAATAATATCTTTCACCTCTACAAGAAATATTAGATAATTATTCACTTAAATTCAACCTTTGTCTAAATCTTTCCAAATCATCAACATGGAAAATTAATAATGGAACTATATATCCTTCTCAATTTACATCAAAACCTCAAAAGTTATTAGGTTTTCCAATTGTTTTGTCAAAAACTGCTATGAGGAGAGAGATTCAAAATTCAATTTTAGAAAAATTGAAAGATCTAACAAAATCATTATCTTCTATTTCTTTATCACTTCCTGGAAAAGTTTCACTTTTAAACATATTAATTTTTCCTAAAATTTTATATTTTTTACTTATTTTTCAACCTACTAAGTCTTTTCAAAATAGCATTAATTCTATATGTTCAAAAATTCTATGGAGAGGCAAATGTGTTGCCTTTAGTTTAAAACAATTACAAAATCCAAAAGAACTGAATGGGCTCAGTCTTCATTCTGTTTCTGTTTTTTATGTACAAAGAGCCCTTGCTGTCTTAAGATCAATTCACATTAGTTTATTGGAAATAAATAAATGTTTTCCATTTGAACCAACTGACACTCCTCATCTGTTTCTTGGAGTATGGATTTGAAAATGAAAAATTATATTTCAAGTTTATTTGCTTTCTCTGCACAAATGTTAGAAAATAAAAAGACTTATTGGGAAATTTACAAATTAATCAACAACAATCAAACTATTTCTAAAACATTTTTGAATATGAATAATAAATTACTGATTAATAAATGTAAATGATAGAATCTTGAATCAAAATATTTGGACTTCATTTTGAAGTTTAATCTTTTATCCCTGCCTACAAGTTATTTTTTAGTCTGGAAAAGAGGATTCAGAAAAAATTGGTCCTTATTGTCGGTTTTGTTTTAACGATGATGAGACTTTGCAACATATTTTCTTCAAGTGCTCTTTCTTGGCACAACTGAGACTATTTATGATTAAGTGCATTCTGGATAATAATAAAATTGTACTCTCTATTAAAAAAGCTATAAAAAATGGAACCTTCTCTGTCATTAGGATGGCAATATTTTTGTTATTTGCAGTTTGGCTTACAAGATGTAAGATTATTTTTCATAATAATGGAAGTCAAATTCAAAATATTTTCATCTCTACTATTAATATTATAAAAAAATAGAGATAGACTTTTTACTCAAGAACATTTACATCACGAAACATGGTCATTGTGTAATTTTCCTGATAGTATTTTGTCAACTTCTACACATAACAATGCTGCAATATTCTTTGTAGATATCTAGTCTGTTTTCTATGTTGTAAACTTATTTGTATTAATAAATTTCTTGAAACATTAATTAAATAATTATAATATTCTTTTAGTTACAGTTATATATTATACTAATATTACAATAAAAAAGGAAAATTTAAACAGGTTTTAATATTTTATTTTATAAATAATAAACAGAAATGTATTTTCATGAAATAAAATGTATTCCAGCAATTACATTGCCTCACAATTATTTACCCTATATCCAGTTAATATTGTAAAACAAATTTTCTTAAAAAGAAAAAAAAATCAATTACTGTTACTATGTTATCTTATACTTTAAATTTATATATATTTTTAATCAATTACATTATTATGCAATAATAAAGAAGCCATTACAATATTAATCATCTTTGTTACCAACTTCTTTCTTGCAATTTGGTTAAGCATAAGTTAATTACCCTTTACTGGTAATAATGTTTTCAGTACACAAACAAGTAACTGATTTTTACTTATTCCATTTTAGACTTAATCACTGCTAGTCAATCTACTAGTCCATCATTGATCATTCTTTACTACGGATCTATTATCACTTCAAATCAGCCCTAACTTTAATCCAGTTTAATCATTTTAGCTACTTCCTCCCTCTTCTTCATTTAAAATGGGGAGAATCTTATATGCAATCTAATTTATAAGTAACTTGCTTTATTTGCATACAAATTCCATTCTAATTTAATCTATAATTTGGAACGATCTTTCAAACGAATTTTTAGAGTCATTTACTCTGATAAAGGAATATTATTAAAGTGAAAAATTCTGTGTATATTTACAAAAATAAATAATCTTTTATTTACATATATGGTTTTATACAGACATTTCAGACATCAACTGGTAAAATAAAATGAGCTTCATCTTCTACAATAGATTAATGGGTTTTACAATCTTGGACAGATATCCCTAAAAAAATGATCAAAAAATCTATCTTAAAATATTACATTTAACTATTTAAATGGCATTCAAGTTCTGAAAGTGAAAGTATATCTGAAAAAGATTCACAATAAATTAGCTAAGCTTGTTGTATTTATATCAGTTTCTATTTATATCGGTTCCTATTTAAATAATTTTTATTTTTCAATAAAATCGTTTTAAAATTTTTTCCCCAATTTTCTGAGCTTAAAATCCTACTGTATCTTAAATTCAAACTAATATGCTATCAAACCAAGGACATTTTTCACGGACTGGTAAAATTATTCTGCGGATCAGCATGGATCCATAAACTAGAGAAATATTGACTTATACTAATATGTACAAGTTAATATATAGAATTTATATTGCATATGCATTATAGTGTATAAAAGAATATCATTGTCAAATACATACAACAAATATATCTTCATAAAATTTCACAAATGAATTTTTTTATTTAGTAATGGGAATGATTACTTGAACTTAAATGCTTTTATTTATAATTACAAATGGCTAGATTCAATTGAAGATTTACTAAATCATGAAGATGGGCATGGCTTTTATAAAGTTCTCTATACCTGCTTTCTCACTTCTGGAAGTAGTTATCTCCCGTTACTTATTAATGTTTTCCACACGACAATATAGATTACATTGTTTGCTCCTCAATAACAATGAGAAAGAAAAAATCTCTAATAATTCAGTTTGTTAAAACAGGCAAAACTCTGCATACAGTACAGTAGTGCCACTCAGTGCAAGCCAGAGTAATCAATGGATGCCAGAAGGCTGTATGGAGAGATTTTCCTGTTTTAATAACAATTATGAGCAAGCATAAGAAACAGTAATCATGTAATGTTTAGGGGTTTAATTTAGTTTGTTGTATCTATAAAAATATATACTTTTCTCCAGAGTAAGCAATTTTTTTTTGTATAATTCTGTTTTGTTTGTTAGAATAAAATAATCATTGAAACTTGACAATTAATTAATCAGTTCTGAATTTAATTAATTCTCTCATTAGTTTTAATTTATAACACCTTAATACCTAGCACCCTTCTCCATACTCCAAAGAAATTCATTTTACATAGATTTTCAACTATTCTGAAGTCTTTAACTTTCTTTTAATTCTTGGCTAGTGATTTCATCTGCTTTCACTGCTACACCTGTTCAATTTGGCAATTGATTTGTCATTGACTACTCCATTATTTCTTTTTCTCACATTTCTTTTCTTGAGCTTTTAACTGTAGAGTTATCTATGATGCTGATTTAGAAAAAACTATGCTGCTTCAATTGTTTATTTTCTATATGCATTTTTCAATTTTTGTAGATTAAAATCTTAATGCAATTAATTCCGTGTATTCTTTTTTCTATAATATTTTTCTCATCTGAAGTTTCTTGTCTGGTTGAAATTCCTTTTGTTCAGTATCAATCTCTTTAAAATATTTTATATTTGGAAATAGCATTGCTCACTTATGTCTAAGGGTTCTTTCAAACAATAATTTGGTAGAAGTTTCACTGGTTTCTATCATTGGAATTAAATGTTACAATAATATAGTAAATAATATTTACTAAGACAATAAACCTCAAGAGTGTGCACTTGAAAATGCGAAGGTAGGGACCTCTACAGGTCTTAACCACAAGCTTATGCTTTGGAAGAAAAGAGGGAAACCCTTCTTTACTTCAACCTACTTTCTATATAAATAGGTGAAGCTGAAGACCTGTAGAGGTCCCTACCTTTGCATTTTCAGAGCGCACTCTTGAGGTTTATTGCCTTAGTAAATATTACTTACGTAATCAATGTGCATTAAATAAAATTTATAATTACAATAATATAGTAAACTAACCTTGAATTTAAGTTACATCAACTTTATTCAAAGCTCTTTTTAATATAGTGACTACATTTTCTATTAAATCATATTATATTTATAAAGTAAAGTGGTGGTGTAAGTATTTAACACCCTATTTTATTCCAATTTTGTGCAAGTAAATCCAGAGCCATTACAGACATAATTATCTCTGACAAAGTATTTCTTATTACTTTAAATTCTAATCACTTAAAATAATCATCTACCACTACTAAATACTGAAATCTTCAAAAGCATACATAAATCAAAGGTGAAATGTCAAGGCAACACTAATCAAAAAAGTGTCATAAAATAAATATGGATTTGAGCATGAGTATGAATTCTCTTATTGACAAAATATACTATAACAGAAATATAAATAATATAAATTTCAGGTTCTTATTTTACCCAATACAATGAATAATTATTTTGCTACACAATCAATATACTTTCAAATGAAATAATGATTCGGGTTCTCTATACACAAGATACTCTTATTTTCTTCTTCTATTCTTATAAACCTATATCTCTTTTTTAAAATAAATAATAAAGTGAAATTGAAAGTATTGAATTATCAAAATATTTGTAATAATCTTTAGCTATCAATAGAAACTAATCTAAAGTATTTAATCTTCTTATTTTATAAAATAATAGTGTCAATATGCAAATTTTATTAGAATACTGTAAAGTCTAATTTTGTAATAATTAAAATTAAAATAATGTAGTGGATAGAAAGGATATTTTTATGCTACCCACTACTACCCCATTAAATACATTTATAATTAAAGGCAAAATAATATAACATTTTAACTAGGCAGGTATTGGAAAACAATTTGAATAAATAACTTCAATGCAACTTTGAAATGTTCTCTTATGTTCAACATTATTTAAAATAGCTTTATTAATTAATTTTCTGGGTAAATTGCTGTGATGATGATGATGACAGTGGAAAAATAAATGTATTTAAAAGAATAAAAAATGTTTATTTACATTATAACACAGATTTAATATTATAATTAAAATAAAACAAAAAAAAATAAACAATAAACATTGCAGTATTAATTACCGCTGAAATAGCATTTAAATAACATTAATTAAAGTATTACTTGAATAAATTTTAGAACTAAATTTATACTGGAATATTATTTAAGATGCTCTCCCTGTCATTTAAAACAAACCAACCAGCATTTATACACATAGAATAATAAGCATTTGCCTTAATAGAGGTCACTAAATGTCAATAATGGAATAGCAATATTAACTAAATTCAAAATTAGGTCATAATATATTCTGTGATATTGCTAATCGCTATGTCTAGCTAATCTAAGAGTGTACTTCCCTATGAATACAAATCAATACTAACAGTTAATATTTAGATAATTCTTTCCTTATGATCCCTAATAGCATTTAACTATTTGCATATATACAATCAATAACATAAGAAGGCCCGAAGACATACACAAATAATAATTTAGATCAATACGACCTGTTAGAGTCCTAGCTGACTATTCTCATGTTTGGAGATCAGCTCTCCACATTTGAAGTCATTGTGCCATGGGGAGACGATCTGCTCCAACATATATATGCCTGTGTGCACAGATGAAGCTCCAGTGATTAGGTGTCTTTTTCTTGATCCGATTTGCATTGAGTTCATTCATTGTTTCAATCCCTGAAGTTGATTGGCTTTACTCCCATCCATCCACTCAGGTGATTCTTCCTTTTACTGCTCCATGCTGGATACAAGAATTTAAATCATTATCTCTTTACCTTTAATTAATGAGTTATTTTTAAGCATATAGTTTATCTCATGAAGGAAATCTAAACTCTAATTCCTTTAATTGTTTTATATCTTAATATCATATTGAATTCCAATCTTATTAATTATGAATTAGTATCAAAAAACATCATGTATGTATAAAATGTTTAATAAAATATTTCATGGTACTTGTTTTGAAGCATAATGAAATAGGTAAAGATAGAAAATTGTACAAATAGATGGTTTGTAGGCCTAGGATAATATAGGAGCATAAAATGGATAGTAAGAATTAGAGTTGAAGTGAGTTGTTAGGAAGTAGATTAAGTTGACATTGTGGACATTCGTTATTAACATAAAATAAGTTGAATTCTTTAGGTATATTTGTGTATTCATATAAATAATATTTTAATAAGAGAAAATAAATTATATGCTTAATAGGTAATACATTTAATAAATATATTTAACAAATAATAAGTTTAAAAAGTAATCAAATAATGAGCTAAAATCTATAATTTGATAAGGATTTAAATTTTATTTTTTATCCACTTTAATTAAACAAGAATGCTTTTAGTTTAATTAAAATTGGAAGCCAATTGTATAAATAACCACACAAAGAATTTACTGATATTGTATATAACAATGAGATCTTCAGATTTTGATTATAAAAAAGTAAGAAGAGATTAGGTTGGAATTTTTTATTGTATAGAACTAATTAATGTAAAATTTAATAACATTTGTTTGGCCAATCAAGTAAAAAAAGATATTTCTATCCCATTTCTGTTTTAGCTACAGAATGATTAATGCTGAAAAATAGTAGCTAACAGTAATTTTTGGCTGAACTGGAAACTAAAATGATTTTATCATATAAAGATTGCTCAATTTAAGAATGTATAGTAAACAACTAAACATTTTGCTGATATCTGTCTATGAATTTCAGAAAATATTCCTAAAAAACTTTCCTGTTCGCATAAATTTAAAACAAAAAAAGGGCATATTTTTAATTTTGGAGGGAAACCTACCTGTCAAATTTCTATTTGCTAACTTGTAAGAATTAATATCAAATACTGATTTTAAAGCCACAAAATATGATTATTTTATGTGTAATTTAACAAAAGAGCTCTTCACTTTCCAAGACCTTTTTATGAATTTATTTAGACAAGACTGCATGTATATAATATTAAATCTGTTTTGAAATTTTCAATGGAAACAAACTTAAACTTTATTTGGAAAGATTATAACTTTTATTCATGTATATATCAACTATAGTTAGTTATTGTCATTTATAAATTGTATTATTAATATCATTTATAAATTTCATTGTTAAAATGTTATATGTTGATTTTGACATTATAAATTTTATAACAGCTTTCCTTCTTTTTGTATAGGATTGTAAAGTTAAAAATATTGTTATTTGATTTGTTTTATAAATACTGATATAGAGAAAGAAGTTAAAAGAGTTATTCTGAAGGAAGTAATTATTTAAGTTATAATCTAATAATACCTGATAACATGCTTTTCAATAAAAAATGACAAATTATATATATTTAGTTTTTAAAAAAGTATAGAAATTACCTTAAAATAAAAAGCTATGCTTGTAAAGTTTTCTAAACCTAGATTCAATTAAAAACTAATAACATTTTAACTCAATTTTAGCATACTAATTTATAAAGAGCTTATATTAGTAATTTATCGTAATTTCACTTATTTTTAGTCAAGCAATATAAATACATTGTTATAAAAAAGGAGTGCTTTAAATATTAAATCATTTCTACATACATGTGCATGTGGGGATGTGGCTTACAAGAATACCTAGATAATTGTCCATGAGTTCAGTATCTGAAATGACACAATCAGTATTATGTAGATAGAAAGTGTGAGTTAAAGCAATAGTGGTATTGAGTAGTAAAGTGGAATGATATAACTTAATTTAATAAAGCTATTTAATTATACTTCAACATTTTTATTTTGATAAATTATTATGGATTTAAATAGATACACAACCAATAATAAGGATGTTTACTTGCTTATTGAATAGATGTTATGCTGAAGATCTCAACATTTGTGTTGAATGATAGAAATTTAAATATTCTAAAGAAGATATAAGTAAGTTTACTAGCGGTTATATTAAATTGTGTTATTAAGTAATGTAATATTTCAGTCCACAACCAATTGTGTAATAAATTATGTGTATTCCAGATTTCTTTGTAATCTGGTAGCATCCAATCATGAATCTGAAATACCTGCATACATTGATATTATAAAGAATACAATATAAAACCATCAGAATATATATATATATTGTAATGGTATGGGTTTCCTAAGGAAACATCAAGGTGGTCGCATCTCACTATAATCAGATTTTGGGTCTTCAAATGGGATGCTGTGAATAAGATGATCTAAATTTAATTCAAAATTGAATCTACTACAAGAGTAATAATTTAATATCAAATGTAGATAAAATCTAAAATAAATAATTCAACCTTCACCTTTATTAATTCTTCCATTATACTCAGAATTCAAACTCAGGGAGAAGTTGCAGTTAATTCTCTTCAGAGGTTTTCATCAATTCTACAGCAATAACCATACTCAATATAATGTCAATATATTTTAAAATTTATTTTAAGTCAGTTATTAGGATATTAAATAAATATAATATATGTGTGTGGGTATGTGTTTGACTTTATTTTGATTTCGTAAAATGAATAAATAAATTAGAAACTTCTTTAAATTTAAGATAAACATTAATAATATTTATTGATGAATAACAATTCAAATTTATTTAATATAACAAAAATAATTATAAGGGTTTGTTTCACATCTCTACTATTTTATAAGTTTAAATAGTTAATATCTTACCATATTTCCATATTAGATATGTATATTATAACACGAACAAATTCTAATAACGTATAATAAATGAATTTTTATAATTTACAAAAAGAAATTATAAAAATACTAAACTAAGTAATATCAATATAATACATATACAAATAAATAAAATATTGTATTATATAATCCATATATGAGAATTCTAATTTCATGAAACTATACTTATGTAAAGTCATCATTAAGAAATATAAAATCTTTTATGTAGAATATATTATTTACACAACTAATAACAAATAAACATCATGTTGATTAAATTAGTAATAACAATGTTCTAACAATGTCATAAATAAATTCAATATGAAGAATGATAAACTCTTACTTTCATATTAAGTTTACTTTTGTACCTTAGTTTAAATCCGTCAAGTCACTTTCATAGAAGATTTTATTAAATATAAAATAAATATTTAAGTTCATGATATTCTATTCATTTTCATTTTGTCTTTCATAAATGAATCATTCCAAAGGCAAAAGATTTTAGTAACAAAGGAAATAAAATGAAATTTTTTTTAAATGACACTTCACGAAGATGAAGTAATATAATAAAAAGTTCATATTACTGTCCTGTTCATTTCCATGTTTAGAAGTAGTTATTTATTTCTTGGAGATCAATCATTGAAAAATGATCTAGGCATACAATTATTCCTAAACATTCTTTTTACATGATGTTGACATCTTCCTCAAATGATTTTATTACTGATTGGAGTTTCATTTAGATTATGTAGATGAAATTCATATAACTTTTAGGCATTTCAATAAGAATAAGCAATTACATTTACCTTTGGTTAAAAACAATAGTATTATGTATCCTATGACAAGTGGAGTTTAGTCACAAGGCATTTTTTATAGATATAATCTCAAATTAATATTGGTTTGAATTAAAAAATGTTTTCTGAAAAAGTTTATCTGTTTCAGAATTTCAATTTAGAATGATTTTTTAAGCTTTTTAATTAATAAAAAAAAAATATAATTTCATTTAGAAACTACAAATATTATTAATAGAGTAATTTATTTACTCTTCTATTTGAATGATATTAGAATTTGTTTTCTAATAAAATATTCTTCAATGAACAAATTGTTCAATTTGTTGATCTATCTTTTATAAGTATTCTTATTCAAACACAGTAAAAATTATTGTACAAAGTAGCTAGTACATTGGCAAAAGATAGAATTTTTAATAAATTATTTGATTTAGTATTTATAGCAGAATCAACTTCAATAGGCAGATTGAGATAATAGAATACTATGACACAACATTCTTGAAGTGAATTTCTATTGCTTCCCATTTATGTTATTCCAAATAAGCTAAGATGTTGGTGAAAAATCACAATAATATAAGAAAAAGATATAATTATTCAAACAACATTTAAAATTTATGTGGAATAATATATGCAGAAATCTGTAGCAGACTACAATCAGTAATGATTAAGAATTATTGTTGGGTCATAATAATCTATTGCTTAGATATGTTTTCAAAAATCAACTGAATATCCAGGTAAAAATTAATTTATTTCCATTCCATCAAGAATACTTATAAACTTTTATATGAATTCAAACTATTTTTAAGAGAATATTATTTAGCACAGCTATTTGATATAATCAAATTCTAAACAGTTTCAAATAATATGTAAATATGTATATATATGTTATAATGGTCAGGGAATATTTAGAGTCTGGCTGTATCTTTAAGTTACTAAATCACTTCAAAATTTTAAACTCTTTCCTTTTCTTTTTTTAAATCTTAAAGTTACTTAACGACCAAATTTATTTCTGACAGTCACATCTTGTCATAACTTATTTCTACTATAATTATTCTGTTTGTGTGGAATGCTATTCACACTATTTCCTAAACTATTTCATTTGGATCAGGGTATTCATGTTAATGAATATTATGCCACATGCTAGGCAGCCAATTATAACAGTCGGGGTGGAGTCTTACCGTATCTGCTATACAGGGTGCCACCAGGCTATTTGAACCTGGAAAATTTGTATAGTCAGCAGATATGTACTGTTAAGATCTAATTTTATTATATATATATATTTTATGACCATTAGCCTATGCCACTACCTCAAGGAGATGTAGAGATTTTTAATAAAACTTCTTAAAAATATATTTTTAATATTAAAAAAATAAAATAAACCACTGCCAGTAATAACACACAAAAACATTTATTAACGCACATATATAAATATTTAAAATTGAGGAATAAATTTAGACTTTACTATTAATGCACAGATGGACATTTTAATAATATTTTTACTTAAGAATGTTGAGTATAGATAGGCTACATAGATTACGCAATTAAAAACTTTAAAATTTAAACAACATTTAATCTCAGGCTAAATGTTCACAGCCAAACCAATGCTTGTTCCTGATATACAGACGCAACCAATGCAATATGAAGATGGTAACATAAAACCATGCTGACAGGAATGTGCGTCTGCAGCATGATATTATTTAAAGGACAAGATCCTCATCCAGAATAGGAATGTGTGTCTGTCTGGCGAAGGAATCATGTATATAAAATATTTAAAGAGAAATGCTATGTATGGAGGAGAGTGGTCTATCTGCCGACTTATAGTCCCTATCCATAGAGCTAAAGGAAGTCAATGTCACAGGAAATACATGTGTACATTGCAACACAATGACTCTTTGGGTCATGCATTCAGTTGGGCTTTGCCCTGTATGCTAACACACTTCACATTACATTAATATAAACACCCATATATCTCTCTACTAGCATCGACTTAACTACAAGACAAATAGTCTGAAATTTAACCCTTTTAAAATAAATACAAACAATTTTAATTATAAAGTTATTGATGGAATTGCTGAGGGAAATTTACAATAAAGTATGGCACTCATCATAAGGTGGCGCATTGACAACAACAACTTAAAAGATATAACAGTAAATATGTTTAGACACTCAGCATGAGTCATATTTACTGATATATACATATATTTTCACGTATAAAAAAATTAAAACATAATCAACTATAACGGAACGGACATTTCTCATCATACACCCCCTAATACCTATCATACCAGTCACTAATTTGATCGTTAGCAGAGTGAAGTCCCCTACACATCGTGCATCCACATTGGTCGACAGATATAACAGATGGGAAGATGACCACTAGCCCCAAAAGCTGATGACGCCAGATATAACGGATGGAATGATAACAACTAATGCCAAACACTGCTAACACCAGATGTAATGGATGGTCAACTAATGCCAAACACTGCTAACACCAGATGTAATGGATGGTCAACTAACTTGCAGACTGTACTACTATGCAGATGTATCAATATGGTGTGGGGATAAGTTAATATGCTCTAATTTATTACCCCTAATGAAACAATCTGCAGATACCTACCAGGCTTAGAAGGGAAGAAATTTGCATCCAACTATGTTCAGACTGCGGGTCATTTGATAAAGTGCTAATGAGAACCTGATGAAATGCTTAACCAATGATTGCATACCCTCTAATTGACTAACTCTATCCCTACTTAATAATATTAAATGCAATTTGTTTAGTTCATCCACTTTCCCCTTTTTAATTCCGTTATTTCCTAATATTCAAGCCCAGAGAGAATATTGCTTTTAACTCCTTTAGCAGGTATGAACAAATATACACAGCAACTCCTGCACCTATATATAGGTTACAACTAGCATTTATTATATTTGTTTTATTTTCAAGCTTTTATATAATAGTGTGCATGTATAATTATTTATAAACTGTGGAATGTCAGGACAACTCAACAAACCAGAGACCGGAATAATATAAACTCTCAAACATTTATTAACAATAATAAATATCTAGTATAACGACAATAGTAATGATATATATATATAACAATCATCATATGTACATGTGTCACAAATGAACCTCTACCATCTTACTAATTAATTATCCTCTAGATCCAACCCTTATACCCCATGGTAGAAATCCACATATGTCACTCATTCTCTACAAATCATAATTATATAGAAAAATCAACTTTAGTTATTTAATATAATTGAGATGCTGGCTAGCTAAATTATATATTTACAAATGTTAATTTATTGAACTAATTTCCCCAATTTATATATATGATAGAGACAGATCCCAGTTGATTAGTCAAACATACTAGAAAATCTACATACACAGTTAATCACAAAATAAAACATATAATATGTATTCTGTATGTGTTGTAATTTAACCTATATATAAATTTAAAGAATCTTACCTCAATATTTATGTGGATGACCTGATGTGAAGCAGGTGGCTATACCTAAATTTTATTTATAATGAAAATATAAAAAAATATCAAAATGAATAATCCCCCCCCTTTCTTCTTTGCTAATTCTGAAAGATATGGCTTCAGCATCAGAGTGTGAAAATACAACAGATAATATAAATAAAAATAAATAAATAAATAAACAAAAATTTACAATATTGATTCTTTGATAAAAAAAAATTGTAATTGGAATAAAGTTTATAACAATCATCATAATAAAAGCAGTAGTAGCTGATAGTTAGGCAAGTTGTTCTTCAAAGCAGTTTCACTTAGTAAATCATTCTTCTTAGCAAGGATAGATAGGTATAATGGTGTCTCCTGTAGATGTGTTTAATGGCAAACATCTTGATCCTCATTTGATTCACCATAATATATTCCAATTCTTGTTTACTTTGGACTGAAGGCATCTTCTTGTGTGTTTACAATAAAGTAGAAATATATATATAGATATAATGCAGCTGGCAGGAAAATACCATGACACACAATAGCATGTTTTGCTCTAGCCCATGTTCATATTAAAGTACATTTTAATAATTATTTATAATCATATTTTTTTTATTAATAATATTGAAGCGCTTATATATATATTAAGAAAATTATTTCATTTTTCTTTCTTCTCCAATTTTTAGCAAATTTAATTCTCGTTATTGTTTTTGAAAAGATTTTTTAAAAAAAATTCTAATTTACTCCAACAACTTTTTAAACACGATTTAATTATTTAAGAATTAATCAGTTATTCTTACTTCTTTTCACTTTCTGTCCCTTGAATTTGATAAACTTTTAGTACAGTATTTAATTTTTAAAATGTTTATAATTTAACTAAAAGAAAAAATAAAATTCCATTTTAGCGTTCGAAATTTTTAGTTTTAATTGCTGTCTTTTGTTACAGTTATTATAACAATAAGAAGAATGATTTGTAAACTGTCTTTTGTTTTTATACATTTCACATGCGTAGATTTTCAGGAACGCCGATATCTTTAACTGCCTATTGTTTAAATACATTTAGATTTATTATAAATAAAAAAAAATATTAAAATAATAAAATCAGTTTTATTATCACACATATGTACCTACCTAATTAACCTCAAGTCATCCCACATTATATATATATATTAATTAATATTCAATTTTAAATTAAAAAAAAAAACATTACAGTTTATTTAATCAAATAGTTTTATATATATACAATAGTACTTTGTAAAATACTGATCGTATTTTATTTTATAAATATAATAATTTATTGTGTATCATATCTATATACGTAATAATAATAACAAATAATAATCTTCCCACTATTACTATAAATTCCAAATGATTGGGTTCAATAAATATGCTTGATCTTTTTAGGAATGTGTGCATTGTAAGCTATCCTTCACACAACATAATGAATCTATGCAGCCATCTACACCCAACTTAAATTTAATACATTTCTAATAATTTAATTATTAAATGAAGCATGAAATAAATTATAACTGAAATGCAAAAATAGAAGTGATTAGAAAACATTATATATAAAAAAATGACTAGTTTGAATTTACGTTCAGTCAGATAAGAAAATTTCTTGGAGGTTTACGTATTTGAAAAAGTTCTTTAGATAGTCAGATTAAGAGTTCATTTAAAAATTGTGTTTAGTAGGCACATTAAAAAAAACTTGTTTGGGAGATATAAAAGTTCATATTTATAAAAGTCTATACTTTCCATTTGATCCTGGTGATTCCTTAGACTTCGTTCGTTTTATGAATTCCCTCGCTGATTATATTATTTGCCAAAGTTTCTTGGAGATGTAACTGCTGCAAGCCATTCATTCTATCGGGAGTTTGTCTCAGCCAGCACAGATAAAGAAAACAAAATCTATTGTGTGACCTGTACATCACGGAGTCTGCAATTTAGCTAGCTTTAAGATGTTTTAACTGGCCAGTATTTCCAATCCTCCAGATCGATCTAACATAATGATTCTAATGTTCCATTTTCAGTCTGTGCTGTGGCTTCATGCTTGCATTGGTCAATCTAATTTTTTTTTCTTATCTGACTTTTCTATTATACAGTTCCCAAGGGCTTGTCTGCTTAAGATTTAATTAATAAAACCATCATTTCCATTTTAAGATTCAAATATGACTTTTGAATAGAAATTAATTAACATTTATTTCTATTTTCTTTTATACAACTTTTTCTTTCAAAAATATTTATCTATCTTTTCTTATATTTTTTTTTTCCAAAAAAGTAATTTTAAATCCTTTTCTTTTTTTTATTTTAAAAAAATAGTTTTAAAGTTTCCCATCTGTGCAATATATATCTATGTTAAAAAAACTTTTAACTTTGGTTTTTAGTTTTTAATAAAATCTTTTTTACTTAAGATTTTATTTTCCCTTTTATTTTAATTTTAACATAATGTAACGGCATATGTATACCATTACAATGTATATATATATGTTGATACGAAGATTTTCATGGGTTGCATATATAAAAGACATATTTTGCAGGTTCATCTGTGTTAAAAAAATTTAAATATTAATATACCGACATTTCGACTTGAGCACACAAGTCATCCACTGGGTGATAAAAGGTAGAAAGACGGTTGTAGAGGCACTACAATCACTGATTTGAAAAAAATATTAAAGTTCCACCAATAGCAAAAATGTTGAATGAAGAATGTTTTTTAAAAAAATATTTCCAAATAGGAGGAAGTTTGCATGTATCATCTCGCTTACTGATACAATTTGGCCTTTTAAGTATCTCAATGGCTTCTCTAATTTTGCACTGGTATAGATTATCACATCTGGAAATGATCCTGGTACTAGAAAAATCAATTTTATGACCTGAAACTATAAATATATTTGTAAATATAAATGCATAGCATTATATATTGTGCCATTACAATTTAGTCACTAGATAAATTTATAGTAATGTGCATGTAGAAAAGGTAAACCAAAAATCATCATCACATTTTTTTATAATCATAAATGAAGTTGTAGGGCATCCAAGTTTAAACCCTACAAGGTCCAGTTCTAAAAGCTTTAAACAGAGAAAGAATGGGTCAACAATTACATGCTTTACTTGTTTGTGTGTTGATAGAAAGGTAATACACACATTTAAACTATTTAATATTTAATTTTTCTTTAAAAAGCAAAGTTATAATGCATACATATAGGCAATGTATGTGTAAATTATTTAATTGTTTTATATTTCAAATATTAAACATTTTAACTTTCTTTAAAACTAACCTATGCTTGATCAATTCTAATATTTTATTCTATACTTTTATTTTGCTTTTCTTTAATTATAATTGGGATTTAAAAGTTACAGATTTAATTAAATAATTGGGTTATAATTACTAAGCTAGCAATTATAGTATTTAAGGTTAGTTTATGAATGATTTGAAAGAATGAAGGATGTGTGTACATTACATACAAAATTTTACATTTCCTAAATATTGAAAGAAAAGGAAGTATTAAATCTGTTAAATTATTTTTTTTTGTACAATTTTTTTTTGTTAAAAGAGGAAATCTGTTTAATCAGATATCGATCTTTGTAGCAATTTTTTTTGTAAATGATTGTTTCACTTTGGAAGCTTATAATGGGTCAGAACTATAATTTTTGAAATTGTCTTATCAAGATCTAAAGAAGGAAGCTCAAAGATTTGAAGTGTTACCTGGATGTTAAAAAGAAAAAAAAACAAAAGAAAGGAAATAAGAATTGAGTCTATTTTTTTTTTTAAACAAAAGTGTCTGGAAAAAGGATTAAACTTTTCAGTTGAAAAATAATATAGTTGAAAATAAATTAGAGATCTAATTAAAACAAATTTGTCCAAAAATAGCAAGTGATGCTATCTCTGATTGGTTAAGTTAGCTAAAAATTGGATATAAAAAGCTGTCTTGAATTATTATTAAGATTATTGTTGTGATTGATTCAGATTATTAAACTATCAAATTTGAATGCTGAAAATATAAGAAATGGCTTGCTAGAAAAATTATATGTATGTCCCATCGGTTCCGGACCATCTGGGGAAGCTGCACATCACATAGGAAAGAAAAGATGTGTCTAAAATAATATTCTACACCTTTCAACTGACCAGAGAAATAAGATGTTTTTAATAGAAGGAAGAAAGCATTCACCTGCATTCAAAGAAGATGAATTAATCTACTGATAAATATTAATCATCAAGTCCAATTAATTGTTACAACAACTGATTTTAAACTCAAGAAAATTTACAAATGGGAAAACAACTGCTGTATTTCATCCACATGCTTGACAGGAAGAGAAGAAAATTTAATATAATGATTTCCAAATTGTCCACTAAAGCAAATAACCTCAATAGAGTCATCATCATTAAATAGTTATACACCTCAAGAAAGAGATTGTTCCCACATAAAACGGAAATAGTAGCTGCAGAAATATAAACATTATACAAGACAAGTTTGAACCCTTGGAAATTCGCCACAAACAAAAGATCGGTAATATGACTTTTTATATCTATTTTCTTTATGATATCAGTCTTAATAAACATTTTAGCAATAAAGTGGTATATTTTATTTAAAGAACTTTTAAAGACTATTCAGATCGATTAAAAACAAGAATGTCTTACTAATAATAACTTTGAGCTTCATAAATGATCTTGAATGTATGAAAATTATTTGTTTATTAATTTTACAGTTATGAAATATTAATGTGTAAAACAATTTTTTTTTATGGTATTATGATTTTAGTTTTAACTAATATATTATTATTATTTTGGTTTTAAATAATATTTTGTTATCATGGGATAAAACACGCACATACATAATGATATTTTATATGTGTATAATTGCGATTGAATGTGGAGTAACAAGTAGGTTAGAATATTAGATTAGTTTGTTTCATTAAGTATAGCATTTCAGAGGTAGAAGAGAGGGGGGAGAAAATAATTTAAAACTTGTTTCTAAAACTTGCTCTTTCAATTCTACTAACATTTTTTTTTTATTCTATTTACATGTTGGATTTTTAAAGTATGTGTGCTAATGAGCAGATAATATATTTTTTTTTTTCTTGAAATACTTTTCTCATGGAGTGAAAATCATGGTCAATGTGACGTCCAACTTAATACAAAATACATTTGAAGGGAAAGGGGGAAGAACTTAAAATTAATCTGAGGATTGTTATATAATCAATTATTATTATTATTATTCATGTCAATTTTCATATTTATCTAGAAATTTTTATGTATATGTTAGAAATGTAGTAATAAATATTAGTTTGTTTTATTAAACGAGGCGTATATATTTCATTAAGTGTAGTCTTGGTTAAGTGTGATTATTCATCATCATCAATGGTTGAATATTAGTTATTTAAGATATAAGTAAATATGCTAAAATTAAGCAATAATTATGAATTTCTTTATAAAAATTAGTTTTATGTTTAGGCTTAGTCCTAGAGCTGTAGTTGAAACCCTTGTCATTATTGTTATTATTATCATCATCATCATCGTCATCAACGTTTTAATTAATGAGCTGTTTAACTGTTTAAAGGCCATAAATAAATATTGATTTTATAATATTTAGTGATCTCTTAGTATTATTATAACCACATCCCATCATCTATTTCATGCAAGGATGAGTGAATTGCCATCCTAAATTAGTTATATATAATCTGAGCTAGTGAACTTATAAAAATATTGAAACACATTTGTTATGTTAAGATCTGAGAAATGATTTATGTCTCAATGAACTCCACTGTGGTTTAAAGATGTTTTACTTTTACCTAACTATTAGTGCTTATAGTGATATGGCTCAAAAAGCAAAATCTCTCATTTTTATTAGAAATAAAGTACCAAAAAGGGATTCAAACCCGGTACATGTGAAAGGTTATCAGATATAACCGTGTCTAGATTCAGATAATCTAGTGGCGCCCTGCTAGACCATATTCACTTAGTATTTGTTTAAACATGCACTTAACATCAAACCAAGAAATGAAAGTGGATAAAACCTACTGCCTGTATACCTGAGTTATATTTTATTGAATTACTAGTGTACTCACTTCACGTGATTTCATATAATACATTGCTATAATAATTTGCTAATAATTCGCCTATAATTCTTGATAGTGTTATATTTTGAACCTTTACTCAGATATAATAATATCTTTTGATCATCATTTAAATTTTGAATTTATGATTATTTCTTATATATTGATATTTGGATCTTGAGAAATCTATAATATTTGAACTCATTTTATTATGTTACAATAATATTTTTTTTTGATGATACATTAATTATGTTACAATATATATATATATGCAAAACCATAAAACAATACAATACTAGATTAAATTTTAAATTTTTTTTACCAAAATCCTTACACAAGCATGGTTTCATCTACTACAAATAGACCTTCTCAAGTGAAAATCAATCTAAAGGAAAACATATATATATATATATACAAACAAACCTTCCCATAATTCACTACAAATTCCACCTTCCCTTAATATCAAAAGAAGTCTTCATAAGATTGATAGCCTCAGAATCAAGGAGTTTTATCATCAAAGTCTCCTTTATTCTTCTTTTTAACTCATTCTTTTCATAAAAAATAACCGAAGCATTGTTAAACAATATTCTATGACCTGTATTCAATTCATGAATATATAAAGCTGAGTTAAGATACCTATGTTTAACCCTACTTATATGAACCTTAACCCTTTCATTAAGGCTAAATTTACTCTGACCTACATAAAATTTACCACAACTACATGGAATTTTATAAACAATACCAGGAATAGACCTACTATCAATAGACTGCTTTGAACCATTAAGTAATGAATTCAAATCAGAACCTTTCCTCCATGCAACCTTCATTCCACCTAACAAATGACTATTCCTATAAACCAAATTATAAATTGATGCTTTAAATGGTAAAGACATATAATCATCATCCTTACCAACAAAATTCTTATCATCCAAATCACGACTATAAACATTATTATTAAATACCACTTTTTTAATAAAATCATGATTATAACCCAATTCTACATATTCAGCAGCAAATTGACTTCTTTGAATATCAGCATCATTATTAAAATTATTAAGCCTTCTATTCCGACAACAAAAATTCAACAAAGACATTTTTTTATGTATAAAAGGCTGATAACTATCAGGCCTAATCATATTTCTCAAATTTTTAGGTTTTATAAAATGACTACAAAACAAAACATCATTAACCTTCTCAACATTTAAATCTAAAAACTTTAATTTTACAAAATCAAAACCACCCCCCTCAATTGTAAACTTAATACTAGAATCAAAACCATTCAATGCACATAAAAACTCTTCTAATTTCTCTTTCTGAATAACAAACAAACAATCATCAACATACCTAACAAATAATTTAATAGAACATGAAAACATATTAATAATACTACACTCCAAATAATCAATATAGACAGCACACATCAATGGAGAAATGACATAACCAATAACCCAACCTTCTCTAATCTTATAAAACACATCATTAGACATAAAATACATTGAATCCTCTAACAGCAAAAGCAAATCATGAAAAACCTTAATCTTATCTGCAGAAAAACATTCTAATTTTTTTAAAATTGAAAGAAAAACATCAATACTTTTTAATCTATTAACCGATTGATACATATTTTCAATGTCTAAACTACCAAAAACACAATCATCATCCAAAACAAAACCATTTATTTTCTTAAAAGCCTCAAAAGAAGAAGAAACACAAAATTGACCCAATTTTATATAATCCTTAAAATATCTTATAATAAATTTTGATATTTTATCAACAATTCCTCCTGTAAAATCAAAAATACATCTCAAAGGAAAATTATCTTTATGAGACTTCAAATTAAAGAAAACCTTTGGAGCCACAAAATCACTAGGGTAACAATTTAAATAAGTAGCTCTATCAAAAATCTTTTTATTTTCCATAACTTTCATAATCTTAATTTAGATTTTATTTTTTTACCAGGATCAGAATCTAAAATAGCATATTTTCCATTATTTAATTCTAAAGAAACTTTACTTTTAAAATCAATATTATTTAACAATACAAACCGGCCACCTTTATCTTCTTTTAACAATACTACATCATTGGCTTTCAATCTTTTTTTAACAAAACTAATTTCCTTAGGGGCAAAAACAAATTTTTCTTTTTTAAGTAATTGACTATTCAAAATAACCTGTAAAGACATTTTATTTTCATCAGAAATATTCCTATTACTTTCATTGGCAGAAACAAAATTAAAAACTAAATTTTTATTAGCAAATAGAACAAAGCCAGGACCCTTAGTAAAATAGCCAAATCAGATACATTCAAAACATAATTTGACAAATTTAAAACAGATGAAGCATCAGGCCTATTTTTATAAGACCCAAATCTAAACTCTTTTCCTTTCACACAACTTTTATTTTCAGCCTTTCCAATCAACCATTTAAATTTCTTGAAATACTTATTATTATAAGTGATTTCACACTTACTCCTAAACCACTTTAAAAAAGAATTTAAAACAGAATAATTAAAATTCCTTCTAAAATCCAACTTTCTTCTAAACATTTTATAACTATCAATTAAATTAGATAAACTACTCATAATCTGCATAATAAATTGTTTAAGAATAAATCTTTTAAAATTTAGAATAAAATCGCAATTAGAAAATAAAACCAATTTCCTATCCAATTTAATATTACATGAATTAGGAAACACATTGCAAAACCTACAAGACTTAAGAAAATTGACCTGAGCCTTTAAAGATTCAATTCTATTAGACATATTAATCAACTTTTTTATTTCTAAAATTTCTACACAAGAAAAATTATCATACAAAACCTGCCACATACTGAAAGAAAATTAATAACTATACAAATACAAATGAATAAATAAGAATAAAAAAATAATACAAATAATAATAATGATGCTGATATTCAAAGAAGTCAATTTGCTGCTGAATATGTAGAATTGGGTTATAATCATGATTTTATTAAAAAAATGGTATTTAATAATAATGTTTATAGTCGTGATTTGGATGATAAGAATTTTGTTGGTAAGGATGATGATTATATGTCTTTACCATTTAAAGCATCAATTTATAATTTGGTTTATAGGAATAGTCATTTGTTAGGTGGAATGAAGGTTGCATGGAGGAAAGGTTCTGATTTGAATTCATTACTTAATGGTTCAAAGCAGTCTATTGATAGTAGGTCTATTCCTGGTATTGTTTATAAAATTCCATGTAGTTGTGGTAAATTTTATGTAGGTCAGAGTAAATTTAGCCTTAATGAAAGGATTAAGGTTCATATAAGTAGGGTTAAACATAGGTATCTTAACTCAGCTTTATATATTCATGAATTGAATACAGGTCATAGAATATTGTTTAACAATGCTTCGGTTATTTTTTATGAAAAGAATGAGTTAAAAAGATGAATAAAGGAGACTTTGATGATAAAACTCCTTGATTCTGAGGCTATCAATCTTATGAAGACTTCTTTTGATATTAAGGGAAGGTGGAATTTGTAGTGAATTATGGGAAGGTTTGTTTGTATATATATATATATGTTTTCCTTTAGATTGATTTTTACTTGAGAAGGTCTATTTGTAGTAGATGAAACCATGGTTGTGTAAGGATTTTGGTAAAAAATTTTAAAATTTAATCTAGTATTGTATTGTTTTATGGTTTTGCATTTTTATTTTTGCTAGTATAGTGTTAGACAGTTTTGGTTTTATATATATATGTTAAAACGAAGATTTGCACGGGTTAAATATATAAAATACATATTTTGCGGGTTCATCCGTGTTAAAAACTTTTAATACCAATACACTGACTCTGTGGATGGCTTGTGTGACCAAGTCGAAACGTCAGTGTAAGTTTTTAACACGGATGAACCCGCAAAATATATATATATATATATATATGCATTATACATATAAGTATATGACAATTGTGTTATTAATAATAATAAAGAATGCAAGCATATCTTTTGCTATTCTGTAATCTTAACTTTTTGCTTTCAGCCTGTTAGAAATATCAGAATGCAAATGAAAACTTATACTGTATAATCATAGTAAATGCAGTACTGAGATATAAATGGATCTTTCATAGATAATTTTTATCTGAGTACTTATTTAAATAGATTAATAATCAAATGGTTTTATGGTTACTTCATAAGAAATTTTATGGCTTTATTATTCTGTTCATAAAGAGTTTGAGCACTGAAAGTGTCAAAGCTGGAGCTATGATCCAGAGATCTTGAACTTCAGAATCTGATGTCTTTTCACTGTACTAAACTGTGCAAGACAATATGTGATTTCCATGGACTAATTTAGTCATGTGACTATTTGAGATTGTATGTTTGCCAACTTTCAAGAAGATGTTTATATACTTCAAATAATAGTATTTTATTCAGTTAGTTTATTCGAAATGAATAAAATTTTAATTGATGAATATATTTATATTCAGATTTTTTTCTGATTAAATCATGTAAGCACTGATTTAACATTTGGTCATTCAGCCCAAAATGCTAACTTTATTTTTTAAAACATAATAAAAAAGGAACAAACTAAAAATACAATGGATACATTAACTAAGTATTAAACTTAAATCTAATAATAATTATTTCAAGGTTCTTCTTATATGTAATTCACATGTATAAAACTGCACAATATGAAATTTTTTACCATAATGCAAATGACAAAGATTGATAATGTTAACAAAAAAAATAATCATATTATAAAAATTTGTTTAAATACAAAAAAAAACCCCAAAAGGCTTTATTGCTCAGGAGTTTATAAAAACTTGGGGTTCTAAAAATATCAGAATTGTAATCAATACAAAGTCCTTACATTCCATGTCTGACTTATAATCACTGAAATAAAACAGTTAATAATTTAAATAATGGCATAGACATATTTTCCAAAAATAATCAAAAAGATATCTCTAAAGAACCTCAAAGTGCTATAGTTATTTCTTCTATTTGCTATGACTTCATTCTGGAATTTGAAGTGAAATTTGAAGCTTTATCATATATTTGAGGATTTATAGACAAAACTAATATTTTTTTTCATGGCAACCTATATGCTCTATGCAATTATGAATCAGTAAAGATAGAGTAACTTGAGGTAAATTTCTCATGACTATCAACATGATGCCCACAAAAAGGAAACATAATTTTTGCCTAGTTTTAATTTTTAAAAAAATGTAATTTCATAAAAGATATGTTAACAATGTAATCTATAGTAATTAACAAATTTCATTAAATCCAATATTAAATAAGGCATCACTTGACTTTTATAGCTTACATTTAATATTTTATTAATAGTAATAATTCATTTTATTACTCACCTCCAGGATTATTTCTTGAGATTGTTGGCCTTCATCAGCTTGCCAATAGCAAGAAAGTAATCTGGAGATTTGAATAACAGCAACAAATAGTATGAATCAAATAAGTATATTAGAGATGGCGATGCCATCAATAGAAAAGACTCTTGCTACAAAATATCCAAGAAATGGAATGCATAATTATTTCATTTGCATAAATTTGCATCACTCCAAGTCAATTTATATTTTGTAATACGGCTATGATTATGAGGGCTTGAATCTTGAAAGCGCTTAGCCATTTAATGAATAGATATTAAAATAATATATATATATTTGCTTTATTTGTTTTTAGCTTTGTGTGCTTGTGTGTGTTAGCGCATTTTATATATTTTTTGATTCATAATTAGCCACAAAGTATAAACTATTTGCTTATTTTAATAGATAACTCTAAAATTGCTAGAGTGATTTATTTCATTAAATCTTTTACATATATTATAGATTAATGAATTTTAAGTGATAATATATTTATAAAGATTACAACAAACCACAAAAGTTCTTTCAGTTAATTTCCTAAACTTCTTTAAATAGTGTTCAGTTGAAGATTGTTACAAAATTAGCTGCAAGTATTTCTATGATTTGATATTGTTTTTATAAATGTATTATCACCATTATATTACAATATTTATTCCATAATTGCCATTTTATTTTATTTATGTATACTATATATATATTGTAACAGGATGGGGAAGATGGGTTTGATCCGGGATGGTGGAAAACCATCACTCCCTTAAGTAAACAAAATATTTCAAATAATGAAATTTACAAAAAAGTATAATATTATTAAAGTAAGGTTTTATCACAAAAAATAAGTAATGAGATATTGAGATATTAAAGTATATGATATTACAAAACATATAAACAGTTTCATATATTAAAGCAAAGCATGAGATTATGAAAATCTCTGAGAGATCATCCAGCTACTCTGAGAGATCATCCAGCTACTAAAATTAATTATACATCAACCAAAATTATCAATAAATAAAAACAAGTACAAGTAATACTCAAAATAAAGTAACCATTCATCATCATGAATGATCAACAATAAAATAAATCATCCATCTTGTGGCTCGATTAGAAATGAGTCTACTATAGACCAAGCCAACTATTTAGCTCTTGCCTACTTGTGGCAGAATATTGAAACCATTATTTGGATGTACCAACTTAAGTACTCATCCATCAAAATACATAAGAATCAAAACAATAATGCTGGGATATTACAAACATGCTGATTATCATTAATGCTCTGTCTACTTAGTGCCATTGATGTACTGGTTAACTATAAACTTAATTTCTAAGACTACTAAAATAAAATGTAATGCAGGGATTTTGAAGAATATAATCTTCACACCATACCAGGACAATGTCATACTGGAATGCCTCTTGCACTAATAATACATTCCCATTCATATATTCAGCCATTATACTCAAATCTAGCTCAGAGAACATGAGATCTATTAGTGTTACAGTGATTAAGAGATTATTTACATACTATTCTATAAATATTTACAATTAAGTCACTGGAATAATTTTAATAATGAAATACAAGTTTATTAATAACATTAATAAAAAAATAAATGAAGTTAATACCTTTAGAATATGGCTATATATACATAAACCAAGCCTTCTGATTTTGAGTAATATACAATAATTATCACATTGTGATTTACATATATGTGATTTATAATATTCAAGTTATTACATTGATTTACAATGCCTCTTAATGAGTTTACATAAATGCATATATATATATATCTGTACAGACATACATTTTATAATTTATAATGAATACATTTCAACTGACATCTTAATACAATAAAAAATGATGAAATTTTACATATATGTTTACTTAACACTCATTGATATATATATATATGTACACATACATGTGTGTGCATGTAATTTCTGAATATTATTTAAACTGTCCTGCAATAATACATGATTAAACTTTTAAGTTATATTTTTAATAATACAAATACCTTATGCTAGGTTTACTAAAACACATATATATAATTGCAAATATATGTGTGGTACAATAATTGAGTAATTATATAAATGAAATTCATTTTTATCATATCTGAATTTATCAAATAATAAATTACATTAATTTTTAAAATAACTAACTCCATTTTGAATATACATAAAATTCACATATGCAATGTGTATCAATAATAAAAATTAAAAAAATCAGTTTATCAAATTCTACTACAGCTTTCTTTCTTTTTTTTTTTTTTGAAAGTTTATAAAAGTTCTTTTTTTACTGAAAATAAAATCAGATTTTAATTAATTGTAATGGTTTTCATGGGAAAAGTAGACTATATCTACACTATAAGAACTATCTCAAAAATATTCTAAAGAAATACAAAGTCAATTAATTCCAATGGAAATATGTAGTAGAGAATAGAATACATTGGAGAACTACCATTTGACATGGTATTTATTTAAGAAAGATGAGTTTTCTGCTAAATTTTGTCAAGTAACTAGAAAAATGGACCAGCATGTTCTATATACAAAAATATTTGTTTCACAGATTGATCTGTATATAGTCATTGCAAAATTCATTTGTAAAGTACTTTTTACTTGTCATTATTTTTTGTTTTTTGGAGTTGAAATAGCCAAAAATATTTAAAAGAAATTAATGAAATTGACCATAAATTGTGAAGGAAAGCACACATTTACATATGAATATGTAAATGAAATATACTCATATGTGAATGTGCTGACTTTTTTTTTTCTCAAAAAAATAAATAAATAAATAGGAAAGTTACTGGCATCTTTTTTTTTCTTTGTGTGATGAAAATGATTTTCTGATATTGAATTTATAAATTTAAAATGTATTTTTAAATAAAATTCTATGCAAATGTGCAATGTTAATGATAGCCATGAAATGATTCATTTTCAGTTTATACCATTTTTTAATGTTGAACAATCATAGTTTACTTGCAGTTAATGGTGTGGTTACTATTTTCAATGAATCATTTGCTAAAGTCTTTATATATAAAATCAATATTTTCTAATGCAATATGACACTGACCATTAGAGAATTATTTTTGTTTTTATCCTTGAACTAGAAATTTAATGCCTTTTCAGTTATTAATAACAGGTAATCATGTTTTTTGGATTGTAAGTTTAGCATTATAATGACTACTTGCAAATCTTATATGAATTTAACTGTTTCATGATTGCTGATTCATTTTTGTTAAATTCTCAACCATCAGCAATAACTTTTACTTTTTTACATAAAGGAAGCATTTAATGGCTTCTTTTGAACTTGGAACAATTGCTATGATCATTAGATTTGTGTTTTGAGATTATTGTAAATAAATATTATACTTTTTAAAACTTAGCACAAAACATATGATGACATACAAAAATGCTTTCATAAAAACTGCAAGAATAAGATTGAAAAGTCTATTATTCTTAGTCAGTGTTGTTGTTTAACATAATTCACATGATCACTATCTCATACTAGCATATAATTGTTATCAAACAAAGCAAAACTCTCCATACAGTATTGCCATCTTGTGCCAACAAGAGTAATCAATGGATGCCAGAAGGCTTGTGCATAAAATCCCTATCTAGTGCCTACTCATCCAAAATCCTCAGACTAGTTTCTGGCTTGTGGCCTTCATCAGTGAGGAGCCTTGGATCTGAGAGCACTGCACCTAGATCTTAGGGTCTAATGCAACCCTCCAGGAGCAACCTTTTAATTCTACTTAACTACAAAACTATGACTATATAAGCTATTGAACTTAGATTGAAAATATTATTGTATTTTCAATTTCATTCTCATAGTTTTGTAGTTAAGTAGAATTAAAAGGTGGCTGCTGGGGGGTTGCATTAGATCCTAAGATCTAGGTCCAGTGCTCTCAGATCCAACGCTCCTCACTGACGAAGGCCACAAGCCAGAAACTAGTCTGGGGATTTTGGATGAGTAGGCACTAGAAAGGGATTTTATGCACAAGCCTTCTGGCATCCATTGATTACTCTTGTTGGCATAAGATGGCAATACTGTATGCAGAGTTTTGCTTTGTTTAACATAATTATTACATATACATGCATTTTCCTAATTTCTAATTAATTTACAATTTTTTTTTTTTTCGAATAGTGAGTTTTGAGTTTGCAAATATGAAGATTATTAAATTATGCTGTATAAATATATTCATTGTTTTATAAATAAATTTAAAGTCATAAACAAAGTAAAATATCAGTACATTAGAACCAAATTATTTTTAAAAGTTGAGTTTGTAATGAATAACAATGGAGTAAAATATAGAATTGTTCTTAAACTGTTTTGAAATGCTCTGGCTCATTTCTATTCAGGTTATAATTATAATATATGATACCATTTCCAACTTTCTTATACCCTTAACAATACTATTTTTTACACCAAAACTTTATCCTTACAGTTTTGACTATCCTGCAGTCATCATCAGAGATTTTTATAATCCTATTTTTAGTTGTTTTTTGGAAATAAAAGTTTGTTTTTGGAAATAGGATTTTAAAGATCTCTGATGATGACTGCAGGACAGTCAAAACTGTAAGAGTAAAGTTTTTGTGTAAAAAAAAATAGTATTGTTAAATGTCAATAAACATACATGACCACCACTTCTTATGCTTCTGCTGTGTGTGGCAATACGTACAATGAGTTTTGCCTGTTTTATTGTTAAATATATAAGAAAATTGGAAATGGTATCATATGTAAATATAGAAATCAATGTGCATAAAGAAAGAAAGGAAGAAGAAGAAGAAAATTGTAATTATTATTTTATCTTAGAGATAAAAAAATAAATTTCCCTTTGGTGTGATTTCCTTTGAAAAAAATAACATTTACAAAAAAAAATGACAGAACTAAGCAAGAAGTGTGGGCTCACATTTTAACTCACAACAAAACACATTTAAACTAACACTAGCAATTTTTTCTATCTTATCACTATTTTTATAACATAAAATTAATATGTTTATTTTAATTAATTTCAAGAGTCAGAACTTTTTAAAAGTTTTTATTTACATATTTTTTTTAAGTTAAAATGTTATCTACAAATTATGTTAAATTTTCTTTCATTAAAACTGCTATAATCAAATTCAATTAATTACATTTTTGTAATTTTTTTTACATTATACATCTGCTATATATTGAGTGGGTTGTAAAATAAATAAAGTTAATGTGTGTGTGTGTGTGTTTGTAATTGATCAATGCAAAGATATTGTAGTCACTCTAGAAATAATGAAATGCAGAATAAATCAAATTAGCAAAGTGCAAGTTAATCTAGATATCCTAACTTGTATAAGGACAATAGTGAAATATTTTTGCAAATTAGAAGAGTATAAAAAATGTCTGCAGAACTTTAATGAGAGAAGAGATGCAATCAAATTAGATCGAGTCAGATATAGTTGAGTGAGCAGTAAGATGCTTGCTAAACTCGATGTAGGTCAGCAGTGTAATGCTGATGAAAACGTTAGCGAAAAATTAATGGAAAAATTTATCACACTGAAATGAAGGACTTTTAATAAAATGTAATAATAAAGTCAAACTTTATAAAGAATTGTCTGTGTGCCATTGAGACTGATTAAAAAAAGAGTTCAAGCAGCAAGTCGCTAGTGAATATACTAACTTATTACCAATTTCATATGTATATTCTGAGTAATAAACTCGTTAAGTTTGCAAAAATCTTTTGTGTTTATTTTCTAGGTATAATTAATGAGTATAGGGCTGCTTAGATCAAAGTCTGGCCCCAAAAATATCAAAATATTAAAATAATCCTTCAAATATTTGCCGCAAGAGGACAGAATGTGTTTAAATACAGAAAAAGATCAATAATTCTTATTCCCCTCACTTTCCATCGACACTGCAAATAATGTTTCTTTATGAGGTAATATTGAATCAGCTATTACTTTGTTCTACTGATACACCTCTATTTACTTTTAATATATATGAATTTTTATTTATGTCTTAATAAGAAACGAAGTTTGATATTTCACAGCCTTTAAATTAGATTTCAAAAATAAACAATTGAAGTAATATCTTTTTTAAAAAAATTTAACATTGAATAATCGATATTTTGTGGTTTTACATTTTTTACTCATTAAGTCTTTGCATTAAATGTAGAATTGTTATCTAGGCTTTAAGCAGTGAACGTAACCGAATTTCTGAAAATGTAAGTTACACAAAATGTTCCCGCTTTCCTGATAAAAGAAATTGTGTAGAAAATATAGATGTATAGAGAAATCTAAAATTATATTTAAATAACAATATCAAAAACTAATTGCATAATTTGCCATTCGTTTCGATTATAAATGAGTTTTCCATATTTTAAATAAATGATGTGGCCAATCCCAAATGTCATACTGTTACAATGTTTAAATAATGGTCAAGATATATTTTAATAAATATGAAAACTTTCGAATACGCTTAGCTCAAATTTATTCCAAGTAATTGATATAATTATTGATAAATAAGATATGTATGAGTAAATTATCGATTATTAAAACTTTTGTAATTACATAAGTACGTTATATTTTTATGCAAACGCGTGATCAGCAACGCTGAGAATTGCAACTAGAAGAAAACCGTATTTGTTGGAAACGATAATAAATAATTTATTTTTTAAAATAATTTATAATTTCTAAATTATAACCTTGCCCAATAAAATAAAATCATGGCATTAGTAACCATAATAACTGAAACAGCCATAAATTAAAAACTTGTTCGAACATTTCAATAGAAAGTTATTTGATAAACATAAAATGATATAAAATCTTAACTTAAATGTAAGAAAATAAATTACATCCTCAGTTTTCATTTGTAAGGAACACATTCATTTTGGCGTTATCCTTAGCGTTTTAAATTATCAAATCCATTAGTCATAAAGATTATAAGTTCTCGGGTTTGATTTTTAAAAAAGACGAAATATTCGACAATAAATTTCTCCATCCATGGCACAAACAACATCTGATTTTGTAATTTTTTCTGAGTTGTCTGTAATTATTTACGTTTATATAAAGTAAATATTTCATTAATATGTATTCGAGATTTATCTCCTAATTAATTTACGCATTAATTTAATTGACCATTTTTCAAGTAAAGATTTTGCTGAATTCTCTCTTCCATCTTGTCTTGGGCGATTGCTACATGATTTCATAGATATATAAGATTGATATCACATGGTAAACCACCATGTATCTTCAATTTCACCATCTTTATTCAGCATACACTTATTAAGTTGTCCATTCGATTTGCTTACAAAATATCAATTCCTTATAATGTTGAACAACTTCAGCCACTCGACATATTTCTTGTGTATTACTTTCAGATATAGCCTTAGCATTTTCTGCAGAAAATTCTTATTTAAAATCCAATATAATGAGGTTTAATTTATTTATTCAGAATGGTTGGTAATAAATTTAGTTTATCTCATAAATCCAAATTAAATCATAATTAACTATGTTTGATATCTGTCATTCAACGATTCTGCCTTACACATGGTACATTGCATAGAACTCTTCTTAATTATGCTAGGCTTCTAAATTTGAATAGAGATAGAAAAGCTAGTGAAGTGAAATTCATTAGCACAATCTTTACAAACACTATATTAATCATCAGCAAGAAGACTATTACAGGAATTACATAAAATGAAATTCTTAGTTACATTAGTGATTTGCCTGGTGGTATATTAGATATGATAGTATTTTGGACATTTTTTTATCATCTATCATTAAATGTAAAATGCATAGAAAATTTTAAACTTTTCAAATACAAACAATTTGTTAGTAATAACATACAAATAGATAACAGGTTAGTAATTACATGTTTCAAGTAGTAGTATTATTCTCTATTCTTCTTTGGGTGATGCTGGCATGACCAGTGACAATTTAGCATAGGAGTTGAACTTGCACCTCTAGATTCTTGAATATCGAATTTTAAGGTATTGCTCTAACCAATTGAGTTATTCTGTCAAAGGCAACAGATAGTAGAAATTTCATATATTATATAGGCTTGTTTCAAATCATGAGTCAACTTTTTTTTTAAGAGCTCAAGAGGATTTGAATCAACTCTCATATGTAAATATATCAAATTTTTACTATCTGTTGCCTTTGGTTAGAGTATTGTTTTAAAATTCGAGTATCTAGAGTGTAGGTTTAACTCCTATGCTAAATTGTTACTGGGCAGACCAGCAACACCTGAAGAGGAATGGAGAATAACACTATTTGAAATGTTGTGTAATTACTAACCTATGTTGTCTATTTATGTATTATTACTAACAAGTTGTTTGCATTTGAAAAGTTTAAATAAAGTTTAAAATTTTCTATACATTCAACATTTAATGATAAATGATGGAAATAATTCAACATATTATTACATCTTAGTTATGTTATCCATGTTAAATATAGAGAGCAGCATCAAAATGTTCATACCATAAGTTTTTTTTTTAAAAATTTCATCATGACCCTAGATATGTACTTCTCATTAACTAGTTTTTGTTTGTTTAGTTTGATTAATGTTGGACTTAAGAAAAAAAAAAATTACAATCGTATACAGTATAAGTCTCTGCTTTCATTCATGTTTATTTTGGTTTAATGCTAATATAGAAATGTTCATCAATTTTAAAATATTAATAAAAGTCTTTTAAGAATTGATTAATTTGATTTACTGTTAGTAAATGATTGTTTGATTCTTCATTTTGTGACTTGATTATATAATTATTGCTTTTATATGTTATATTGATTTTGTTTGCAAATCATTCTTGTTAGCATTAAATTTAAAATCTTAGTGTTATAAAAGAGTCATTATTGCAAGTTTTCTTTTCAAAAGTAAAATTAGAATTAATGTTGGAATAATTTTTTATGTGTTCAGTTAGTAAATTCCTTAACAAGTTAACTAATAAATATTAAAATATTTTTAATATTCTCATTCTGTATGATGATCTTAAGATTGCACAAAATGAGTTTTTAATTTATTTTGTAATGATAGTTTTTTTGTATGTATTTTTAGTAATATTTTACAAGAGCAATGTTTAAATTGTAACTATATGGAAGATAATCAAACCTCTACAACAGCGCCTTTAAACAAGATGTTAATAACTGCAAGGGGTGACAGTATCCTTGCAGTTTTAACATCTTGTTTAATGGTGTTGGTGTAGTATTTTATTAGTAGTAAATTTATTGACAATTGTTTTTATCTATAGATTTTAGTGACTATGAATTATAAGTATTTATCAAATTATTTACCAAAAGCAGTAATAATGAATACATGTTTTTTAAACTTTCAGAAAGTTGTGATAATTTAGCATGGCCTTTATCTGCAATAGTGACGTTTTTTTTAAATAGTAAATTCAATGTTTGTTGTTTAGTATGAGAATTGTTTAACAAATAATTATTGAATAAATCTTTTGATGTTTTAGTGAAATACAAAGCGCAAATGTTTTCTGATTGTATCTTAACACTGCATTCCTTCAACACAAATTAGGGAACCCCCTGCCCCCAACCATAACACAGCATTTCTACAACACTTGTTTACTCTAACATGATTCAGGAGTTGGAGCAACTTCCCCTAAAACAACAGCCTTCAGATTTTTTGCAAAAAGTAAGAAAGTAGATCTCAAAAGGCTGCTGAAGAAAGCTCAGAAAATGAGACTATTTCGCCAAAAAAAAAAAAAAATACGCTCATTTAATGGTGACAAAGAAAACATTATGTAATACTTTTGATCAACTTCATTACAAAATGCAAATAATATACTTTTTTTTTAACTTTTGGAACCTAATCCTGTTTTTTGTATTTTGTTTCCTATAACATGAATTTGCATATATTTTTTAGAACCTATTGACAGTGTTATATGGAGGTTACCTGTATTATTATTATTTTTCTTTAAATTGTTAATCTATAGCTGGATTAGCAAACAAGTTTGGAATTAATGCAAATTTCAAACTCTGCACAAACTTTTTATAGCAAATGACTTCAGTTTCTGAATTTTGCTTAAAAAAACATGAAAATATGTTTTTTTGCTCTTTATTATTCTCATTGTATTCTTTTTATGTATTTTTTTTTTACAAAACATTCTAGTTAACTAGGATTGTCATAAATCAAAGATTAACTTTATAATGTTTTTTGTATGTTTTCAGTTATTCTGCATCTATAACTTAATGCATTTTTTTATATTCATTTTTTATTTTTTTGTGATTTCACAAATGTCTTTCATTATATTTTTTTACAGAATATTTTAGCATTACATTATTAGTTTACAATATCAAGAAAACCTTTTTCTAAGTTTATTTTCTATTTTTGAAAATTGGTTATAAATTCTTAGTTTAAAACACATCGCAAAAAATTTTTTATACTGACATATATAATTTTTTTATCTGTGCTTTGTGTATTGATTTTGTGTATATGCATAATTTAAGTTCGAGTCTATGCTGCTAAGAGAAATGAAGCTTAATTTTTTTATTTAAAAAACAATTGAGATAATCCATTAACTAGCTTAGTTCAATATCATGGAAAGATTAACAATATTACAAATTGACTGCAGCTTACCACTGCTTTTGATCAGGCAGGTTATATTCATTGCACTAGATAAAGTCAGATTTGATATAACTATTTATTTATTTTTTTACCCTTTGACAAATAAAAAATTGATCTAGGCTTTAAGCTGTAAATACAAGTGAATTTTTGAAAATGATGAAATCTATTTTATCATTGTTCTAAGAATTTAAGGTTCCCGTTATTCCTTATAAAATAATATGGGCCAGTTTCACAAAAACAAGTACCAGGAAAACAATTGTCCCATTTTCTATGATACTTTCCATTGTCAAATTAATATTAATTTTTTTAATGTTGCATTTCATGTTATCCTCAGCCATTAAAGATTTCTTTTATTTATGATTTATAATTTTGTCTCATTGTTTATCAAAATAAGCTATAAATCTTTTATTTTTATTCTGAACATTCTTAGTGGGACAATTAAAACATATAATCTGAATGATAAGTAAAATCATATATGAGTGCATTATGATCAATATTGTTTCCATTCTTGTGTTAGGTTAGCAAGTATTAAATATTTTCTTTTTGTGTTTAATCACCAGCTTATGGTAATGAGATAAAACAGTAGCAAACCATACAGTAGCTCCACCCAATGGAAGCCTTAGTAATTAATGGATGTAAGAAGGTTTGTACATAAAATCCCTATCTAGTGCGTACTCATCTAATATTCTCAGACAAGTTTCTAATTTGTGGTTTTTATCAGTGAGGAGCCTTGGATCTGAGAGCATTGCACCTAAATCTTAGGACCAAATGCAACCCTCCACCATTTACTTTTACCTATTTAGTTATTATAAAGCTACAATTCCAAGATGAAAGCACAATATTTTCAATCCAAGCTCATTTGCTTGTATAATTATATAGCTCTGTACCCAGTTCAATATTTATACATCTTAGTGTCTTTGGTTTTTTAAAAACTATAGTCACTATTATCCTATGGGCAGTTTGATATAAAACCACTAAAACATCACACAATCCAATTTTCTTTTAAAATAATAGCAAACTCTCCATACAGTAGTGCCTACCAGAGCAAGCCATAGTAATCAATGGATGCAAGAAAGTTTGTAGATAAAACCTTTATCTATTGTCTGCTCATACAATATTCCCAGACTTGTTTCTAGGTTTTGGCTTTCATCATATTAAAGAGCCATGGCTTTGAGAGCATTGGACCTAGATATTAGAATCTAATGCAACCTTCTAGCAGCAACTTTTTATCTATTTTCTTAAATATAGTTATAAGTCCAACATGAAAGCACAACAATGTTTTCAATCCAAGCTCATTCACTTGCATCCATTGATTACCAAGTCTCTACTGGGGGGCACTAGTATATGGAGAATTTACTACTGTTTTTAGCAACTTTGTATGCATAGAAAATAGTGATCATTGTATTGTTGTGCAAAAATAGCGCATTAGTTATATCTATGTAATTGGTTTTAAACAAATTAATTTAAAACAAATTTTTGATTGATACATTATGTATCTAACCATCCAAAGAAGTACAAATTTCTCAGAGTGGAATCATGAAAAAATACTTGATCACAAAACTTTACTCATAGCTTTGTTGGAAATTAAAAAAGAATAATCCATTACTTTATTGTTTTAAACAATTAATAGTTGCTAATTTTTATTTTATTCCAAATATTTATTTTCAAAATGTTTGTTAACCTTTTAAGGATTTTATAATTTAATTTCAGTTCATTTTTTTTATTATAGGGAAGTAAATGTAAGATATGTGTTCACTAATTTTTTAGCCAAAGCATTTGTTATAGAAAACTATATTTTGCACAATAACAATGAAATCTTCCACTGCATAATATGCAAGTCCTGTTTCACTAAATGACACAATGCTTCTGATATTGTAAATCATATAAAATTATAAAAGCACAAGCTTTAGAGGGAAATGAAATTTTTTAAATAAAAAATTCATTCAGCAAGTGATGCTAGTTTTTTTATCTCTTACAGAAGTATAATCACACTTTTTTGTTAATAGATGGCACAACAAAAAAATATACAACAAAAAATTGACATTTCAAGTAAAAATTTAAGCCATGATTATTAGACTTCTTTTTCTCTGGACAAAGAAACAAAGAGGCTAAAGAAATAAAATGTATTATAATTATGTTGACAAATCAAATCATATCAATTTTAAAATGTTTTGTAATTCCAATAAGATATTATTACAACTGCATATAAAGATATTTAATTTGACAAATGTATCTGGACAAACATATCTTTTAATAAGTAATCTTATTTTGTAGGTCTTGAGACTAATTTCATCTAATAGAAAATATTATAGGGTTGTTGGCTGATAATACAAATTTATTGATAAAAAATGAAAAGGGAAAGAAAATGTCTTTCAAAACTAAAGGATTTAGTTAAAGAAACATAAATGGAATTGTTTGTGCAACACATGTACGTAATGCTTTACCAACAACTACAGATTGTTTTCCAATTGATTTTCAAAATTGTAATTGACAAAATTTATCAGTATTTTGAATTGAGCGAAACTGGTTGATTCTCATTTTTTTCTTTTTTATGTTGACTTTTTTAAAGTTTTGAAATCACATTTCATTTCTATTGACAAATGCCTACTCAACTAAAGCTTATTGTCACAATGATCAATATAAGCAAAAGATAAGATATACTTACTTTGAAATTCATCTCAAATTATCACTTTTATTGAAAATATTAAAATGTGCAAAAGTGAAGAATATATTCCAGATGTGATAAAAATATTCAGTAATTTAATTAATAATAGTTTCTTAGCATATTCAAAATTTCAAGACTATATCAGTACTTTCCATGAAACAATAATAGAACATGCAGAAGAATAGGCTTATAACTGCACACAATTTGATATAAATTTCTGGGCAATACAAAACTGTTTAGTGGAAAACTATTTTGAATTGATTGTATTCATTTAAAGAAATTCACCAATCAGCTGAATTAGATCAAGATTTTTTTATTCAACAAATTTTATTTGAAAATATTACCTTGTTAATGATATGAAAAATTGAATTGACATAAAGCTGAAAAGGAATCCTTAACCATTTTAAAAATGAAAATATATCAATGCAACTTCTCATATTCATGATAAACCTTTCAAGTTTCAATATTTTTATCAAAAGAATGTATTTGTTGTGGACCAAAAAGTGAAACAGGTGTCAGACAGTACAATAAAATCCATTTTTATAAAAACATACTTCCATGAGATAACAGATTTCATGAAATGATTTACAATGAAAAGTAAATTTTAGAAAAATTTCACTCAAAATGTAATGTATCAACAATTAAAAATGGCAGATCTTTTGGTTTACAAAATAATTTAATAGCACATTTTTCATTAGTAAATTGATTCATATTATTTATCTTTATTATTTTTAGATGCAGTATTCATATAAATCAATGGAAATTACTTTTTTTATAATTTGTGCTTGTTAGTTTCTAACACTAACTGTATCATAATTTTTCTTTATAATTGATATTGGTATAAACAATTGTGTTTATGCTTTGTATTGTGATATCCTGTTTTTCTCTTCTGTGATTTTGGAAACCCCTCTCTAAGATAGATTTTTTATTTATTATTAAACAATTTGTTTTTTTTTTTATAATTGTAATGTATTTTCATCCATTCAAACATCAGATGATTTAATAACATGTTTATTTAAATGCAAATATATACAGTACTTAGAAATGTGTTGTCATTTAAAATGATTTTTAAAAATATTTTAACATTCCTTATTTTAATTTATTGTTTATATGTAATTATTTTGATTTTTCCTGTTGTATTTAGACTATATGACTAATACTGTATTAATAGTAAAGAATATATATGTTTATCTGTCAGGAATCTTATTCTACCATTGCATTAGACCATGAAGAGCAAATTCTGATATTCATATGAAATTTAAGCACCAAAAGTGATGGCCTTCAGCAGTGATCTCTGTACCTTGACCATTAAAACCCTCCCATATACTGTTCCTGTACATATTGTCATCATTTAAAAATATAATATTTGCTATTATAAAAGAGTTCCTATATATGCTATTTTTTAGTAATAAATTTAATGTTTATTACCTGATGAATTTTAAATATTTATTGAAACTTTTTATTCAAAGTAGTAATTATTGAAATTTTTTTACTTTTCAGAAGCTTGTGATATTTAACCATTCCTTTTTACCAACAATAGTAAGTTTTAAAACAAATAATGAATTAATGTTTATTGTTTTGTTTTTTTTTTTGACATTTTTCAATATTTAATCTAAAAATTGTTTCCTAAGTAATAATTACTTGAATATTAATCTTTTTAATTGTTTAAGTGATAATCAATTCTTGTTTTTTTTATTTAAAAAAATGTTGAATATTTATTATTTTAATTGATATTTTTATTACATAGTAAATAGTTCAATTAGTAACAGGTTTATTTTTGTATTAATGATCAAAAAAATTATTTTTAAATTGGAACAAATTAAAAATTTCAAATTTTTAGTATAAACTGGTTATTTCTGAATTTTTGTAAAGAAAATGTGAAAATATTATTTATAATCCTTTATTTTCTTGCTATATTCTTGTTTTTTTTTTAAAAACATTTTATAATTAGAGGTGCATACAAAACAAAGATGTTTTTTCATGTATTTTTTTTTATTATATTTTAATTTGTTTTTAATATATAAATTAGTGTACTTTTTTTTTTTGATTTTTAGGATTTTGGATTATATACTGGTAAATGTCTATCATTATATTTCTTTAAGTTTTATTGCATATGTTAGCATTATATTATTGGCTTGTTTATGTCACTAAAAATATTTTAAGGGTTTTTTTTTCTATTTTTGAATTTACTATAATTTTTTTAAATTTTTTTGTCAGTATAACTTAATAATTTATGCATGCATTTTTCAAAATAATAAGAATCATATTTTTTTATTTTTTTAAAAAAAAAAAGCATTTTGTACTTTCTCATGTATAAAATTTTGAGTCGTGCTTTATGTATTCATTTTTATTTATTTTGTTTCATTTAGGTTGGCAGTAATTGACATTCAGTTCTATTGTTCTCTATAAACATTTCATGATTTTGACAGAAGCTGAAACACAAATGTTCTCTATTGGATAAATCTATCTTCAATGACTTATTTCAATTTATTGTTAATGATTTTAAATATCTTTTCAAATAGTCATTGATTATAGTTTGGTATCATCTTTATTAGATAATCATTATGAATTATATATTCCATATTTGTAGAAGAAATGTATTAATATTTTCATAAATTGCTGATTTATTTACTGAAATCATTATAATTATGCACAGCAATAATTTTATGACTTATAATGACTGTTATTTTACAGGCAAAATATTTGTATACATAGAATTCTTTGAGATATTGTACAATAACATTAAAATGTTGCCTAGTTAAAAGTTAATAGAAAGCAAGGATAATTGATAAGTGAATTATTTTTTTAAAAAAGAATTTTTTACATTGGAAAGTTTAGTAATTTGATTAAAATTTTAAATTTTTTGAAATAAAAAAAAAATATATGAGGAATATAATATTACTTCAAAATGATAAAATTTACACAAGTCTGCTATTTGTATAAATAATGAAAATAAATATTGATTGCTATAGTGAATATTTATCAATTATTAAAATTGGTGACAGATTAATAATCTTAAACAAATGTGATTTTGAAGAGGTATTTTTTCTTTCAAAGTTAATTGTAATCTAAAAGTTTTTTTTATCTACAATTATCATATTTAACTGAAATATCCCAGTATGTTTAAATATTTTGTTTTCTAAGTTTTATTTAGGAATACTAATACTAAATTGTTATTTAATCTAAAATAATCACAGTTTTAATCCTTCTTAAAATGAATGTGTAGAAAAATTTAAATAAAAGATTTCATTTAAACATTCTTCCAAAAAAAAAAAAAATTTCTTACTTACATTTCTAATAATTTTATGAAAAAGATATCATTACATTATAAAGTTACACATTAAAATATATATCTATATTAAAAAGCACTCATACAAATACTAATAATTGAAAATTATTATTTCATTATACATCAAATATTTTTAAAAATAACTTTGTTTTTGTGTGGATTACAATTAGAATGTTTTTGAAGAAATCAAAAACTTTAGATGAGTGTTAAAAAAAAAAATTAATGGGATACTTGTGAGTGAAAATGCATAATGTCTGATAGCATCAATAAATGATTGCATTAAATATTTGAAATGGGCGAAAAATATATATGATAAATATTACATAATTAGCAATCATGTACACCATAAATTTAATTTTTAATGTTTTAAATACAAATAATTAAAGAACTGGAAATGTCTTATAATTGCAGTATTTGTGATTATAAGACTGCTGCAAAAGTTAACTAAATTGCATGAAGGAAAACATTCAGGACAAAAAGTTTTCTTTTGCAAGAAGATAAGTCTGAGAAAAATAGTTTTATAAATGAATGAAAGAAGAAATCCAAGAGGAAAGCTTTCCATTCCAGTTTGGGTGATTATAATAAACCCTATAAAAATTCTTCAAAGATGACAAACTGCAGACAAACCTTTCAAATGAGTCTGTGATTTTAAAACTGTTGGGGAAATATAACTTTAAAATGCATAAAAGAACATTGCAATACAGTATACATAATTAACAGACTGCTGGCAAAACTTTGAAAATTCATGAACAGAATGTATGCTGAAGAAAAATCTTTTTTGGAGTTTGGCTAATTATAAAACTGCTTTCTACAAAATAATAGCTAAAAAATTCATGAAATATGCACTCTGGAGAAAAATCTTGCCATTGCACATTGTGATTATAAGAGACTGCTGTATAATATATTACAACTTCAGGAAAGAGTCCATAAGAGAAAAACCGTTTCAATGCAGCTATTGTAATTATATGACAGCTGTTAAGGATCAAGTGAAAGTTTATAAAAGCATGCATTCTGTAGACAAATTATTACAGTGCAATTTATGTGAATACAAGACAGTCACAGAATATTTTTAAAAACATGAAGAAAAATGAACATTCTGAAGAAAAATCATTTTAATGCAGTTTGTGTAATTATAAGACTACTGATAAAAATTATTTAAAAATTCACATATATTCTCACACTGGTGAAAAACTTTTTCATTATGATTTTTATGATTATAAAACTGCAGCAATTACTTTAAAAAGGCATGAAAGAGTACATACAGGAGAAATATCTTTATAGTTAAAACCTTTGTGATTACCAAAGTATTGATATGTCATGTTAATAATACATAGAAGAAATCACACTGGGGAGAAAACTTTCCAGTGCACATTTTGTAGTTACAATACTGTTCATAAAACTAACTTGAAAACTCATGAAAGAATACATACTGGAGAAAAACCTTTTCATTGCAGAGCATGCGATTATAAGACTGCAGTTAAACATAGATTGACTGTTCATGAAAGAATCCATACAGGTGAAAAACCATTTCAATGTAACTTATGTGATTATAAGACTATTGATAAAAGTTATTTAAAAATCCACATTGATTTTCATACTGGTGAAAAACCTTTCCATTGCAATTTTTGTGATTACAAAACTGCAGCAAAAAGTAGTTTAAAAAGACACAAAAAAGTACATATAGGAGAAAAATCTTTGTACTGCAGCCTTTGTGATTACAAAACAGCTGAATTATCATGTTTAATAGTACATAGGAGAAATCACACTGGGGAGAAAACTTTCCAATGCACATTTTGTAGTTACAATACTGCTCATAAAAATAACTTAAAAGCTCATGAAATGATACATACTGGAGAAAAACCTTTTCATTGTACATCATGTGACTATAAGACTGCTGTTAAATATAGATTGAGTCTTCATGAAAGAATCCATACAGGAGAAAAGCCTTTCAAATGCAACTTTTGTGGTTTTATGACCTCTATCAAGAAGAGAATAAGATTTCATGAAAAAAGACATACTGGAGAAAAACCATTTCATTGTAGTATCTGTAATTATAAAACTGCTGTGAAATATTGTTTGCAAGTACATGAAAAACGACATTCTGAAGATAAACCATTCCACTGTTATTTATGTGATTATAAGACAGCCACAAAAAGTAATTTTCAATATCATGAAAGAACACACGGTGGCAAACCATTCCAATGTAACTTGTGTGATTATAAGACTACTGAAAAGAATAGTTTACGAATTCACAAATATTCTCACACAGATGAAAAACCATTTCATTGTAGCTTGTGTAATTACAAGGCTACTGACAAAAACCGTTTAAAAGTTCATGAATATACTCACTCAGGTGTAAAACCTTTCCATTGCAATTTTTGTGATCATGAAACTACATCCAAAGGTAATTTAAAAAAGCATGAAAGAACACATAAAGGAGAAAAGCCTTTCCATTGCAATTTTTGTGATCATAAAACTACATTGAAAAGTAACTTAATAAAGCATGAAAGAACACACAAAGGAGAAAAGCCTTTCCAGTGCAGCTTTTGTAATTACAAAACTGTTGATGCTTCTTATATCAAAATCCATGAAAGAACTCATACTGGGGAAAAACCATATCACTGTAACTTTTGTAATTATAGTACTGCTCAGAGAGCCAACTTAAAAATGCACGAACGCATACATATTGGAGAAACATCTGTTTATGAAGCTGGTTCTCATAATGAGTTGATAAAACATAAAAAATATGTACATGTGAATTTTTCTCCAAACTTTGAGCAAAAGAAACAAGAAATGAAATATTTACCAAGAGATGATAATAATTTGGAAAGGTTTAAGTGTCATTTATGTGATTACAAAGATGCTGAAAACAGTGTTATGAGAAGTCATGAAGCTGGTCATTTCACTGATTATGACACCCTTGAGATCCTTGTACAGTTAAAATAATTTGGTAAAAATTAAATTATTTTAACTGATAATATTGATAAATATTTCAAGATTAAAGTATATCCAAAAGTTCATTTTCTACCAAAAAATAATTAATTAAAACTTTTTTTATATAATACAAAAAGCTCATTTATCTGCTAAAATTTGTTACATTCATTTATAGGAAGAATTCCCCAATATGAAATGATAAAACAATTAGTACCATATTGTAATTAAGCACCTAAGTAATTAGCATGATCATTTTGAAGATCAGCCTATAATGAATTATATTGCAAGTGACTGCTTTTAAAATTTTAAGCAGATGAAATATTATTCTTCATTGAAGTAATAGAAATTAGAATGAAGGTATAATGCCTGGATAGACTTAACAACAATGTAAGTCTATTGGAAATTAGATTTTAAAAATCTTGCCTGAATATTTAATGTGGGCAGTTTAGAAAAGATAAAAAACTTTAAAGAGTATAAGTTGAATATTTTGAAAAGCATAGTGAAAAAAAATAATTTGTTAAGTAATGCATGAAAAGAAAGCAGAATTGGATTGGGTGATTATTTCATTAAAAGCAAATTAATTAAATATGTTGAAAGAGATACAAAAGTTATTAAGAAGTAGAACAAGGGATATAAAGACACCGAAGGCTGTTATTTAGTTTGATATTTATTAAAGAAATTTGAATAGAGGCTTATTAAAAAAAATCACTTCTCTAGATGTATAATATCTATTTTATATTATAGTAGGTTCTTTTGTTCCCTACACATTTTTGTTAACAATATTCTTTTTTGCCTTACCCTAGATCCATATACTATAAGCTTGAAACAATCAATGGAAATTATATAAATTCTAAAACACCGGATTGATTTCTATCTTTGGTCTTCAGTGATGACTTAAAGTAATTGCTGTTGCTAATGTATCTGTAAGTCATTTCTTTTTTACCGAGATACAAATTAGTGATTTCTATTGAGATTTTGCATACTTGTTGATAATTTGGTTTATATTGAGGGCTTTTTTAGGGGTTCTCACCTGTTTTATTTGAAAGTGATTAACAAAATATAACATCCCTTGATTCTTTCAAATTATCACAAATATTTTTAACAAAAACATTTTTTCCTTTTCTAATTTGGGATTAAAGTCTGTAGCAGTTCAATTATATATGTCTGGTGACTGTCTTATAACATATTTTTTATTAACAAACTAGAAATCTGATATTCAAAAAGACAAGTTGCTTATTTAATTATAGACTGATCTTAGGGGTGGGACTTAAATTGCCCTATTATCTAACCAGATTTTTTTTTAGAATAAAGAAAAAAAGAACCCTTATTTGAAATGCACAATCATTATACAATAGTTATTGAAGTGTTAATTTTTACAAAAACAATTGAGTTTCAATCATACTATGATAGATTTCCATGTATCTTTAACAATTAAGTAAAAACTAATTAGTGTGTAGTTCTTTTATCATTTTTAAATAAAGCAAGAATGCATATTCATAGCAAAATGTATATTAAAATTTGTCTTGGTTACAATTTCTACCTATTAGAAATAATTATTTGTGTACTTATTATTTTTATAATCCAACAATTTTAATTACAGTATTAGATCTCACAATTGAATGAAAACAAAGAAAATTTCATAAACCTGTTCTGCCAGAGCCCTCAAGCAAAATAATTACATTGATAAAGGAGTTAAGTAGTAGTTTTGATGATGAAAATGATAAATTTTTAACCCCTAATACTAACAGACTTATTAATAATTCGAAGGATAGAACAGATCCATCTCAGACACCCCAAATCGTATACAGTATTTCATGCCCTCAGGCTGTATGCAGTGCCACATACTATGGGGAAACCAAGGCCACTGTTCATAATAGAGCTGCTCAACACATTTATACTTACAGAAGAGCAAAAAGGAACAATGATAACTTCTCAATATTCTTCAAACATGAGAAACAGGCTGGCCATGTGTTTGAACCCGGCAACCCCAAGATAGTATGCTCTGAAGCCAATGACTGCAAAAGAAAAATCAAGGAGGCGTATTTTGTTATCAGTGATAACAATTCCATCAATAGAAGTGACACGTGTTATTCTATCTCAAAAAAATGGACAAACTAATTTGCATTCACATTTGCATATTTTATTAGTTAGCAACATTACATAAATGATTTATAACTTATGTTGGCCATGAATATGAGGGAAAACCTCAAAAGCACTCGGCCCATTTAATTGTTTTGGTTTTTGCAGCTTCTTCGTCAGCGGGTAAATCACTTTTATATGTTAATGTAAATAATAGTAGATAATATTTGCAACTATTTGTTTCAGATTATGCCATGTAAGACCTTTTTAAATCATTGAATATAAATGGATGCACACATGAATATTAAAAAAACACTCAAATAATAGTAGTTAGAAATAAATATATTTTATACTAAAATATCTAATTTTGAATGTATTCCAAAAAAAAAAAAAATGCTGTAATCAAAAAATGTTAATAATAAAAAGTAAAGTATAATTTTCCTATTGAATATTGTCTTTTTGTTTTCCACAAGAAATATGTTAACTATAAATCAAAAGAAATTAAAAAGTAGCAGTTCACATGTTATTCAAATAAAATGTTTTATAATAAACTTTTGTTTACTGTGTTTTGAAAAACCAAAAATACCATAATTGTTTTTTTCGACTGTAATTAGGTTTTAAAAATCCCAACAATAGTCGAAGAAAACATTTTTTTGTGTGTACACTATAAATAAAAGCATTTATTATAAAATATTTTTACATATATTTTAGTTAATATTCACCAACAAATAAAAGCGTTTATTATTTATATATATTTAGTGTTTTAATTTTTTTAATAATTATCTGTAATCCATTTTTAATTAAAATGAATGATAAAAGCACTGTCACAAATCTTTGCATCATTTGAAAAGAAATTTATCAATATATATATTTATAGTTTTATTTAAAAAAAAAATTTATCGATATATTGCTTATGAAGGAAGTGTTTGTAAAAAAAGAAACTTTTACAATCAAAAAAATCATGACTTGTTTTTATTTTAATTCATTGTTAACAGTTTTTAGTCTACCATCCTCTCATATGTATCACTGTAAACTTACTAAACTGTTATTGGGTTTGAAATTGTTCTCCATCACCACTACACTAAGCCAACAAGAAAAAAACTCTGAAATATTTCACTTTGATATGGCATTCTCATCATTTTCTAACATGTACAAAATTTGAAGGAAATTCATATTATGGAAATATCTTAATTTTTTCTTACAAAATGTATTTTAAACATCAGTTTCAAAGTTAGATAAAGTTTTTAAATATGGGGGATTTAAAGTCAGACTTTCAAGCCACTTCAACCATCCACACTATCTCACACTACTGATACACATGACCACACATGCAGAAAAGATAAATAATCACCAATATACATATTTCATGCTGAACCAGCACTCATCAGTTGGTCCAGATTATCATCTCCCATACATATATACAATCAGTGCTCAGTTTATATTAAGATAGAAAATCCTTATACTTTAATGGACAAGCTTCAATCTAAAGCTTTTAAGAAAATAACATATATCATCTAATACTATTTTAATTAAATATTCAGATATATTAAAGCAAGCGATGGAGTGAATAAAGATAAAATACACTTTGTTTCATTAATCCTTAATGTATAACTTAAAGTTGCAGTTTTGCACAGAAATAATAGTATTTTATAATAAAAAAAATGTAATCAAGTGAAATCAGTTCATACCAAAATAACATCTACTTATACATACTATCTGTTTCTAAACCTTCAAATCATTACTCAATACTAAAATTCATAGACAGTAATGAATCCAATATTGGCTTTAAACATGTAAACAAGGCATTTTAGCATGCATACATATATATATACACATGATTGAGCATACTTATATAATTTAAAAACTATAAATATTAAAACAAAAAAATAAACTTCTGTATATATTTTTAACACATATATATACAACAGATTTTTAATTTGTGATATATATTTAGAAGTACTTCTATATATATAATTATAAAAAAGTAATATAGTTATTAAAAACTTAACAAGACAGAATGCTAATCTTTACTCAAATCTGTCTGTGAACACAGATAAAACTGTGTACTTGTTAAGTCAAAAAAAATATTTTCATTATTTCTTGTTCTTTTATTGTTTGTTATTACAATGATTATTTTCATTGTGAATTAGAAAATTGTTAATAAGATTCCCAAAGGTAATGGTGATAACAATTCGACATGACTAAAGAAAGTCTTGATGTTAGTCATTCCTTTGACTAGAGATTATACCTTTAATGAATAGTATTCATGTAGGGTAATTTCTACGACATCACTCTCATGCAAAATGGACTGATTTCTATCCACTTTTAATACCTTGTGTAGAGGTGTAATCATAAACATGGCCAAAGTCATGTGAAAAAAGTGTACAATCCCAAGATGCACATTTCATACTGAACCAGTACTCATCAGTTGACACAGATCACAATCTCTTGCACATATCTTCATCATTGTTCAGTATATATTGTAGATATATGACTCATTTCACATACATATTATTTAATTTAAAAAAAAATTTTTCTTTTATATATATAGATTTATGTGTACGTATATTATATGTGTAATATATAGTTGATAAATTAATAAGTGGTGAATGAATATAATGTTGTAAGAAATTATATTTTAATATGTTATTTTTCTTATTAAATAATTAATATATTCAGTTATTTAGTTTTATTTTTGGTTAAAATAAAGCAGATCAGAAAGAAAGTGTCAAATAAAGTGATCTAGATAAGAGATTGGGATTTGAAAATGTACACGTGCAAAAGAGTGTGAAAGAATAAGAACGACTGTATAAACACAAAAACGTTTTTAACACCTATTTTTGGTGACTATAGATTGCCAGCTTTATTGTTTGTTATCTGTATCTAAGGTTATTTTTATAAAGAGGGGGTGCTTTGATGTAATAAAGCGTGATTATTAATTTTCTTGTAAAATCGCGATAGAACATCAACTTGTCAAACTCTGATTTTTTTTTCTTTTATCTCAAGATAAGATATGCAGGTGGTCAGTTTCTTTGACCAAAGATTGGCAATATAAATGAATGAAATATGTTTAAAGGAGGCTCAGTTTTTCCATTAATGTTAAAGAGATCACTCAGTATCATTATTATTAAAGAGAGATGTAATTATTAAACAGAGATGTAACTCTCACTCAATTTTTTCCTCGTTATTAATGTTGAAAAAGGAAAAAAAAAGGAAAGTAGGCGATTTGATTTTTTTTTTTACTCTTTAAAAATTGAACAAGGGAAAAGAAGGAAAAGACTCTTGTATAAAGTCAAAATAGACGAAGATGTGCGGATATACAAGTAATCTCCAGAAATATTAATATTGAAAAAAAAAAGGAAAATGGAACAAAATTGAATTTATAAGAAGAGGTTATTGACAATTCTATGAAATGAGATTAACATATTTTTCTGAGTATAATACCATGACTCTGCATTGCTAAACCATTTTTTTCTGCTTCCTGATTAATACAGAATGAGTTAAAATCACTAATCTACTGTGGTCTCATATACCAATCAAATAATAACCAACAAAATGAAAGAGTTTGAAGCCAACCACTCAAGCTATATGAAATGCTTCTTTTCTGGCTCCTGGTCTATTAAAGGTTCATTACCTTTGGATGAATGGAGAAGAGGAAGGAAGAGAAAATGTATAAAATCCATATATAGCCAAGTTTGAAGCCATGAATCAAATTTTTGTTAAAGTTTACCTCAGTCATCTAAAGTGTCTACAGCGATTATTTTTTTAAAAATGGGAGAGACAAGCAAATCCACCAGTACATACTTATTAAAAAGTATTTATAATAGCTCTTTTTAAAATGGTAGAAGGAAGCCAATCAACAATAAATAATTTTAGAATTAAAGAAACAAGCAAGTCAATTGATTCATGTTTATCTTAACAGTATCTGCAATAACTTTCTTTTTTATGGAGCAAAGACAAGCAGTCTGAAAATTCAAACTCAGGACATTTATAAGAAGTGAAAGTGATCGGGTAACTATGAACTTTCTTTAACAGATTTTTATTCTTACTTATTAAAAGTAAACCTTAATTTACTGGTCAAAGCAATTTTCTTTTTTTTTTGATACAGAAACATTAAAGACTTGTTTATCTATAGTTATTTGCAATATCACACAACATAGCACAAACATAGTTTAAATCTTTAAACTTAAATTTTTCATTATTTTTTATTATTTTTTTTTATTATATATTGTAATGTTGAAATGTTTTTTTTTTAATTGTTCTTCAGTTGTTAATGATAATGAGCAACCTATAAATATATGCATTTATAATGTTTTTTTTTATTTTATCTTGTTGCATATTAAAATTAATATCATGTATTTTATTTTCTTTTGCTAAAAGGTTGCAAAAATATTTTTATATATGTAATTTGTGGGTATACATTTTAAACATATATGTTAACATTACCGAATGTGTGCATGTGTAACTGCTTATACAAACATGTCAAGGAATAGGTTATATATAAATAGTTTAAATATGAGAAATTATAAAGCAAGGCTTACATATGAATGGAAGTGAAATAAAACACACAGGATACATATGAAATTTATTTTATGATATAATAAGTTAGGAAAGACTTAAGTAAGCATTCCATAAAATGTATTTTTTTTAAGCCAGCTTATTTTAAAATATCCAGAAATGACAAACCTATATATTAAGTTTATTTGCTTGTGCTTATATAAATTTTTATATTAATTTTTGTATTGAATTAATGTAATAATAAGCCATTTATTTAATTATTGATTTGATTTTAAAAGAAAGAAAGAAAGAGTAATAGTATTAATAAAATATAATTATATATATCTTAATTGGTTTTCCGAGTTCTTATTAAAAAAAATATTGTTGTGTTTTTCTTGTCTTGATTCTATCATTTTAATTCATCATCATTGCTCACAGTTATTAAGTATTATCATTCGTAAATATTGAGCAATCACTTGCTAATATTAAGCGCTCGCAAAAGGTTAAGTAAACTAGAATGTTAATTTATCTTTGGGTATTTAAGGATTATGCTTGATAATAACCAAATTTTAATAATTATAGTTCAACAATAGAAAGCTAAAATTATGTTGTGTCCATGAATTTTGATCATCCTCATCAAAGATGGATATCGTGTTATTGGTTAAAATGTTTCAAATGATACTATATAAGAGTTATGATCGCCATCATCATCATTAATAAATTATAATCATTAAATCTAATGTTTAGCATAATTAATATATGTAGTAAATAAAGATTTATAGAAAGATGAATATCATGCATAGAGATTCATGATGATCATTCATCATCACTAGTATTATTAAATCCTAATCTTAACTATAAAAGTATTTTAGTAAATAACTATAAACTTATATAAATGCTAGTAAATGTAATATTTAAATCCCCGTTTGAAATAGGATAATTTTTAATAGATGCCTATAAGTTTATAAAGATAAATTTATTGTTGTGAGTTTATTAATAAGCTATGGCTGGTATCATCACTATCACTATTATTATCATTATTATTATGATATCACTATTATTATCATTCATCATTATTATCATCATCATTATTACCTTTATATTGTGATAAATAATCTAGTTAAATGGCCATCAATATCAATAATGGTCTTCACATGCTTGTTTAGAAGCCATTAATAGGATTATACATGTCTGTTCATCAATATACGTAAATGAGCTAGCAATGTCTATAAGAATCTTTGATCTATAATATAAATTTTGGTAATATTGGGATCTTGTAATTTTATCGATATAGATAAAATGTAAGAATGTCATTTTTTTCATTAGTCATCCAAGTCATGTGTGATAAAAATGTACCGAATGAGTTTGAACTCAGTACACTCTAAACAGATATTTATCTAGATTTAAAACAATCTAGTGGCGCTCGTGGGAAAACACATATACTTAGCTAAACTGAATAAAGAGTGATATAATCCCTTTCCAACTTCATAATATTAACTTTATATAATATATATTTTATAAGTTGTCATGAATAGCACCAGTGTGTGCATGTGACCATGAATGGTCTTATATGGTTGGAAAGAAGAATAGGAAGGATTCTTTGTTAAAAGAACCTAGTATGGGAGATAAGCATAATGCACTCCAGGAATCTCAAAGTGGGTAATTTTATTCAGTTGCTATATTTAATATTCTTTTATTTGATGACAATGGCCAGTATGTTTTATTGTTCAAATGACATCCCCAATATTTAGATATTATTAAATCTTTAATGATGATAGTTTTAATTGTCATTGTTGTTATTTTATATGGAGAAATGAGATAACTTATTTATTTCATTACTAATGTGACAGAATTAATGTTTAGGATAGTTGCAATCGGGCTATAATGTTATATTTAGTTATTGAATTATGGCAACTATCATTTCATCACTCATCTATTTATCTATACTGTGACAATGATTACTTCCTGTTACAAATAACAGATTAGATAAACATGTATATAATAATGGATCATTTTGTATCAATTTATTATTTATTTCTGTCGCAAATGTCCTTCATTCAGTTACAAATATTATTATTTCAGTTACAAATGTCGCGCCAACTAGGGCTCGAAATAAGCCAAATAAGGGCTTGAAATACACCACATACCTGAGAGATGTGTAGTATATAATGATGACAGATGTATAGTTTGAAAAAAAAATTTTTTATTATTAGATACAAATATTTTGGCCTGATGTTTAGATGATGATGATTACTGTTATTGCATTTTTGATGATGATAAATAAATACAGCCATTAAACAGCTTAATTTCAATTTTTAAAATATAAAGATATCACAACTTATAATAAGTGTTAAAGTTAATAGCACTGTTTTTTTAAATATTTTTCTTATCAGTGAAATATAGAGTTGCTGCTAGATAAGCATAAAAATATTAATAGCCTTGAATTGTAGAATAATAATTTTGTTCATATTTGAAAAGTTTGTGTAATAGAAAATCTATGATTTTGGAGGTTGGATTGGATATTTGATTGTTGGAGTTTGGTTGGTTGTGTTACAATTTTGATGATGGATGGAGAATTTTTGTCATTGCCTTGAGGATGTGATGTGTTCATGCCACTGGTGATTGATTTATCTCATTCACTGCTCCAACCCAGATTATAATATCAGTTATTATTTATCATGAAGCAGTTAACAGTAGGCCTGCCATGATTTCGCCTCTAAGACTCCAGAGAGAGCAAGGCATAGTTTTTTTCTGATACATAATATTTCGCCTCTAAGACTCCAGAGAGAGCAAGGCAGTATTTTGTTTTACTGATATATAATTGTTGCCTCTAAGACTTTAAAGATAAGCAAGGCAGTATTTGACGAATTAAAGCCCCTAAGACTTGGAAGTAAGCAGGGCAATGCAACAGTGTTTGCAATAAACTATTATGGGTTGTAGTAGCTTAGAGTGATTGAATTGGGGTGATCATCTGAGTGTTCATGGAGCATTGTGTGCTTTAAGTGCAGTGATTGAATTTCTTTTATCTATCTCATGATTGTGAATTGCTAATCATTCTTTTGGCTGTCAATATCTGTCAGATCTCTAGAAGGATAGATGAGTATATGAATAACTTGAGATGTGAACTCTATTATAAATATAGGCACATATGTTATATAAGTAATTTTTTTCTTTTGCTTAGTGTATTAAAATAGAGCATAGAGAGAGTTAAGTTTTATAAAAGCATGAAAAACTAGATAAATGATGGCATAAAAAGGACACACATATGCAGAGATAGCTTTTTCTTAAATAAATGTTTTAAATAGAACTATGACCTCATACTTTATCAATCATATATAGGTAAAGAAAAAAGAGTGATGATGGAGGTTAAGTTAATTAAAGGCACTTAAGATATAGATAGATTGATGGGGAGAATTATGGCTGAGAAAGAATGGTTGGAAATTTTAAAGTATATGGGTGGATAGATAAAGGTGTTTGACTCTGGATGTATAGGAAATCAGGGAGCAGAACATAATAAATCAAACAGAATAAAGCAGAAAAGAAATCAGTAATATAAATATTTTATAAATTTGTATAGAATATGGAACAAGAAAAAGAATTAGCCACTGCAGGGAATGAAGGAGAGAAAAGCAAGGCGAGTGATCATGAGTGGTTGCAAATTATCATGAGTCAGATGAATCAGAGATTTGATCAACAATCACAAGAGATAGAATCAGAAACTAGATCAGCACTTCAAAGAAATGAATCAGAAAATGGATCAGATCAGCACTTCCAAACAATGCATGAATCTATCAAAGGACTGTCTCAGGGACTTGATAATAAGATGGATCAACCATCGCAAGAAATGAATGATCAAGTAACTGATTTAGGTAAAGAAACTGATAATAAGATGACCAGTCCAGAACAAGAAATAGTGCCAGAGAGTTATGTGACTGTAGTCAAGCCATATGAAAATGATGAGGTAGCTGCTGTTCAAGAACAGTGTAATCCCAAAGAGGATATATACAGTGAGATCCATAACCTAGAAATAAAGGTAGCCACTGTACAGGAACAAATTGACCTCAGGAAAGATGTAGTCAGTAAAGCTAGTTTCTTAGAATTAAAGATAGCTGCTGATGTATATGCCCCAGTAAATGTAGCAGACAAGTTTGAGACATTGGGAGCTACCAAAAGGATAGCTGAAAGTTATCATAGAAAGGAGGAGAGCTATGGCTATAAAGTCTCCAATATGAGAATGGGAAGAAACCAGTTAGGATGACAATTTCCCACAAAACCTGGCAAACCAAACATAGGAATGCCTGGGAATATATATATGATAGTGGATGATGTGTACTCCCCAATAAGAGTGGCAGACCTGTTGGATGCCCTGGGAGTTATAGAAAGTAAAGCTGAAGGTTATTCTAGAAGGGAGGAGAGATATAGTTATAAGATCTCCACCATTAGGATTATGAATAATCAGTTAGGCCGACCCTATCCCACAAAACCTAGCAAACCGAATATAAGTAGGCCTGGGAATAACTTCAATGATCTAAGTGAAAATTGTAGACCCATGATCAAGGAAAATCCAATAGCAAGTTGTTCTGAATCAGTAAGTAATGATACATGAAGAACACTTGTTTAATAGTTCATGAGGATAGTCATCAATAATAGACCATAGTCAAATTTGTATTGAAAAAAAAAAACATGCATATATTAAGCATTTGGTTTATGGTTTAGGGAGGTAGTTTCATAAGAGACTATCAGAAATTTTTTTTTTGTTTGGGAGTGAGGCAAATGTAGATATATGACTCATTTCACATACATACATATTATTTAATTAAAAAAAAAATTTCTTTATATATATATAGATTTATGTGTACGTATATTATATGTGTAATATATAGTTGATAAATTAATAAGTGGTGAATGAATATAATGTTGTAAGAAATGATATTTTAATATGTTATTTTTCTTATTAAATAATTAATATATTCAGTTATTTAGTTTTATTTTTGGTTAAAATAAAGCAGATCAGAAAGAAAGTGTCAAATAAAGTGATCTAGATAAGAGATTGGGATTTGAAAATGTACACGTGCAAAAGAGTGTGAAAGAATAAGAACGTCTGTATAAACACAAAAACGTTTTTAACACCTATTTGTAATGACTATAGATTGCCAGCTTTATTGTATTGTTTATCTGTATCTAAGGTTATTTTTATAAAGGGGTTGCTTTGATGTAATAAAGCGTGATTATTAATTTTCTTGTAAAATCGCGATAGTACATCAACTTGTCAAACTCTGATTTTTTGTCTTTTATCTCAAGATAAGATATGCAGGTGGTCAGTTTCTTTGACCAAAGATTGGCAATATAAATGAATGAAACTATTTTAGAGGGGCTCAGTTTTTCCATTAATGTTAAAGATCACTCAGTATCATTATTATTAAAGAGAGATGTAAAGGACACTCAGTATGATTATTTTAGAGAGATAGACAGTCAGTATCATTATTATTAAGGAGAGGTATAATTATTAAACAGAGATGTAACTCTCACTCAATTTTTTCCTCGTTATTAATGTTGATAAGGAAAAAAAAAGGAAAGTAGGCGATTTGATTTTTTTTTTTACTCTTTAAAAATTGAACAAGGGAAAAGAAGGAAAAGACTCTTGTATAAAGTCAAAATAGACGAAGATGTGCGGATATACAAGTAATCTCCAGAAATATTAATATTGAAAAAAAAAGGAAAATGGAACAAAATTGAATTTATAAGAAGAGGTTATTGACAATTCTATGAAATGAGATTAACATATTTTTCTGAGTATAATACCATGACTCTGCATTGCTAAACCATTTTTTTCTGCTTCCTGATTAATACAGAATGAGTTAAAATCACTAATCTACTGTGGTCTCATATACCAATCAAATAATAACCAACAAAATGAAAGAGTTTGAAGCCAACCACACAAGCTATATGAAATGCTTCTTTTCTGGCTCCTGGTCTATTAAAGGCTCATTACCTTTGGATGAATGGAGAAGAGGAAGGAAGAGGAAGAGAAAATGTATAAAATCCATATATAGCCAAGTTTGAAGCCATGAATCAAATTTTTGTTAAAGTTTACCTCAGTCATCTAAAGTGTCTACAGCGATTATTTTTTTAAAAATGGGAGAGACAAGCAAATCCACCAGTACATACTTATTAAAAAGTATTTATAATAGCTCTTTTTAAAATGGTAGAAGGAAGCCAATCAACAATAAATAATTTTAGAATTAAAGAAACAAGCAAGTCAATTGATTCATGTTTATCTTAACAGTATCTGCAATAACTTTCTTTTTTATGGAGCAAAGACAAGCAGTCTGAAAATTCAAACTCAGGACATTTATAAGAAGTGAAAGTGATCGGGTAACTATGAACTTTCTTTAACAGATTTTTATTCTTACTTATTAAAAGTAAACCTTAATTTACTGGTCAAAGCAATTTTCTTTTTTTTGATACAGAAACATTAAAGACTGGTTTATCTATAGTTATTTGCAATATCTCACAACATAGCACAAACATAGTTTAAATCTTTAAACTTAAATTTTTCATTATTTTTTTTATTATTTTTTTTTATTATATATTATGATAGAATGACAGCCTGTTAAGCTAAATTGCGCAGATGCGGTGAGAATGTTAATAAATGAATACCTTCGAACAACCACATGATATAGTATTTATATAAGAGTAAAAGGAATCTCTCTTACTCCTACAACTCAAATGTTTATATATGAGCAAATCTAAAGTAGTTGTAACGAAGGCGTGACTACATAATAGTCACTTTAAATTACTATATATAATGTCTGTATGAATGGTGCGAATGAAATTTTCTAGAATTTACTGAACGCCACTCCAAACGAAACTAAATCATATACGAATAAGCATTTATTTTATAACGTCTTGCGTGCGATTATAATTATGATAGAATGACAGCAAGACGTTATAAAATAAATGCTTATTCGTATATGATTTAGTTTCGTTTGGAGTGGCATTCAGTAAATTCTAGAAAATTTCATTCGCGCCATTCATACAGACATTATGTATAGTAATTTAAAGTGACTATTATGTAGTCACGCCTTCGTTACAACTACTTTAGATTTGCTCATATATAAACATTTGAGTTGTAGGAGTAAGAGGGATTCCTTTTACTCTTATATAAATACTATATCATGTGGTTGTTCGAAGGTATTCATTTATTAACAACATTCTCACAGCATCTGCGCAATTTAGCTTAACAGGCTGTCATTCTATCATAATTATAATCGCATGCAAGACGTTATAAAATAAATGCTTATTCGTATATGATTTAGTTTCGTTTGGAGTGGCGTTCAGTAAATTCTAGAAAATTTCATTCGCGCCATTCATACAGACATTATATATAGTAATTTAAAGTGACTATTATGTAGTCACGCCTTCATTACAACTACTTTAGATTTGCTCATATATAAACATTTGAGTTGTAGGAGTAAGAGGGATTCCTTTTACTCTTATATAAATACTATATCATGTGGTTGTTCGAAGGTATTCATTTATTAACAACATTCTCACAGCGTCTGCGCAATTTAGCTTAACAGGCTGTCATTCTATCATAATTATAATCGCATGCAAGACGTTATAAAATAAATGCTTATTCGTATATGATTTAGTTTCGTTTGGAGTGGCGTTCAGTAAATTCTAGAAAATTTCATTCTCGCCATTCATACAGACATTATATATAGTAATTTAAAGTGACTATTATGTAGTCACGCCTTCGTTACAACTACTTTAGATTTGCTCATATATAAACATTTGAGTTGTAGGAGTAAGAGGGATTCCTTTTACTCTTATATAAATACTATATCATGTGGTTGTTCGAAGGTATTCATTTATTAACAACATTCTCACAGCGTCTGCGCAATTTAGCTTAACAGGCTGTCATTCTATCATAATTATAATCGCACACAAGACGTTATAAAATAAATGTTTATTATATATTGTAATGTTGAAATGTTTTTTTTTAATTGTTCTTCAGTTGTTAATGATACTGAGCAACCTATAAATATATGCATTTATAATGTTTTTTTATTTTTATTTTATCTTGTTGCATATTAAAATTAATATCCTGTATTTATTTTCTTTTGCTAAAAGGTTGCAAAAATATTTTATATATGTAATTTGTGGGTATACATTTTAAACATATATGTTAACATTACCGAATGTGTGCATGTGTAACTGCTTATACAAACATGTCAAGGAATAGGTTATATGTAAATAGTTTAAATATGAGAAATTATAAAGCAAGGCTTACATATGAATGGAAGTGAAATAAAACACACAGGATACATATGAAATTTATTTTATGATATAATAAGTTAGGAAAGACTTAAGTAAGCATTCCATAAAATGTATTTTTTTTAAGCCAGCTTATTTTAAAATATCCAGAAATGACAAACCTATATATTAAGTTTATTTGCTTGTGCTTATATACATTTTTATATTAATTTTGTATTGAATTAATGTAATAATAAGCCATTTATTTAATTATTGATTTGATTTTAAAGAAAGAAAGAAAGAGTAATAGTATTAATAAAATATAATTATATATATCTTAATTGGTTTTCCGAGTTCTTATTAAAAAAATATTGTTGTGTTTTTCTTGTCTTGATTCTATCATTTTAATTCATCATCATTGCTCACAGTTATTAATTATTATCATTCGTAAATATTGAGCAATCACTTGCTAATATTAAGCGCTCGCAATAGGTTAAGTAAACTAGAATGTTAATTTATCTTTGGGTATTTAAGGATTATGCTTGATAATAACCAAATTTTAGTAATTATAGTTCAACATTAGAAAGCTAAAATTATGTTGTGTCCATGAATTATGATCATCCTCATCAAAGATGGATATCGTGTTGTTGGTTAAAATGTTTCAAATAATACTATATAAGAGTTATGATCGCCATCATCATCATTAATAAATTATAATCATTAAATCTAATGTTTAGCATAATTAATATATGTAGTAAATAAAGATTTATAGAAAGATGAATATCATGCATAGAGATTCATGATGATCATTCATCATCACTAGTATTATTAAATCCTAATCTTAACTATAAAAGTATTTTAGTAAATAACTATAAACTTATATAAATGGTAGTAAATGTAATATTTAAATCCCCGTTTGAAATAGGATAATTTTTAATGGATGCCTATAGGTTTATAAAGATAAATTTATTGTTGTGAGTTTATTAATAAGCTATGGCTGGTATCATCACTATCACTATTATTATCATTATTATTATGATATTACCATTATTATCATTCATCATTATTATCATCATCATTATCACCTTTATATTGTGATAAATAATCTAGTTAAATGGCCATCAATGTTAATAATGGTCTTCACGTGCTTGTTTAGAAGCCATTAATAGGATTATACATGTCTGTTCATCAATATACGTAAATGAGCTAGCAATGTCTATAAGAATCTTTGATCTATAATATAAATTTTGGTAATATTGGGATCTTGTAATTTTATCGATATAGATAAAATGTAAGAATGTCATTTTTTTCATTAGTCATCCAAGTCATGTGTGATAAAAATGTACCGAATGAGTTTGAACTCAATACACTCTAAACACATATTTATCTAGATTTAAAACAATCTAGTGGCGCTCATGGGAAAACACATATACTTAGCTAAACTGAATAAAGAGTGATATAATCCCTTTCCAACTTCATAATATTAGCTTTATAGAATATTTATTTTATAAGTTGTCATGAATAGCACCAGTGTGTGCATATGACCATGAAGGGTCTTCTATAGTTGGAAAGAAGAATAAAAAGGATTCTTTATTAAAAGAACCTAGTATTGGAGATAAAGCATAAGGCACTCCAGGAATCTCACAGTGGATACTTTTATTCAGTTGCTATATTTAATATTCTTTTATTTGATGACAATGGCCAGTATGTTTTATTGTTCAAATGACATCCCCAATATTTAGATATTATTAAATCTTTAATGATGATAGTTTTAATTGTCATTGTTGTTATTTTATATGGAGAAATGAGATAACCTATTTATTTCATTACTAATGTGACAGAATTAATGTTTAGGATAGTTGCAATCGGGCTATAATGTTATATTTAGTTATTGAATTATGGCAACTATCATTTCATCACTCATCTATTTATCTATACTGTGACAATGTTTACTTACTGTTACAAATAACAGATTGGATAAACATATATGTTAATAATGGATCATTTTCTATCAATTTATTATTTATTTCTGTCGCAAATGTCCTTCATTCAGTCACAAATATCCATTATTATTATTTCAGTTACAATATAGATGGCCAATTATTACAGTTTAATTGATGTGTCAAACTTACTGCCCTCACAATTTTGACGCAAACTATTTAGTGAAAGAATATTAATTTTTATTAATCATCCATTAGACTAGAGATTATCCATTTAATGCATAATATTTCAGTAATTTCCATTACACCACTCACTCAATGTAAGGACTGGTTTCTTTCAGTACAGAAATAGACATTTCCAGAAATTACAACTAAATTCTATCCTTTCAACAGTAGTTATAAATAATGATTAAAAAATACCTAATAACTCCTAATACTATAACATTTTTTCAGCTTTTGAAAAAGCACATGTAACTGCTTTGGACTTAATCAAGTATATAAGATACAAATTTATTTATTAGGTTAGAAATTATTACATTTTTAATTTTAGATATAGAAATCAGATTTAGTAAACTTCAAACACATCTATAATACTCATTAGATTGATTTTTTTTACCCAATAATCTTTCAACTTTTGCTCCATGATCTTTATATTTTCAAAAATTAAAATTGATGTACTTTTATATTCCAACAGATGTTTGTAGACAAATGGAAAAATATGCTAACTCCTAAAATGCATTTCAACCAAACCAGGTCCTTTCAGTTATGGAGAGCTACACATTAGCATATTATCTGTGTGTCGATAACTGCATTTGTGAACAATCATCCAGAAATAATTATTCTAACTCCTTAGATTTATTTTTTAAAAGATTAGCAAACTTTATATTTAAAAAATGAGTCAGCACTCATCAGTTGGTCCAGAATCTTCCAATTATTACAGTTTAATTAATGTGTCAAACTTACTGCCATCACAACATTGACAGAAACCTCTTATTGGAAGTATATTAATTTTTGTTAGGCTAGACATTAACCACTTAATATTTCTAAAGTGTAATTTCCATTATACTACTGCAAACTAAAGACTGGTTTTTATTCACTTTTATTACTCTTGTAAAGGAGTGTAATCATAAATATATGAAGGATATGAAAAATGTATAACCCCCCCCCCCATGCATATTTTATGTTAAACCAACATTTGTCAGTTGGCATAGATCACAATCTCTTACACATATCTTTATCATTGTTCAGTATATATAGGTAGCTAATTACCAGTTTAATTGATGTGTCATATTTACTACCCTCATAATTACATAAACCACTTAATGGAAGTATATTAATAATTTTTATTAGTCCATTACTCTAGATATTATCCACTACCAAATGGAATGCCTTCATTGTTTTATTGTTCTGTTTAATTATTTACCAAAAAGTATAGATTAATGAAAATATTTTTCTACATTTATTTCCGCCTGTATGAAAAGGGGTAATTAATAAAAGTCTTATAATTTATATTTCTTTACTATTCTGAATTATTTGATTTGTTTACTTTTTTTGTTTTGTTGTATTTACAAAAAAGGTTGATTAATTTCTTTTTTGTGGAGAATTTTTTGTTTTGTTTTGCGAATTTACATAAAAAAGTATAGGTTGATGAATATTTTTCTCCAATTTTTTTTTCACCCCTGCACGAAAAGTGCTAATAAGACTCTTATAATTTATATTTCTTTATCGTTCCGAATTATTGGTTTTGTTTCTACTTTTTTTTTTTTTACAAAAAAAAAATCAGTTTTTTTTTTTTTCTGGAAAAGATCTCGACACACTTTGCAAGCATTTTGGCGGGAACATTTCTACTTGGTGTGTTTCCATTTTCTGTGGTAATGTGAAATTTAAATTGGATTTTTTTTTAAGCGCGATGAATTCTTGTTATTTATTATAGTTTAAGCAGCAACCAGCAAGAAGTCAATGTTCAAATCCTATAGGTAATGAGTAACTTTTCTTATTTCATTTGTGATATTGTAGCCATTGCTAACCTTGAAGCCTCCAAAAATTAGTTAATAAATGAACTCTATAACTGTAGAAAATGAACTATTAATGTACGTGTTTTGAATGCTTATAATTATTTCAATGCTGAATTACATTGCTATTGTATATATTATTATAATATGTGTGTGTGCCTGAGGTTAGTATAAGTCATTGTTTGATTTAATTAGGAATTTATAGTAGTTTAAAAATTATAACAAGTACTTATTTAAAAATAAATTAAACTTAATGCTTATCAATCAATTCTTTTACCACTAAGTAAAGTAACAGTATATTATAGAATTCTTTTGATTGAGCTAGTGTGGATATTTTAGGCACTGAATTAGTTTGCCAACCATTCATAGTGCATCATTTATCTATGGGTAACTGACTGGCACCTGGAGTTTACTCCGAAACAAAAAAAGTGCTTTGAATGATAGGTGTTGAATTCTGCAGCCGAGAAGACATTGTGTCCTGGAAACATAGCCGTATTTATATATCTGATATATAGCTCGGCTTGGATACAGGTACTCTTTGGGCACTCTCTTCTTTGCCTGAGGGGCCGGTGTGGAGCAATAATTAAATTGCATTAGTGTAGATCAAAAGTATAAGTTATAATTGTATCATATTTTTGGTATAAAAGTGTACGATGTTGTTTCACAAGTTATTTTATTTAAAGAGTCAAAAGTGAATATAGGTTTTGTTTTCTCCCTCAGTGACCGATAAAACACACACAACCTGGTTCAATATATAATGAACAATAATAATTATGTGTAAGAGATTGTGATCTGGGCCAACAGATGAGTACCAGTTCAACACAATGTTCATCTTGGGGATCACGCATCTTTTTCACATGACTTTGGTCAAGTATTTATGATTATACCCCTCTATAAGGTATTAAGAGTATAGAAATCAGTTTCTACCTTTTATGAGAAATGTAGTGAAAATTGCACTACAGAAATACTATTCATTAAATCTCTAGTCGTCTAATGAATGACTAATAAAAATTAAAAACCAAAAGATGTTCAATGACTTGCAATGAAAAAGAGATGTGAGATTTGATTAGTTATAACAACAAATAGAATTAAAGTTTAATGAAAGCCAATATCTGTTAATGGAGATGCAACAAAAAAAAGCAATGAAATATTTACTGGCATAAAATGTATGAGGCAAAGTATGAAAGAAATAGAACAGAAAGTATAAACAGAATTGAGAACCTTTAAGGAAGTGAAAGAAAAGCAAGGGGAGCATAGAGAAAGGTTAGAAGTAACTGTGTAAGTTGTGGAAAATGAAAATAACTGATCAATGATGAGAATGAGAAAAAAATATAGGTGAGTTAGCCATGAATATTAAAGATCTGAAAATTGTACCTAAGAAAATACTTTCTGAAAATATCCAAAATGAACTTTTAAAAAATCAATCATCCATAAGAAAGAAGTGAGGCATAATCAGTAAGCCCACCAATCACAATTTATGTGAATGATTCCAAATATATAAGGACAATCTAATATAGGCAAAGAAAACCAGAAATGTTGAAATTTAGTACTAGGGGCTATATTGTCAGCAATCAAGTTAACTAGTCAGAGATCAAGATGGTGAAGTACAAATAGTGCATCTAAATAGCTTGGAGATATTTTAATATAATGGCAGAATATAAGCTGGTTGTTGCTTGCAGCCACTTATAGCTGATGCTCAAACATGGGGGGTCATTGTTTTACCAAATCAAGACATTTCAAGGAGACACTGGTAACATCTGAATAGAAGGCTATCATTTATCAAATAATGCAGAAGATTTCTGCTCATTAGGAGCCAAATGGTCAAGATAAGAACATAGGGTATAACTGAGTCAGATTATAAAAATAATTCATTCATAATCTGCGTTTCAGAGTTGAACAAATGATTCTGAGTCCTGATAGAAAAATTCATTGAGTAACTGACAGATTTTAGACATGAGCTGCTTTAAATCAACCAAATAAGTAATTGGAGAAGGCTTGGAACCATGCACTGAAAATGCAGCAAGAAAAAATAATGATGCCAGCCCGTGGGGAAAAAGAAAAGTATCAATCATTTGAAGGTCCAAAATCAGGCAAATGGATCCACAGAACAATAAAAATCAGATCAAACCTAGCTTGAAGATGCATCTCAAAATGTGTTACCCAAAGCAAGCTGTAATTATATTCATAAAGAAATATTGGGAGATAATTAGTACTTCTTGTGAATAAGAATGTTATGGATTATAGATTTATAAAAAGACAAATTTATATATTTTTTTAGAAAAATGCTATATATTGAAACTATTTATAATGCAATAGATATAACCCACCATAAACAACCAAATAAGCAATGGGGGAAGATTCAGGATCAATGCATAGATAAATGCACTCGAAGTGCAGAGAGAAAATCAAGTAAAGTCTCACTATGGAGAACCGAAAGAGGCATTAATCATTTGAAGATCCAAAATGAGACAAAATCTAGATGAGTCGAACTATAACTATTTTCACAAAGAGAAAACAAAAAGAGAATGATCAATTTTTCAAGATATCTCAAATAAGAACACTAAAAAAAATATCAGATAAATAGTACTTCTTCAAAGAAACTGAAATATTGGTAACTATGGATCTCTTAAAAAAAGATAGACAATTTTTTTCTTTATAAAAAAAGAGTTATATATTTATGCCATTTAATGTTGAAAGAATGGATTTCAATGAAAGTATTGAACCGTGTTCGAATATGTGGATTCGAAACACCGGTCTCTTAGGCAGAGAAGAACATACTCGGAGAGTATGTATGCCCAAACGATAGCTATAAAGTATATAACTAGCGTTACATTTCCAGGACATAGCTTCTTCTCGGCTGTTGAGTTCAAGCAATTTTTTTGGGTTGTAATAAATTTAAATAATTGTGGAAATTAAAAAAATAAAGATAAAATAAAAAAAAAAAAAAAAAAAATTATAATTCTAATAAAACACGCATATTTTAAATTAACATTTCTAAATAGTTTAAATATTCCTATAGATTTAATAACAGAACTAATAAATATTGATATAGTGATCACGCACATATTAACACATGCACACACATAATAATGATAATAAAGGACTACATAACATTTGAAATTTAATCACACACATCAATAGTTCATTTATGTATGATATAGAGTTCACATGATTAGACTCTTGAAAGATTCGTACGAATTAATGCAATGCAATGGCTATTACAGTATAAACGAAAATAAGAAAATGTTTTACCTAGGATTTTGAACGTAGATTTAACACTTTGTTTTCTTCTTGTTTGTTGTTTTTTCCAGTATGAATGCTTCCAGCCGGCTGGGACATTTACTTGCTGAGTTTCCTGATTTTCACGATTATTACTATCGGAGACAAATAGATACTGACGGAGATTTTCTAAGATGTTAAGCTGACATTATTTCACGGGCAGATCTGCTGTTTTCTCGGACATCTGGGCTGGAGATAAACATGCGTTCCCAAGATCTTCTCAACACTGCATTTTGTTTGTTAACTGCTCAATTAATTTCTGAACTGCACTACTCAATTACTTTGTGAACTGAACTCACTCAATTAATTTGTGGAACGAATTGTCCGATAAAAAAAAGGTCTATTTATACCTGCGCCTTGTTGTCTTTCTAATATCTCCAGCAAAGATCTGTTGTCAAATTCCAATGGTAATCATTTGATAAACGTGTTTTGGAAGATTGCTTAATTAGTAATAGCCATGCAATAAAACGTGTTGTTTTATTTTATTAATAGCAATTGCCGTGGTTTTAATGATAATCTTCTTTTATTTCGCATACATTTTATTTATTTACAAATCGCACATATATTTTTAATACAATTTACTATTTAGTTTTAACACCATTTTTCTTTAATTAAACTTGAATGAAAAGAGATTTGTACATTTTAACTTTTTAAATTATATTTTTACGAATGCTAATAAAAACTTTTTACTTCCTTTTATAACCCCTAGTTTCATTTCTCAAACCAAGACTCCCCCCCCCCCCCTTTGATTAATTAATTGTAGCTTTTTTTTATTTCAAAAACTAACGCTAGAAAACTATTGAATTCTTATCTTTTTTCTAAAACAAACTGCAATAAACTCTTCAACGTTTAATTTTATGTTTTCTTTTATGAACGATTATTTTAATATAATTTTAGATAAAATTATATGTGCCTATATCAATATAGGTACATTACATCGCCCTTCCTTTTGAGAGTAAAATGTGTCATTTTTGACCATTTTATCTCTGTCAACATTAAATCTTAATTTATTATTTTTTCTAAGTTTGCTTTTTGGTATCTTTTCCTTTTCCATGCTAAGGGCAATCTCCAATTATGCTTTTCTTTCTATGCTGGTAACATTGCTTACAATGTCCGTCCTGGATAATGACCACGAGGACAAACTAAATTTGTGGCACAGGGATCTTTTATAAACGAAGCTTCGGCTGCCGATTCTCTTGATCAGACTTTGACTAAGAAAAGGTGGCTGCAAATGGCAGGAATTTCAACTGTCCATTTCCGACTTACGCCCTGGAAAACGATTGCTGATTCTCTCGATCGGACTTTGACTAAGCAGCTGCAATGGCAGGAATTTTCAACTGTCCATTTCTGACTTATGCTTTGGAAAACGAGGTACGAGATATGGGGATTCTCCCCTGAAAAGTGACTTACGACTTATTCTGGTTGTTGCCAGTGCGCTTTTTTAAAAGAGGAATGATCCCGGCCAATCCGTTGCGGGTACTAGAATTTATCCAGTCGAGAGCTTTAAACTTAACCTTAACTAAAACCCTTCTATACTACCCTCATTCCCGTTAGATTCAAACCCTTATACACCTAATATAACTTAGATTGACTTTATATTATTTATCACTAATCCTACAATATTATTTTAAATACACATGAACATTAACATATTTATTTATATTATTTTGAACTATTACGAACATTATCTTACATATTTATTTACCTTACAATACTATTCTAAACTATCACGGACATCAATTTACATATTTATTTATATTACGATATTACTTTTAACCCATTACTTTAACTTATATATTAACATGCGTGTATTTAAAAAACTATTTTATTTTACTACGAATATTTTATTTATTTTCTACAGATATATTATACTTATTTATTTAACTTGTTTTTATTTTATGTATTTCCGTTATTTTATTCATTTATTTAATTCTACAAACATTATTTCTAAATCCTTAATTTGACCCATTTATTTAACTTGATTTTATTGATTTTTATTTATTTGAACTGTTTATTTACGAACATTTTCTTAATTAATATGTGTGTGGAGAAAAAAAAAATCTTTTATTTTGCGAAGCCTCCGTTATTATTATTTGACAAAACAATCCATCATTTTTAAATTTATTGTCTTAAGTTTTAAATAGAAGTTTCAGATTTACTTTATTAGATTTATTTACTTTAGAATAATCATATTCGTGCTCATTGTCCATTTCCGGTCCTTTTTGTTTATTTCCTTTACTATTCTGCCCGTTTACTAACTCTTAAACTATGTCCGGTGGCTCCTTTTTTCTTTCTACAAATTCTATAATATAAACTAACTTTCCTCTCTTATCGGTTTCGTTTTTATATTTTATTGCTTTATCTGTTTTCGTTCTGTTTTCGACTTCGTAACTCAGAAAACCTTTATACCTAGACAAACTCCGAATTACTTCAATCTGGGAATATTTTTTTCTACGCTTTCTCTTTGTTTTAAATCTACGTCTACAGCAAATGCGAACGTTTACTTTAACCTTTTTAAATTTTGGTAAAAACTTTTCTACATTATCTACTAACTTGAACTTATGTTTGTCTACTTTATTTATCACCATGCTATCTGATTCTAATTCAATTTCTATGTCTTTTATCACCTCAACTTCCTGACTTTCTTTAATTAAATCTAACTCTATAACTTCTTGGTTCTTCTCTACCTTTACTGTTATCTCACATCTTATTTCTCTTACTTCTGCTCTGAGTTCTTTAATTTCTGTTTTAACCTGACTAATTTCTTCCTTCAATTCTGCTTTGAGTTCTAACTGACTTTGTTCAAATTTCTGACGCAATTCTTGTTGACTTTGTTTAAATTCTTGATGCATTTCTTCCATCATATTCATCATCATTTTCATCACCATTCGTGTCTCCGACATTTCTTTCTCATTTTCCATTTTTCAAACAATATTTTATTTTATTTGACTAAATTTAAATATACGACTTATTTATTTATTTTTCTTACTAAGACGGAAACTCACGCAACTCCACCCTTTTAGTCCTTTTCACTACCCGATCTAATGCTTTAACTCCGCCCAAATATCAGCTGTCTCTGATTTGATAGCATAAATGTCAAAATCTCTTTTCATTTCGAAAAAAAAAAAGTTTTCGGTCAATTCTTTTTTTAAAAATTAAAGCACTTTTACATACGTAATTTAACTTTTTAGATTTTTATTTTCAATAAGAACAAAGTATTTAATTAACTGAAATTTATGACAAGTTCGTCCCACATTGGGTAAAGCCATATGAACCGTGTTCGAATATGTGGATTCAAAACACCGGTCTCTTAGGCAGAGAAGAACATACTCGGAGAGTATGTATGCCCAAACAATAGCTATAAAGTATATAACTAGTGTTACATTTCCAGGACATAGCTTCTTCTCGGCTGTTGAGTTCAACACCAAGTTCAAAGCACTTTTTTTTGTTTGTGTATAAACACGGGCTCCAGCTATCTATTCAAGGATGAATAAATAATGCATTTTGAGTGATGGCCACTAACTCAACACCTAAATCCACAACTAGCTCAGCTGTTTGTAATCACTAATAGATTATACATAATTAGTGGTTAAAAGACTTGATAAAGAATTGTAAAAAGAATTGCTAAAAATTTGATAAAAGGAATTGATAAAAAGAAATGACCGACAAATAAAGTTTAATTTTAAAGATAATTTATTAACTAACATTTATTTACTAAATTTAAACATTTTATAATTCTAATAAAACACACGCATATTTTAAATTAACATTTCTAAATAGTTTAAATATTCCTATAGATTTAATAACAGAACTAATAAATATTGATATAGTGATCACGCACATATTAACTCATGCACACACATAATAATGATAATAAAGGACTACATAACATTTGAAATTTAATCACACACATCAATAGTTCATTTATGTATGATATAGAGTTCATATGATTAGACTCTTGAAAGATCCGTACGAATTAATGCAATGCAATGGCTATTACAGTATAAACAAAAATAAGCAAATGTTTTACCTAGGATTTTGAACATAGATTTAACACTTTGTTTTCTTCTTGTTTGTTGTTTCTTCCAGTATGAGTGCTTCCAGCCGGCTGGGATGTTTCCATGCTGAGTTTCCTGATTTTCACGATTATTACTATTGGAGACAAATAGATACTGATGGAGATTTTCTAAGATGTTAAGCTGACATTATATCATGGGCAGATCTGCTGTTTTCTCGGACATCTGGGCTGGAGATAAACGTGCATTCCCAAGATCTTCTCAACACTGCATTTTGTTTGTTAACCGCTCAATTAATTTCTGAACTGCACTACTCAATTACTTGGTGAACTGAACTCACTCAATTAATTTGTGGAACAAATTGTCCGATAAAAAAAAGGTCTATTTATACCTGCGCCTTGTTGTCTTTCTAATATCTTCGGCAAAGATCTGTTGTCAAATTCCAATGGTAATCATTTGATAAACGTGTTTTGGAAGATTGCTTAATTAGTAATAGCCATGCAATAAAATGTGTTGTTTTATTTTATTAATAGCCATTGCCGTGGTTTTAATGATAATCTTCTTTTATTTCGCATACATTTTATTTATTTACAAATTGCACATATATACGCACATATATTTTTAATACAATTTACTATTTAGTTTTAACACCATTTTTTCTTTAATTAAACTTGAATGAAAAGAGATTTGTATGTTTTAACTTTTTAAATTATATTTTTATGAATACTAATAAAAACTCTTTACTTCCTTTTATAATCCCTAGTTTCATTTCTCAAACCAAGACTCCCCCTCCCCCCCTTTGATTAATTAATAGTAGCTTTTTTTTATTTCAAAAACTAACGCTAGAAAACTATTGAATTCTTATCTTTTTCTAAAACAAACTGCAATAAACTCTTCAATGTTTAATTTTATGTTTTCTTTTATGAACGATTATTTTAATATAATTTTAGATAAAATTATATGTGCCTATATCAATATAGGTACAGTATGTATCAGATTCATAGATGATGTATGTAAGTTGTGTTGAAGCATATTAATGGATATTTTCTTAGAATTGTAGCAATGGCTGTGCTAACTTGCCATGAATTCGTGATTACATGTACAAATCATCTGCATTGATTTTACAGAAAGGGGAAATGTTTTTTTTTCCTGTTGATAGATAGGTTTTCAGACAAGTAATCCTGAAAGCATTTACGATAGCAGTCGATGATCTCTGTTATTAGCATAATTATTATTGGTTTAGGTATATATATACACACACATTTTTGTTATAGAACCACACTTGTAGCACTATCAAGATTTCAGTTCTCTAATAATTGTTAATTTTTAATGTATACATTGCCAGGTACTTTCCTATCTCAATTCATGCATAATAGAATATACCATGGAAGGTGTAGAAGTGACACCAACGTGAGCATTTAGTTTGTACACCCTCATGTATAAACCTTTCAAAAATGACAATGGTTGATTTCAATTGAATTGTAAAAGAAAAAATGTAAGTCATTTTATTGTTTTCGTTCTCTGAGAGGGGAGTATTATAATAGTTGGAAGAAACATTGAATCTAGAGTCATTCCGAGTTATAAATTGTTCAGCTTCAATTTAAAAAACAATAAAAACAAATATTTTAAAGTTTAGACTGTAAAACAACAACAAAAAACAAGATTATAATCTACAAATTTGATTACCCATAAGTGTATGTGCTTGCATAAATGAGTCAATATTTAAAAAATATGCATTAAAAATTAAGATGTCAAGTATTGGTGGTCGACTGCCTTACAAGCAGTTGTCCCGGGTTGGCGGGTTCACTTCCCAGCCGATGCTATGACACATGAGAAAAAAAATTAAGATTTGGTCAATTCATACTAGTTGTTTATCCTTATCACAAACAAATCTTTTTGTATGTGTGTGAGTGTACAATGAATGAGAAATAGTTATTTAGATAGATGTGATATGTTAAACTATTTCAATCATCTATGTGTGAATGTATAGAAAATTTTAAACTTCATTTAAACTTTCCAAATACAAACAACTTGTTAGTTGTAGATGATGGAAATAGTTAAACATATCACATCTAATAATATACCATCATCATAAAGCTTCGGGCAAATAGTTATTTAGATAAATGAAAATTTATCTATACATTGTTGCTCATTCAAGGAATTTGGAAATATAAAAAAATAAATATAATTTTTATTGGTAAAACAATTTGCATTCCAAATGCAAATGTTAATCTATTTAATTAAGGTTTTACGGGATTTTTTTTATTAAAAAAAATTTTTAGGGAAAGAATTTTTTATCATGAAAATTTTAAAAAAAACCTTGATCAAACAGAGAATCTAAATGAAAAAGTTAAAAAAAAAAAATTGTAAACCAAACTTAAATTAAAGTTTTTTTTTTTTTTTTTTTTTGGAGAGAAAAGACAAAAAAAAGGTGATCAGTAGAAATCTAATTTACCAGCCATGGATTCAAGAGACATATTGTCTGTGACTACAAAATTAGTTATGTAAGCATGATTGTACTATGGTGGGAGTCAATAAGTAAATTAATTAGCAATTTGTGATACTGAAATATTTGCTAAATGATACCACTAGTTTTTTTCTTCATGTTTCATAGGAAACAAAAATATGGCTAGCTAACTTATTAAAGTATATCCACTTGATCTTTGCTATGTAAATCCTATCAGTATCAAACATTTGCTGCCTAAATATTGCCAATGCCAAAGAATTTAAACTAATAAACTGACCCTTAGCCACTAATTACCATTGATGAATCTTTCAATCACCTATTTTTAAAACATGACTTTGGAAAAATTATTAAACTTGTTCACAGCATGTGAACTGTGAATAATTAGTTAAGCCAATAAATATCACATGACCATTTTCTCTTATGCTTGTGTATAATAATTAGTTAAAGGACAATTATTTTAATTTTTTTTTTTTTGTATTTTGTAAAGAAAAGAATAGTTAGTATGACCATTCTTAATCTATAGTAAGGCTGATGGGTGGTTGTGATAGGATTGAGCTAAGGTGAAAAGATGCACTAAAATAATTATCTGTTAGGAACATATTTAGTGTAAGGTCTTACTAATTCTCTTTCTGTTTAATGGTTATTAATATATTTAAATTATACTGAGTAGTTAGTAATCATATGAGTTAATTATATGGGTTTTCACTATTGTATATTATTGAGATAATTAGATCATTATATTAGTAATTTATCATTATTTAAATCATATTTAATGAGTTGTTTACACATATTCTTTCTTTCTGGATTTTATAATTATACTTAATATATGTTCATATATTATTTGTAAATAATATATTAAATTATATGTAACTGATTTGTGTGTGATTGTTGTTGTTGTTTTTTGTTAATAAATACAAATAATTAAAAGTTAGCTTTAGTTTGCTGTTTTGATCTCATTTAATTACAAACAATAATGTGTTATCTTCAAAGAAGAAAACTCAGGCTGAGTCATTATTTGGCACGTAAACAGAGTAATTGTGATAGTGATTGAATAGTGGCTCATCCAGAATAGTCTTTCCATGAGCAAGTAGTATCCATATTTATGAATTAATCTATATATGTATGAGTAAAAGATATGACTGATTTTTAAAAATAGATAGAAATAAAAATTTATTTTAAGATGAGAAAGCATTAAATTGATCACAAAAGTAATAATGGGGACACCAACTTATGGGTTTGAAATAGTTTGAGCCCCAGTTACTGATACAAGATACATATTGTACCGCTATTTAGCGTTACATGTTTCATAATTTTTTTAAGAAAAAATTAAATTATAAGTGTTTTTTAAAAACAAAAAATTAAAAATACTGCATCATTTTAGTATTATAATACTAAAAAAAATAAATTAAGGAGCAGTTGAGATGGGCTATGGTCTGGAAATGTGATCGTGTTATGCTTTGCATAGCTCAGTCTGACCATGGGTATCGTTGATTGCTCTGATATCGATGGTATTCTCCCCTCTGCTTGAAGGGCCGGTCCATTCACATAATATTAAAAATATAAAATTATGATAAACTCAAACAATTCCTATTAAACGGACCAGGTTCAAATGCCGTCAAGCATGGATGCTGAAGTGCCATAAATTGCCCAGTATAAGCAAAGTTAAAAAATGAATCGTAATTAAAATTGAAAAAAAAAAAAGTTTGAAACTAAAGTTCAAAATAAACGCTAAATTGCATAGTTATAAAATTTAAAATCGGTGAGAAGAGAAATAGACCAAGGCAAACCAGTTGTGATATTGATAAAATAATTAATAATAGTTTAAATATATAATGTAGTTAAAAAGTAGAGAAAAAAAACCCATCAGAGATGATAAATAATTTATTCCTGGGGTTTGGAGTTGGTTAAACACTTTGTATAATTTAAAATAGTTAGTCGAAGAACACTTCATTCGATTTAAAAATAGATAAAAGGTTTTGTTTTTTAGAGTTGATATTAAGTTAAATGGAAGTATAATGAGAATTTTATTATTTAAAGTAAAATAATACTTTTAGAGTAAATATACAATAATAAAATAAAAGATTTTTTTTTGTATACAATGAAAATGCAGTAATAAAATAATAATTAGAATTTTTCGTGAAATCTAAGAGTAAATAAAGCTTAATATAATAAAATCTTTCAAGTAAGTGTGGATTGTGTTTGGATTGATAATCATGGGGGGAATGTATAGATAAAGATCGGTTGAGGAAGGTGTGAAAAGTGTAAGGCTGTAGGCTGGATGAAAATGGTACCCTTAATGGACTAGCAGGAAAAAATTCTCAGGGTGAGGTTCCAGAAGAAATATTTGGTAGGCCCATACAAAATTCACTGGGTAAAACTGTCTCAATTCTTTTTAGATATGTGCATCAGGGACAACCAGAGTAAGCCACAAGTTTGTTCTTGGGGAGAATCACTACATACTTGTAATACTTTCAAAAGAGTAAGTCGAATGGGTCAATAGATGAATTCTGCTATTTGCAGCGACCTGTCCTCTAGGATGCAATTACAATGAAGCAAGTCTTGAGCTCATCAAAACGTTTGCTAGGGAAACAGTCCCAACTCTTTAGATATGCACATCAGGGACAACCGGGGTAAGTCACAGGTTTGTTCATAGGAAGAATCCTTACATACTCATAATATTTTCAAAAGCATAAGTTGAATAGGTCAGTAGATGAATCCTGCCATTCACAGCGACCTTGTGTGTGTGTGTTGTGCCTTCTAGGATGCAGTGCCAATGAAGCAAATCTTGGATCCATCCAAACGTCTGGTAGGAAAACCCAGCAAAGAAAGTGAAGTTTCTTTTACATATATATGTGTAAGTTGATATAAGCCAGCAAATTCTGCATCTGCCGCATCTTAAAAGCCCTGTCTCTCCAAAAAGAAGTGTTGTCTTGGTGGTTGTCACACAGTACTTGATTGTTGGAATGAACATTGACAGCCTGGAAAGAAAAATAGCTTAAGAAAGGTCACCCTCTATGCTATATTGATATGTAGCAATTCTTAAACTTATTTGGTAGAAAAATAATAAATAAATAAAAATGAAAAATCTCAGAACTAAAATGGGTCAAATTGATGCATTTTTCTCTCAAACGGAGGGTGGTGTAATGTACCACTATTCAGCATTATATGTTTCATAATTTTTTTAAGAAAAAATTAAATGATAAGCAATTTAAAGATTTTTTTTTAATTAAAAAAATAAAAAATATTACGTCATTTTAGTATTATAAAGTGTTACAAATTAAAGATCAGTCGAGGTGGGCCATGGTCTCGAAATGTGATTGTGTTATGCTTTGCATACCATGGGTATCATTGATAGCTCTGTTATCGATGGTATTCTCCCCTGCTTGAAGGGCCGGTCCATTCACATAATATTAAAAATTTTAAATTATGATAAGCCCCTTAAACAATTTCTATTAAATGGACCCGGTTCAATAAATAAACACATGTTTATTATACAAACCATGGATATAGTTACTATTATTTATTTTGCTTTAGACACTCTAATTTTTTATTCTTTTCCTAAGTATTTTTATAATAATTATATATATTCATTTCACATATAGACATTAACATGTAAATTTTTCATAAAACATTTATCATTAAATCAAAGTTAACAAAACATGTAGGGATGTATATTTTTATCATGATTTTATGTATTGAAATATGTAAAACAATTATCAATTTCTAATAATGAAAGGCAAATTATCATTTAATAAATACTTACATAAGATTTAATATGTAAGCTTTTTAAATTAACATAGGTGTACTCACTGTTTTATATATTGAGTTACATAAGATTACTATACAAGTACAAAAGCTTAATTAGATATTAAATTAACCCATGTGTTTCTGCTCTCATTTATTTGCAAAAACAATAGTATCCTAATTTGTACAGGCATCATAAATGTTCTGATTTGAGATGATCAATATTTTCTAATGTGAGTTAAATGAAAATTTTACTGTTCTAGATATAGAAGAAATTTTAGATTAATCCATTACAGGTAACATCAACATATTGCTAATGTTCTGGCATAGTGAGATAACTAATCAGAATCTTATATATCAGCAATCAATCAATATTTAATAGAATTGCCATAATAATTACTAATCTATTCATATATCTCAAATCAATTCTTGCTAGTTCTTACAAAATTGTCATATCAACTACTGAGCCATTAATAATCATTTTATTTTTACAATTAGTACTAGCATTGTCAGTGACCAATCAACTACTGAACTTAAGTCCCAAATTTTCTGAATGAGTTTAGTATCTGTTAGCATTATCATAATGACAAAGTTCAAATGGTAACAAAATTGTCAGTCATAACTAAATCTATCATGAGGAATAAATTGGAATTTTACGGATTATTTATGATACTTTTCAAGTTTTTGTTTAAAATTGTTTCATAAACTGTTATCTACTTTAAGTGTGAAGCATCATTAATAAGTCTGTTTTTAATTTTTCTCTATCTTACCTACTAATGTTTCTACAATGAGTGTCAAATTTCAATCAGTAATTTTACTGGTCATCATACAGAGAACAATCTTATATTGATTTTAAACAAATGCATTAAACATTGTTTACATATATATTTAAATAACCATTTTCTTCAAGTGTTATATTCATATTTAGTTCTGATATTTTATTTTGGCTAGTAAGGTCGAGTTAATAGATATTTGCTGGAAAAATAATGCTAATGAAGCAGTTATCTATCATTACTGTTAGTAGATATCAATGATTCTGTACACTTTTGTAAAAATTTTAGTTAACATATCCACATTTATACTCTTCAGTATTATTATACTTTGACCAAAGTAAACAAGAGGCTACTACAATAAACCAGAAAAGTTTCACTGTGAATAATTTCATATATCTTAATCTGTTTTTGAAATTTATCACATCTTAAAATATATCTTTCTGTAATATCATTACTCCTTGGGCACCAAAAATTAAAGATCAAACCATGATCTAGAAGTACCTCATGGCAGAAATTGGTTCATAATTTTAGAATCCTTTGGGAGGTATTAAACAATGTAAACTATAAAAACAGATTTTTTATTCTTGGAAATTTAGTTACCCACAAAACTGAATAAGATTTGTAGTTTATGATCTGGTCATCTAGTGAATCCAACTTTTGAATAAATGATTAACTAAGATTATTGTAATATACAGAGTAATGGTTTTGTTATTTGTAATAGATTGCTTAAGATCTTCTATGGAATTGACTGCCTCTTTTTATGTCTATTATTTGAACCAAACATTAAAAAAGCATATCAGAATATGAAATTCATTCGCTTATCTTAAAAAGATTTATTTCTAAAAAAAAAAATCTCAGAAGTATATAATCCATAAAGTTCTTGATATTTCATGGATATTGATATAATTTTCTAAATGCAAACACTCACCATTTCTTTTTCTTTTGGGTTCATTGTTTAATTTTTATCAATTTTGGATTACTCTAGAAGTAGAGCCTGTAAAATGTTCAACCTCATCAATGATTTTTTAAATGATAGTTACTATACCATTATTCAGATGTGTCAATGGCATCCAGTTTCATATGATTTTTTTCTAAAAAAGATCATAGTAAATGTGGTCTGATTATATAAGTTTATTATTTAAAATACAATGTGTATATATATTATAATGGTCAGAAGAAGGAGAGTCTTACTGTATCTGCCATACAGGGCGCCACCAGGCCATTTGAACCTGGAAAATTTATATAGCAGGCAGATACGTAAGTTAAGAAAACATTTTTTTATATATACTTTATTCTGACCGTCAGCTCAATGCCACTAGCTCAGTGAGATGCAGAGATTTATAAAATATAAATTCTTATCTAATAATATTTCAATTAAAAAAATAATAATAATGATAAAAGAAGCCACTGCCAGTAATAACACACACAAACATTTATTAAACATATATACATTTAAAATTATTTTAGTATGTTTACTTTAATTTTTTCTTATAAAACATTAAAACTTTACTTTAGATTTTAATTCACAATTTAACTGTTTTTATTTTATTTTGAAAGTTCGTACAGATGAATTTAATATTTATTAGAGTGTCGAGTATGAATAGACTACATAGATTGCATTTGAAAAGAAAATATTTTATCCCTTATTTAACCTTAGGCCAAAAGTTCGCAGTTAAACTAACGTCAATCCATCTGATGCATCGATGTATTCAATGCAGCATGAATATGACAGCACAAATACCATACTGTTAGGAATGTACATCTGAACAGCATGGTTATAGAAGACATTGACTCTCATCCAGAACAGGAATACTACATCTGTCTGACGAGAAGAGCACTAAAAAAAAAACTCCATAGGAAGGGACTGCGTTTTCCGTCTACTATCCCATTCCATAGGCTAAAAAGGGATGATCCAGGGAGCAGGGAATACTGCCTGTCTCCATTGGTCAATAAGAAAGGCTTATTTCGCCCGAGTGTGGCATATAAGATGATCCTGCATGTAGCGGACCTCATACTACATTTACTAATTACACCAATATATCCAATCCATTGACCCAATTTAACTATGAAACAAATAACCTAAGTTAACCCTCCCTTAAACTAACATAACTTTACGAATCTATGCAGCCATTCACACCCGACTTACATTTAACATTTATTAAAAGTTGTTTATACAAAAAAAAACCTTAATAAAAACTTAAAAGAATGAAAAAATAAATTAATGGAAATGATTTTTTAAAAAAAAATACATTCAATAAAATAATTAATAAATAATTTAATCAGATAGGAAATTCTACTTCTATTTAAATATTGAGAAGATTTTGGAATTAAAGTTCTTATTGTTTTGAAAATGTTCATTAGCTATATAGTTCTTACTGTTTCTAAAAAAAAGTCCGTAGTTTCTAATTGCTTGTAATTTGGAAGGTGTTAATTCCCACAAAGTCATGAGATCGGTGTGCAGTTAGCCGTTGGTCCTTTATTGTAGCTGGTATTTTATTGCCGGGCCCAGATGTCTTATCGTTCACAATATGGGAAAACGATGTTTCATTTTTTTTGGAACAACTGAAGGAATTAAAAGTGTGTCTTTCACTCCCTTCTCCAACTCTCTCCGACTTAACACATATCACTTCTCTGTCACATCTCTATCTTCTCTAATTAATTTCCAAACTTTTCCTTTTATTGTAAACTTTTCGTTCCAGTGGACATTACGTCATGACGATGATCTTTTCGTTGAGGTCCATTTCCTGAGGGATTTCTTTTATTGGCTATTAGTTTCTATTGTTTTTTCTCTCCTATCTGACCTTTATCTATACATTTTGAAATGCCCAAAGGCTAGGTTACTTTTAAGTAATTAAAATAATCATTTCCATTTTACAATAGCATTAATTAATTTATTGTACACTGTTTTTATCTTTAAATCTTTCAAGTCTTTTTCTTAATATTTAGTTTTAAAACTTTTTCTTTTTTTAAATAAAGTTTTCTTTTAATAATTTTTAATCTGTGCGATTTTATATATTAGAGTTTAGATGATTTTTAATTCTTAAAAAAGTTTTTATTTGCGAACTTTTATTTTTGGATGTCTAATTTAAAAAAAAAAAATTTAACGGCGTATGTGCCCGTTACAATATATAAGCTTCAAATAAGTTTTTTATTGTTTATAGATTTACTTCTAAATGCATTTTTTAAATAACAACCATGAGATTATGATTGTTACCATGGTGATAAATTTGCTAGTCCCAGAAAACTGATTTCGTCAGTGCATCTAACGTATTTATCAGGATTTGATTTGGGTTTTATTTTGAATACTTTTACTATAAGCTTTAATAATGGAATGGCTTCCATTTTCATTAATTTTATTGTAAGCCTTAGTAATTTACTCTCATGCTTTAGCAGTGATTAATATCATCAAAATAAAAAAATGTTGCATCCATTGTGAATTGAATACATTATCAAGTGATAAAATCAGACAACAAAAAAATCCTATACTTGATTAATGAATGTAAGAATTGCTGTTTCATCATTCATTAATATTTGATAGAATGTTGCTTATAAATTCAGTTTAGCATATATACAAACTTCCTTTCCTATAATATCCCTAGGGTTTCAAATCTTTGGGAGTCAGGTACTTATCCATTTTTAGAAATTTGTTAATTACTATATTACAATAATTCCTGCAAAAACCTTTAAAAATACTATTTTGGTAAAACATTCTGATTCAAACACAAGCATTAATATATCATGATTAGTAATTTATTCATTGCTATTTTTTTAAAGCATATGGAACTAACTATTCAAGACTTAAACATTATAGAAATAGTATCTTCATTTAATAGTAATCCTTTGATTGCAAACATTTTTATTCTGGTGAAAATAATTCTGACAATGTGATTTGAAAGATATGAATTACTCCCAGAATTGATAGTATTTCACTTTCTACCACATAAAACATTAAGAGACATTTCATAGATTCAAATGCTAAGAGAACTTTTAACTTCTTTAAATACCATGATTTGTTTTCTAGTTATCCATAATCTTCATCCACTATTTACTGATAGATTAATGTTTCAATATCTTTTACTGTTTTAATTTTAACATTTTATATGTTAACATAACTTTTATACAATAATTTCTGATAAGTTTAATTTCACATTTAAGTTTATTAATTGTAATTATATACATTATTGTCATTTTTTTTCTCACATTTTAGATGAATTTTGTTTATTTTCTTCATAAAAAGCTTCTTGGAATTACTTGTTCTTTTTCTCTTTACTTAATATAGTTTTTTAGTAGTATATGGCTTGTCAGCCATATTTTATTTTCTAGTTTTTATTCATCACTATGAAATGTTTACATCATTTAAAAAAATTTGTAATGTTTTGACAGTAATTCATAAATTATGTATTTTTTGGCTGTTTCTTTCCCAAGTCACAACTATTTCTATAAAAGCTGTTGCCCAAGATGATTATTAGAAATTCTTGTAAAGTTGTTTTAAAAACACCTTTCAAGAAAGCCACAATTAAACAATGTAATGTGGTAAAACTGGAATCAAACATGAATAATTTCTCAGTATATTATAATTTGTATTATCTAGTTTAGAAGCCTCATATAGATGACGTATATTCACAATGATTTTCATTAAATAAAATAAAGTTGAGAGTTTTACTTCATCATCCTTGATATTCACAAAGACTTTATCTTGTGTTTGGAAAGAGAATATTCATTTATAGTTTAAAAATCCACAAAGCGCATGAGCATTAGCTTAATAGCTAATTATTAATATTAGTTTATAAAACATAGCACTATATAAAATAAATATCTTATTAATATCTTTGTGTAATGACCATTCTATTGGGTCTGTAATATAAAATGTTATTTATTTGACTAAAGGCATGTTTTTGTTATATTTCTCCTTTTGCCAAAAAAAATTTTTACAACATAAATTTCACTGACTGAATTAAATATAATTTTACTAATAGACTTGAATTAATTATTTTTAAAAATATTTCTATTTACATATACTTATAAAAAAATATGGTCATTCTAACATCCCCCCCCCCAACCAAAAAAAAAAACTTTTATAAATCAGTTTTATTATAACTACATAAACCAATTTGCATTCCACAAATATATCCACATATAGAACATATATTTTTCTCATAATTTGATATTTTGTGATGCTATTAATTTCTTCAACATTGATTGCACTTTGTAATAATCATTACAAAAAAAACAGAGTCTGCTTCTTCCATAAAAACTATGCTCATGTTTACCATAAGCGACTTTTTAGGAAGTCTTACATTATTCATTTGCTTTACATGTCCAATACCATGAAAATGTGAATTTATAGTATCACATGCAGGGAAAGGATGGTAAAAGAATTTTTTTATATAAAAAATATAATCCTACTCTAAATAGAATTAATGGAGTAGATAAGGAATCTAAATTAATGTATAATTAAAATAAATGCTTAATGGGTTTAGGTAAATTGTTAGAAGTTTTTTTGTATAAAAGAGAGAGAGAGAGAGAAAATGTTTATATTTGTTTTATATTCATTTAAAGATATAGTTTAGGAATGTAGTTTTAAGATGGGTTTTAGATAAAATTTAAAAGGGGGAGGTTTTTGGAAATTAGAATTGGTATTTAAATTTGTATAGAAAGTTTCTTGGATGATTTTAAGACAGATTTGTAATTAAATAATGTAAAAGAAAGAGTAATAAAATATAGCAGTGGGAGAGAGATGTAAGTAAAATATATTTATATATGTTTAATATGTTTGTTACTGTTTATGTTAATGTAAGAGGAAGTTTTTATGTAATTGAAGTTTATTTATTGATATGTATTTAATATTGTTGTTGCAGATCCTTGAAAATGACTGTATGAGATAAAAACAGTTGAAATGTTGGAGTTTTGTATTATATAAATATATATATATGTTCAGTATTGAGATAAAAAAATAAAGTTTTTGAAAAGAAAAAGATGGATTTTTTATTTGTTGATATTATTGTAGAACATATATATTTTAAAAGAAAAAGTGGATGTACCTTTGCTGTGTTATTATATATGATAAAATAAATAATAAAAATGACTAAATCTGAATCCATCAGATAAATTTTCTATTTAAACGTATTGTTAATTACTGATATATTATCAATGAAGCCTGATAAAAAACGAACTGCTTATAATTCTCATTTGACGAACTCGGTATTATTTTCAAAATTGTTTTCTGAATGCAAAATAGTATTAAAATTATAGCACAAACTGAAAGAAATCTGAAGACAAGCTCCCAAATAAAATTAGACACTTAGAAATCACCCATTTGCAATCTGCATTATTTAATCAGAAAATAACATCTTTATCAGTACTCTTTATAAAAAATGAATTATTAAAATAACTGACGTTAAAAATTACAGCATCAGAAAATTTGCAAATAAAAATTAATCATATATGCCGAATGTGATTTTTATATAAAAGATTCATGATACTTTATGATTTCAAGTATTATTTAATAAATTTATTTTTATTTTTAAAATTTTTTGTTTATAACTTTGTAAAAGAAAATTTAAAGTATCTTCTTTATGAAATTTTGTTTTCTTCTCAATACCTAATGTTGTTAACTCTATTTTCATAGACCTTATGCATTCCGTCTATATATAACAAAAAGCCATTCTGCCATCGATAGGATCGAATTTTGAAATTTTTAATGAAATCATTATTTATTTATAACTTGAAATGCTTATCAAAAAAGACTCATTAAAATTTAGTATTATTTTTCAATTACAAATATACCAATTTAAAACTTATGAGAATAATCAAAATAATATTATAATTCACTTTTCACGTAACCCCGATGATATATTATTTATAAATTGAATTTATAAAAATTGTACAAATAATAAAATGTGACGAATCTAAATTTTTTTTCCTTTTTAAATTTAATAAACATACATAAGATATTTATTTATCTAACGTTGTGTTTTTAATTCTCAACATGCGCTGCATACAAATCGCAGTTTATATTTAACACTAATGTTTACTGAAAATGATAATTGTCTGCGATGAGATGTATTTCTCTACCTTGAAATCTAAAAAAATATTAGTCTTAGAAACTTGAATTCCTATCTTTCTCTAGATTTTGTAGTGCATTAGAAGCAAATATAAATTAGTAATTTTTTCATACGCACAACAGACATAATATTACTATGACTGGATTCCAAGAATGTAAGGGAAATAGTGGCTTCAGCGAGAAATGCAAATTCTTATTTTGAATACGTAAATCAGATTTAAAGAATTACACAGCAAGTAATAACAGTAAATATTTAATATAGATAGACGAAATATCTGCCTTTATTAATAAAAATAACCATTCTCGTTTGATTTTAAAACTTTTTATTGACACGCCAATAATGTTCGCGGGCAATTTTTTTGATTAATGACAAAATCTAAAGAATCACGCATAGTTTTAAACTTTTTCCCCAGCCGTGAAGCAAAAAAAAGTATTGTCAACTGTTTATATGTGATAGTATATATCAGGGGTGACCAAGACGTCGACTGCTCGGTCTTTGAAAATCGACCGCGAAGCTGATGTGAACATTAACAAATTATAGTGATAAAATCAGAGTTGATTTGAATATAAAAAAAGTAAAAATTCAAAATTATTCTCGTTTAAAAATACTTAAATAATACCTGTTGCTATTGTGCAAAAATAAAACCAGGTTGGAAGAAGGTGGAAAGAATTAAATTATTTTTGTGTAATGCTAGAGCTAAAATTCTTAGAAATATTTAATTTCTATTTTCCTGAGGAGAAATGAAAATAATTTGTCCTGGAGAAACAAGTATTTTACAAAGACGTTGTGAACTTTTTAAAATACTTAATCTAGCTAGTGAATAATCCCAAGGAGATTTAAAAGAAAACAGGACTTTTCCTATCTACAAAAGAAATATGTATTAAAGCAAAAAACAAACTTTGTCTACTTATTATAAAGACTTACAGAGAAAATGTGGGGATTTTCCAAGGCACAGAAATAGAGGACTTTTGTAAAATATTATTTTTGTTATGTATTTTTTTACTCTAGCAAATTTTTGATGCAACACTAGGAGGGGCATGTGTTTTAAATTTCCTTACTTGTCCTTACTTATTAATTATACAAGTGAATCAAAAAATATAAAAATCAAAAAATAAATTCAGGATGTTGCATTTTGGTAAAATTATTGATTGATTAACTTTAATTTTGTATAAGGTATAAAGCCATGTTTAATTACTCCAGAAAAAAGAAAACAGAAAGAAAGTTAAAAATAGAAAAGTATTTTAAGTAAAGAGCAATGAAAAAAGAGAGTGGAAGAATAAAATGGGAATAATAATTCAGTAAATGTTTGATAGATTAATTATAGAAAAAAGATGGCATTGTTTAATTAGAGCAGAAAACTATTTTTAAAACTAAACAAAGAGTAAAGAAAAATTGTTAGTACAATTAATAACGAAAAGAGTAATTGCAGTGAAAGGAATGTGCACATATACAATTAAAGCTTAATGGATATTTTTGGTAAAAGACTTTTGTTTTATAACTAGTATTAATATTATAATTGATGATCACTATTTTCTTTGAGCTATTCCATGATAGAATTGTGATAGATGTGTGTGCAAAAAGAGCGTGTGCTTTTTACTTTTTGTGAATGCTGCTGCCAGTTGAGCATATATTGGAGTTTTGAAAAAAGATCCAGAATGAAAGCTGTCCAGAAAATTATAGTGATTTTCTGCCATGAGAATTGTTCCCAGAGACCATGCCTCTGTAGATATCAACAGCCAGATAGGGCAAAAACAGATCACTGGTCTTTTTATTTCTAAAAGCCTGATGGGCTCCAGTAGGATTGTGCAGAAAAATACTGTGAATATAAATAAACACAAAAACTTATAAGTAAAGTTTAAAAGAAAGTTATAAATAAATATAATAATAAGCGGAACGTTTTGAGGATCCATACCTCATAATCATAGCTTTCTTAAAAATATATAATAAAATATAAATAACTTGTAATTCTTTTAATTCAGGCCTAAGAATAGTGATGACTGATGTTAATCTATTATCAGCAGTGAATATTAATATTTAGGTAAAGGCGAACTTTTAGAGATGTGTTTAAAGGTTAATAAATATTTTTTCATCTTTACTAGTGATAATTTTCTTTAGACTTATTATTTTGTTATTTGTTGGCAAGTGAATACACAACAGAATTACAATGAATAAACAAGTACAAGTGTGAAAAAAAATAAAAACTTACCTCTATCATAAAGAATGGGAAGATTATTTTTTTATTATGATGAAAAACAAACGTGTATGCATTATTTGCAGTGTGCATGTGACTTTATTGAAGAAAGCCAATGTTGAAAGACATTTTCACACTATTCATAAAAATTATGAAGATGATTATCCACTGAAACAGTAAGATTCGTATTCGAATCTTAAGTTTCACCTTTTTCTGTCGTCTCTCACTGACCGGTCTATCCCGCCCAAATTTAAACTTTTTGATATCGAATTGTGTGTGTAGCAATATTAAAAATATATAAATATATGTAGAATTCAGCATAAACACGCACACATTTCGATCTCAAATTAAACGCAATAAATAGGGATAAAATAATATAATTTAGATTTCTTTTAGTTGTATAATTTTAATCATTTATTTTGGATTATAAAGTTCGTATTTATTGCTTTGTTTAAATTTCGTTTAATAATAATTCTAAAAAAATCTGATGTAATATTTAATTAAAAGTTAAAATAATCTTATGTTCCCTTTTTGTCTTTGAAATTTAAAAGCATCGGTCAGTGATAGATAATAGATTAATTAAAGAAAAATTCCCCAAAATGTAATTAGTAAATGTAAAATGTAAACAATAGAACGGCAGCTTTCTATAATTAAAACCAACAAAATGCATTGATTATCCTCAGGGCAGATTAAGTAGAACCTAAAAATATCTTAACAAAAATGTGAGAGATCAAGATAAAAAAAGAGGCCATCTTAGACTTGCTGGAGACATTCACTTAAACTTTAGCTTTGCTCTCGATCACTGAGAGTCTCCAAAATATAAAATAATTTGTTCCTGCCAAGGTATGACCGAGTAAAGCACCTAGATTATTCTCCATCGGGAGATGGCCTATCGGATGCCGAACTTTCCATTGCCCATCATAAATTCACCATGAAGATCTGCTGCCTGAAATAAATGAAAAAGCTGCTGCTGCTGTGAAATTAAATGAAATATCTAAATACAAGAAAGACTTGCCACTCGTGAACTTTTTGCTGCTAAACTAATGGAATCAGAAAACTTATAAAACAGGTACCTGTCTGTGTTCAAACTCTAGAGTACTCTAATAACATGCTATAGCTCTTCTTCATATTACTTATCTAAATTATAAAATGTAAAAACTACCATTTGTATAACTAAATTGAATAATTAATATAATGTGTAAATGTCTCTAATAATCTAGCTTACCTCACTCTATCTTTCTTGGGTGCGTATTTCTATAATCTACATTTCTATCTATAGTTATTATTTAATTATTGCATGCTCATAATTATCTCAATTTTCAAAGTTTAAATCTATGATCGCTTAAAACAATGAATGCGTGTCAAAATTTCATTAATATTTACTTTCCTAAATAACTTAACTTTCATATAAATCGATACGCATTCAATGCTTCATTTATTGTAATGCAGGGGTCTACAACTTCGCAAATGGCTGGCATATTAGTTGTAATAACTCCCAGTTTATATATGTTTTGTATTTATTAAATCTAATGAATAATTCTAGAAAATCACATTTCTTTGAGAGTCGCCAGAGTTCTTTAGTAAATGTTGATAATGTAGGGCCGAGTCAGAAACCTATTTAAATCTCATCATAATCGTTTATACAATATACATGTGTTACGTTTTAGAGATGCGATGATCTATTCCGCCGTAAATATTCCGGATTCTTCAGGGTTGAAATTAACCCGTCGTCCTACACAAGCGGGCATAATGGGTGCTCCCGTAGGACTTGACGTCATGCAGCCAGCCGGAAAAACTGCGACATGGACCGCTTGTCCCTGGTTATGCTTGTGACACCTTACTTCATCGGGCCGAGGCAGAGACCAGCCCGACATTCTTATAAACCCATTCACGGCATTGCAGTTTCAATATACTGCCATTCCATATCGCCTTTCTAAAGTGTACCACATGTTCCTTTACTTAGTTTATTATTCTATATATCACTCCGCCTCTGCATTATCTTCATAATTCACTCTCAAATAAATGTTTGCCCTTAGTTATAAATAAATATTTTAATTAAATAAATGTCTGCCGTTACTCTTATAACCCATACTTTAGACTCTTGCATTGCAAAGGTATAAATCCCTCCAGGCATGCATTAGAAATACTTACCCGAGAATTTTAGGTAGCTAGATTACACCCTCAAATAAATGAATTCCTTTTGTAAACAAATAAATAATGTATTCTTTAAAACATAATCATGTTGCAAATCCCGCTACTGAAGCTGTTAGTCCATAAAATATTATTAGTAAATGATCTTATTAAAATATATTAATAAATAATTTTAAACTATACGTCTGCAGCTACGTTTCATTTATTCGATACCCATTCTATATAATATTTCCTCGATTACGTAAATATGAATGTTTAATTAATATTAGTTTGATTATTGGCTAACTCGAGAATAAAATCATGAATCTCTTGCATATCCCTGACCACCGTGCCTAAGGAAATATTTACTAATGTCGCATCAGATGCGTTGTTTTGTGGATTGTATTGTGGAACCGATAAACTATGTTTGAACTCAGTAACATGGGTGGCTTCGCTGCCTCGATGGTGCTGCTTTCTGTGTGGTGGTCGAATTCTGCACTATGTTTACGAGTCACACATTTTCTGACTTACATTACGAAGCACTTTAAGAAAAGCTAAAGTATATTAGCTAAAGACACAACTCACTACACAGCAAAATCTTTTTGTCAAGTACAATGCAAGCTCAAATACTGCTACAATTGCAATATTCAAAGTCTCTGAAACTTTAATTAAACATATTAAGTCATTTCAAGAATGAACAAATATGGAAAGAAGCCTTCATCAAAGCTGGTGAAGTATTATTTGAAAATTTTAAGAATAAATCTGAAATAATGACTTCTATCACCAATATCATTATCACGAAACAATCATGCAAAGGACAGAAGAAACTAGTTGAAATCTTGGAAGAGATTTTACATAAAAACAACTTTTTATCACTACAGTTTGACAAATCTATTGATTACACAGGTACTGCGCAATTATGTATTTTTATTCACATAGTTTTTGAGATATGTCAGCCACAGAAGAATTATTAACAATTCAAAAAAAAGACGAGAGGTCAAGATATCTATGATTTATTCAAGAATTACATTGTACAAACGAATTTTCCACTAACTTAAATATAGAACTACAAGGAAAAGATAAAACAATAATAATTATGATAAGCACTTTGAAGTCATTCAAGGAAAAATTAAGTAAGCTTGTAATACAACTGAAGCATCATGAATTAAAACATCTCAGAAATATGAATGAAAAGTCTAAAAATAGAAAGAATATAATCTACAATAAATATGTTGAAAGTATATTATTTCTCATAAAGGAATTTGAAGGGAAGATTTGTGGGATTTGACAAACTTGAAGATATTACTAGTTTTTTTTATTCATTTAATGTTAACATCAATATCAAAGATATCACTATGAAATTTAATGAATTTGTACATACAAATTCAGTGGGTCTCTAGAAGAAATAGTAAATATGAAATATGATATACATTTAAAATCAATGGCTTCAAATGAGAGCTTCTAGACATTAATAAGCAGGGATAAATAACCAAATATTTGGAGAGTTGCTACATATTTCAATGCATTTTTTGCTTCAACATATTTCTACAAATCAGCATTTTCTTGCATGAATACAATTAAAACTAAACATAGGTAGCAATTATCAGATCTACATTTAGAATCATGTTTATGAATTATATTAAGTTCATACGAGATAAATTTTGACAATCTTGCCAAAACTATGCAATACTAACTGTCATCAAAATACAAAAATTATTATTTTTACTTTGTAATTTTTTTTGTGTAAAATTTGCATCTAATTTATTTTAATACAATTTTTTTTTTTTTCTTGAATTTTGTTTTAATTCAGGACCAGCTCTAGAAAATTATTTATAGGTAATTTAATAATTGTTATTAAATAAATATTTTATTAAGCAACATGGACAAATTGTAATATGAGGGAGCTGAGGTAGTTTAATAGTAGTCATAGTAAAATCTCTTCAACTGTTTGTATCTTAATAGAAAAAAAATTCATCAGTTTGTATTTTGTAAAAACATCATCAATATTTGCGAGTACCTAAAAAGCCCTTATAAAAAAAAAAACACGAATTCCTAATTACATTCTAAAAAACTAGGACTTCGAACCATTATTTTTTTCCATTCCTGCAACAACAACATTTTTTTTCTGGTTTCTAGTCAAAGCCCCCAAAAAAAACAGTTGCCCTCAGGTACACTTTCATCAAAAAAGTAGTTCCCAACATCTAAAAGTTTGGCCATCCCTGATATATATTGTAAATAAATTAACATTCATATCTGAAAAGGCTAAAACTTATTGCTAGTGATCTTAGTTCACAAATTAATCAAGCCAGTTTAACATTTCATATATTATTGTAAATTAAATAAGTGATGACAATAATTTTAAAAACATGTCAAGACTTTCTTTAGCCATTTCAGAGTTGTTGCTATCATGGGATCATTATAAACAATTTTATAATTCATGTTAGAAATATCGTCATTGAAATAACAAACAATAGACATTTTGTCATAAAAATAAAAAATAATTAAAAACATTTTTTTTTGAGAGTTAACAAGTAAACACTTTTACTTATACTCACACGCAGATTTGAATAAAGATTAGCATATTTTATATATATTTTAATAACTACATTACTTTCTATTGTTAATTCTATTTGTTGATTATCATAACTGCATATGTGTGTATTAAAAATATATAAAGTATATTGTTTTACTTATTTTTGTTGATGTTTTAATATTTACAATTTTTACATTAAATTATGGGATAGCTATACTCAATCATAATGTGTATACATATATATATATGCATGCTAAAATGCCTGCTGTATATATGTGTTTAAAGCATATATTGGATTGACAATTGTCTGGAAATTTTAATATTGAGATGAAAGTTTGGAAACAAATATGAATTGATTTCACTTTATTATATATATATATTTAAAATAAAATACTATATATTTCAGAATGTGCAAAACTGCAACCTTAATTTATAGATTAAATACAGAGTTTATCAAATATATTTTTCATGAATATTATTTATATTACAAAAGATTAAATCAAAATATAGTGCATTTTATCTTGTATTCTTTCCATTATTTGTTTTAATACATGTGAATATTAAATTAAAGAAGTATTAGAAGACAATATGTTATTTTTATGAAAACTTTTATTTAACATAGAAACAGATTGTTAAGGTACATTTTGCAAACAAAAATTAACACATTTCCAACAAATGGATTTCCTTCAAATATTGTACATACATTAAAAAATGATGAAAATGCCATATGAAAATGAAATATTTTACAGTTGTCTTCTCATTGGCTTAGTGTAGCACTGTTTGCAGTCTGAATTTCAAACACAGTATCAGTACAGTAATTTTTTAGTAATGTACATGACAGGCTGCTAGACTAAGAATGGTTAACAATGAATTAAAATAGAAATAAAAGCTAGTCATGATTTTTGTTGATTGTGAAGGTTTCTTTTTTACACTTTTTTCATAAATAAAATAATATTGGAATTCATTTTAATATGCATGAATTTCTTTTCAAATGATGCAAAGATTGCAACAATGTTATTATCCTTTATTTTAATTAAAACTAGATTGCAATTATGAAAAAAATCAAAATACTAAAAGATTAAAAATAAAATATATGTAAAAAATATTTTATAATAAATGCTTTTACTTGCAGTAGACTAAAAAAAAATATTTTTTCCAACCATAATTGGGTTTTTTATATTTAATTTAAAATATAAACCCTAATTAAGATTGAAGAAAACAATTGTTTTTGTTTTTTAGGGCATAATAAATATAACTATTTATTATAAAATATTTAAATAATAAGTGAAATAATGCTTAAAGCTAATTGGGATAATTAGAAACCACCAGTAACCACATAAACACTCACAGTAAGGATAGTAATCAATATTTCTCACTGCTGTCAAGGCAACCTTCTCACCTTTTAATAGCAAGAATGGAAATCCATTCTTACTAATGGTCCATTGAGTATATATGGACACTTAAAGATTGCAACTTGACTACAGAGTATGAAATATTGATACAATGAAGTTTAAAATAAATCTCTTTAAACATGAAATAGACATGTCACTGTAATGCAGACTAATAAATAGTCAATTATAACATTACAAACTGCAATACTTTTAAATTGCTCATGTATTATTTAAATAATAAGTGAAATAATGCTTAAAGCTAATTGGTATAATTAGTAACCATTAGAAACCACCAGCAACCACATAAACACTCACAGTAAGGATAGTAATCAATATTTCTCACTGCTGTCAAGGCAACCTTCTCACCTTTTAATTATCTCAATTAGCTTTAAGCATTATTTCACTTATTATTTAAATAATACATGAGAAATTTAAAAGTATTGCAGTTTGTAATGTTATAATTGACTATTTATTAGTCTGCATTACAGTGAAATGTTTATTTCATGTTTAAAGAGGTTTATTTAAACTTCATTGTATCAATCTTTAAGTGTCCATACATATTCAATGGACCATTAGTAAGAATGGATTTTCATTCTCGCTATTAAAAGGTGAGAAGGTTGCCTTGACAGCAGTGAGAAATATTGATTACTATCCTTATTGTGAATGTTTATGTGATTACTGGTGGTTTCTAATGGTTATAAAATATTTGTACATATATTTTCTTTTGTCAATTAAGCCTTAAAAAATTATTTGAATAACATGTGAACTGCTACTTTTTAAATTGGTTTGATTTATAGTAAACAAAATTCTTAAAACAGGCAAAACTCTCCATACAGTATTGCCACTCAGTGCAAGCCAGAGTAATCAATGGATGCCAGAAAGGTTTGTGCATAAAATCCCTATCTAGTGCCTACTCATTCAATATCCATCCCCAGACTAGTTTCTGGCTTGTGGCCTTGGTCAGTGAGGAGCCTCAAATCTGAGAGCACTTGATGCAGTGCTATCAGATCCAAGGCTCCTCACTGACGAAGGCCACAAGCCAGAAACTAGTGTGGGGATATTGGATGAGTGCTCTCAGATCCAAGACTCCTCACTGACAAAGGTCACAAGCCAGAAACTAGTCTGGGAATTTTTTATGCACAAGCCTTATCCATTGATTACTCTGGCTTGCACTGAGTGGCAATACTGTATGGAGAGTTTTGCCTATTTTAATAACAGTTATAAGCAAGCATAAGAAATGGTGATCATGAGATGTTTAAACAAAATTCTTACGAAAAAATACTTTTTTTATAATATTCAATATAAAAATAATACTTTACATTTTTTTTTTATTAATAACAATTTTTATTTGTACTGATTACAGAAAAAACACATTTTTTTAATACATTCAAAATTAGACATTTCACTATAAAATATATTTATTTCTAACTAATATCATTTATGTACATATAAAATTAACATTTTTTGTTTTTTCTAATATTCATTTTTTATTATATTCATATGTGCATACTTATATTCAATGCTTTTTTTCTGCTATATTATTTTAAATAGTACACTGTGGTTACAAAAAGTCATATACAAATAACCTGCAACAAATAGTTGCAAATATTATTTATGTTAAAATTTTTTTCCAGTTTTCATCATCAAAATTTCTGCTTAACTAAGCCTTTATCAGAGTAATTATTTTTCTTGAAGACTAAGAGATTACTTAGGCAGCCCAGATTTATAATTTTGTGTCATTCTTGGAATATAAAATACATGAATTCAATCTATAAAGCACTCTAGAAAATGGGTGATAAAGTATTAGTTATCATACAATGGACAACTTTGCAATTGCAAATAATAATAATATAAATCTTACAGAATTAATTTTAAAAAACTTTCCTTCATCATCTGTATCAAACAACTACAAACCACAACCTAGAGAGAATTAGCAAGAATCCATTTTAATTTAATTTTGAGATCTAATACTAAAATTAAAATTGTCAGGATTTAGAATAAATAAGTACACAAAGAATTATTTTTTTAGTCAAATAGAAACTGTAATCAAGTCCACTTTTTATACAAATTTTGCTATGAAATGCTTTATTTGAAAATGATAAATTATACAATCATTAATGTGTTCTTTTTACTTAATCATTGAAGCTATAGAAATATATTGTAGTAAGATAGAAACTCTATCCCTTTTATTGTAAATCTTAAATTTCAATATGTATGTAGCTCAATCAGTTATATATATTATTATTTTAAAAGTGATTAGATAATGATTGCGCATTTCAAATGAGTTTTTTTTCTCTACTCGAAGAAACCATCTAGGTTGAGAAATCATTGTTCACTACATGGCAGCGCAATTTAAGTCCCATTTGTAGATCAATTAATAATTATATAAGCATGTTGATGTTTTGAATATCAGGCTTTTAGTTTGATAGCAAAAAAGACAATAGCCAGAAATATAAATGCACTGCTACAGACTTTAATTCCTATATGAACATTGATTAAGATAAAATGGTCCTAAATTAGAGGAAACAACAACTGCTTTTATTAAAAAATATTTATGGTAAGTAGAAACAATCAGATGTATTTTATTAGCCTTTTTCAAATAAAACTATTTTTATTTATTACATTAAAAGTTATCAATTAAAAAATGAAATGAAAACAGGTTTGAAAAACCTCTGAAAAACTCCTAAACATTAGGACTAATTTCTTATTGTTAGAATAAAATAAATCAGATTATTAACAAGTATATAAAATTTCCATAGAAATCAGCAATTTATATCTCAGAACATAAGGCACAACTTCTAGATACATTAGCATTTATTTACTTTAAGTCATTACTGAAGACAAAGGTCATTAGTTTGGAAATTTGGACTTATAATTTTATATATAATTTCCACTGATTATTCAAGTTTATAGTAAATGGATCTAGAATAGTCTTAATTTTATATATAGAGCTCGCAAAACAAGCTCTTAACAAGCTTTGAGAATATCCTCAACCCCAGACCAGTTTCTGCTTCTGGTGTTGTCAGTGAGGTGCCAGGATATTCATTAGATTAAAAATACTAGGACAAGCCCAGCACTTTATCTAATGCATAACTATTGAAAAGAAAATCTGAAATTTTCGGATGTCCATATGTCTAAAAATCCAGCTATCTAACTCAAATAGCCATACGAGACTGAACTAAGTTCAGATACACCATATTAATAGCTTTATCAATATAAAATTGCCAAAGCCTTAATAGCAAGAAATAAAATGATAAAAAATCAAGTCAGATGTCACATAACTTAATTTTAATAAATCTCGTATTTACAAATATATATGGAGCTCGCAAAACAAGCTTAACGCCAGAAGCAGAAACCGGTCTGGGTTTGAGGATATTCTCAAAGCTTGTTAAGAGATTGTTTTGCAAGCTCTATATATAACATTTGTAAATACGAGCTTTATTAAAATTAAGACATGTGACTTGATTTTTTATCATTTTAATAGTCTTAATTAAAAATTTATAGGGGGGACAGGAGAATTTAGTACAATACAAAATAATTCTTATACACAGAGAATTGACATTTTAAAAACAGTTTCTATTTAAATTTCTTTATCATACAACAAAAAAATGATCATCTTCACGCTATTCTATCCCTTGTTCTACTTCTCAACACCATTTGTCTAACTCTTGCTTTTATCCATTTCTTCTAACATAATTACTTAATTTACATTCAATGAAATAATCACCCAATTCAATTCTTTCTTTTCATGTATTTTTTATCAAATAATATTTTTTTCACTAACAATTTTCAAAAAATTCAACCTATAAGCTTTAAAGTTTCTTATTTTTTCTAAACTGACCAAATTAAATATTCATATAACTTTTTTTAAAATCTAATTTTAAATACTTAGTTTATTCAGCTATTATATTCTCATTCTAATTTCTTATTATTATGTCTGTGATGAATAATTCATTTTCCTACATGTTTAAAAAAAGTCACTTGCAATATAATTCATTGTAGGCTGATCTTCAAAATCAATCAGGTGAATCTGAAAATTATTCATGCTAATTAATTAGGTGTTTAACTATAATATGGTACTAATTGGTTTATCATCTTAAATTGTGAATTTCTTTTTGTAAATAAATGTAGCAGATTCTAGCAGATAGATGAATTTTTTGTATTACACAAATTTTTAATAAATTATTTCTGTTTATGGTAAAAAATAAAATTTTGTATTTTTTTGAATTCTGAAAGATTTTTCCAATATTATCATATAATAAAAATTAAATTATATTAACTGTACAAGAATTTCAAGGGTGTCATAATCAGTAAAATGACTAGCTTCATGACTTCTCATAATACTGTTTTCAACATCTTTGTAATCACACAAATGACATTTAAACATTTCTAAATTATGCATACTTTTTGGTAAGAAATTCATTTCTTGTTTTTGCTCAAAGTTTAGAGAATAATAAAAAGTCACATGTGCATATTTTTTATGTTTTATCAAATCACTATGAGAACTAGCTTTGTAATCACAAAAGCTGCAGTGGAAAGAAGTTACTCCAATATGCATTTTTTCATGCATTTTTAAGTTGGTTCTCTGAGCACTACTATAATTACAAAAAGTACAGCGGTAAGGTTTTTCTCCAGTATGAGTTCTTTCATGTACTTTTCTATAAGACACATCAGCAGTTTTGTAATCACAAAAGTGGCACTGGAAAGGCTTTTCTCCTTTATGTGTTCTTTCATGCCTTTTTAAACTACTTTTTAGTGTAGTTTCATGATTACAAAAATTGCAATGAAACGGTTTTTCACCCGTGTGAGTATATTCATGATTTTTTAAACGTTTTTTGTCAGTAGCTTTGTAATCGCACAAGCCACACTGAAATGGTTTTTCACTAGTATGAGAATATTCATGAATTTTTAAACGATTTTTTTCAGTAGTCTTGTAATCACAGACAGTACATTGGAACGGTTTTTCTATAGCATGTGACCTTTCATGTTGCTGAAAATTACTTTTAATGGCCGTCTTGTAATCACATTTATAACAGTGGAAAGGTTTATCCTTAGAATGTCGTTTTTCATGTACTTGTAAACAATATTTAATAGCAGTTTTGTAATCACACATATTACAATGAAATGGTTTTTCGCCAGTATGTATCTTTTCGTGAATTTTTATTCTGCATTTAACAGACGTCATAAAATCACATAAGTTGCACTGGAAAGGTTTTTCTCCTGTATGGATTCTTTCATGAAGAACTAATCTGTGTTTGACAGCAGTCTTATAATCACAAGATTTGCAATGAAAAGGTTTCTCTCCCGTGTGTATTCTTTCATGAATTTGTAAGTTACTTTTATGAGCAGCATTATAGCTGCAAAATGTGCATTGGAAAGGTTTCTCTCCAGTGTGATTCCTTCTGTGTATTATTAAACATGATAAATCAGCAGTTTTGTAATCACAAACGCTGCAGTATAAAGGTTTTTCTCCAGTATGTATTCTTAAATGTCTTTTTAAACTACTTTTTGCTGCAGTTTTATAATCACAAAAATTGCAAAGGAACGGTTTTTCACCAGTGTGAGTAAATAAGTGAATTTTTAAATGACTTTTATCAGTAGTCTTATAATCACACAAGCTACATTGAAATGGCTTTTCACCTGCATGAATTCTTTCGTGCTTTTGAAAATTATATTTTATTGCGGTCTTGTAATCACATAAATTACAATGAAATGATTTTTCTATAGTATGCATACTTTCATGAACTTTCATCTGATCCTTAACAGCAGTTATATAATTACATAAGCTGCATTGAAAAGATTTTTCTCCTATATGAATTCTTTCATGAACTTTTAATTTATGTTTAATACCAGTCTTATAATCACATAATATGCAATGGTAAGATTTTTCTCCTGAGTGCATACTTCATGGAATTTCAAGCTATATTTTGTAGCATTTAGTCTTATAATACTCAAGCTGCAAAGATAAATGTTTTCTTCAGAATAAATATTTTCATGAATTTTCAAATATTTTTGTCAATCGTCTGATAATTACCCATACAGAACTAATGATTTTTCTCCAGAATGTGTTCTTTCATGCATTTTAAAATTATATTTTTCCCAGCAATTTTAATAATGACATAAACTACATTTGGAGAATTTTCCTCTAGTTTGCAATCTTTGATGAATTTTTAATTTGTTTAGCTGGCTTTATTATAATCACACAAGCTGCAATGGAAAACTTTTCCCCCTGGATTTCTTCTTTCATTCATTTTAAAACTATTTAAGTAATTCTATAGTCACACATATTGCCTTGTATGTTTTCTTTCATACACTTTAAGATTTCTTTTTGCAGGAGTTTTATAAACAATTTCCACAGGAAGAATTATTTTACAAAAGTTAAATTCATGAATGTGTGCAAGTTTGAAATCATATGGTTACTAATTGTGTAGTTTTTTCTACTGTATATTTTTGTTCATTTTCAAACACTTAATGCAATCATTTATTAATCTTATCAGACATTTTATGTTTTCACTCTTGAATTTTTTAAAATCTCATCTAAATTTTTTCAATTTCTGCAAAAATATTCCAATTGAAATCCACACTTAAACAGGTATTTTTAAAAATATTTATATACAATAACGTAATTTTCAATTATTATTATTTGAAGGAGTGTTTTTTAATATATATATTCGTACGTAATTTTAAGGTGTAATATTTTTTCCATTAAATTATTAAAAATATTAAGTAGGAAATAATTTTTTTTTGGATGAATGTTACTGCATGCTCATTTTAACAAGGATTAAAGTTGACGTTATTTTAGATTTAATAAGATAATTTAGTATTAATATTACTAACTTAGGAAACAAAGATATTTAAAAATATTGGGATATTTCACTTAAAATCACATCTGGTTATGATTAATAGTCTGCCACCAATTTTAATAACTGATATTCACTATAGCTACAAAAATTTAATTTCATTATTTATACTCTCAATATTTTGAAGTAACAATCTTGTTATCTCCTTGGTATATCAAAAGATTTAAAATTTTAATCAATTATTTTTATTTTCTATTAACTTTTAACTAAGCAAAATTTTAATGTTATTTATTATACAACATCTCGAAGAATTATTTATATATGAATATTTTGTCTGTAAAATGATACAGCTATTATATGTCATAAAACTATTGCTGTGAATGATTATAGTGATTTTAGTAAATGAATCGGCAATTTATGGAAATATTAATACATTTCTTCTATAAACATAGATTATATAATTCATAGTGATTACTAATAAAGTTGATACCAAACTGCAATCAAGATTATACAAATATACATTGAAAATCATCAGCACTTTACTTTATCAGACTTTTAACAATAAATTGAAATAAGTCATTGAAGATAAGTTTAACCAATAAAGAACATATGTTTCAGCTTCTGTTATTAAAACAATGAAATTTGATGTTTTAGAATTCCAGTTTTTTAATGTTAATTACTGTCAACCTAAATAGAACAAAATAAATAAATAAATATAAATTAATACATAAAGCAAGACTAAAAATTTTATACATGGGAGAATATAAAATGTTATTTTAAAAAATATGCTTTTAATATATTTGCATTAAAATAGAAAGTAATATGCATACATAAATTATTAAGTTATACAGAGAATAAAATGTCTAGTAAAGTTCAAAGATAGAAAAAAAACTTCTTGACATTAACATGCTAATATAATGCTAAAATATTCACAAAACTTAAAGCATTACAATGCTAGGCATTTATAAATATATAATCCAAAATCCCAAATATCAAAAAATAAAATAGAAAAAGTACACTAACTTATATATTAAAAACAATTGAGAATGCAAAATATACTTAAAAAATACTTTGCTTTACATAGTTGGCACATCTAATTATAAAATGCCTTTAGAAAAATAAAAGTTGGATTTTTTTATATAGAAAATAAAAGAATTATAAATAGCATTTTCATAGATTCTTTTAAAAAAATTCCTAAATAACTAGTTTATTTAAAATTTACAAAAGTTCCAAATTTGTATGCTAAAGCCCTCTGTAGATTAATAATTTAAAAATAAAACTGTTATTAAATTAACTATTTACTATGTTTGTAATAAAAATATCAATTAAAATAATAAATTTTCAACTTTTTTTTATAAAAATCAAAAATTGATTATCATTTAAATCAAGCAAAAAAAATTTTGAAATAATAGTCAGATAATTATTACTTGATAAACAACTTATATAGTAAACATTTTAAAATGTCAAGAAAACAATAAACATCAAATCCATTATTTCTTTTTAAAAAACTTACCATTGCTGGTAAAAACAAATGGTCAAATATTTCAAGTTTCTGAAAGATAAAAAAAATTCAATAATTACTATTTTCAATAAAAAGTTTCAATAAATATTTAATACTCATTAGACAAACAAAAGTATAAATAAAATAATAAGAATTGAATTTATTACTAAAAATACACATATAAAATCTACTATTACATATTAAAACAAAAATTTTCATGCACAGTCTTAAACATGAATATTAAAAATATTGAAAAATTAATGTTTGCCATTAAATACTATTTAACAAACAATTTAATAATAAACAAAGGAAAAATTATTCTTAAAACTAATTTTAACTTTATTTTAGAAATGATAGTAAGTTTAATTACTAATAAAAACAACTTATAATAGTCACTCTTTTATAACAAAAAAAAAATGTTATATTGATTTAACATTAAAAAAATAATAAGTATAGAAATGGTAGAGGGGAGGATTTTAAAACTCAAGGTCCAAAGATCATTGCACAAGACCATTACTTTTGGTGCTTAAATTTCATGTGAATAACATAATACCAAATTATTTGATTACTTTGCCTTTCCTGGTTTAATGCAATGATAGCATAACAGATTCCTCATGATAAACTAATTTATTATCATTATTATTTCTTTAATGTTAAATCAATATAACATCAAGAGTCAAATAATGTAATCACAAAATAAAAATAATCACATATCAACAATAAAGCATGTTAAAAATATTTTTATTTTTTAACATTTAAAAATGACAAATATTTTTGAGTGCTGTATATATATTAGCATTTAAATAATCAGAAGGATATTAAATATTCTGATGTTTGAATTGATGAAAATATAGATCCCCACTTCAAAACAAACAAACAAACTTGTCAATGGTAGCCAAAATTTACAGAACAGAAAACCAAGACACCACAATACAGAGTATACAATTTTTTTTATTGTTTATAAGAATAGCAATAAAAAAATTATGATACACTTAGTGTTACAAAGTGGAAACACAAATTATAAAAAAACAATATGCACTGATTTATTTGAATGCAGCATCTGAAATAAATAATATGATTCAATGTTATAAAGTGCTATTAAAATGTGTAAACCAGAAGATCCACTATTTTCAATTGTTGATATATCACATTATTTTGATTCATATTTTTGACTGGACTGAATTTATTTAATTTTTTTTTTTCATTGCAAATCAATTCATGAAAAGCTGTTATATATTATATTTTGGAAGTAGAGAATTGATTTTATTATATTGTCTGAGAACCTGTTTCATGTTTCGGTCCACAACAAATTTATTAATAGAAAAATTCTTTTGATAGAAATATTGAAAGAGTTTTATCATGAATATGAGAAGTTTCATTGATATATTTTCATTTTTAAAATAGCTAATGATTTCCTTTCAGCTTTCTGTCAATTCAATTTTCATACCATTCAAAGTTTTCAAATAACAAAATTTGTTGAATAAAGCATCTTAACCTAAATCAGTACATGGATAAATATTATTTAAAGAATATTCAAAGTAGTTCTGTTTATCTTTTGATTATATTGATCATTGTGAAAATAAGCTTTAGTTGACTAGGCAATTGTTAATAAAAGTAAACTATAACTTGAAAGCTTTATAAAAGTCAACATAAAAAAGGAAATAATGATAGCCAGTCAGATTTTTATTCTTTCATCAACAAAATTATAACATATTCCCAATTGTTCAATTGAAAATGCTGATAAATTTTGTCAATTACAATTTGAAAATCAATTGGAAAATAATCTGTACTTGTTGGTAAAGCATTATGTACATGTGCTACACAAACAATTCTACCCAGGTTTTTTTAAGTGAATCAAACCAGTTGTGCAAGCATATTTCCATTGCCTTTTCATTTTTTTACCAATAAATTTGTATTACCAACCAACAATGCTACAATATTTTCTATCAAGTGAGATTAGTCAAGGACCTGAAAAATATGATTATTAATTGAAAGATATGTTTAAATGGGAAAATTTATCTAATTAAATACCTTTATATGTAGTTCTGACCCTATATTATTAGAATTATGAACCATTTTTAAATTGATCTTTTAATATAATACATTTTATTTCTTTAGTCTCTTTATTTGTTCCTTTGTCCAGAGAAAAAAAAGCTCAAAATCATGGCTTAAGATTTTACTTGCAAATTTTTTATTGTGCAATCTATTGACTAAAAAGTGTGATTACATATTTCTGCTTACTTGCTGCAAACATTTCTTCTCTCTTCATACATTTTTTATTAAAAATTTTTCATTTTTTCCCTAAAGCCATTTTAACTGTGACTTGCTTAAGCTTTTATAATTTTATATGATATACAACATTAGATATATTGTGTCTTATATTAAAACATGACTTGCATATTGTGAAGTAGATAATTTCATGGTTCTTGAACATGACATTGTTTTCTATAACAAATTCTTTGGCTAAAAAATCAAGTGAACACAAATATTTGATTTAGCTATAAAAGAAAATTGAGTGAATTTATATTGTAAAATCTTAGAGATTAATAAACATTTTGAAAATAAGTATTTGGAGTAAAATAAAAATTAGAAACTATTAATTGCTTGAAACAATGACATACAGGATTAATCTGTTTTTTAATTTCCAACAAAGTTATGAATAAAACTTTGTGGTCAAATATTTTTTCATGACTCCCCTTTGAAAAATTTACACTTCTTTCCATGGTCAGATACACTATGTATCAATCAAAAATTTGCTTTTAAATTAATTTCTTTAAAACCAATTACATAATGCACTTCTTTGAACCAACAATACTTCATTACTACATGCTAACTTAACACAGAAGTAGAAATGATGTTGATCATAATGCACTTACATACAACTTTACATAGCATCATCAGTGAGATGTCAGGATATTCATTAGATTAAAAATACTAGGACAAGCTCAGCACTTTATTTAAGGTATAACTATTGAGAAGAAAATGTGAAATTATCAGACATCCATATGTCTAAAAATCCAGCTATCTAACTCAAATAGCCATATGGGACTGAACTAAGTTCAGATACACCATATATTAATAGCTTTAGCAATATAAAATTGCCAAAGCCTTAATAGCTATTTGAGTTAGATAGTTGGATTTTTAGACATATAGATGTCTGAAAATTTCAGATTTTTTTCTCAATAGTTATACATTAGATAAAGTGCTGGGCTTGTCCTAGTATTTTTAATCTAATGAATATCCTGGCACCTCACTGATGATGCTAGATGCAGAATCCGGTCTGGGGTTGAGGATATTCTTAAAGCTTGTTAAGAGCTTGTTTTGCGGGCTCTATATATAACATTTGTAAATATGAGTTTTATTAAATTAGGTCATGTGACATCTGACATTATTTTTTATCATTTAACTTTACATAGCATACTGATTATATATTTTGGCTGCCCCACTAACAAAATTCAAAATAAAAATAAAGATTTATAGTTTATTCTGACATGCAATGAAGCAAAATTATAAATCATAAATAACAAATTTTTATTTGCTGACAATAACATGAAATACAACATTAAAAAAATGGATAATAATTTAGCAATAAAAAGTTTTCACAGAAAGCAGAACAATTTACTGTCTTATTACTTGATCTTTTGACCCTGCTCCATACCTTTTAATAAGGAATGGGGAGGGGGGGGCACTTAAATTCTTAAGGCATTGATAAAATAGATAAATTTCATCATTTTCAGAAATTGATTTACAGTTATAATTTAAGGCCTAGATAAGAAAACTGTAATGTGAAGAAGTAATCAGTAAAAAATAAACATTATCAATTTTTTACTAGCCAAAAATTAAAACACTTTTTGAAAAAAAAAATATTTATATCGTTTCTTTTATAAAGTAAATAAATTAAGCTTTGTTTTTCATGGTAACATAGACTTACTACTAAATAAGAATTTACATTAGTCATAAATAAAAGATGCAATGGCTGTTAGAATCTTATCACAATTATAAATATATATTTACAGTATTTATTTTCTGGTTATTTTTTATTCTTACAATATTAAACATGTCATGACATTACACAGCAAATGTATTTGAGTTTTAAATAAAGTCTGAAAGTGTACAAAAATATAACTAAATGAAATGAATAATTAAAATTGTTTTAGTATAAAAGAACGTAATGTGTAATATATAGACAGTAGTAAAAAAGAAATATAAAATTTATTTTTTAAAAAAAAAATAGTTTTAACTTTAGAAATTAGTAAAAAAAAATCAAATGGCTTTATTGCTTCAGAGTTCGTAAGAAGTTTGAGTGCTGGAACTGAAATCGATCCAAAAATCTTCTTCATCAGACTGATACTCCAATTGGACGACTTTGAAATTATTTATAAGTGCAAATGCTAATTTTATTTCATGTTATATATTATTCTAGGTATTTAAAAAAATGGTTTGATGATAAAGTAAATAGCCCAAATACGACCTTAAATACAATTATACATTCCATTAAAAGATAAATGATGCTGACAAACATGATCACTATCGAAGAATCTTAAAAGAAGTTTATATATATATATATGCTTTATAATAATATACAATAAAATTTATTTCAGTTACTCTAAATTGTCATTAAGAAATTTAAACAATTAGACTCTTTATCTCAACTTATACATATATTACATGTAACAGGCAGAAGCACATTTAAAAAATCACTATAAAAGAAATCCATGAAATATGAATGAATATGGATAAAGATGTCCATATTTGTTTTTCTGTTTGATTCCAATAACTCATCACAGTACTAAAATATATAATCTTACTCAAATACATAATCTAACAATGTAATTACTTTAATTAAAATACCCTTTATGAAAACGGGTGGGTAGATACTTAATTAAGACAAAGATATATTTAATAAAATACAGACAGAAAATAAAATTTGGGGAATATAGAAGTCATAAAATATAGATTGTATAAGAAGGAAAATATGAAACAATTATGAAATGTGTTTTTGTTTATTGAAAACACATATTTATGACAATAGAGATTGGAAGACTATGACTTAGATACAAATTGTGTTTTGAAATTAAAAAATCCAAGAAAAAGATAAATGATTAAAATAATTATTTTGAGAAATGGAGGCACACACCAAAGGAATAAAATATTAATGATTTGATTTACTAAAAGGAAAACAATTCAGAGTCAATTCAGGTAAATATCACATCGGGTAACAAAACAATAGGATGACTAATCTTACAAGTTAAATTTTTTGATGAAAAAAATGACTCCAGGAAAAATAATTTCACATCAAATATAAATACTATGAGATCACTAGAAATAGTGGGCTTAATTCAAAATGTCACAAGATGTGCCAGATTTCCCATTTCTGCAGTGCACAAAACTTAATAGTTATACATGGATACCACAATATATACTTATACAGAAAGAAAAATGTCAGCAAAATTCAAGTCATGTATAAAATTTAGAAACAGAGTGTTTTTTAAAAAAAAAAAAAAATTCAAAAAGCTCTCAGGCTTCACAAAACTCTTAAACATTGGTTTGTAACCTATTAATAGTCCATAAAAAATTATGACTATAACCATGGATAAGCATAATCACCAATTTACAATTTTGATTTTTTACAAAAGATTTATTAATGCAAAACGATTTTTCTCTATCATTATATAACCTCAATCTTATGCAGAAACTGAAATTATTCTTATAATTGGTTGCAAATTTTGCACTTATCAGGAAGTATATAAAATAAAAACATAACTTCACTATTCTTTGTTATACTATTAACAATTTTTGTTCTCTCTAAACATATTTTGATGGCCATTGTTTTTAATTCACTAATTCTTACTTCTGATAAAAATAATTTACCAATAAATTCTTTGTCAACATTCCACATGAAATAACTCATATGTCTTACTGATTAAATGAGTTTTTCAGGCAAACTAATCAATTATAAATTTCATTATCTTTCATCTTATAGATCTAATCTTTCAAACTTAAAAAAATATCATTATAAGAACTAAAATATGGCAATCATAATTTCTTTAATAGATATTAATTTGTAAGACAGTTTCAATAAAAGTAACATACATATATAAAAATTTGGTTTAAAATTCTTTTAATAATAATAATAATATATGATAATCATCTTAAATATAATAAAAGGTACAATTTAAGATATTATGTTATTTAAATTTGTATATTTTATAAGAATGATTTCCAGGTTTCAAATATCTGTATGTTATAATTTTGAAATTTTTTAAATCAAATTTTCAATTCATAGTAAAGCAATGCAACACTGATTTTGTTTAAACACACAAACTATATTATTTAGCAAGAGACCGTACGCTGCGAAAACATACACTTTTTTTATATGTGAATAAATGATTTAAAGTTAATAAAGCAAAAATGATCTAGAAGTTAATATAACTTTCATACTTAAAAATGTGTATATTTATTCTCTATTTTATTTTAAATTTAAAGAAATACTATTTTATAAGTTCTAATGTAAAGTTATTTTAAAATAAAGAGATTGTTTATTATGGGATTAAATCAATAACTAAACAAAGTAAAAGTAATTTATATTAACATTTGTAATTTATTTAATTTAAATTTATTGGAAATGTCAAATTTTTTATTTTCAATATTTTTTAAATATTACTTTGTAATTTCCAAATTTTTTTTTGTAAAGAACACAGCAGTTTCTTTAAAGGGACATTTATACAAGCAAATATATGCATTGGAGCCAACTAAACAATGGAAAATTTTATATCAAAGACAAATGAGTTAAATATTTTAGGGTGAAATTAGAATTTTGCTACATTGCTAAAATGATAATGACATCAATTCTAAGATTTTTACCTTTTCATTTCTCGGCAGCCATATTGGATTTTTGGAAACTTTGATTTAATACATATTTTTTATAATTACACTTTGCATTATGCAAATGTCAAGTGGTATATGTTATCAGAAAGGTAATATATCAAGGAATGTAATAAAACTGAAAAAATATACATTCAAAATGGTAAAAAAATAAGATTTTTATACTTGTAAAAATTATTTTTTAATAGATAAATTTTAAAATATTTTTAATAATATGCTCATTAAATTCCTTACAAAATTTCCAAAAAAAATGGTATAACACATGACTTACCTAAGATACTCCATCATTCCAAAATATCAAAAATAAAGACATTGGTATTTTTCATTTTCCTAGAAATCCCATAGCTATTTCTTCTTTGTTAGGTATCTGTGTAATCAATAAAGAGAAAGTGATAGAGAAAAACAAATCTAAAATAGTCTTTAGGTTGTAAATGGCTCAGATACAATATGTATGAAAGTAAACAGAAAATACAAAACTTTAGATTTAGTGTAATATAAAATATTAATAATAATAATGCTATTTTTATAGTCTGACTTATTTTTCATTTAATGAAAAAGATTTTACTATTAAGTAGAGTCCATCTAAATTATAAAATCAAGTGATTACTATAAAATGATGGTTTACAAATAATTAAATGTTATTGCAACTATACAGCAAAAGAATAAACATAACAATAAAAATATTAATGTAACTTATCTATTAGAACTATTCATGACTCCTCGTCTGATCACAATGTCAAAGCAACAATGCAGGAAGATGTTGCAGGAATTGACATTACCAGTCAACACTCCTGAATAAAGCTAAGTGAGGTGAAATTTGAAGAAGTATATTACCTATTTCAATATCAGTTGATAAACAATAAAGTAGTCTCTCTGAACATTTGGTTTGTGTCTAATCATCACTCTATAGTCAATAAAACTCTCATGTCTTTTTTCTAGGCAGGCAATATAGTATTTTCTTCTTGAATATTGTGAAACAACTAAGACCACAACTTGAATAACAAAATATCAGAAGTTGTATTTTAATAACAAAATATCAGAAGTTGTATTTTATCTATAAAAAACTATATGGTACACATGATCATTATGTCTATCTGCACATATCCATAATTTGAACCCAATTCATAATAACTATCTGTCATATATCTGTCATTTGAAATCTCTTTCTGGTTTTGAGTGATCGTATTATTTCACATTACTGCAATGGAAAATCTCTTATGTTTTATCAATTATACCAATGATCATCTTTATATATATATATATATAAATGTGATCACACACACATATATATAACTGGGCTAAATTTTATTGCAAATTTGGCTCTTTTTTTAATTGTTAAAATTTAGACAATCAAAACACATAAAAAGAATATCACAAATGATTTTTCCCACCTATTTTTCTATAAAATAATAAATGAAAAAAAAAATACTTATGAATGAATGAAAATTTTGAAATAACATTCAACCATAAAGTCTTTCTAATTCATCAGGAAAAAAGATTATGCAGTAAACAATCTCTATATTTATGAAAAAAAGTAACTTGTTAATTCTTTTTTTAGATATTAAAATTACTATTACTTTTAAGAAATCATTGACAAAAATTATGAGAGCTTAGTTTGTCAGTTTCCATAAGGAAAAATCATGGTCAATGCTTGAATCAGTTGAATAATCCATTATTCTCCACTATAAATTTCTCAGTAAACATTAAACAGTAAAGATAACAAAAATGAAAAAAAAAGTACTATTTGGAAAAATCATCATAAAATCTTTATTTTTTTTTTATCATAAAGAAATAAAAATTACATTGCCTGAAAAGAAAATGATTTCTGAATTGAATGATGCAAGGTGCACATGTATAGTCTATATGATTTTCACATTATCATAAGTTGAAACCATCAATCATTAATTTGAAGATACAAGCCCATAATTTATGGGACAAAAACAAAATTATTAAGAGGGACTTATAAAAAAAAACTAAATTGAATAAACTTTACCTTTTTATCTACATTTTCTTGCTAAGTATTAAGTATGCATTTGTAGATTTAAAATTTAGCCATATTGAATAGACATTACTTAAAAATGCAAGGCTAGAAAAATTTATGAAGCATTTGTCTAAGGAAAATTGTCGTTTGGAGAATATCTACACAGATTACCTCTAAAATACCATGAGAACAATAAATGCAGTGTAATGGAAATTTTGGAATGTGCTAAAAACTAAATATCAGAAACACCCAAGGGAACACTATAATGCTTTGTTCTTACAATCTACTTAATACAAAGATAAGTTCATCCCAGGGAACTCTATGAAATAGAAGCACTGGGGGAATTGTTTTGTTTAAAATTGCATCATCCTAAATTTGTATAAATTAAAAACATCATTGAAATTGTCTTTGTGGGAAAATGTGGACTTTGAAAAGACTTTAGTTACCAATTAATACTTTTTAATTATTTACAATTATTATTAATAAATATTTGAAAACCAGGCATTCTTCAAAAATCTGGAGCTTAATTAATCATCAGATTTTCAATGACATGGATAGCTGAAAAGTTAGAGGTTGGAGTAGATTGAAGCCTGTCCATTAAAGTGTGAAGATTTGCTATCTTAATATAAACTGAGCACTGATTATATATATGTGTGGGAGATGATAATCTAGACCAACTGGTGAGTACTGGTTTAGTACAAAATATGGATATTGGTGATTATTTATCTTTTCTACATGTGTGTCCTCATGTGTATCAGCTGTATGAGATAGTGTGGATAGTTAAAGGATGCTTGAAAGTCTGAGTTCAAATCCCTTTTTTTACAATTATTATTAATATTAATAAAGATACAAAATCATCATATTATTACCAGATATATGGATGTTAAAAGAAAATTCAAATTCAACATATTTTATTATCTAAATGTGTTATTAAACTTCCTAATATTCTCTTAATTATTTGTGTACTTGTTTGTAATTCAAGTGAAATTGTTTTAAACCTATTCATTTAGAATTAATATGTTGGGAATATTACTTTTATTAACTATGTTTTATTGATTTTGGAATATTTTCAAGTTTTATGACATTGAATTCTTTAATTTTATATTGCCTCATCATGCTGAAGTTTTAAATCCTGATGACTGAGTGTTTCTCTGAAAAATGCATTACATTTTCACCACTCATATATATATGTAGCTATCTGGTTTGTTAGGCTGAAGACTTTACCGGTTTGAAAAATTCATGCTTGCAAACCGATACAAACTGTTTGCATAAACACTTGGAGTCAGTGTTTAGATCTAGTTTCTAACTCGATCCTTCACTGATGAGAGCAAATAAGCTTGAAATCAGCTGATCTGAGGGTGGGAAAATGAAAGAAATAGTGAATGCTGACTCTTTTGTCGTTTATTTAAACAAATTTACACTTGTTCAGTGTTTTGGTAAAACACCATCTATTGATCATAAATACAAGTGATAGCAAGTTACGTGAATTTAATTTGTTTTTGCTTTTCATATATATATATTGTAAAAGTATTTATTCAAATGTGTTCAATGAAGTAAGTTAACTTAACTTAGTAGACAATAAATAGTATAAAGTTTTGCATGAGAAAAAAGGGAATAAAATATAGACTGATGAAATTATATGATAAAGTATATAATAATCAAATAAAACAATTTAATGGATATATGTTTAAATAAATATTATAAAATCACATTTTTGTTTTAATATTTGGATATGTTTAACAGATGATATAAACATTTATACACATTAGGTATAGTAAACATACTTAATTGAGATATTATTTATATTCATAAAAAAAATTTCAAATATCCTGCTGTTGCTTGTTTTATTATTATTATCATTAATATTTTTATCATTATTTATATTTTGTAAATAAACATATTTACATTTTAATTTAATTTGATTCTCAAGTTTGTCAATTCTCAGTTATGGTCACATATAAAATACTATATATTTTATTTATGGTATAGTTTTAAGTTTTAAGAGTATCAAATTCTCCATACAGTAGTGCCATCAAGTGCAAGCGTTTGTAATCAATGGATGCAGGAAGGTTTGCGGCTAAAATCTTTATCTAATGCCTACTCATCCAACATCCCCAGATTTGTTTTTAGCTTATGGCTTTCATCATTGAGGAGTCTTGAATTTCAGAGCACTGCATTTAGACTTTAGGATCCAATGCCACTCTCCAGCAGCCAACTTTTATCTATTTGGTTAACTATAAAGTTAGGAGCCCAAGATGAAAATACCATGTTTTCAGCCCATGCTCATTTGCTTGTATAGTCAAAATAGATCTGAACTCAGTTCAGCATCCATACATTTTGGTATCTTTGGTTTTTCAAAAACTAAAGTCACCATTATTCTATAGGCAGGATAGATATAAAACCATCAAAACCTCATATGGTCATCATTTCACATGCTTAAACCTTCTTGCATCCATTGATTACAAAAGTTTGCACTTGGTGGCACTACTGTATGGAGAATTTGGTACTATTATTAACAGCATGTGTAAGCATATGAAATGATAATCATGTGATGTTTTGATAATTTAATATTATTATTATTATTACTGCTGCAGAGTTAAGATTATATTAAGAAAGCATTGAAAGTTATGTAAAATTAATGATCATAGTAGAATATAGTTGGGTGTAATAAGCTGTCTTTTATTATCTAGCTATATTGATTTAAACGTTTATTTATAATAATAATTTATAAAACCCTGACATCATTAATTTCTATTTATTTATAATCATTTATTTATTTTTATCTATATTATAAAACCCTGACAGTCTGTTAACCACATTTTCTGAGAATTTATTTAATTAACTTTAACAGTTTTTCTTCATGTGTCACAGCATCGGCAAGGAAGCAAACCCGCTAACCTAGGACAACTGCTTGTAAGACAGCTGTGCTGACCACTCAACCACTAATGCTCGACAATTTGGCTAATTTTACATAATATACCTTTGCAATTTGGTGTTAGTCATTTTAAGAAATATTTATTTTCCTTCTTGCCAGTTGATAATTCTCTATCATTCCAATAATTATGCTACTTTTATACTGTTACAATATATGCAATTAATCATAATTGCTAACAGTCAGATTGGTTAGCATATACAAATTACATTACCATAGCCAAGAATTAAATAAATAGAATGTCAACAATTAATAGTGAAGGAAATACTAAATTAGATAATAAATAAAATCCATTTATTATTTTAAATCTACTTCGACAACAGATTATAAATATTGGCTGTGATAATGCTGTCTAAAATGTACATTTTAATACTATTTTAAAATAATTTTTGGATTATAAATTTTGTTTTCATAACAAATATTCTCATGTGCAACTTTAAATAGGAATGAAATTGTAATTTAATTAAGGATAAAATAACTGCATGATTACAATGTTATTATCTTCATATTCAAAATCATTTATTTAGACTGCTATATTTTATTCACCAATGCTTAATGATATGTAATCATGGAATGTAGGTTGGATGATGCTTAAGTCACTCTTTTTTTTATTATTGTGATTATAAGATCAAATTTGTGGTATATCCACAATAGTGTTCAATTGCAGATCAAATTTGAAATTTTTTTTGGAATATTACCTAACAATTTTGTCTCAGATAAGACTTTATAAACAATTAAGCTTTGGGTAAGGCTATTTCATCTATATGATTGTGAAAACATTTGAGATGAGATTTAAAAAATGCATTAACAATGAGTTAATCCTAAGTGGGGAAAAAGTATATACATTTTAAATCTTATGATTTTAATTGAGACAATGGCTTCTTGTTAGTTGTATTAGAAGTATTCATATTGTAATTATATTTTAATTTTTGAATGACTTTAGTTCACGATTATTGTGAAATATTGTTGACAGATTTAATGCTAAACCCTTAAAAATATTTG